>CM051026.1:47984238-48666738 GCA_027627225.1 Congeria kusceri
AACAAATCGAATACCTCTTTCATATATACTTTTATATATTCATATATAATTATTGTCAATTTTAAAATAGTCGTTGTAAAATAGAGACATATCTAAAATATCTTCACTATTGAATATAGGCAACTTTTCAATATACAATATATAGCTTTTTAAAACATCTAGCCAAAATTTATTTTTCAAATATAAGCAAAGTTTCTCAGCACTCATTTTACCAGTATTAAAAAGTTGTTAAATACCAGCGAAAGATTTGATAATTTTAAAACCATTGGCGTCTCCTATTGTAAATCTCTTAAGCCATGTTATTATTGTTATTGTAATTGTTGTTATTGTTGATACTTGCGATGATGATTATGATGATTGCGCTGATTATTGCGACGATTATGAATATTATTATTATTATGATGATTGGGCTGCTGCTGATGCTACTGCTGATGATGATGATCGTGATTGTGATGATGATGATCGCGATGATGATGACTTAATTAAGTGATACTATTTGATAATTGTTCTAAATTTTAGAAACCCTTCGACTATACACTCGGACAAGGTTGCGTTCATGTCCATACATTTCTACAACAGTTGAACGATCTATCGTTCCGTTCAAAAAACGTCGAGCCACGTAAGTATTTTCTCATATTTTTTTTATTTATGTTGGTTCCAATATGAGAAAGTCATTAAGTTTGAGTAACATAAATTATTTATTTGTAATTGACTTACTAATCAAGTAATTTATTCATTTATTGACGTTCAAACTGATATTATTATTCGTATTATTAGTATTATCAGTATAATTATTATTATTATAATTAGTAGTAGTGGTGGTGGTGGTGGTGGTGGTGGTGGTGGTGGTGGTGGTGGTGGCGGCGGTGGTAGTAATAGTAGTAGTAGTAGTAGTAGTAGTAGTAGAAGTATGATAATGATAATAATGATGATGAGGAGGAGGAGGGTGTTTATTATTATTAATATGATGATTGTGACGTTGATGATGATGTCGATGATGATGTTGCTGCTGCTGCTGATGATGATGATTATTATTATTATTATTATTATTATGATTATTATGATGATGATGATCATGATGATGATGATGATGATATTGATGTTGATGATTATTATTATTATTATTGTTGTTGTTCTTGAGGTTGTTGAGATTGTTGACTATTGTTATTATTATTATTATTATTATTATTATTATTTAATTTGCAGAAACCGGAAAGCTCATTCAGCTCTTCGAAATGATGCAGCAGGACGGATTCTTTCTAATAAGCCCGGAAATGTAACAGAAACGAGAATATTGAACATTGTTTCTCACTAAGATCGAGTATAGGGCTAGAGTTTGTTGATTTTTAGTTTCTCGCATCCGCCAACCCGATTTCTTTCGAAAATACAAAAAATGGAACAAAAATGAAAGTATACTGATAAATAAACAAGAAATTTGTAGCAATTATTTATGTCCACTGATGCTGTATTGTTTAAGAATATTAAAATATTTCAACTCATGTAAAAGCACAGTGACACGTGTCTTTTTCCAACGTAAATCAAGATGATTGGATATAAATGCTATATATATGGGATCAGACACGAGTTGTCAATTCATGCCATATTTTATTGAACGAGTTCAGGAATTCTGCTAGTAAGCGAGCATTTTGTATCACATGCTTTTGTACGAAATTTGCCTTTTGTGGTTATTTCTAAAATCCCATGTGTGTCTGGAACATTTTGGTGTATTTCATTGCAGTCTAACTTGAAATGTGAACTTTTGGGGTGTGTTTACTGTGGTATGGGGCTTTTGTCGAAATAGGACTGCCGACACCCTGTTTTCTACCGTTGTCTGCATTCAGGCGAGATGCATTTTCTTAGGAGTTACATGACATATCGTTTTATTGCAATATTTGGAAGAGGAAAGATTCATCTTTAAATAATACCATGCTTGCACAATCTGAAATAAAGAAATGGCTAGAAACATGCTTGGAAAGTTCGCCGTTTTATGATGGGATCCTATGGGAATTGGAATTACTGGTATCTAATCTTGAAATGAAAATCACGTAATTTTTTTTTTTTTTTTTTTTTTTTGGTAAATGGTAAACTTGAAGATTCTAAAACTGATTAAATATTCAAAACGTATCAGTAATATCCTTAAACATTGATTATAAGTGGATACTATCAAATAAAACACTTATTTATCCAAAAACACATTTAATTATTGAAAAAGATAAATAAACCAAAAATCAACCTGACAAACCCAATAAAATGTTCTAGGGTCGCGGCATTTTTTTAGGGTAGGTCGAGTTACCTGAAACAAACATATTTTATTGTTACGCCTAAATAATTTGGCTACAGTATTTGCATTGTCTGATTGAGAAACAGCGTAGGTCTGTCTTTACTAGATTTTCTAAGTCAATAGAACATGTGTGGGTTGTGTGTGCGCGTGCGTGCGTGCGTGCGTACGTTTGTGTGTGTGCTGTGTTACAATAAACTCATTCTTGATTAATTAGCGTATATATTGGATCTTTTTTCAACATTAACCGTACTTATGTATAAAGTAATTACTCTATATGTTGGGACACTTTTTGCTGTCCCAATTTTAAGAAGCAGATAAATAATTCCTTCTGAATGTGTCCCAATATTTAGAATCATCAATTGAAGGTCTAAACCCATTATTTGTAAGGTTCAATTGCGTAATGGGTGTGTGTATGAATTCCTATAAAACAAGCAAATCACAGTTGATATAGATCTTTGCTCCAGGGATTTATTTATGCCGCGCCGACAAGGGGCACATTGACGGGGTTAGCTGTCTATAGTCTACAGGATATATGGAATATGCACATGCTCTTTCACAACTTGGACAGTTTTTGCTAATACAGTGCAATTTATCAGTGCCGGTTTATAACAATTAGCTGGCAATTTTTAATTACCATCTTTACAGAAATCGAAACTAAATTGCCAATTTGAAAAATATTGTCCCCAAATTTAGAAACAGGAAAAATTCTAATTTTCAAAGTGTCCAAAATTAAGAGTCACGAAAAATAATTGTTTCATTGGATTTTAAGGGTGACCTAATATTTAGAGTGCCCCAACATATAGAGTTATTACGGTAGTGTTATTTTGTATTGTCCTAATATTTAGAGTGTCCCAACATATCGAGTTATTACGGTAGTGTTATTTTGTATTGTCCTAATATTTAGAGTGCCCCAACATATAGAGTTATTACGGTAGTGTTATTTTGTATTGTCCTAATATTTAGAGTGTCCCAACATATAGAGTTACTATGGTAGTTTTATTGTGTATTGTCCTAATATTTAGAGTGTCCCAACATATAGAGTTATTACGGTAGTGTTATGTTTTATTGTCCTAATATTTAGAGTGTCCCAACATATAGAGTTATTACGGTAGTGTTATGTTTTCTTGGCCTAATATTTAGAGTGTCCCAACATATAGAGTTATTACGGTAGTGTTATGTTTTATTGTCCTAATATTTAGAGTGTCCCAACATATAGAGTTATTACGGTAGTGTTATGTTTTATTGTCCTAATATTTAGAGTGCCCCAACATATAGAGTTATTACGGTAGTGTTATTTTTTATTGGCTTGATTTTATAATTGAAATCATATATTCAGATACTTGTTATGGTTTTTTATCATTAACCCGAAGCTTGCTTATCGTAAAGTATATTTTGATTGAATTATTTTGTAACGTTAACCAAATGTCAAGTCAACGTATGTACATGTATTTGAGTTTTCGCTTGTGCAAACGAAAACTATTTGGTGATTAAAAACTAGCTTATTGTGCGTTTGAAAGCAATGTTTGTTCTAAACTTTTATTCCAATTTAAATAGAAACATATGTCAATTAACTTCATTTGGTTAATTGTATTTATGCTACTATATCTGTTGCAAGATCGTACATACACACTTAAAAAAATGTGTGAAACAGGAAATATTTTTCATAATTAACAAGGAGATGACTGATTGTAAAGTATACTTTTATTGAATTACTTAGATAATTGAAATTATTTGTTAACACACTTTCTGTTTTATATTACAATAAATTTATTGTCTCTTTATTAATATGTAAAAAAGGATATGTTTTTCATTTTTATTGAATTATTTTGATAATTGAAATCATTTGTGAACATACTTGCTGTTTTATATTACAATAAATATATTTTCGCTTAATTAATATGTATATTCGAACTGTTTTTCATATTAAAAAGGAGCTTACTGATTGTAAAAGGTATTTTTATTGAAGTACTCGATAATTGAAATCATTTGTGAACACACTAGCTGATTACGATAAATTTATTGATGCTGAATTAATGTGTATATTGAAACTTTTTTTATAATTAACAAGGAGGTTTTTTAATGCAAAATGCAATATTTTTATCGAAAATATTTTGTAATTGAATTCATTTGGAAAAAAAACATGCGATTTAAATCAATATTAACACATACAATTAACGTCTATATTGGCTCTATTTTCATGATGAACAGCGTCTTACTGTACTATTTGTGTGTATTTTTATTAAAATTATTTCACACTGGAAATCGTGTTTCAATTAAAAGGATCTAATTTGAAGAAAGTATGGATAGACCCTATTGCATTGCATAATGAGATTATCGAAAAAGAATCAATGCTTTGGACAATTATAACAAAATGTTCGATTCACTGAACTATAACACTTAGATTGGAATGTTCGATTCATTAACCGGTAGCAATTCAAATTAATGTTCGTTTCATTGAACTTTAACAATTAACATGTTCGTAAGCTTTAAATGTTCTGTTCTGTTATGTTCTACATAATATGTGTTCTTTCATCTCATATGTAAACGCGTATTTTCCTTCTTATAATGAATGTTTGAACGCTTTTAAATAAAAACACTTTATCAGTTGTTGTTTTGTTGTTTTATTGGTGCTTTTTGTTGTTGTTTAGTTAGTGTTGATCTTTTAATGAATAAACTTTATCCCATCAGCAGGCGTGCATTAACGAAATAACACCCAATGGAATAAACTTTGCTTTTATTGTAACACTGTGGTGCTAAAGCAGTCACGTGCAGTATGATGACGTCATCTTGTTGATTTTGTGACGTCATTTTATGTTTTTCGTAATATTTAGTGCGTTTTTCTTTCGTTTATTTTCTAAATAAAATGGAAAATTATGGGATAAATAGCATACTAGCTAAGTGTTGATAAATATAAGGTTATTTTCTCGGCACGAAAAGGTGAAACACTGACCAAGGTGCGTGGTTCAGGTTGTCTAAGCCTCGCTAAATAAACTTATCTTTATTCAACACTTAACCTAGTATTCTCTAAATTCTTTACCGTGAATTAACTAGTATTGTGCCGATTAATCATTTTGTTGATTAATCAACGACTTATAGGTTATAATTAATTGGTCGATTAAGATTTGGGATTCGTCGATTAATTTAAGTTATCTAATTATGCATGAGTTTTCTTTCTTTAAAAAGTTCCAATTTCTTTCTTTTAACTCGAACAAGTGCTCCGATTCCTTATATTTACATTATATTCGGGATGACTTCATAGCATTCATTTATATTATTTTCGTTTAACATGCATTTTATTGCCATTCTAAGAGAAATATCACGCACAGCAGTTTTCGTATCGGAACAGCGAAGTACCACCCCTTGTAACGGAACTTCACAAAATAGAATGCAAATACGATTAATAAAATAGGCTAGTTCCCTACAAAAAAGTCATTTTCTCCTATTTTAAATTCAATTTGCTGCGACAAATGAAATTTAATGTAAACATTATAAGTCATAACATTTTTATTTTACTTGCATAAAGCATATCGCTACAAAACTAAAAAAGTAATTAAACAGATGCAAAAATACCGGTGACATCAAGAACAACTGCTATTTCGGCCGGTATAGCCAACGAGCACCAAACATAATCATGCTTAAGAAAGTTTAGTTTAAAATAAGAGATGCTTTGTTAGTAAGACTGCAGTAAATCCACATCATGAATACTTCTATACCACAGTTGAGTTCTGACACTTAAACTTTACATAATTTTCTTTGCTGAGAGGAGTTAAACAGGTCCTGGATAATCCTGTTTAAATATTAACACAACAGATGGAGACTTAAATGCCTTTAAATGCTTTTAAATGCTTTAAATCCACACCATAGAATACAAATTTTCACTCGGCGAGAAAAATGCAGAACAATCCACAAATGACATCACCAAACAAGTGATGACGTGTAAGCTAGGTAATCGATCAATAGCATCCACATGTGCGTATCTTTAGCTTTGCATGAGCATAACTTGTCTTAGAAGGAAAACATTCTAATATAAATCTCAAAATGCATTATTTTCTTATTGTACATTTTAAACAATTCATCATTATTAACTGTGATATAAATGCACAATAAATTAGACGATCTACATGCATCTAGCGGATAGACACATCAATGTTAAATCAAATCCATTTTAATGCAACGTTCGTGAACCGATGTTACGTTATGAAGATTTTCTGTGGTCGCTTCTAATTAGTGCAGGACCGATATGTTCATGTGAATTAATTATAAAAATATTTAATCAAACGTTAACAATAAATGCAAAAAAGAGTAACATTTAACCGTATATAACATCTTAGTTCATGTAAATATTCTTGTCGAAATATAATTTGCATAAAAATAGGACACACAGATATTACTACGCCGGTGATAAGGCATTGCACTCAATCGATTATGAATGCATACCCTTTCCTATTAAAATGCCTATGAAATTTAATACATTGTTCAACAGAATAAAATGTATACATTTATATATTTTAATATAATTTGTAGAACTATAATTTATAAAAATTTATAGTCGTCTATAGTAAAGATGTAATGACTAAATTACAAACAAAGAAGTCCATGATGGCTTAACTCAGTAATTTTAAGGATGGAGATATGAATTTTGTGAAAGGTTTGAAGAAATGTTATAAAATGTAAAAAAATAATAGTAAAATTATGATCTTTGTATTCATTTGTCTAGCTGGTTATCTGTTATATTTCTTTAGTTCAACGTTTTATCCTTGCATATCAAAAACTTAATAATTGCCATTAATAAGTAAGGACCTAGGTATATATTCTTTGCCCTGGTATCCAAATTTTCGCACTCAGTTTTGAAAATAGCGTTAATGCTGCAGTTCAGAAAGATAATAAAGATGGCTGTGCATAGGTCAAGTCATGTTTGCCGTCTTGTTTTACTTCTTTCTTAGAATGAAGCTGTATTATTATCTACGCTTCCTATATTCAAATTGGTCTGCGATCTGATAGTCATCGACAAATTGAAGACGTTTGGTACCGATTGGGTGGAAAATGAAGATGTTTGGTACCGATTGGGTTGAACATGAAGTACCCGTTCTGCATTAAGTCCATTTTTATCCCATTTATTTTAACCCCGACAATATCCCCGGTGTTATTGCCTGATCTGGTCGATTTTAAGACTGTGCTGTGATATTATGGTCCAACACAAGCAAGGTAAATTTGATCAAGATTTGATGCAAAATTAAGTACCTGTCTTAGAAAAAAATATGCATTTTTATCACAAACAAGGGGTCATAACCCCGTAGTTCCAGCTATGATCTTATGACCACATATAGATTATGGAAAATGAAGTCTCTCTGTTGGAAAAAGGCAATGTTTGCATTTTCCACGAAATCTTGTGCTTTTGGACGGATTTGGCCCATTATGGATTCCATCCGAGATTTCATGACGACAGACAGGTCCCCTATACCAGTTGCTCACCAATTAGCATTTCATGCTGCACAGTGAGCTAAAAATAACTAGAATTGTCACATGAGTAACGGATATACCGCCACAATTTGGCTGTGTCACAAAACTATGGCATCCATTTGACAGAAATGGACATATAGATAATGCTTTAATTTGTGAATGGTCAACAGCGTATGGGGAAAAATTTAATTTCAATAGGAGCCATAACTCTGTCAACATTTAGTGGTTTGTAACCAAAGTTTCACTTGATCTGTATTTTATGATGTTACACCTATGTACCAAAAATAATTTAAATATGTAAAGCCTTTCATGAGTAATTGTCCATGTTTTTCGGAAAGTTAAGTCAAAAAGGGGGACATAACTGTGTCAAAATTTAGTGGTTTGTAACCAAAGTCAAACTTAACCTGTATTTTATGATGCTACACGTGTGTACCAATGATTATATAAATATGTCAAACCATTGTTGAGTTATCGCCAGAAAACCATGTTTTCAGGGCTCGACGTTAACTTTTGAAACCACTTGTCCGGTCGGACTAGTAGCCCAAATTTTCGCTTGTCCTGACCAAAAAGTTACTTGTCCTGACCTTCAAATACCACATAGGCACAAACTCACGTTTTCTCTTTTTTTCATAATTACATTTTGTTTCTTTTCGACCTTTAGGATATGTTTTGGATGTTTCTGCTGATTTTGACGAGGAAAAACCAAAGGAAT
Source organism: Congeria kusceri (assembly GCA_027627225.1). NCBI lineage: Eukaryota > Metazoa > Mollusca > Bivalvia > Myida > Dreissenidae > Congeria > Congeria kusceri. The sequence continues at coordinate 47,992,692 of CM051026.1, forward strand.
ATCAATCTGTCATTTTAAGCAGACGACATGGTACTTGAATATGTAACTAACGTAAATAAACCGCAATTGAGAATGATGACGTAAAATAATATATAAGGGGATTAACCGTGTCAGTGCGGCGAATGAAACAAAAAGTAAGATTTATTTCCCTTGTCAACAGAACCGTGTAGCTTTACATTAAGTATCGGAATACCTCGCGCTTTATCGTTAGAATGTAAACAACAACTTTTCAAAGGCAATTAAGCGAAACTACTGGAATTTTAACCAATTTTGTTACTACGGTATTGGAGATAAAGAACACTTGTCCCGTCGTACTAGCAGATTCTTTTTTAACTTGTCCGGACCAACAATTTGGTTGTCCCGGACAGTCGGACTACCGTTAATGTCGAGCCCTGGTTTTAGGCAATTTATGTCAAATAAATGGCCATAACTCTGTCAAAATTTAGTGCTTTGTAACAAAAGTCGTACTTGACCCGTATTGTATGATGTTACACATGTGTACCAAAAATTATTTGAATATGTCAAGCCTTTCTTGAGTTATCATCCCGGAAACCATGTTATTAGGGAATTTTAAGTCGAAAAGGGAACAAAACTCTGTAAAAATTTAGTGGTTTGTAACCAACATCGAACTTGACCTGTATTCTATAATGTTACACGTGTGTACCGAAATTGTTTGAATATGTCAAGCCTTTCTTGAGTTATCATCCGGAAACCAAAAACGAACATACCGACGGACCGACAAGCTCACTCCTATATGCCCCCTCCCCCCTAAACTTCGTTTGTGGGGGTATAACAAAATTAACAAAATTAATAAAAAGCTTAATAAATCTATATGTATTGCTTATTAGACCAATAACATGGCATGTTGTTTTTATCTATGCCATGTTTAATTGTTGTAATGACTTTTGATACATTTTCAATTTTGTACCAAACACAAGATAGTGTGTGTGCGGTTGCTTAACTTTTCAATAATTAATATATTTTATTTATTACACCTCACGTGACCACTCTGTGTATTTTGTCCATGCACAAAAAGTTATATCCCAGGGTAATATTTTGTCATACCACCCTCGCGCGGAGCTAAAAATAGAACAGCGATTTTTTTTTCCAAAACAAAACAAAATTGAACGACTATGCAATTTTTACCTGCACAGTGCTGACGTCGATCCACGGCATTTTACAATTAATATCCAGCTACAAGCATTTGTAATTCCTTTTTGTATCCACAAAGCTTTTAATAACATTTTTTATTTCATTTTTTCATGTGAACCGTGCTAACCAGGAATGCGATGTGTTTTCGAAATCGCCATGACTGGTCAGAACGTATCTTTAAATTCGTATTATTTTTCCAAGCCTGTATCCGATTATCAATATTGGCATCCAAAATAAGTTTTTACATCACCGATGCATGGTTTCTTCGGTTCTGTGTTTAAACACGACACAACACAACCATATGTAATAATAGCAGTCCATTGACAACTGGTTTGTGTCGTCACTGCACAATTTGTTTACATGTGTAGATACAGTGTCCTGCGTAATTTATCCGTTATGTGATCTAAATATCCATTTAACATTTTCCATCAACTGTATATTATTCCTTTTTGAATCACACGATAACGTTCGCCTGTATTTTTCCATGTTTATAACCGATTTAATCTAAAGCGCTGTAGAAACTTCGTATCGATCACACCATCTTTAAAATCGAATCGTCTAATTAAAGCAGTACACACTCAATGGTCATGCCGGTAAAAGGTTAAGGTCATGTCTGCGAAGCATTGGAAAGTATCCTCGTGTCGGGTATTTTCGACGATGCAATGTTTTTCAAACAAATAGCAATATTAATGTAGTTTAAACACACAAAACCAATGTATGCTTCTAGAAAAAATATATGTTTTGAATAATATTTTACGAAAAAGAAACTGCTAAAGCTTTTATGTTTGTTTACATTATACTAAAACGGCCGACACTCACCGGTTATGTTCTCCAAGTCACGTGGGGTATTTTCGACGGTCGCATTCCACTCACAATCCACTGCATTATACTAAAACGGCGACACTCACCGGTTATGTTCTGCAAGTCACGTGGGGTATTTTCGACGGTCGCATTCCACTCACAATCCACTGCATTATACTGTTGCAAGTCACGTGGGGTATTTTCGACTGTTGCATTCCACTCACAATCCACTGCATTATACTGTTGCAAGTCACGTGGGGTATTTTCGACGGTCGCATTCCACTCACAGTCCACTGCATTATACTGTTGCAAGTCACGTGGGGTATTTTCGACGGTCGCATTCCACTCACAATCCACTGCATTATACTAAAATGGCCGACACTCACCGGTTACGTTCTGCAAGTCACGTGGGGTATTTTCGACGGTCGCATTCCACTCACAATCCACTGCATTATACTAAAACGGCCGACAGTCACCGGTTATGTTCTGCAAGTCACGTGGGGTATTTTCGACGGTCGCACTCCACTCACAATCCACTGCATTATACTGTTCAAAAAAGTTTAGCAGCACTGTCCAAATAAAACCTCAAACTATTTAAAGAATATTTTAACTGTGTTGATATTTTTTTATATATAAACATATTTACAGTTGTATTTACATGTGTTGAACACTATTTCATTAGTCTTCTGATTTACACCCAGGACGATGGAAGGTATTACCTAACCTCAATACTTTAATGGGTGAACAGAAAGTCAGATGTACCCATCCATGGCACAAATCACAGCAACCCCACTTGACAATGTTAACGTGTGACAGTTTTGTGTTATTGTTAGGATGGTAGAACTTTTTGCACATTATGCACTTGTCAGAGTCAGGAATGTCACTGTCATCTGAGTCAGAGCTATCCAACTGCTCAATAGGTGGCTGGTTTCTTTTTCGCTGAATGCAAGAGGTGCTGGGAACAGTCAATGCATTATCAAAATCCTGTAATTACTTCTGAGCAGATTGATTTATTTTTTCGTTCTGTTAAGCAAAATGAAATTTAACTGCGTTAACAACTGACAATTCGGTAATTGCCTTGCCACCAACAACTTTGCTAAGTGTTTTCCTTGGTTTTGTAATGTTTACCTGGTTCAAAATTTACCCACATTTAGCTTCAAAGAATAAATCAACAAGTGTTTGTTGTGTTGCTTCACTAGCAGACTGACTTGCTTCATTGTTCTGAAAAACAGTGGATGGTGCTACAGTTGAAGGGCTTACAACATTTGGATTAAATGGGTACACTCCTGATTTTTTAAACGCTGCCTGGACATTCAAAGTTGTCAGTGTGCTGGTATACACATTGCAAGCAATTACACAAACATCACATCTTGTGATGACATTACCACCACTTTCTCGCATGTGCTTATGACAAGCCGAGTTCCACGCCTGCTCAAGCGGACCATAGCAGCTGACATCTTAGGGTTGCAGTATGTGGCTACAATGGGGTGGCAAAACAAAAAGTACAATGTTTTCCTGAATGGTCCATTCAATTAAAGACAATGTAATATGACTTTTATGTCCATCATAAAGAATAAGTACATGTCCATCATTTCTAGAGGGAAGATATTTGATGAAATGTTCTTTCATGTATTTCTCAAATACAAGTGAATTCGACCAGCCATTCTGAGATAGTGCCAGTGGCACCTGGTGAAGCTCCTTGCAGTAACGAGTCCAGCATCGGCTTGCCTGGAAATACAAAATACGCGGGTACTAGTTGGCCCACACCGTTTACACATCCGATCAAGGTGACATTTTTTGATTTCCCAGTTGTGATTGCCTAAGCTTTGTACAATTTACCAGCTACAATCTTTGGAGGTTTATGTTCACAGTTTAATCCTTTTTCATCAATATTAAAGATGCGTTCTGGTTTATTTACTAAATCACATTTTTCCAAGATGTTTTGAAGTTCTTTGAAATTAGTGTCAGTTGTACTTTTAGTGGCTGATTTTGCTCTGGCTATCTCCAGACTCCTGGGCTTGACCAACTTCAAATCTGGCCATCTTGACAAGAATGCATGAAACCAATCAAAACCTAATGATTGTGTGGCTGATCTTGAACCTAGATGACTAGCTTAGTCAGAAGCCGGGTTGATGGTTTTTTGTCTGGAGTACCTGTATCCCACTTCAGCCATGGTCTTAAGATGGTTGGCCTCTTGTTCATGGAAGAAAACGGTTGAGGGCCCAGATCTTACTGTGTCTATTGATACCCTGCCCTTGACCCGGTCTTTTAATGTGCTAATGGGCACAGCATACATCTTGGCAGCCCTCTCAACAGGTATGCCCTTCTCCAGAGCAGCATTATAGGCATCTGTGAGGTCATCTGCACTATAGTGTCGATAACAGCCTCGGGTGGAAACCTTTGGCTACAAGAAATTTATTTATATATGTCTTAACTACTCAAAAGGTTAATTCAAAAGTCAATAAGTTTTTTTGTGTGTAATGATTGCTTAAAATAACGACACTATTTTTATGTTGAACAGTATACTACGACTGTACATAAACACCACGTGACTACTATGGTATGTACGGTGTGTAAAGCAGACGAATGTCAACATTTCGAATCAATCGGAAATTGTTGAAAGCTTAATTTATGAATGGGGATATTTTAGGATTAGTTAAAATGGATCAAAAATTCAATGTTCAAACATAAGTAAGTTTATTTACCGCTCTAATCGCCATGAAAACTTAAATTAGGTCATCCTTGAATGATCTGTGTGAAACAAATGTAAATAACAAGTGATTTCATCCGAGCATGCGCAATACTCGTGTTTACACCGGATAATGCGCAATCGTCGAAAATACCCTTACGTCGAAAATACCCGATGTGACGATACGGAAGGCTGATTCTGCAATGTTTTAACTAGCTAACTATTGTATTGTGAAATGGTTATGTCAGGCCTCGGCTTGCGTAGCTTTTATTCATAGAGTCTACATTAAACAGACTGTTTATACGGATTGTTCGGTGTAATAAAATAACTAACACATGGCTGAGAGGGTGATATAAAAGTATCAACCCTTGAAAAGTCATATCAACCTCGGCAAAAGTCATATCAGCCTCGGTTGATATAACATTTCTCGGGTTGATATTATTTTATATCACCCTCTCAGCCATGTGTTATTTATTTAATGTATCTTGTCAATAGTCCAGCGCGTTACAAAAATATGTTTTATGCCTATAATTGCTATATAAGTCAGACTAAATAAAACTATGTTAATCATTGAAACTTTGCAGTCTATGGTGTATTTCCTTTACTTTCAAGAATCCTGATTATTCGGTTATTTAGTCAGAACTTGCTGTTAATTAATCGACTAAAATTTTGGACACTGATTAACAACACTAGAATTAGCACATGAGACAAGACGCCGACTATTGTATTCATCACCTACAATAATTGTTGAGGTATTTGTGCTCATTTTTACGTAAAACTTTGATGACACACTACTGGGATATGGCGGAAAATACAACTACATTTAAGATCATAGTAAATTCTTTTAGATCTGTAGACCATTAGAACCTTACAGTTAATATTGAATATGATATACATGATATGAATATGACATAGTCACGATCACGTGAGGTCTATAGAGAATATAATGTGAAGGTTGGATAAAGATCCATTTTATCGTGCGAGGCTGGAAACTCTGTTTCGATTTTATTTTTCTGTCATTTTTGAAGGAATAAGTGCAAAATTGTGCATAAACAATGTTGATAAGCTGTTCTTTCCATAGTTGACATCGTTGCTATCTACAGACAGTACTTTAAATGGAAAACAGGACGGTATCATTCTGAGTAGACTTCGACGAGAAGAAAATATTCCATGGTAAAATCGAGATTTTATTGATCAAACAACGTTTTGAATAAGTCTTTTATTTCTTTTAACGTTTATTACAAAGCAACAATCTTTATTCGCAATATAAGTTGTAAATATTAACACATCTTTGGCACTTGAGTTTATGTCAAAAAGATCAACATAATCTAAAATATCGCTAATATAAAGTTGAAGCTTACATGATGTGTTGTTTTTCTATCGTTTTACTTGTAGTAATAGAATAAATAATATCAACCACTCGACCATGTATTAAATATATATAGCATATATAAATTGTTTTAAGGGAGTCTCTGTGTAAGCGTTCAAAAATTGTCACAAAAGAAACCGCTGTGTAAAATATTGAGCGTTCATAAACTATATCAATGGAAACCACTATGTAACATATTGAGCGTTCATAAATTGTATCAAGGGAAACCACTGTGTAACATATTGAGCGTGCATAAATTGTACCAAGGGAAACCACTATGTAACTCATTGAGCGTTCATAAATTGTATCAAGGCAAACCACTGTGTAACATATGAGCGTTCATAAATTGTATCAAGGGAAAACACTGTGTAACATATTGAGCGTTCATAAATTGTATCAAGGGAAACCACTATGTAACATATTGAGCGTTCATAAATTGTACCAAGAGAAACCACTATGTAACATATTGAGCCTTCATAAATTGTACCAAGGGAAACCACTATGTAACATATTGAGCGTTCATAAATTGTATCAAGGAAAACAACTGTGTAACATATTGAGCGATCATAGATTGTATCAAGGCAAACCACTTTGTAACACAATGAGCGTTCATAAATTATATCAATGGAAACCACTGTGTAACATATTGAGCCTTCATAAATTGTATCAAGGGAAACCACTATGTAAGATATTGAGCCTTCATAAATTGAATCAAGGGCAACCACTTTGTAACATATTGAGCGTTCATAAATTGTGTCAAGGGAAACCACTGTGAAACATATTGAGCGTTCTCAAATTGTATCAAGGGAAAGCACTGTGTAACATATTGAGCGTTCATAAATTGTATCAAGGGAAACAACTATGTAACATATTGAGCGTAAATAAATTGTATCAAGGGAAACAACTATGTAACATATTGAGACTTCCTAAATTCATAAATTGTATCAAGGGAAACCACTATGTAACATGTGGAGCGTTCATACATTGCATCAAGGGAAATCACTATGTAACATATTGAGCTTTCATCAATTGCATCAAGAGAAACCACTATGTAAGATATTGAGCTTTCATAAATCGAATCAAGGGTAACCACTGTGTAACATATTGAGCGTTCATAAATTGTATTAATGGAAACCACTGTGTAACATATTGAGCGTTCATAAATTGTACCAAGGGAAACCACTATGTAACATATTGAGCGTTCATAAATTGTACGAAGGGAAACCACTATGTAACATATTGAGCCTTCTTAAATTGTACCAAGGGAAACCACTATGTAACGTATTGAGCGTCATAAATTGTATCAAGGACAACCACTGTGTAACATATTGAGCGTTCATAAATTGTATCAAGGGAACCCACTGTGTAACATATTGAGCGTTCATAAATTATATCAGTGGAAACCACTTTGTAACATATTGAGCGTTCTTAAATTATATCAATGGAAACCACTGTGTAACATATTGAGCCTTCATAAATTGTATAAAGGGAAACCACTGTGTAAGATATTGAGCCTTCATAAATTGAATCAAGGGCAACCACTGTGTAACATATTGAGCGTTCATTAATTGTGTCAAGGGAAACCACTGTGAAACATATTGAGCGTTCATAAATTGTATCAAGGGAAAGCACTGTGTAACATATTGAGCGTTCATAAATTGTATCAAGGGAAACAACTATGCAACATATTGAGCGTAAATAAATTGTATCTAGGGAAACAACTATGTAACATATTGAGACTTCCTAAATTCATACATTGTATCAAGGGAAACCACTATGTAACATATTGAGCTGTCATAAATTGCATCAAGGGAAACCGCTATGTAAGATATTGAGCTTTCATAAATCGAATCAAGGGAAACCACTGTGTAACATATTGAGCGTTCATAAATTGTATTAATGGAAACCACTGTGTAACATATTGAGCGTTCATAAATTGTACCAAGGGAAACCACTATGTAACATATTGAGCGTTCATAAATTGTATCAAGGGAAACAACTATGTAACATATTGAGTCTTCATAAATTGTATCAAAGAGAATCACAGTTCACAGATTTAAAAAAATACAATTTAACTTTGTGCCACAGATTCAAAACATAAAAGAACATTGTATACAAAGGAGCGAAACAACTCTGCGGACATAGAACTATACTGTAAATATAGCTTCGTTAATGAGGTCATCTGTTGAAATGACACATTTATAAACCGTTTGTAATGCTAATCGATGGAATTGAAGTGTTTCTGTTGTTTTCGTTAAAATTGTTGACAGCACATTGGTCACTTACATTAAGTAAAATTGCAGGAATATTTATATTAATCGAAATGTCTGAGTTGTTAAAATATTAGCCTAGGTGCTCCGGAGATCCGAGGTTCGAACCCCGTTGGGAGTAACGTTTTTTCTTGCTTTTTTGTAGCCTTTCGTATTATTATACTTGGGCTGTTTATTTCCGATGCTTATATCTGGCAAGTTAAGACAATCAATGGCATATATAAAATATATATAAATATGTGAACAAGTCTCTTTAAGGCGAACCACTGTGTAACACATTAAACAAGGAAATTGCCTTGTCTCGTATTTAGTCCTAATAATTTGTTATAAAACTCGAAAATGCGAGCTAGAACATCAAGGATGGTAAACAAAGAAAAACAACCTTAATTGAAAACTAAGAAACATCTCAACATTTTCAAATTCTAATTTTTTTTTCTAACAAAGAAATGCATTGTTTCAATATTTTGACATAGTTGCAATATTCCTTCAAGGTACTGTATATTAATATTTAGTGTTTGTCAGAAAGTTGCAATTCTGCTTCTCTGGTTTGATTCTAGCCATATTGTAATTAAATGGTAATTAAATTGAAGTATCTCTTTTATTGCTGTTTAATTTTATGTTCGATACTATGAGGTCAATTTTTATTTACACTTACATGTTTTGTGAATAATTCTGGACCAAGTGTGAGGTGTGTGGGCACGTAAACCGGTTTAAACCCCCAATGCTTTGCAAGGCGGTGACCCCAGTTTTATTCATGTGTGTTTTGTGTTTGTTATGTGTTTTTGTGATGTGCTGTTAAGTTTTTTGGCAATTGGTCACTTGCCATAAATTAAGGACCTCGGGCTTCTAATAAGAGTTCTCTCCTGCTGTCGCAACTGTAGTTTCGCCTTGTTTATATTTGTCATCCTCTGTTTCCAAAAACTTAAGCTTTTAGGTGTTGCAGACACAAATTCTAATTCTGACTGATTTTCAGCTTAATGAAGTATTTTAAAAGGATCTTGTTTTCACTGTTGTTAGTATTAAGAATTTTCTCATTTATCCCGTAAACTAGAATAAACTATTATAATATCCACGCAAATAACTTAGAAAATTAAACTCAATTCAACACAATCATTTGTTTTCAACAAATTCAAAGCAAAAAGAAAGCCTAGATCACATGACAAATTGCGTCAAATGACCTTACAAGAAATATGCCTTTGTGATTATTACAACAACAGCAAAGGTCACATTCCAGTAAACTGTGACAGAATTCTAGTAGTCACAACATTAAGTTAGGGCTTAATGAAATCTTTATTATATACAGTCTCTCATATCACTCTAAGGAACGCCTTCTGGTCGAAGAGCTCTCACTTCGTCACATCGAGACTTTGTTCTAGCTAGCGCTGAATTTCGCATTGCCATAGTAACAAAGAACACCATTAGGGTAGACGTTTTGTTTTACAGCCTGAAAAATAATTTTCACTATTCCATAACTAAGCTTTATGGAACTAAGTTTGTCCTTACTTTGATCCTGATACAGTTTTTTTTTACAGTTAAATCACTATAACTTAAATTTGAACCATTTAAAAATTGATGTATATAAAGGTGTGAGCGAAACAGCCATGAAGTGGAAGTTTGCATGTTTAAAAGAACCGAGCAAAAAGAATATGTACTTAATAAGTATATTAATAAAAATAAGTTTTACTTTAAATCCAGTATATGTGTTTTCAACAAAGTTGTGGAAACAGCGAAACAGAAAACACCGTGCTTGATTCATTGGTCTTTTATAAGCCAAAAAACCACAAAATTTAGGGACATCCCCCAAAACACCAGTTCGTCCTCAAATAACAATTTACACTACTAGTTTATTAATTAAATTGATATGAGGCGTATCGTGGGAAAACAGTGTTTAACGCTGTTGCGTTAAGTGTCATTCCGGATCAGCCTTTTTGTTTTAAGACGAACGGGTGTATACTTTAATCAAATCGTGTTCTGCTTTTGTCAAGTGCCGGACGCGGCTAACTCAGTTGGTAGAGCGCTGGACTTTGGGATTCGTGAGTTCGAGCCCAAGCTGGGCTACATATCCTGTGTGAGGATTGGTCATGAAATAATTTATACGCTGCTATTTTCCCCCTAAAGCAGTTTCAAGTAGGGTAGTTGTCAGTTACTGGCATAAGTATGTGCACTTGGTACAGATACACCGCTTAGATCAGCTCGGCTTTCCCAGGAAAAAATGTGAGTAAGTTAACTGACCGCCGTTATATGACTGAAATACTATTAAATACGGCTGAAAATCCAAACAGACGAACACATGATTTGTCAAATGCTAATATGTTTTTCGTCGTCCTTGGATTGTCATAGCCCCAAATACATACACAAACGGGTTTACTGACAAATCTGACATGTGAAGGTTAAAAGACATAAATGTGTATTAACATGTGCATTATATTAATTATTGATGGCATTTGTAATTGTTTTGTTTCTTTGATTAAGACTGAAACAAACTTCAGTCCGGAATAACTGCAAATAAGGAAAGTAACGGCTATTATGGCATCCAAGACCACCCGTAGAGTACCTTTTTAACTGTTGCTGAAAATAAGTGGGAACATTCATTGTAAACTTTCAGCTTTTGCATTTTGTTATTTCTGTGATGTTGTTATAATAGTTGTCTGTCACTGTGTCTTTTTTCTTATTGTTTTTGGTAATGTTATTTGCTTTTCTTTTCGTCAGGCTTCATGACGCATTCGGTATTTCCCTTTGCACGAGCTTTTCGTTCGATTTTGAGGTTAGCTTACACAGGAGTTAACACGTGGTTCAGCATATTTTTTAAATTGTAAAAGCAACTTATAAAACACAAGGGAATTAGGAGATACAATTTATATTCAAAGTATGTATGTATGTTTTAGTTCAGTTGTTGTTGTTGTTCATAATGTTAGTATGTATATTAATTTAGAGCTCGCTCATTTTGTTCATTCTGTTTAATAATGTATACACATTTATTACATTGCAATGTAATTAGTTTCGTCGATATATAAGACGTATCCATGATGATTGTTAATGTTAGTATGGGTTAGGCCCGACACTCTGCGATGTTTCCAGATTTTTTCCCCAAATGCAGTTCAAAGGGTTTTATCTCTGGTTTTTCGTGGGCGAGTCACATTGCACTTTACATTACTTATTTAAAGAATTGCATATAATTACTATGTTATGTTTATGCATTTATTAGTGTGTAGTTCTTTTAGGGATATGTTTTGTTACCCTTTTTTGTGCCTAGCCAGTTAGCTTATTTGCGTGAACGATATGCAGACTAATTTTATGCTTATGTATTATATGTGTGTACATTAAAACGGTGTTACAGACAATAAAAGAAAAGCGGACCGCCTCCTAAGAACAATGTGTTTCTCTTTTATGGTTGTATAGGTGCTACATTTGATGTAAATTAGGAATGAATTTATTTATTTTCGTACGAATGCAGTGAGGGGGAAATAAACGATTTTCTTTTATTTAAAGGCACTCACAAGGTGATGCACGTTAAACTTAACACTAAACGTCTATGGCTATATTCTGAAACGTTCCTCCACTCAACCTAACCTCAATTTAATCCGATAAGCAGCGTTAGGCTCGTGATTTAATATAACGGTCCGCTCCTTAACTCAATTAGGTATGCACAAACCTTAGGACAGCTCGAGGTTACTAATGAGAGAGGATTTGGTTTGGTAGCGAATTTGTTCCTCGAGCCTTACTCAAGGTAGTTCTAGAATACCAACATACGTGTAACTACATATAATGTAAAGTTTGCGTGTGCATTTATAACAAAATGGAAGAGCTTGCTCAAATTCAAGCTCTCGGAGATGTACGCATTCCAGGGTGTATGCTACGGGATAGAATGAATACTATTAAACACTATGTCGATGGTTTTTTTTGGCTACATTTCGACTTTCTAAGGTCACTTTAATTGTTTTGCTTCATGAAGTCGCTGCTAATTTGAAACACAATTCTATTATAAGAAACTCACTACCGCTATTTATGCAACTTGCTGCATTTGCCGCGATTTTTTGCAACCGATACTTTTCAGGAAAACATTTTGAAAAGTATATAAGGCGTGTTGTGGGAAATCCGGACTTAATGCATGTGCGTAAAGTGTCGTCCCGAATTTGCCTGTGCAGTCCGCACAGGCTTATCCAGGACGGCACTTTCCGCATACAGTGGATTTATGTTAAGAATAGACGTCCTTGAAACAGAAAATACCATAAAAGATAAAAGTGCCGTCACGGATTAGCCTGTGAGGACTGCACGGGCTAATCCGGGACGACACTTTACGCACATGCATTAAGTCCGGTTTTCTCACTACGCGCCTCAGGTGATTTTTTAGTTTGACACCATTCATAATATGCTGAAAGTTGCATATTAATTAAACTGTCAATAATTCATTTTGTAACATTGAATAAACGTAATTACACATATTGTTTTGATATGTGTTCATAGATAGTTAAAATATAGATAATTTTTGTTGAGTATGAAGTAATAATAAATTAACGATTGATCATTTATATTCTCGTTTACAATAATCATATTATAAGTGTCTATTTTTTACCAACCTAATTATGAATCAATGAATGATCTTTTGTTAATTATTATTAGTATTACATTTTTATTGGGATTACTTAACAATTAAAACGCTCTTTTCGGCGCTTCGTCGATGTATGAAGGTCAGTTTTTTGGTATCTAATTTGCATTATGTACAAATTGGATACATAAAAACTGACCTTCATACATCGACGAAGCGCCGAAAACAGCGTTTCAATTCTTATAATTACAATTATAATTACAATTGTGTGTATACTTTAAATGTTCACCTTAAAAATGTAAATTAATTTGTGATTTATTTTATTTAATTCGCGCATTAATACATTGAAGTTTCTTTGACTAGCCAAAGTTCGTGGATGTAAGACATTGTAAAATAATTAACTGACAAAAATATCAAAGGTCAAAAGAAAAACCACTTACTCATATACTTATGTTTATTTTCTACTAAAGTATGTTTAAATCCATGAAAAGTTCAAACAAATGGCTGAGCAAACGCAAAACCCAAAGTACTACGTCATTTTTGTTACAACAATTCTAGCACAATGCAAGTTCGTGGATATTCGTTCATCTTCAAATACAGCGCGTGCGTGTTAAGATGACGAAGACAATGCAACTTAGGCCAAGAAAAATTGTGCGTTTCATGCAAAAGAGCCAATTAAATCAATGTTTTATAGGTGTTAAATGGTTCCAGCTCATGATTTACTCAAGGTCTACATAATATGGGAATTATGGCTGGCTATCTCCTAGTAGTAACAGATTCAATATGAATTGTGCCATTAGTTCTATTTCTACTATGTTTATTCTGAGACTCCAAAGAGTTTGACATATTGCCTACATGTTTATTCTTTTTTTTTACACATTAAAAGACATTTTGCAAAACTTGAGGAGAATGTATACACTATTTCTGATTGACATGTTGGGGGTTCATCTCCAAACCTAAAGCTTTATTTTACTTGACTGTACGAATTATCATTAAATAAAATATTTTTGGTCCTAAAATGCCTCTGTAAAACAAGGAAAACGAGGCTGTCAAAACGACATATCAACAATGCAGACCACCTATATTTTACGAAATATGCGATATGAAACTGTCGGATTAATAGGATATTACAAATTTTGGGTATTTTACATATCTACATTTTTATTCCTGTTGCGTACTTTTTTAAACTCAGTATTTTATAACTTAATGTATTTTAACAAGTAGGGCAAGGTTACATCCGGGTTTTTAAATGGAAAGTTCAAATGTTGTATATATTGTTTTGATTACGTTACACAATTTATGAAATCCACGAAGTTACATTATCCACGAACTTAGGCCATGCGACGATATGATTCGTAGGCTCCGCCCCTTGCACTGCAGTAGCGTTGTGTACATGTCGCAACACAGCGGTTTCTTAAATTCTTAAATAATACAGTGGCTAAAGTGATAAAATTTACTTTTGATTTGCTTTCGTTTTGGTTGATATTTCGCTACAGCAATTTTGAACAGGTCAAAAGTTGTTTTCAGACAGTTGCTAGTTTGTAAACGCACGTATACATGTGTGGATCGAAACGTACTATGGGCGTAAAATATATTTCAATAATTAATTTTTATTTTTACATTTGAAACGCAATGTTTCATATGTATGTATTATTTCTTTCTTAAACTATACATTAGGCCGTCGATGTTACTTAATGTTTACACCCATGATGGCATGCATTTTAAAACCGTGTGTTGAGCGAATATTTCTACACCACATTTTGTTTACATGTCGTGTTAAAAACGTTTTGTGTATGAAATATGGCAAAATATAGCTGTGGATATAAAAACAAGACGAGAAAAAGATAGACGTATTTTATTATTTTACTGCTGATCAAAATGTCAAATAACTAACGATAAGCATACACTAAACAATTATTCAAATATCCGAAATACACAACACGTTAATATTGATGTACATTGATGTACATATGAACACAATTACGAGTAACACTGCTATGACCAGCATACTAATACACAGATTAAATAAGGTTTGAATTCAATACGTGATTTCATTACAATGACAAGAACAGTTGTACTTTATTTTTTAGATATATTAAAATTGCCTATTGAACATAACTAGCCTTTGCTATCTAGCAATAGCTATAGCCCTGTTCGTACTACGATTAACGGAGTGATAGGGGCAGATAATCTAGAATAGCATAAGCCGTTGTTTACCATCTGAGATTTGGGTAATGCCTGACCATAAAATCAAAGAAAGTTAAGATCGGAAACCAGAATATATGTTATACACTTTTATAGGCTGCGCCTTTCCTGATATTTTCATGATGGAATTCTGGCGTCGTATTCAAGAAACATCTTATATCTATGAAATCTTATCGTTAGCCTCACAATGGTCATTTTTATTAAGCACGGTTTTCCATTTATACATGAAATTTCGCTAAATGTTCACTAATTATCAATTATTATTAACGACTAACGACTATCGTTATTTACCTAAAAACTGTAATCGGATTCATTAATGTATTTGTAGTTTTAAAAATATTACCTTATCAAAATTGGAACAAGAGTAAAAATATTTTAAGATAAACTTAAGATGTTTCTGGAATTTGACCCCAGGCTTCCTTGAGGTCAGGGTGGCTTCAGAGTTCAGCTTCACAATGGCGCTAAAGGATGTACTGTAAAACGTGAACGCTAGAGACGCCAAACGTCAGGCACTGAGTTCACAACGGGTTAACTCTGGGATCAAGGTCAATCTTAGCTGATCTTTATCTGCTGTGCTCAAATTACCGAAATTTCAAAAACTATTTTATTGTCGAAATAAATGTCCTTCTAGATAAAGCAACGTGAGTTTTCGTTAGGTTTTGATTAAAATCTTCATATCAGATGGCAAATGTAAGCACGCATTAGTTTATAGTCACGTTAACTATTTATTTCACCATCAATTAAAATTGATTCAGATTATTAGTAAACGCAATTTTGAGCCTGATCCTGATATATCTGGCTCAAGTTCATCTTGAAGCTGAAAATCAGGCTGAGCTTGTTTTGTGAACACGGGGCAAGGCAGCCTCGTCACGACGAAATGGCCTCCGGTACGTCGCATTGCACATGTCGTATCTACCCGATTGCTTTATGACAATACAGCCTGTGACAATTATTGTTTATTATAATTATAATTATCATTGTTATTATTATCATTAATATTATTATTATTATTATATTTATTATTATTATTATTAGTATTATTAATACTACTACTAACTATGGTTATGGTTATAATAATAATAATTATTATTATTATTATTATTATTATTATTATTATTATTATTATTATTGTCTTGTATATAGTCTACAAGAAGCACAGCATTGTGAGGTCGTGCGCTTTCAACTCTGGACGGCTTTTGTCTCTCTGTCTCGACTCGCACTTCAATCTTAATTTGATTGTATACGAATACATAAAAGGAAAAAAGAAACTAAAATAGTTTTTATTTGCATTTACTAATAGTTATGTTTGATAAGAATGTTTTCAACCTTGACTCTCTATGTATCATATGATAACATTTTAGGGAAATCAACATACGTGGCAGTAAAAATATTAACAAACATTGTACAAGCACATTGTATGAATGAAACAGATTGTAAATTGGGAAAATAGTATAAATGAACTTTAAGTATACATTATACATGCGCGTAAATGATAAAACAATGATGACACGTTGTTGGACACTTTAATAATATAACAATATATAGAACTTAAATCATTGACGATAGACGGGACTACACCGAAGTAGTGTAATAAAATATAGAAAAAAAGAAACTGTATAAGATCTACACGCAAATAATATTTTTTTGTTAAAGCCCGATCTACACTGAAATGGTATAACAATATACAGAATAATAACATTTTATTGCACGCTAAATAAGAATCATTGACATAGAACAGTGATTTTTTTTTTCAAATCATTGATCAAAGAACAAACTACGTGTTATAGTGTTATAAAGAAGCAATGGGATTGCAATACACACAAATGAAGAAACATCGGTCAAAACCCAACTACAATGAAATGGTGTAACCCCGTATAGAAAAGAAAAAACTAAACTTGTGTTAAGCACAAATAATAAATCATTAATTAAAAACCGAATACCACTAGAATGGTGTAATATTAGGTTCTTTAACAGCGTTCTATACAATGCGGTGATATATTTGGACGAGTATACAGCTGACCAACCATATTGGACGATAGGCGAGTCCAATGTGAGTATGTCAGCTGTGTACGAGTTCAAATATATCACCGTATTGTACAGAACGCTTTTAAATAATCTTTTTATTATATACCTATTTATATTATTTGCATACTATACTTAATATATACATTAAACAACAAAGTCCTCGAAACTGTGCGCGCTCAAAATATTAATACATGTATATGACGACGCTCGACGTGATATATAATTTGCAAACATACGTTAATACTTGTTACACCCCGTAATATCTAACTATTTAAATGCTAAAACAACCTTCCGTACTTTAGAATAATTCGCACAAAACGGCATTGACCCTTGCACTTAAATGTTAAAATGAGTTTGTAGATACCGTACTATATTTAGACGTGTCATGTTAAAAAGGTGGCGTGATCAATAGGGCGTTTCTGCAGCGGATTAGTTTAACACAGTGGTGTAGATCTAAGTTGTCAAATGGAATATTATACAGTTGATGGAAAGTGTTTTATGGATATAAATAATAATGTAATCTGTAAACGGGATAGTGGCGACGGAAAACAGTGTTCACTGGACGCAGGATTGTTGTGTGCCATGTTGCAACTTGCAGGCTTTATTTATGTACAGATAACGTTACAAACAGTTTTAAATACGCCATGCTTCGTTAAATTATAAAATGATTTTAGAATGTGATATATTCAAAATCGAATACAAGTTTGAGACAAATTTACCTTTACACAACGCATACTTTATGACCATACATGACGATTTCGAAAACAAATCGCGTTTCTGGTTAGCACGGTTTACAAGAATAAATAAAGCTTCCTGGAACTGGATATATGAAACGGATCTAACATTATAGTTGCAGGATTTTAAAAGACGTTTTCGAAGCAGTAGACCGGAGTCAACATTTAGGTAAAACTAAACGTACAATATTCGTTCTCCTTCGGAATACCCGGGCATTATCGTATGTTTATTATCGGATCGTCCAATACAGAATATATTGTACGCGCGCATGTCCAATACGGTGAAATATTGTACGGTCACGTGGCGCGAATAACGACAGCTGATTGGAGAATATAAATAGGTATATAATAACAATGTATATTAAACACTCAAACAATAAGTCATTGTTAAAAGATCAAACGACATTGATATGTTGCAACATGTATTAATAAAAAGCAAAATATTTTTTTTAGATTGATTGACTAAATATATTTAGCTCTATTTAATAATTGCTCATGATACATACATTTTTTTGTAATGAATCAACGTTAAAAGTTTAATTCAGTCAATACACATTATATAGGTATACGATTGACATGAAGATATCAATGTCCCACAATACCTAAAGTTTTTTTTATAAGTTGTGAACATTTGAATTACAAATAAATGAGCATCTATATGTATTGACAATGACTTATGTTGATGGTGCGTACGAATGAATACGTTAGCATCATCCATTGCACTGTTTATAAACAACATTTCACTGTAGATCTACACATTTAAACCGACTATACAAAGCCATGGAGTATCGAATCGAATAACATCTAATGTTTCGTCAGTTTTCTTTAACAATTCAGATACACTGAAATGAACACAAGTATAAGTAAACTAGGTACTGAAAGCCAGAATGTGTCATCAGCATATGTACATAGAGGCTGATAGCCCCTTCTGGATTTCAAGGGATGATAATTATTGTTTTAACAGTCAATAGCCGTTTACACCAGCGTCAATTATATGCCAATTATTCTAGTGTGACACCTACTACTTGCACTCGAATATATACCGGTACGTACCGGGGTACATGTATAATTGATAACAGTAAACCATGTGCAATTTTCTTTTCTACATAAACCCACGAATTACTATTACAAATTCAGACGCGGGAAGATTGCTTTTTTAGTGTGACAACTCCAATAGTAAATACTACAAAGTCCAAGTTATTTCTACGAAAGAAATTCTTCACAAATTATGTAAAAATTAAAGGTATTATTATTATTAAGGATAGAAGGTTTCTGTGCTGCTGTGTAAGCAATACTCATATTTGATTGATAAACACGTTGTTTTCAGTCAATTTGTATCCTTATTGTCATTGTTGCATGTGACAAATTATGTGTAAAAAAATATAATATATTAGTGCGTCTATGAATGACGTCACTATCCCACGTGGTTACAGTCCTACGCATCAGAACTCCGAATCATTGTTTATTAGCTGATAAACAGCACTAATTCGAAAATTATTTCTTAATTTGTGAATGCATCTTGCGATAGCCGAGATTAATATTGCACTGGATATAATAAATTATATGCATACAGTATTTACACCATATTTAACAGGGACCAGTTAAAGGACGCATTCCCAATGCCCAAGATCGTTTATTTTTTATTTTGGAATGACAAACTCCCAAATATGAAATAACACAATCCTAAATACACAGGAAATGTGATTCTAATCATGTAATTACTTATACGGTTATGAATGAACATCATTAAAGTACCAAGTTCAACCGATATAACCCTAGTTCTTCAGTAAATAAATTAGAGAATCACTTTCTTTAATGTGTTTCCCAATTAGCAAGATTTCATCACTCATAATTCCCATATTGATGGGTACCGGACCCATTCCCAAAGCAATGAAAAAAATCGCTGGGCATTAATTATCGACGCTGCAGTCAACTGTTAGTATCTTGATGTTCTCAGACGACCTTGACCGACTCTTCATGTTTGAGCAGCGGCTGTTGTTCGTCCGGTCTCTTGGGACGGCGGTCTTCTTGGATGCGTTTGTCTGCCATTTTACGTGTTTCTTCGGCCGTCCGTCTCGCCTCTCTGTCCTCGGCTATATCACTGTACGAACAAGAGTTTTGTTTTAAAGGGACCTGCTCATAGATTGTCCAATTGACAATTTTCATTTTTGTCATAGATCCACCCAAAAAGACCAATACATTATACGTATATAGACACAGAATATAACACTTCTGACAAAGAAATATATAGAAAATAAAGTGTCGTTCATACTTAATCATCAATTGAAGTGTATAAAATTGGCCGAGTTGTTAGAAAAATCAGATTCGTTAAAGCCTACGGTCCTAGGTTTGAGCCCTGTATTTTTAATTTAATTTCCTTTTTAAGTATGTGTTATTGGCTAGTTCAGATGATATAGTTTTTGTAGTTAAGACGTTTAATAGCAGTTTTCAAAAATACTTAAAATCTATGAACAAGCCAATTTAAATAAATTAAAAGATATCCACGTAAATAGGTCCTAATTTACTGCAGTTAATATTACTAGTTTGTCCTTATCAAATTGTTGGTTTGGCGTAACCCTACCCTGATTTTTGAGGTTAGTAGTTAGAAAGGGTATTTTAACTATTTTTATTATATTTTTTCTTTCAATGTTGTAAGTTCAATACATAGTTCAAGATTACTATGTGACCGTTGTACCGATGTACTTACAATGCCGATGTTTTATTGATTATAAATGTGTACAAAAATAGTGGCGTAGTGGGTATGGTGTCCGCCTAGCGATCGGCAGGTCCCGAGTTCAATCCCCACTCTGGGAGCGTACTTAGGATCTCCCACAAAGACACCAAGTACTGGGTGTATCCTGGAAATATACTAGAGAGTGTCTCAATCAGCCTTAGGCTTTCGATGCAATCGAGCTAAAATATATACGTTTAAACTGCGTGTTAAAATCGAAAAACTCTGATATAGATTCCTCATATTTTGTTATTGAAAAAAGTTGTTACAAGAACATTTTAACATATTCATCGCAATATAAAACTTGTCGTTTATAAACTAAAAAACTCTGATCCAGATTTCTCATGTTTTGTTATTGATAAATGATTTAACAAAAACCTTTTAACATGTTAAAGGCAACATAATATTGTCATTCATAAACGAATTTTTTTCACATTGCTTTGTGAATTTATTTTGGATAGCGGCCATACTCTTGAGTAGGTAGGGTTACGCCAAACCAACAATTTATTAAGGACGGCCCTATTGGTATATAATTAAGGTAAAAATAATGTGCATATAATGGAAACAAGAGTTCTCGCGGGAATATCGTGTCCCGCGTCGTGTTTCGCGCAATTCTCGTGCCCTCGCCGTAAGCGGCACGATATTGCATATGGCACTAACCGTATTTCGTAGATTTATTCTTCTTTTTTAAAAGTATTTATGTTTATTAGTTTTCCTCATCAAAATCCCATCATGTAGTTAATTATTCACACTGTATTTACTGATGAACAACATCACATATTTAAAGCACCAGGTACATGTGTTTAGATTGGCGAACAAATTGACAGACGAAGGCACGTAGCAACTTTTTTGAAAACAACCGAAGTACCTTAAGGAGATTAAATATGCTACGTCACAGATTTGGAAAATGACACAAATTTAAAATCGTTTAAAAATAGTATTTGACAGTTAGTTTAAGCCGACTATTGGATACGTAGAATCAACATCGCATCTTCATTATCACACACCCAATAGTGGTAGTCTATTTTTAGAAGGGCTTTCCCAAACGAGTCGTTAAGTCCGCTATATATTTGTGTTGTTTTCATACTATTAAGTGATGCTTACTTCATTTGACCATTAAGTTTACATTGTAATCCACGTGTTTGGCTTCAGTCATATATGTCGTATCATCTGTAAATTAGCAGCTTTAAATGTGTAACTAAAATCACTCGGAAAACCCAGACCTCCACCAAGGGTCACCATCATCAGATCAAATCATGTATTAATTAGTCAAGTTCAAGCCCTCACAGAAACTTTCATGTAAATCAGGACCAGTATTAGTTCGTTAAAAAAAACAGATCATTTTTTCGATTAGAAATCCACCGTTTTCGGTTTACAAAAGTGTTAAAACTGAAAAATCAAAGCAATATTCACTAGTTTAAAACATTTAAATTTAAAACTTGCGAATTTAAGACCACTCGACTAAGCCGGTTTTCAAGAATGCACGAAATTTAAACACCGCGAAATCAAATAAGTTTACAGTATGTATTAGTTGTTGCATTTAAAAAAGTGTCATACATGTTCATTGTACTTCATGGTGGTTGTTGTGATGGGGGTAATGGCTGTAGTGGATGCGCAGGGGGGGCGGGGGCTACGGTCTTGGTGGCGCCTTGTGTTAACAAGGTGGTTGTTGTGGTTATGCTGGTTTTCGTGGCGTCTTGTAATAAGAAGGTGGTGGTTGTGGTGGTGACTGGGTTTTTGCCGTCTGGAGGATGTGTGTACAACGGAGACGGTGGTAGTCGTGTGAGGGTAGTTAACTTGTATAGAGTGCACTGGAAATCTCTACCATATGACCATCACCCTCAGAAGACTTGTTATTTTGGGTTACGGGGATAGTTCAAGATACAAGAAACGCCCCGTTCCAGAGCCGACCCTTAGACTTTTAGTGCCCCGTGCACCTAGTGCACTGTAACTCGGTTTAACGCGTCATTCGAACGAGGACGTTATATGTTAAGGTGTAGCGGGTGCTCGAAACTGCGACCCTGGGTTGTGAAGCCAGCTGGACCAAGGATTCAGTTACAGCGGTGCTCGTTGTTGCGTTGAATACAGTTGTGGTGGTGGCAGTGATGTGGAGATAGGGCAAGTAGCCGCTGATGAATTTTAGTACACATGAAGTTGGATAACTCCTGTGGGTTTTACTTTCAGGTTCCGATTGTTTTCATTGTATGTTAACAACATTCCAACGTGACGACAGCCTTGTGTTAGTTTGGTGGTAATTGTGGCAGAGGTGGTACTAAGTGGTTGCTCTGATATTTGCAGACTTTCTTAGATAAGTGTGTGAATTTGTGTGCACGCGCGTGTGATCATTTTTATACTTATTTTGTCTGGTACTTTTGCGGATATTTTTTATTTCTACCCGATCGTATAAAGCACTACGTTTTAGGCGAGGTTACTCTTACACGCTTACCGACTGGATTACTGCTTGCGACACTTCCCCTGATCTGCGAGAGTGTAAATCAGGACCATCCAGAGGGTGTTAAACACTGCGAGTAATACTATCCATGTATTGCGCAATTCCCCCAAGTCACATGCAACAAAGAAAATCATCGAAGTCATCGCTTGAAAAAAAAACTACTAGATATAGTATTGTCCATTGAATACTCGAGTTGAAGAGTGGTGTCTCTTGAATACTCACATTTGAGAGTGCTGGCCCTTTAATACTCCCATTTGAGAATGATGTCCATTTAATACTCACATTTAAGCGTGATGTATTTTGAATACACACATTTAAAGGTGCTGTCTATTGAATACTCACACTTAAGAGTGCGGTCCCTTGAATAATCATAAGGGTGATGTCCTTTTAATACTCACATTTAAGAGTGATGTATCATGGCAGTTAACATTAAATATTGCTGTCCCTAGAATACGCACATTTGCTGTTCCTTGAATACACACATTTAAGAGTGATGTCCATTAAATACTCACATTTAAGAATGATGTTCCTTGAATACTCACATTTAAGCATGCTGTCCCTTGAATACTTACGTTTAAGAGTGATTTATCTTGATAACTCACATTTATGAGTGTTGTCTCTCGAAAACTAACATAAAATATTGCTGTCCCTGGAATACACACATTTAAGAGTGCTGTTCCTAAAATACTCACATTTAAGAGTGTTGTCCATTGAATACTCATATTTTAAAAAGATATACATTGAATCCTCAAATTTAAGAGTGCTGTCCCTTGAATACTTACGTTTAAGAGCGATGTATATTGAATATTCACATGTAAGAGTGCTCTCCTTTGAATACGTACATGTTAGATACCAGTAAATCATTGTAAATCCCTCTGTGGTTTAACGTACTAAAGAGTTTCTTTTCTTTTTTTGGTATAAAATCTTTAAGCACTCTTAGACATGCCTTGTATGGTTATGTTTAATATCATATGTGGATCTGGAACATGTTGGTGCATTTTATTGGAGACTAACTTGAAATGAAAACTGTCGGGGTGTGTTTACTCTGGTATGGGGCTCTTATCGAAATATGACTGCCGAAACCCTGTTTTTTCCCAGAGTCTGCATTTTGGTGAGATGCATTCTCTTAGAAGTAGCATGATATATCGTGTTGTTTTTTTGCAATTTGTGGAAGAGGACATATTAATCTATTAATTGATACAAGTCTTTCACAATCTGGAGTAAAAGAAAGTCTAGAAAAATACTTGGAAAGTTTGCTGATTTTAATGGAACCCTAATGGGAATTGGATGTACTGGAATATAACTTACATTAAAGAGCGATGTCCTTGAATATCACGTTTAAGAGTCCTGTCCTTTAAATACTCACATTTAAGAGTGCTGCCAATTGAATATTCACACTCAAGAGTGATGTCGCCTGAATAGTCACGTTAAATAGTGCTGTCTCTTAGAAATTCGCATTAAAGTTCCAAGTGCCCATAGTCAAAACACTTGGCGCAAAATTAAATCGTGGACAAGCACATGATAAGGACATGGACAACGTAAAATCCTTGCGTTGTTATGTTTATTTAATTAATTTATTTATTTTTGTTTTTCATTTCAACTTGTACTAATTATACCTTTCCTATAATGTTCTCCGTGTTTCAATTAAGAGTGGTGCCTCTTTAATACTCACGTTTCAGATCCTCCTCCAGCCCGTCGGCAGTGGATTGGGGCAGAAGACACTCTTCCTTGTTGTATTCATGCATTTTGTGCAACACTGACAACTCAAGCCGCTGTCGAACCTCGACGATCTTCCGTTCGGCTGAAAGCAGCGAATATCGATAGAGTTATAGTTGTTTGCCAGAGGCATCTCAAGTAAAACAGTATATTTCCGTTTGCTTGAAAACAGGGGGAAGCGGCAGATTTACATCCCAAAGCATCTTGAGTGGAAACAAAGGGCAATAACTCCCGTGTCGGTGGCCCAACCTGACCCATATTTGGCTTCTATTGCAAATGAATGGTCGCACACATTGGATGAACAATGAAGTTTCTATATATAGAAAGCAATTTTTTGGCATTTTTCAAATGAAAAAGGTGCAATAACTCTAGGGTTTCTGGTTCCATTTGGCCCATTATTGAAATTTATGATCATACACAAACTGAGCAAGTAAGGTAAAGATTAAATAAAAAATGAAGTTTTTATAGTGATATATAGCAGTCAAATTGTTTACGGCATACAAACGATGGACGCTGGTCGACGGACGACGCCGGAGAGGTCCTATATACCAATAGCTCACCGAACACTTCGTGCTCAGGTGAGCTAAAATGGCATTACAAGGACAACTGACACATGTTAATAACTCTATAGATAATGTGACTAGAGTTATAATTCTTTAGCACTGCACTCCGCCTAACAACCATCTATCCATTTAAGAAGTTTGAGTTCAGTCCATTCAGTAGTTTTTGAGAAAAAAATGGCCGGACTAAAAAAAACTGACACAGCGGAATAACTAGTGCAGCTAGAGTTATAATTCTTGTGCATTGCACACAACCTAGCAAACACATATTCATGTATGAAGTAGAAGTCATTTCCGTAAGTAGTAGTTGTTTCCTTCCTCTCGTCCGAAAGCTGCGAGAAATGACGGGCCGTATTCCAGAAACAGCTTAAGTAAAATCTTATCTTTCCGTTTGTCTGAAAGCAGTGAGAGAGAGCGGCGACATAATAATATCCCGAAGGGCCGTGTTTCAAACGCATCTTAAGTAAAAACAAGGGACAATAACTCCCGCGTCCGTACCCCAACTGGCCAATATTTGGCTTCTCCTGAAATCGTATGGTCACACACAAACTCGTTTTCTGTTGTTTGTTAATTACATTTTTCATTTTGCATTTAATTAATGCTCTGAAGACACTGGAAGAAAGTTGAATTAACTGGGCACGAATGTTCAGTCCTCACAGAATCCACATTTGATACTGTGAGTTGTCAATTTGCACCATATATTGTGTTTTACGTCAATTATGCATTGTAATGACATAAGTAACTTGGTCTAAAAAAGGTCAGTACCAAACTTGGTCTAATGAAGGCCAGTACCAAACTTGGTCTAATGAAAGCCAGTACCAAACTTGGTCTAATGAAGGCCAGTACCAAACTTGGTCTAATGAAGGCCAGTACCAAACTTGGTCTATTGAAGGCCAGTACCAAACTTGGTATAATGAAGGCCAGTACCAAACTTGGTCTAATGAACGCCAGTACCAAACTCGGTCTAATGAACGCCAGTACCAAACTTGGTCTAATGAACGCCAGTACCAAACTTCATCGTGCATACTATTGGCAAGTTCCAGGCGAATAATTTTGAGTGAGTTGTGCCATGAACTTTACTTGTGTCAGTGTGCATGTTGTCCTTTTTCACAGATTTTCGTATTTTTGAAAAATGCTTTCAACATCTTAACTGTAAAAGATAGAGCATCTGGATTAACAAAAACAAAAACTAGTTAATTCAAGTATTTCTCTTTGCCAGGACTTGAACCTGCGACCGCCTGGATAAAAAGACCAGTATGGCCAGTAGGCCATCTGGACTTACACATATCAGAGTGAATTTTAACGCTATGTAATTGATACAGGAGTTTTCCCAAATACCATGAAAAGGCATTTTAAACGCTTTATAATTTAATCTATTTCAAATGCTGATTGTTCGTAAGCTAAAACAAAGCTAATAGAATGGCATTTTGTCCCGTTGTATATGCGTACCTGCATCAGTGCATACATGTATCTCTTCATAAACTTCTAGGAAATATTCAACCAAATTACGCAGCAATCATTCTTGGAGAATTAACAATAGACCTACATGGAATCCATTTAAAGTGTCCCTGCTAATAAAACGCTCAGCATCCTAATAATAAATGTTTGCATATTACTTTCATTTGTCCATAAAATCTTTTGTTGACTTTTTTTCAAATAAATATGCATTTATTAACTGCTTGTTGCGTTAACCGTCTAATATATGTTGTATAAAATGTGCTTTGTTTAGGGACACAAAAAACTTATGTATAGGCATGCTAATGACGTATTCAAGTCTTGAGCATGAAAAGTGTATAAACAATGTATACAAGTTTGATAAAGAAATATACTTAAAGTGGATGATAAAACTCGGTCTCGACTTACAAAATGTTTTACAAATTGAGATAGCAAAGTTTGGTAAACATGGTGCATTTGGAGTTGTGTTCGTTTGACTGATTCAGAAATGTTAGCTTGACTATTCACTGATTAGTCTGAGCTAGTCTTCTTACCCATTTGTGGTCGGTTAAAAACCATTTTTCTGAGCACACTGCCTCACATAGAAAACTTCATTTTCATGTGTTAAAGCGGTAGTTGCATATATAATATTACTTTCAGTGCAGGTGCAGTGCTTATAATAAGAATATATGCCTTTAAATTGATATTATCAATAAAGAACTCAATGGCATATATAAAACATGATAATTAAAAATATAATACTAGGATTGTAAAATAAAACTTCTGTATTTAAATATAGCTATACATTAAGATATTAATATTAAAATATAGGAATTACCCCTGTATGACAACAATGCAAAAACAAGGCTGTGTGTAACATGTTTACTTATTTAGAAGAATTGCATACAGAGCTTAAACGCTGAAACGATGATAACCCAAACCCTATTGCTTGACAATTCGGGTGCGCGCTTTACATGGTGCGCTTTATACACGGTCTTTTACTGATGTGGCAACTATAGTTTATATTTGAATTTACATTGGAATATAAGCGACAGTCACGAGATATCACTTCAATTTTTTTCCCAAATGCTATTGCGTCCATCAGACACAGACGTGATGAAACTATGCGTTTTATTGGAAATCTATGAGCTCCAGACACAGGACGCCCATCTGGATTAATAACTGATAATTTCAAGAAATAAAGCTTAATTCTGAACATTGTTAGTAATACGATGCTCTGATGCCACTGGCATACACTAACCAATGTGATTTGCTCTTGTATTTTGTGGTAATGTAATTTGGTCTACGTCTGAGCGTCGTCTACATTTGTTCCCATCAATACCCCATCCCTCCCCCCACAAAAATAAAATAAATTGACCTTCCTACCCACCTTGAAAATTCTGGGTCATTTTACCTAAAACAAACAATTGTTTATGGATGGCCTAAGTGTTCAAAATATACACCACCACTCACAAGTATTGACATCATGATCAACAATGATAGTCAAAATTATTGTTAAAAAAATAGGCAAAATCTTACCACCCATTGGAGTTAAAACAACATTTTGTACAAATTAAGAGATTGATAAATGGGTCCTCACCATTTTACAATTGTATATAGAAACTGCAATAAAATAGCGTTTATTAAGATTTGACAGATGAGAGAAGAGAAAGAAGCATACTTTATAAATAGTTTTAAAATAAAGAATCCTTGGTGACAATGTAGGGCTCTGCTTACAACAGAAAATGCAGATTGTTAAATGACAGTTAAATTAAGAACTGTGTTACTATCTTCCTGTGTGCCTAGCCCAGGTTGGCTCATATGCATTTACGCTGAGGGGAAACAGAAGAATTAAAGAAAGAGTTATCAATGTGAATTGTGCACAATAAAAGCACAAAATAATCAATTAGTTCAGAATTTAAAGATGGATGAAGAATTTGGTTTGGCAAGAGTTACCTCCCTGTCGTTAGGTTAAATACAACTTATTTCCTTATAAGTAGGGTGTAGTAATATATGAATGTTGATTGTAGTAAAATTGTGTAAACATGTGCATAAATTTTAAGTTGTTTCCCTTCGATTTATATTAGCATTTTCAAATTTATTTCTAACTAATAAACAGTTGTAGCCAGTATAAACTTTTCAATTTATTTAACATTGCACACATGTATTGTCTATAAAAAGTTTGAAAAATAAAGAATCCATTATGCACAGAAGCAAGGCCAACATTAAAATTAACTTCGTTTGCCATAGCCTACCTACCCTACGAAAAAGTCCCGACTCAAAAGTTCTTTCTTTGTTAAATCAAACCCGTTTTGTATTGTTGAGTATTGTACATTTTTTTTGGGGGGGGGGTTAAATAAAAGCTTGCTTTTCTTTCATTTCAGTTATTTTCCATTGAATTAATATATTAACTGTATCAGCGAGACCATTGCTTATAATAGGACATGTCAAATTGCAATTCTAATAATGTTTTATTAAACTTTTGAAAACAACGAGCATTCAGCATTTATTGTCTCATTCAAGAAGATTGCTAGCAAGCTCTCTTCATCAACAGACACTTGATTATATTATCGAAAGCAAAGTCTGTGTTACGCGCTATAATTTGACGCTAAATGGATCATTAATGAATTTGCATTATAAAATATTGCCTACCTAGCCTTTACCAGCAACCTTGGGGAGGCAATAGCAAACAAACAATTTGTTAAGGTTGGCCCAAGTATTATTTGTGTACAGTGCTGGTCTGACCTGACACATTATCTGCAAAATTGTAATGATCCTGCACAGTGTTTCAAGCTTGTAATAACAAATTTGCTCTCTCATATGTTTTTGTTGACCACTTAAATACAACACTTTGTATAGGTTGAGCAGACTTTTCAATTTCTCTTTTTATAATTATGAAAATGTATTTGAGAATTCTTTTTTGTGATCAGTCATAATAACTTTTCGTGCACTGCATGTTTGCCGAAAGCAAATGCATCATGTTTGTTGTAGTTATCTCAAACATGATTTCAATATATGCATCATCAGGATCGTAAGTAAATTTGAAGATGTTATTTAGCGCCCCTCACATTTTTCGCAGGTGACCTATAGTAATCTGTCTGTCCGTCCGTCCATCAAACATATTTTTGTGTTTTTTTTCATAACTTCAAAACCGTTTCAGCTAATAATTTGAAACTTCATGGTTGGATGAATCTTATTAAGAAGAAATGCGCAAGAACTTTTACTCTGCACTTTATGGTTCTGGAGTTATTGCCCTTTGTTAATTTTTTATACTGCATTTTTACCTGGAGCATAACTCTTAGACTATAAGAGGCATTAAATTGAAATTTCATAGGTGGATAGATCTCACTGAGGAAAAGTGCAGTGCACAAGAACCGTTACTCTGCACTTCATAATTCTGGAGTTATCGCCCTTTTTTAATTTTTTATTTTTAGGCGGATTCAACTTTTTGAGAACGAATTGAAATATTTTAATGAAATTTCATCCATAGATACCTTATATCAAGACCTAGCTTGAGATTACATAGGAGTTTGATGAGGTCACTGTTAAGGTGGCCGTTACAAAAAATAGAAAAACGGTTTCCGCTCAATTACTCGAGAGCGAATTGAGCGCTTGCAATGCAACTTCATACATAGATACCTTTTATCAAGACATCGCACGGGATTGCATAGGGGGTGGTTGGGATCAAGGTCAAGGTCAACGTTACTTAAAATAGAAAAATGGTTCCTCACCTCAAACATGCTATCATTCGGCGCCCGCTGCCATTCCTGTGACAAAGTTCTAGTTGGAATAGGTATTATTATGTCTCATTGACTGCTTTAAAATAACAAGGTTTAACTGTGTTCAATGTTCCTAGTACAGTGTTAAGTGTATTGTACTGGGTTTGCTCATGCCTTCGCCTGTCTGAATTGTGCTGGTTATTTATCTGTTTTATTCTACTCTTGCATTGGTGCATAATTCTGATAATGACTATATTTGATGGTTCAGTTATAGATAATGAAATCAGTAGAAGGTAAAATAAAATAGAGTACTTCTAAGTATGACTTCAAATATAGAAATTCCGTTCCAAAGCAATTTTTAATGCTCGCACATAAACATCTAGAGATTAATCAAATATGGCAATTAAATATGGTTTTTTGTATATGATAGTTTCTAGTAACCAACAATAGTTTGTTGTTGTTGTTGTTTTTTTTTTTTTTTTGTTTAAAAAAAGAAAAGAAAAGATGTATCTAGATTAACTATATGATCCGCTCTATTGTGAACATTCATCCATGTCAACAACACCCTTTTTTAAAATGTTATACCTACACTTGATGCGGTAATTTACCAAATTTGTTTTAAATGAAAACAGATAGACGATACTAAAATTACATATACAGTTGTTAATAATTTGAATATATATGGCGATTACGCAATACTACTCTTAAAATCATTTTTCACACAAGACTCTGAAATAGAGAGATCTTCATTCTATTGCAGGTGTTTGATACCAATCATAAATATAAATCTATTAACATATACATAACTTCTCATGTCAACACCACTTTTATAAAATTAATACATATACATTTATTTAGTTGAAATTATTATATTTTTTTTTGACTACTCTTGTGTTTTATATAACACATTCATCTTTGTAGAAATGCATAGAATATTGTTTATTAATTGTGATAGAAAATTTGTCGCTCACATCTAAATATACAATTAGACATGATAAACAAGGAAAACTTTAAATCATTTAATCACGTATTGTTATTTTTTCCAAATGAATGGATTTAAAAAAAAAACTTCTTATATGAGAGAATGTCTGACTGTCTCTTTGAAAAATCGTCTAATGTTAAATGGAAACAATAATATTCTCATTAAATGTTAAAGGTTTAGGTGATAAGAAAAAGCGACTTCAAGTATTCGAATGGTTGAAAATTAAAGATTTTTCATTCTATATACTGCAAGAAACACATTCAACCAATGACACCACAAAATCATGGACGCACGAATGGAACGGCCAATCCTATTTTAGTGGTACGAAATCAAACAAAGAAGGGGTAGCAATACTTATAAACCCCAAATATAAAATGAATATTTTAAAATATGATGATATCATACCAGGACGCTTGCAAGCTTTGAAATTGGAAATTAATGAAAATATTGTTACACTCATTAATCTTTATGGACCCAATAATGATGATACGGACCTGTTTACAACTCTGTGTAAATATTTAGCAAATATAGAGGATTATGTTATCATTGGAGGCGATTTTAATACAGTTTTAAACACTAACATGGACAAGAAAAATGGCCGAACTGATACACATAAAAATTGTAGAGAAAGCATAAATAACATAATAAACGAATATAATGTTATCGATATATGGAGAATGCATAATCCTAATAAACGTCAATATACATGGCACTCTAATGGTAAGCCACCAATTTTCAGTAGGCTTGACTTTTTTCTAATTACGGACTCATTATGTAATATGACAATAAATTGCGCAATACAAACAGGATATAAAACAGACCATTCTAGTGTTATACTTAAGATAGATTTTATTTCACAGAAAAGGGGACCAGGATACTTTAAAATAAACAACAGTCTACTTTTAAATACAGAATATCAATTATTAATAAGAAATTCAATTAATGAAATGTTAGCTCATAACAAGAATGCAAACCCAAATATTAAATGGGAATTAGTAAAAGGCAACATAAGAAATGTAACAATAGAATTTGCTAGCCAGAAGAAAAAGGACGATAATCAGCAAGAAATAAAATTAATTAAAGAAATCGAAAATCTTGAGCAAGAAATAGTAAATAATTATAAAATATAAAAGTTAGAGGAAATATCATGCAAAAAACAGTTGTTGGAAAATATACGGGACAAAAAAATTAATGGAATAATATTAAGATCCAAAGCTATTTATGTTGAAAGTAACGAAAAAAATAGTGCCTTTTTTGCAAACTTAGAAAAAAGACATGCTGAAAAGAAAATAATTAAACGCTTAAAAGTCAATGATACTTATGTAACAAACCAAAATGAAATTCTACAGGAAGAAGTAAATTTCTTTAAATCAATTTATCAAAAACAAAACAATAAAACATCAAACATTGATTTTTTTAACGTACCAATAAATAATCTCAATGATAACGACAAAACCATCTGCGAAGGGCTTTTATCAGCAGAAGAATGCCATAATGCCTTAAAACAGATGAACAATAATAAAAGTCCGGGCTCAGATGGATTAACAGCAGAGTTCTACAAAATATTCTGGGAAGACATAAAACAAACATTTATAGCTGCAATTAACTATTCGTTCACCACTGGAAATTTAACTGATCTACAAAAACAAAGTATCATATCCTTAATTCCTAAGCAAGATAAAGACACTTCTGTTTTAACAAACTGGCGACCAATATCACTTCTTAATGTAGACTATAAGATAGCTACAAAGACCATTGCAAACAGAATAAAAAAAGTTATACCGTTAATAATAGCTCCAACACAAACAGGTTTTATAAAGGGGCGCTATATTGGAGAGAATGTAAGGTTAATTTTTGAAATATTAGAATATCTCGAAAACAAAAAAATGCCCGGTCTCTTATTTTTCTCTGATTTTGAAAAAGCATATGATACTTTGAATCATGATTTTATGTTTAAATGTTTAAAACACTTCAACTTCGGTGATGACCTTATTCGGTGGGTTAGACTTTTCTATCATGATATAAATAGTGTTATAATGAACAATGGGCATATGTCCGAAAGTTTTAAAATAAAAAATGGCGTCCGACAGGGTTGTCCACTCTCGTCATCCTTATTTGTAATATGTATCGAATTACTTTCCAATTATATTGAAAAAGAACGAACAATCACAGGTATTAACATAAACGGGGTAGAATTAAAACAATCACTATTCGCAGACGACGCTACATTTTTTAACAACGGTTCGCAAGCCTCCTTTGAAAACCTCATAAATACAATAACACAATTCGGTCATACCTCTGGATTAAACCTTAACATTTTCAAATCAACCATACTAAGGGCAGGAATTTTAAAAAATACAGCTATAACGTTTTGTCAGAATTACAAATTTAATTGGACATCTGAATCTGCGAAAACATTAGGATTGAATTTTTATAATTGTAAAACAAAAAATGTAACCCTAAACTTAGAACCTAAATTAAATGCATTTAGCGATTGTCTCAAACAATGGCAACATAGGAAACTGACCCTATTTGGAAAAATTACAGTAATTAAAACCTTTGCACTACCAAAATTAGTATATCCTTTTACTGTCTTACCAAATCCCTCAAAACATATTATTAAAAACGTAACAAAACAGATTTTTAATTTCGTATGGGATGGTAAACCAGATAAAATTAAACGCACTAAAATCATTATGAATTATAAACATGGAGGTTTAAAGTTAACAGACATCGAAATGTTTTTAAATTCTATTAAGGGTTGTTGGGTTAAGCGGCTTCTTGCACAAAATAACAGCTCATGGAAGTGCATATACGATACTATTGTTAAAAAATACGGAGGGGAATTGCTTTTTGAGTCAAATTTACGACCACTAGACATTAAACGTATTTGTAAAAATAATGTATTTTTTGAAAATATACTTAACGGTTGGAACGCGAGTAAAAATTGCTATCAACATGATTTTAGTAAACATATTATATGGAATAATAGTGAGATAAAGATTGAAAACAAAACTCTGTATTGGAAAGAATGGCATGATAAAGGTATAAAATTTATTGATCAGTTAATTGACTTCCAGATGAATAAATTTTATAGTTTTGCAGATTTTAAATATATTTACAATGCATCTAACGGCGATTTCTTAAAGTACAATAGTCTAATAAATAATATACCAAAACATTTATTGGAACTTGTAGACGAACGTTTCTTAACAGGACATAGAAATAAAACATTATTGGATATAATTAAGACATCAAGCCAACCAAATAGAGTTTTGTACAACCTTCAGTTATCAAAAGTATCTAATACAAGTGCAACATCAGAAAATAAATGGCAAGACATTTTGCAAAATAAAGAATTAAATTGGACTAAAATATATACATTAGTACACCAAACATGTACTGACACAAGTCTTGGATGCTTTCAATATAAATTTATTATGCGCTTAACCCCAACAAATACATATCTCTATCGATGCAAATTGATACATTCTAACATGTGTGATTTGTGCAATGAATACTATGAGGATATTGAACACTTGTTTTGGAAATGCCGTGTTTCGCAACACTTATGGAGCAAACTCTCTGATTATTTATACGATAAAGGCATTTTAGTATATTTTAACTACGAACTAGTATGTTTCGGTCAGTTAGACAACAATAAAAACGCAACAACGATCAATTTTATTATCTACCTTATGAAATATTTTATATTCACAATGAAATGTCGGGATCGTAATCCCGACTTCAAAAGTTTTATTTCGATCTTGACATCACGTCTTGATATTGAACACGAAATAGCCCTAAAAAATGATACACTTGAAAGATTTTATACAAAATATCGATTTTTAATCGACAGTCAGACATGAACCTCACTTTTTATTTCTTTTTTCCTTTTTTTGTCAGCATAATATTCTCTACCTTTTAAAGCACCTCTCTTTTATAGCAAGATTAACTAGTTAGCATATTTTTTTTTAAGATAAAAAGAAAACACATCCGGTAAAACACGTCATTATACGTGCATAAACTGTTGCTATTTTTTCTCCGTTTAAATTCTGGGAAATACTTTACTTGCATATGCTTGCTTTAAGTGTTTTTGAACTCATTTCTCATGTGTATTCTCAGTGTAAACTGCATGTATATACATGTGTATGTATAATGTATGTTTTATTGATATTTAATAAAAAAAAAAAAAAAAGTGGGAGGCATTAAGCATTGCACTTGTCTGTCCATACATCCGTCCGTACTTCTAAAACGTTTGTGGACTCAACTGCTTTTTAACTGCTAGGCGGATTTTGCACAAACTTTCACAGGTGAATAACCTTTCTGTTTAGGTGATTGTAAATGAAGGCTATTTGCCTTCCACCAATTTTGGCTGAATTATAGCCAAGTGTCATTTATTCCACTACTTATTCCATAACTTTCATAGCTGGAGAACATTGATGTGGAGGTGATCCTTAAGAAAGGGATTTTGTTCACCTTTAGGTGAAGGTGGGGGGGGGGCAGAAATGTAAAACATGATGAGATGGTTCGATGTGCGCAAGAACCAGGTCCATAGGTCCAAGGTCACACTTAAAGGTCAAAGGTCAAATATAAGAAATTCAGCCATAGGTTCTGTCTGGAGTATAATTTGGTCCAGCAATTAAGGATTTTCAAATAAATTGGCATATGTTAAGCATAATGAGGCGGTGTGTGCACACAAGAATCAGGTCCCTAGGTCCAAGGTCAAGGTCACACTTAAAGGTCATAGGTCAAATATAAGAATTTTGTCCAGCGGGGAATTGCATCAAATAACTTGGCATAAGTGCTTAGCATGTTGAGATGGTGTATTGCGTGCAAGGACCAAGTCCCCAAGTAAGAGGTCAAGGTCATCCTTAAAGGTCACATGTCAAATGTAAGAATTCAAGCCATAGACCCTGTCTAGAGCATCATTTTGTCCAGCAGTGAAGAAATTTTAAATAATATGGCACAATATTTAAGCATGGCGAGACTGTTTGTAGTGTGCAGGAACCAGATCTCAAGGTCCAAGGTCAAATGAATAAATGTTACGACTTATAAAGATTTTTTTGTCAAGACTACAATTATTGATTTGAAATTTGTAATACGTCAACTTACTTCACAGAATAAGCAGAACGTGTGATATAAAAGGAAAATTTATCTTCAGCAAAATAATTTGTATGCATATAGACAAAGCAGGGCCATTTAGAACAAGCTGCATAAGTGGGAGCATCTGTCTGTGGACAGATTGTCTAGTTTTCCACTATTCAATATATACTTCCAAAATGTTGTGGACTCATCTCCTCTTTTACTGCCTTGCATATTTTTGTCAAACTTTCACAGCAGAAGATCCTTAACGTGGTCATAAAGGAAGGAATTTTATCTGCAAGCAATTTTGGCAGAACGAAGTCCCTTTGTCACTTTTTCCATTATAGAAAATATATATATTTATATTTGTGGAGCAAATATTAATGTTGGCAACATGCCCTTTGTTTGTGTCCAAACATGTGTCATGGGGGCATCTATGTCTGTGACACGTCTAGTTTCTTTTCTCTTGCCACTGACTAAGTCTTGAAATCGGAATGTGAAAGCAATTAGTAACTCTCAAATTCACAATCACAGATCTATTAACATTTTCCTCCTCGATATATAATAATGGGCACAAATTTGCCAGTGCTCATTTGATCCCACCAGTTGATAACGATGTGAAAGCAATTGTTAACTCTAAAAAGCAGGGTTGACTTTAAAGTGGTCATTTTTGGGTAATCAGCCATACTGTCGAGCATTGGGTATGCTAATATTTTGGAAAAGGATTTCACAATAAAATTGTTATGGCACACTGTGTTGGTTTATTGTTAAATCAAAGCGCTGAAGGCACCCCAGTTGTTCGCTTTTATGTAACACTGGGCACATAATGGACGCTCTGGGCAATAAGAGAGGCATGACACGTGTCACCTTAAATACACTGCAGATCCGCTATATCGCGATCTGTTATTTAGCAATACAAATATAGCGTGAAGCGGCCATGATTCCAGATTTTTTTTATGTACTTCAATCTTTGACTTTTACACAACGTTCATAAATAAATCCAGTTTGGTCCGTATTTTTTCGCCTACATCGCTACTTTTTTATTCACAACCTTGTAGTGCGACGAACAATAACCAGACCCACTAAACATCAAATTGTAACAGTTTGAGGTCGTCAGCTTTTACGGCAACGTCCTTTCACTGCTGAATTACACGCCGTCCACACGCAGGTTGTATACAGTAAACGTATGTCATAGATCAATACTGACCTATCTGAACTAACAATACAGCATAACTGTTTTTTAAGAGGAAATGCTAACTGCACATTATTTATGATACAGATACCCAATTTTGTTGCTATGCGCTACAAAACTTATGCAAAAGTTAAAATCTCAATGTTCTCTGCGCTACAAAGTTTTTCTATGGCAATCAATACACCCACACTTTCCATACGGATGACGTGACATGTACATATCAGCATAATTTTCGCACACTTTTGTAGCAGAAAAAAAGGATTTACAAGAAATACATGTGCACTGTAATTGTAAATTGAATTTGTGTTTACGTTATGGGAACATTAACATTTGGATAGGCGTTCGGATTTGGAATTTATTATACACACTTTGAAAGTAATTACACGGAGTAATAATATATTATATATACAAATGGGATATTTTACATATGGTTATAACACATGTTGTGGATGTTAACAACAGTAAAAAAAGGTATGTTAATAAGGTTTATGTTCTGAGATGGTGAAAATAGGCTAGTGTATACATGTGTACTGGTATCTATATGTACATAAACGACCTGACAAGTTAGATCGCATTCTGGATATATCGCGATCGTGATCCATGTACCCAGCGAATGGCAATTTAACGGATGTGCAGTGTACAGTGGTTAATATAAATGTCTAAATGAAAATATTCATTTATTTACTATTACATTTGTTCAATATTATACATTTGAAGTATAAAAAACTGTCTGGCCAGAAACCTAATGAGGCAAATTCTTTTACAGATTTTCGATTTCATGCTCTTTCATTGGGCTACATACATATATTAGTTTAATGACATTCCGACACTATATTTTTATTACTAAGACACATTCTCTGGATCTACATGTAAGAGTATATAGTGAAAAACAACCATTGTCAGTTCCATAACCGGACCCTGTCTGTGGAAGACAGATGATTAGTCTGTAGAAGATCAAAAGCAGTGAAGTTGAGCAAAACTCAATCTTAACCTGATAAACAATCAACAAGTGACTGAATATTAAATATATTAAACATTGTATGAATGCAAAGAATGTGCTACAAGCTTTTAAACTGTATAAGCAAAGGTTATGTAATTATATGTTTAAGTTATTTAAAGAGAGTTACTATCAGAATATTGTTTTCTTTTGGAAATATTTGAAAATGTGTTCCCTTTTAATTTGCTAAGCGTCTGCAGTAGCAAATCTGTCGAAAAAGTAGACGAAAGAATTCTCAACCATTGCCAGGAATCAAAGCCTGGACCTTCCAAACGCGAGTCTTACATACTAACAACAAGGCTATTGTAGGCATACTTATTTTAGCGTAGCTAAATTTTAGCGGTCGGACACTATTGTTAAAAAATATGGAATAATAACGTGTGCGTGAATTAGCGCTCTCGTTTTACTGCTAAAATATAATTTTAGCACTCTGGTGCAACTGACATGTTACACACACACAAAAACAACGGAAATAAACGGATATCTTCCTAAGTTGTTCATTTGATAAACAGGTAAAGAAAATCGAAACTAATATAAACTTAATTTATTTTGCTATGTATTGGGTGTTTTCTATACGTTACATTGAAATAAAATAATTTGTAACATTGTCATTTCGTCTTAATTTCCCTATTTTACTGCCTGTAGCACATTAAAAAAAGCAAACAGAACAGAACAGAACAAAAACATCTTTTCACGTTAAACACCTTTAAAACAACCATCTATTCATAAGCTTTCACACCTTAAACACCTTTCCGCAAACTAACTATAAAACCACCAAAAACTTCCGAGTAGTCCCGAGGCGATAATACTGGTTACACGACACAAGTAGACAAATAATGAAACAGAATCCTAGCTGTATTTTAGGGCTTTATTTATTATTTACCAAAAACAAATCTATTAAATTAAAACATATCACACATCTACAATAAATTTTATATTTGAATTATGAGAAGCTAAAGTTATGTTTGAGAGTGCATATAATACATATTATGTAAACAAAGTTCCGCCTGAACAATAAACTTGCATGCAAATCAGTTCCCAAATTAGCGACTGAAAGTGTTGTTTTCGCCTTTATATTTATTTGTTTAAACATTCAAAATATAATTGCACACAGTTTACTTATTTCAAAACTAGATGCTTTGCAATAATAAACAACAAAAATGATGTTTGACGATGTATATAATATGTACAAAATTTAACAAAGTTCTGACTAAGCAGCAAACGACACAAATTCAGGTACTTATATTTACGTGTACCTTAACTAAGCGAACTCATCTTAGTGTTAAAAGTACAGCGCTAAAATAAGAACTCCTACAGTATTGCCGCTATGACTTCCAGCACATGAAATTTAGTGACTGGGAAAGGTTTTTTCTACACAAGATAATGTTCATTTCCACAAAAGTCTATGGGCTTTAAAAAAATATATGAGATTTCCTCTGATTATACTTGTGTTGGGATGGGTCATGAAATTATTTCTACAGCCATTCTCCCCCTTCCTCTGATTCAAGTAGGGCAGTTACAGTTACTGGCATAAGTATGTGCACTTAGTACTGGTAAACCAGCTTACCCAGGAAATGTGTGAGTAGGTTAACTGACCGCCGTTATATGACTGAAATACTGTTGAGTACAGCTAAAAATCCCAACAAACAAACAAACAGCATGGGTTTCTTAGTCACAAAAAATTCTGCCTATTGTGTTTCTGATATGATATAACTGACCTAAATCATGAAACATCGACTATCTTCAGAATGTTCTGTTTAACTCGACCGCTACTGCATAATAACTGCTAAACGTTCATAAAATATGATGATGACCAAGTAAATAATAAAATGAGTAATAAACATTACTTATTTTCATAATTTCATACAAAATTGCCAACACCTTGAATGCTATCTTTGTGCTTTGATGTCGGCACCATTAGCTCTGGTCTCACAAAGGCGGCTGACCACTTAAGAATGTTTCTATACAAAGGCAGATTTTTAGAAGTGGTCGAATAATTGTTTGGTATACGCCTCATAATAATAGTAATTGGAAAATAAGTGGCAACATTTGTAGCTTTATCGGTGAGCATTGGAAATTGTGTTATTATCATGTCATGTTACAGTATTGTCCTTTACTTGTAGCAAATCAAATATAATTAAGTCAAATTTTCTTCTATTTAGCAATACAAATATCGGTATGTTCATTTTTTAGGGGTTCATACAAACATGTTGTACTTGCTTTTTTGTGGACAAATTATGAAATTAGGGAGTGTACTTTTGTATCATGTCTGTCTGTATTGCATGAAAAAACATAAGTTATAAATAATATTATGATTTGGGCAGGCTTTAAACCTGTGATTGTGTTGTATTAAGTAAACATCGAATTCTGTGGCATGGCAAA
The DNA here is from genome assembly GCA_027627225.1 of Congeria kusceri. Taxonomy (NCBI): domain Eukaryota; kingdom Metazoa; phylum Mollusca; class Bivalvia; order Myida; family Dreissenidae; genus Congeria; species Congeria kusceri. The sequence continues at coordinate 48,033,733 of CM051026.1, forward strand.
TAAGGCTAATTTTATGTTCAAGTTGTTATAGCTCAACCAGTGTATCTGTTCCTATCATTCTAAAACATTTCTTTGTGATTGCAGTTATGATTCGTCTGGTGAGATGGCGTGCATATTATTACTCATAAGGTGTAAACAAAACAAAAAGTTTATTTCAGGGTACCCGACAGACCCTAAAAAAGACTCCCGACCCTTGAACATTTTATCAGATTGTTTTTTGTATAAACCTTTTCCCAATAGTAAGATGTTTTTTTGGATAAATAAGTATTTTGTTTGGTTAGCATCCACTTCAAAACAATGTTTAGGGATTTAACGAGTATGTTTTGAATATTCATTTAGTTTTTGTGTAGCCTGACTAGGCGACATATATGGGTCAATTATGGCGGTGGCTGTGTCGGCTGCGGCATTCCTTTTCGCTTGTCAAAATAATAACATGTACTATGTATTGTAATGTGTATATCATGTAATTTTGTACAATTAGAGTTTCTAAAAAAGTAAATTTATTAAAATTGTTACTTTAAACTAATAAAACCATTATTTCACTAATTACTTGTATGTAACTTGTATGTATGATTTACCAGAGTGCCCTGGAATAAAACCACCAAATGAATGCGCTACATCGGTTATTTTTACTTATTGCAAAAGTGATTTTTATGCATATAGTAATCACATTGTCAGACTGTCCGTCCGTCCATCTGTCCGTCCCTCACGCTTCTTGTGCGAAGAATAACTCCATTAGAATCGAAGGGATTCCAGTGAAACTTCATATAATGATAGAGGACAATTAAAAGAAGTGCAGAGCACAAGGACCACAACTCTTTCTTCAATATTCATGGTGTTATTGCCCTTTGTTTTATTTCTTTATGTGAAGCATTAATTTCTTGTGCGGAGCATAACTATATTTGTTTTGAATAAAACTTCATATAATAATAAAGGACAATGAAAGAAAGTTCTGAGCTTAAGCGCCACAACTCTTTCTTCAATACTTATGGCGTTATTGCCCTTTGTTTTATTTACTTTTGTCAAGCATTAATATGCTTGTGCGGAGCATATCTCAATTAGTATTAAAGGGATTCAAATAAAACTTGTTTTATTTTTTTCATACGTAACCTTTATTTTTGTCATATAAACTATACAAATATACATACATACATATATATAAACATATACAAATGTTAAATGGATATAACAATGCATAAATTGTAACATATTCATAATGGTATACGGATATTAAACATGAATAGATAGAAAGTGCAGAGTGCAAAGACCACAATTTTTTCTTCAATATTTATGGAGTTATTGCCCTTTGTTTAATTTTCTTGTGCGGAGCATGTCACCATTAATATTGAAGGGATTCAAATGAAACTGTATATATAGAGGACAATGAGAAAGTGCAGAGCACAAAGACCACAACTCTTTCTTCAATATTCACGCCGTTATTGTCCTTGGTTTTATTTCCTTATGTGAAACATTAATTTTGTTGTGCGGAGCATAACTCCATTACTATTGAAGGGATTCAAATGAAACTTCATATAATGCTAGAGGACAATGAAAGGAGGTGCAGAGCACAAGGACCATAACTCTTTCTTCATTATTAACAGAGTTTTTGCTCTTTGTTAAATTTTCTTGAGCGGAGCATGACTCCATTAGTATTGAAGGGATTCAAATGAAACTTCATACAATGCTAGAGGACGTGCAGAGCACAAGGACCATAACTCTTTCTTCAATATTTATGGAGTAATTGCCCTTCGTTTATTTTTTGTGCAGAGCATGACTCTATTAGTATTGAATGGATTTAAAATAAACCCAATATATTGATAGAGGACATTGAAAGGAAGTGCAGAGTACACTGACCATAACTCGATCTTCAATATTTGTAAAGTTATTGTCCTTCAGTTTATTTTCTTGTGCAGTGCATAACTCTATTAGCATTGAAGTGATTTAAAGTAAAACCATATATTGATAGAGGATGTTGAGAGGAAGTGCAGAGTACAAGGACCATAACTCTTTTTGTAGGAAGCTTAATTTTTGCCAACATGTAACTGAAATTGTGTTGCTTCTTCTGACAAGCATATGCTTCGGGGGCATACGTCATATCTTGTGACAAGCCTTGTTCTTGGTACAGATTCTAATTCTGAATATTTTGACAACAAATTACTGCAATTTATTAATTTTAAACTGTGCTATGAAATTCACGAGCTTGCAGCGTTTGACGTTCTTTTAACTCGGTAGGCTATGACGGACTAACAATCAGTGCTGCTAACAACTACGCTTCATTGGTTATTCTGGCCCTTTGCAGACTGACCTGGCACGTATATAAGTTGGAGTTTATGTGTAGGAATTAAACTAGGGGTAGGAATTAAACCATGAGGGCGTTAGCCCTTGTTCTTTATTAGCCATGCATCGGAAATAATGGAGTTGCTAATTGGCCAATAGACAACGATAATGATAAAATTATTTTGATTCTTACATATTTTGACATAATATTTTTACAATTTTGATGTGTTGTTTATTGGGTAGTTTAACAACGATAATTTTGTTCTTTGTCTTTAGAAAAAAATTAACAAGTATCATGTTAGAATATTGAATAAGAAGATACATTATAAAGTTTAAAGGTGAACAATTTCAGTTCATTCAAATTTTTCCTTTGTATCAAAAATCCACTCATAATCCACATACTTCTAGTTTCTTTGTCGCCTCTTTCTATGCCGTCAGCATTTTGATTGAATCTTAAATTTGACCATTTACCAAAAAAAAATCCCTGCCTACCTACCCTTATTTTTTTAGCATGGAACCTGAAACAAACATAATTTTGTTATGCCTGAAGAAAATGTATACTGTGCTAGAATGAGAGAGCTTTGTTCTTCTGATAATATAAACTCTGATAATACAACACTATGACGGCATAATGTATAGTACCCTTTAGATGGATAAGTGAATATTTTTGTAACATAGTTTATTCCACTAATTTCTGACATTTACTGCTTTTCTAATTCATAGATGTGTGCAATTATATCTCAGATGAGTTTGAAACTAGGTCACATCTGGCCAAAAACTAGGTCACCAGGCTAACTTAAAGAAAAAGCTTGTGAACACTATAGAGGCCACATTTATGCCCAATAATCATGAAACTTGCTAAGAACATTTGTCCAAATTATGTCTAGGACAAGTTTAAAACCGTTTCACGTGGGGTCAAAAACTTTGTCACCAGGCCGAATTGACAAAAGTTCATGTGAACACTGTTTACTGAATCTTTATGAGAACAATTTAGTTCCTTAGCCCCTCAGGCGAGCGCCCTGGGGCCTTATGGTCCTCTTGTTTAATGTTCATAGTTGATGTGAAAGTGTATCATACTGGATTTGCTCATACTTCTTTCTGTCTAAATTGTGTTGTTTCTTCGTCCATTTTACTCTACTATTCTACCATTTACTCTACTATTGCATTGGGGCATACTTTGTTGAAAATGACTGTATTAGATGATTCAGTGTTAGATATCAGAATCAGTAGAAGGTAAAATAAAATAAAACACTTCTCTTAGTATATAAATTAAGAAATGGATTTGCAAAGCATTTCATAACTCTTGCGACTGACTTTAAATTGGAATGTGAAAGCAACTGTTAATGTACAAATGCACAGTCACAGATCTATTAACATATTTCTCTTAAATTTAATCTTTGTCATGAAGTTACTGCGCTCCTTTGATAAAAAAATTGCAAACAAGTCTAGCTGAAATAATATGCCTTAAACATTTAATGGTCCAATTATTATTTTCGAAAACTAACCAATAGACTACAACATTTTGAAAAGCTCGAAAATGAGATTCCCCTCCCCAGTGAATTCCTGTGCGTCAGATAGTCATTATCAAATAACAGCAAACTTTGGTATACACAATTTTCCATTAAGTGCAATTTGAATTAAATATTTTCAATAGGATTCACATATTTAAGAAGAAATACCAGGCATTATTATTGTGTGATTTGTGTTTCAGATATTACAGATTATTAACTGGTAAGACTTGTTCATGAGCCAATTCTCATTATTGTGTTCTTTTGAAATACAACATATTGAAATGCCTTTAATTATGTTGTAATTCTTGACCTAAACCATTTATGTCAAAATCGATTAAAGGCCTGATAGAAATGGTCATAATTTTAGAACTTATTCAGTAAGCAATTCCAAAATGTCTTGCAGTTACAAGATTTAAGGAGGAATCTTATTTATAAGATCCACTGAAGATATGCAATCACAAGTGTGGTATTTAATCATATGTAAGATTTTTTGAAACAAATGTTCTTGACTGTATCATGGTACAGAGAAATCTGCCAACAACGACACCTGCATATAACAACATCCTGAATTATTCGACATTCGTCTGCGGTCCTAGCAGAATCCATATATGCTCTATATAGTCCAAACCTGTCCATAACGGAACCTGTAAGACCTGACATCCGACACTGTCAGTCCCGTAAGCATACCAATCTCATTAAAATCATCTCCTGTCTGACACTACTATATTATCCGCTGACTGGATCTGATAACTTCGCATTAGGGGTCACGTTCAGATGACCTTTTCAGGAACCAATCAAACTGTTGCCTTCAAATGTTGTGATATATATATATATATATAAACCACAAATATTATGCACAAGTTAAAGTAAATTTGGATGTTTACTCGCCTAATGTACCACTATATTCGTTGTTATCCACATGAACATTAACTGTAAATTATTTATTCCCGACGATCGGCTGGAAATCAATCACTTTTCAAAAACCATGGTCCAACCTTGCTTTTAGTTTTTGGAAGGTGATTTGAACGTGACCTGTTATATGATGTCTTCAGATCCTAACAACGTTATGATTTTTATTTTAATGAGATTGGTAAGCATACGTACATGTATTTCACACCTTTTTTACCGTCACTCCCGCTTTATATTGAGCAGATCGCGAGTAGGTATGCCCTTAATACAATAATATCGCTTTCCTAAAGATGATTAGATCAAATCTCATTGATGTGTGAAATTTGTATTAACATAACGGAAATCGCAGTAAATTTATTGAAAATCTTTGATCACGCATGAATGCTGGTATATGTTATTTAATTAACAAACAAACATATTTCTATATGTTGTGTGTATTAAATAATTGAAATAATTGTAAATTAATGTCAAATGATTATATCGGCATATCCGGTATTAAACTGTTTTTTTAAACGTTTCATATGAAAACCAGTTTAAACGACAACCTGTCTTATCCGACATTTTCAGTCGGACCCACTGGGTGTCGTTATTGACAGGTTCTCTGTATGATTGCATGACGTGAAAAAAGTGTTCTATTTATATGTACCTATAATTGAAATGAGTGGTCCTTTAGGAGATGGAAAAAATACCATACAGCATTCAAAGTTGTTATTTCAGCCATACTGTAGACAATCTATTAGGCCAATCTTAATCGATTGTTTGTGTGCTATTGCCTACCCAAGGTTGCTGGTAACGGGTAGGTACATGTTGCTAAACAAAATAACATGAAGGCCATGATGGCCCGAAATGTTACCTGAGTACTGGCAATGACAGAAACCAGCTCTAAAATCAGATGAATGTCATTGCCTACAAAATGACCCATATAAGACCAATATCTTACTGTTATTTACCTTAGCCAAGATTGTAAACAAACTGTGCAAGTCTGGTCAAAATTGAATGAAAAGTGAAGTCTCTACTGTGTCTTTGCGCCCAATTGTTAGGGGCATAACTGACGACAGACACTGGACAACGCAGGACAGTCCCCATACCAATAGCTAACCGAGCACTTCGTGCTCAAGTGAGCTAAAACTAGACGTGTCACTCGTGTCTGGACACAGACAAACGGGTGTAGCCAACACTCATTTTTGCCTTCACAAATTAATTTTCATTTATATTCTATAGTGGAAAAAAGCAAAGGGCCATAATTTTGCCAAAGTCGGTTGCAGCAAATAATTCCTTCCTTTAAAATCATCTTTTTGTTAAGGTTCTTCAGCTGTGAAAGTTTGAATGAAATCCGCCCAGCCGTTAAAGAGGAGTTGTGTCCACATAATTTCGAGACGTATTTACAGACTTACGAACGGACAAGTGCAATGCTTAATGCCTCCCACTTCGTGGGGGCATACAAAACAACCTGCTTTTTCGTGTGAAGCAAAATAGGACAATTCAATCATTCAACAAAACAACAACAAATAAAATGTATCTGTAGTCATAAAATCAAATAACTGACTTCTCTAGATACACAACATATGGCAAATAAGTGTTTCTTTATCACTATTTAACTGTGTTTACTTAAGTCCCTGTTGTTTAATAACCACATAATTGTCTTAGCAATACATGTATTTAACTGTGTTCACTTAAGTCTCTGCTTCTTGACAAACTTCTTGGCGCCCCATGTTTTTGCATCTTTTCCCGAATGGCAACAAGAGGCACAAATTGGTCTAACAATTGAATACTTTGTATACAAATCCGCAGCAGTCACATCATTGTCATCTAACAAATTGTCTGGAGTTCCACAGTGAATGCAGACTGGTGGGAGGTAGTGTGGACACTTTGCAGAGTAATAAGCAATTTCAACCTACGAGCTGCAGGTCACACATCTCCGTACATACAGACCAGGTGCATCTTCCATCTGATCTCCACAGATATAAGACTGGCAAGTCTTGATGTTTTGTAAGATTTCCTCCTGCAAGAATATGAAATAAGATTTGAATATGTATAAATCAAATCACAAATGAAGACAGAAAACATCTGTTTAATATAAAGATAATTATTTAGTTTAAGATGCATCTGTATGTTACTGTTGTTTACAACTATTGAAGCAAAGTTATTTAGTGTTATAAAATGATAAACAGTATATTCCATAGTCAGAAGTACCGAAATCAAAGTATAACTTTATATAACAAACTAAAGTGTTTGATCAGACAGCCATATGATTTTTAGCTAGCTGGGCTCCAAGTTCCAAACCATTTAAAGAGCCAATAAATGTCATCTTTATTTCTGATGTATATGTATCGTTGACATAGGGGTAATAATTCATTGAATTCAATAATTGTATACTGATTTTACAACGTACATGGAAGTGACACAATTATAAACAGAGGGCCAATGATAAATGGATTACCTTAAAAAGTGGAATCCTTGTTAAAAACTCTAAGCTTAAGGTAACAAAGCTACAGGTTCTTAAAACGGACTGTATTGTCACAAAAATGTATACCTGTTGACGGTCAAGCTTGTTTTGACTGAAGACACATTTCGGCTTGGTACATTCTTCGCACAGGACAGCATCTCGAAACTTCTCACTCTGATATCATATGAAAAAAATGTTTATAATAAGTCGGCAACATGTATATTAATAAACACCATAAGCTGAATACTTTTTCACGGGGTAAATGCCTAAGTGACTCTGTGGTCCGGTCCTCCATCAGTATAAAGCATAGAATTGGGGTTCATAAATTTATGCCATCTGCGGAGGAGGCATTTTTAGATCTCATCAGTTCAACGACTTCAGCAGCATGTCGAAATGGACTGGATGGGTTGAATACCGTTTCCTTTCCTTTGTTGTCACATGCATGTCCCCTGAGAAGAAGCTATCTTTTTAGTTCTTAGGAATGTCTGTGACAAGAACAACTGAAGGAACAAGACCTCCAAGATGAAAATCGTGGTCAGTGGCAACTAGGACTGGTCCCTCTGCAGGAGTTAATACCTTGTTATGCCCTCTGACTCCAGTCGATATAGGGATTCCTGGTTCACCAACGGGAACTATTGACTTGTCATCCATGCATAAGAACATAGCACTATCTCTAAACTGCACACACAATTCTTTTATGTACTGTAAATATTTTGCAGCATAGTGTGCATCAGGATGTCAAACTCTTGCCTGGCGTGTCTCCACATCGAATTTCACATTGAACTGTCCAGTGTACCTAAGGGCCGTTTTATGAAATGGATTACTGGGACAAAACTGCAGTCTGATTGTTTCATTACTAGGAATGGGTGTACCATCTGGCACCTCTTTTAGCAACTTCAGTCTTCAAGGTCTCTATTGAGATTGCCAATGGCAAGTACATTTCATCACATTTTCGCCTTTCTCTGATCTGTAAAACCTGTTTGTCGAAGTAGTTTCCCATTTCGTCAAAAAAGGCATCATAATATTAATCAGAACCATTAGTTGCTCGGAAGTCTATTAACAACTGAGTGTCATCTGCTCCAATGATCTTTGATACCCTTTCATTAATTTCTTTTTCACTGGAAGAATTAGCACTTTCTTCATACCCCGTTAGACTAAAATACATGTGTCTAATGACTGACTTTGGACATTTCACATAACTTATAAATTTGTCAATGAATTCTTTTCTCATGGCCCTGCTTGAAAATTTCGGTAGATCTTCTGATATTTCAGAGATAACTTTCATGTTGCGGTCTATTTTGTCTGCTGTTTGGCCTACTGGAACACTCCAAATAAAAATTTAATGTTCCTATGCTTCCACCATATGCAACCCTATATAACATGATCGGTTTCGACCGACGTAGGTTTTTGATGAATTTGCGAGTTTCAATTCGATTATCAGGACAAAAACTGTCAAGATGCACGTCTGTATAGTCTGGAGTATTCACTATAGTCTCATTCAAATATCTATATTCTTCTTTGACATTGGAATCAACAACAGGATCGATGCATACTGAGGATCAGTCACCAGAATTTGCCTTTTCTTGGTTGATATGTGCTTTGGTGCTTTTTGGTTATCACTTTCAAGCCTGTCCGTGAATTTTGTTAGTGATTGTGCCAAACTACCCATGAATTGTGCCAACTTTTTGTTTCTACTGTCACTCATGGATGGCAAACTAAGGACAGAGAATATATCTGCAACCAGTTCTCCCATTCTGTCAGCTTTAATAACTGGAGGCCTATGTCGGAGTGCTTTGAAGTTGTTGTAGTTCTCAAATTTGTTTGCTTCACATGGGATCTGGCAACCAGATTCTTTAAGTCTCGGGTGACAGTGATCTACATACCACAGTGCATTACTGAGTGATTTTAGAACCTGTTTACCGCTATCTTCAACAATGTCAGCCGACCAACCGCAGCCAGTTTCTTCAGCCCAGTCAATCAAATCAGAGTAGAGTTTTTGAGGACCAGTAAGTTTTTTAACTTTGTCATTTTTGCGCACTTCATGCTTTTTGGGCATCATATACCTCTTTGACTTTGTCATTACCACTTAAAACGCATTAGTCGATTCACTGTTAGTACTAGTAGACGGAAGGCGATTGGAGTTTATTGCAAACTCAACAAATTTTTTTTTAGATCGACGGCGACACTCAGTTGCATGTTAATGTTAGACATTTTTATTTGCTCCATACCGCCAATCCGATTGCCTACTTTTACACATTGAACGCATTCGGGCGACATTTCATAGCCCGAAGCAGTGGCAGCTGTGCGAACAAAATCTGCAAAATCATTTTCAGACACGACCAAACAGCAGGGCGCTACCATTTTTTAACCGTAAACCGTGTAAAGTAAAATGAGAACCGTCAATGTCGTAAGATATGTAGGCTAGACTAAACTAAAGCGATTTTAGAAAAGCTGAAAAAGCTCGTCGTGAAAACTTCATTTTAAAAATTTTACGAAATCCGGTGTGGGGCAAAATTGTAGATGCGGGTGCAAAAACAAAGAATTTTTTTCTCACTTTACGATTTTTAGGTGCGGAAAATCCGACGAACATCTGATCAATTTGTTGTGGCCTTATAAAGTAGTGTATTCAGTTGTTCACGCCAGATATCGTTTTACACCTGAGTGTTAATATTTATGAGGAAAACTTTTGGTTAATGGATTAGTTATCCAAATAAACCAAACAGCCTATGCAGGTTTATGTTGGTTCACGATGACTGCATGTTCTGATTGGATTACTGAGACTATAAATCCGACTGTTTAGGGGATACAAGTAACTGTAAAGAGAAAAACAGAGTTCGGTGAGTAAAACTGTATTGTACTGTATTTTTTCAATGTGCAATCTTTTATTTATATATATATATATATATATATATACATACGTTATACAACACTAAAACAAATAAAAATAATATTGTACTGTCTTGTCTTGTATTAATTTGGTTTTTCTTTATTATTATTATTATTATTATTATTATTATTATTATTATTATTTATTATTACTATTATTATTATTCTTATTATTATAAATTTAGGATTTAACCTCAGATAATTAGTTTCTTTTATTTCGGGCTGTAGTTTTTATCCACGTATAGCAAATAAGTATGGTATTTAAAAGGCATATTTCCACCTCAAAGCGCTGTTTTCTTTGCGAATATTTTTTTCGTATAAATCTGAACATATATATTAAAGGACCTCGGGAGGACTTTTAATGTTGTTTTGGGGAATGTGTCACTTGCCATAAATAAAGGACATCGGGTTGCTAATAAGACTTTTCCCGTGCTGTCGCAGCTGTAGTTTCACTTTGTTTATATTTGATGCCTGTAACTTTGTTTATATTTTATGCCTTTTTTGAACGTAAGTATTATGTATAAAAAAAAACTTGTATGAAAAACAATGTATACAATCTACAATTATTTTGCTGATTTTTTAAATAAAACCTAAGCCCCTAAAATGACAAATTTGAAACAAATATAAAATTTGCAAAATTCAAATAAGAAAAATACTTTCTCTCAGTTATATGTCAATGAGGTATATATTTGCGGTGACCTATTATTTGTATCACATCATCACATCGCTCTGGCATTGGTGTAACATCATAGATAGCAATGAGAAATTTTCATGCGAAATAATGAATCTATTTTTATTTTTTTTATGTTTGTGATTTTATGTTATGTTTATCGATTTATTTAGTCTATTTTCTTTGGTATGTTTTCAAAGTAAAGACAGAAAAAGATGAGATTAATAAAATACTAAAGACAACATTAAAACAAAAACGTAAGATTTGTTGCTTGTGACAAAACATTACTCATTTCTAGACCTCGCTAAATAAACAAATCTTTATTCAGCCCTAACCTAGTAAACTATATGTATTGCATAATTTATTCCAAATTATTTATTATGATTTCGTTTCAGTCCCTTAAACATCTTTGGGAAGCAGGTAGTTAGGCAGTAAAGTATGAATGACCCAGTAGCATTAAGCCATTAAGGTTTATCGTAAAATGAATAAACATATGGACGGAAGGTTAGGTTTTTTTTAGTTAGCTAAACTCAATGTTAAGCAAAAATCTCGTAAATAAAGTTCTTCGATTAATATTGAAAGACGCATTGTGTAAATTATAAAGCAAACTATAATTTGTCGTTAAAAATATAAATGAGGTTTCTCGTGGGAAAACCGGGTTTAATGCATGTGCGTAAAGTGTCGTCGCGGATCAGCTCATAATCGGGACGACGAGAATTTTGTTCCTTGTCTACAGACAAATTAGCGAGTATTATGTTAGAAAAATAATTAATGGATCATAAACTTCTATAATGACAGAACTTGTTTTGTAAGTTGGTAACGCTGAATTTACTGTTTTCATATCGTACGCTTGGCGCCAAAAATACCCTAACTGACATGTCATATTTACAGAAGATAAAAACGATTTTCTAAAATTTAATGTAAAATTGAGTTTTTACAATACATTAAAGTGCAATTGTCATGTGTGTACATTTCAATTAGTGTACAAACAAATGTGCATAGAGCTGTTCAGTTAAACGAGTTTTTGCGCTGAAATTGTGTACACGCAAAAAGTGCACTGCGAATTTGCTTTGTCAATAATAACGTTTTTAACATCTTTTGACAAGGTTTTTTAATAATTATTATCCATATTATACAAATAATTTTACTGATATTTACTTGAACCAATTAATAAGTTTTTGTAAGCAAACTGTTTAGTGCACAGACAACGTTACCAATATCTTTTGCGCCAATAATCTTGGTAATGCTCGTACATAATCGTTTTTTACCGAAGCCAAATATAAGGATGTTTAGCCATTGACAAGGTTTTGTATGTTTATATTGATAAGACAGTTGGTAAGTTATAGTTTATGCTTTCCAGTGATTTATAGGAATATATCAGTGATATAAAGTTGGTTATTAACTCCGGTAATTTCTACTGTTTCACACTGATTTCCGATTTAATACAGTAAATGAAATGCACCGTCAACGATGCCGGGCTCAAAATTGTGACGTCATGACGTTATAATTCCCGCGATTGTTTGAAATTTAACGCATTTAGATAGCACATAAAAATAACAAAACAGCGTAAAAAGCATAAAATAAAAACAATTTTTTTTGTGTTTCGATAGAATATCGATTGTTGATTAGCTCGCCGCTCGTGAAAATAAAAATTTCTCTGACCACTCGAAAATAACTTATGAACACACTTAAAATCGATATTCTACCGAATTCAACAAATATCCTCTATTTATTCTTCTTGCAGTTTTCCATTTTCACCTGTGTCTGGGCAAATGTCTTCGACGATGGCTCTAGCGCTTTGTTTTTCTGTGCTAGGATGTATTTGTCTCATGGGTATTACACCCGTGAATGCATTGACAAACATGGAATTGATGGTCTTTGCGGTCGATAACGGCGCAGGTAAAATTATATTTGATATTAACTAAACTTTTCAAAAGGTCGGTTATTAGATTTGGGTATTTTGTTTACAGTCGGGGGTGGCGGCGTCAACTTCTTGTTTTCGCCCTCTTACTCGAGAACGGATTGAGCTATTCATACATTATAGCGAGACCTCGCTTGGAATTGCATATTGGGTGGGTGGGATCAAGGTCAAGGTCACTGTTAATAAAAACAGAAAAACGATTTCCACTTAATAACTTGAGAACAAATTAATACTTTTTAATGAAACTTCATATATAAATAACTTATATCAAGACCTGGCTTAAGATTGCATATATGATGGGTGGGGTTAAGGTCAAGGTTACCGTTACTAAAAAGATAAAACGGTATCTTCTGTATAACTTAAGAACACATTGAGCTATGTTAATGAAACTTTATATGTAGATGTCTTATATCGAGACTTCGCTTGGGATTGCATAGGGGTTGGGTGGGTCAAGGTCTTGGTCACCGTTACTAAAAATAGAAACACAATTTCCGCTCAATAACTTCAGAACGCATTGAGATATTTTAATGCAACTTCATATATAGACACCTTATATTGAGACCTCTTTTGGGGTTGCGTATAGGGTGGGTGAATTCACGGTCAATGTCACCGGAAGTAAAATTATAAAAACGGTTTGTATTCAATACATAGAGAACAAATTGAGATATTTTAAAGAAACTTTATACGTAGATACCTTTTATCAAGAACTCGCTTGGGATTAAACCTGCGGTTGGTAGTTTAAGGTCAAGGCTAACGTTACTTAAAATAGAAAAACAAACTTCCGCACTTCATATGTACCTTATCTCTAGACCTCGCTTTCGATTGCATATGGGGTGGTTGTGGTGAAGGTCAAGGTCACCATTGCTACAAAATAAAACAGTTAACGTTTAACAGCTTAAGAACGAGTTTAGGTATTGTAATGTTTGTTAAAATGTAGATACCTTATATTGAAACCAAAATTGGGTAAGCATCTCTTGTTTTCTGTCCTCTCGTTTTGCTCTTTTTCTCATACCCTGTTTGTTGCAATCCTACCATTCGTTATTTCGTACCCTCTCTGTTTCATTACTATTATTTATTTTCCTCTCATCCGTTCTTCTCCTTTAGTGATACCTCTTTGTTTCTGTTTGTTTCATACCCTCTTTGTTTCCATCCTATTTCCTTCCCTTTTTTTATCATAGCCTCTCTTTTCATTCGGTGATCCCTTGTTTGTTTCAAGCTTTCTCTTTCTTTTTCTATTATCCGTTCCTCCATATCTCTTGTCCGCTCCGTACCTTATTTGTTCATTTTTTGTATAATTATATAGTCAATACCTTCTAGCATTCTATCCTTTGATTTCAGCATTGATGCACGAGAATGAAACAAGCAATGCTTTTACGATTCATCTTCCGGGGAAGATCAACGATCCTGTAAACTTTACAGCTTTTCTACAGCAATTCGAAGTAGACACCGGGAAAGGTACTTTAAAATCCGTTCTTTTCACAGTCTTTAAATTGTCTGTATTCTTGATTCATCGCGGACTTGCATCCGTTTTAATTCATTTATGTAATGTCAATTCAAATAATGCAGAGCACAAATCATGTTCGTAACTGTCGTTCTGTGTAGGGTTGCCCGCAACTGACTTCTTAAAAATCACTTAGTTGTCAAGGCAGTTATTTGCTCGAGATGTTAAATAAACATACTAGTAAACAACATACCGCATCATTTATATTAATTAATACGCGAAAATGAGAGCACTGCGTAATAAAGATACTTTTCCGTTAAATGTCTTTGAGACCTATTATTATGAAATTTATGTTTCATTTAAGTATATGAAGTAGTAGTAGTAGTAGTAGTGGTAGTAGTTAGAAGTAGTAGTACTCGGTGTTGTTCAAGAAGCATTTGTAGTAGTAGTAGTAGTAGTAGTGGTAGTGGTAGTGGTAGCGGTAGTGGTAGTAGTAGTAGTAGTAGTAGTAGTAGTAGTAGTAGTAGTAGTAGTAGTAGTAGTAGTAGTAGTAGTAGTAGTAGTAGTAGTAGTAGTAGTAGAAGTAGTAGTAGTAGTAGTAGTAGTAGTGGTAGTAGTAGTAGTAGTAGTAGTAGTAGTAGAAGTAGTAGTAGTAGTAGTAGTAGTAGTAGTAGTAGTAGTAGTTGTAGTAGTAGTAGTAGTAGTAGTAGTAGTAGTAGTAGTAGTAGTAGTTGTAGTAGTAGTAGTAGTAGTAGTAGTAGTAGAAGTAGTAGTAGTAGTAGTAGTAGTAGTAGTAGTAGTAGTAGTAGTAGTAGTCATAGTAGAATAGAATAATAGTAATAGTAGTTGTAGTAATTGTTATGATGGTGACCGGTTGTTGTGGATACAGTGTTCCTGTATGTATGTATGTTGCGCAATTTCAGATTGTGATTGTGTTTTCTTGTTTAATGTAGGTTTAACTACTCAACAGTTGGTCTCCGCATGTAAATGTGAGAAGTCAAAATGCGAATGCTGCTTCAATCGCACTATCAAGATAACAAGGTTTACATTTTCAATCAAAGGTAATACGGTTTAATGTATAGTTTATATTTTAAACGGACTAAGTCATCGAAAAATAATTAAGGTGGTAATTTCTTTAAACAAATATTAAATTAACGTTAATAATAGGGTATATATAATGGGAAAAAGAGTGTAAGAATTGTGAGATCAAATCAATATATAATATGGGTTGATTTTGTTTGGCCCTTTTCCTGCTTACATTTTGACGTCAGAATTGTGAGAATTCGGAATAACCAAAGTAAACATACGACTCCTTATCAAGCATGACGCATTTTGTTAAAGCGCTCTCTACTGTCATGTCTTCGTATGGCTCCTAAGTCGTGAGTTCGATACCCGCTTAGGTTTTTATTTGTTCAAGTTTGTTTTTTGCTAATAGGTTAGTACCGAACATTATCGCACAACACCTTTGCTAATACGGTTAAAAAGCTTGTAACACTTTCGTTGCATTCATAATGATGTAAAACATTTTAAATGTTTGTCATAGTGTTTGTTATTAATGTTTAAACTGAGTTTTGCCTAATGCCATGGCTATTTCTCTTCGATAAATTATTCATCTGTCTTCCACAAAGATAGCGCGGTAATAAAACTGATAACCATCACTTTTCACTATATACGCGAAAGTACATTCGGAGAATGTGTTGGTTATGACAGAGTGTCGGAATGCCATGAAAAGTAAGATACTTATGCTTGTAGCCCAAAGAAAGACCATGATATTGTACACCGGATTTGGCTCATCAGGTTTCTTGTCCGACAATATTTTTCATATTCAACTGAACGTTGTTTTTACAGACCTTAAATATATAATTCCTACATAGTATTGTCAGTTGCTGTAAGCAGCTACATAGTTTTCACACATGTTAACGTTTGAATTAGTGGCGCAACTAGTGTATTTTACCGAGAAAACATGTATAAGTTTATGACTTATGTAATTAAGGTGACATATGTTTCGGCATACCTCTCTAATTGCCCAGATTGTCCATGATAACGCGTCGGGGTTTTTATTTTAAGTTATTATATGGTCATGTATGTCATTATATACAATTATATTTTATTTACTGTTTCTATTGTACAATTTTAGTATACTGTATTTTCAATATATTTGCAAAACATTCCTTAAAACACACAATAACGGGTCTTAAGTACCTATTGTTCTTACTTAAATCGAAAAGATCCATCGGACGCTATAATATGGAACAGTGCACTTACAGTTTCAAAAACTTATAGTTCAAACGAATGTTATAACTGTAATTGAATTTTATTCTTTGTTTCTAATATTCAAAACTGTAGACGAATTTTAGTTTAGACACAATCTCAATAAACCTTTCGAATCTGTTATGTTTTAATTAAACTTGTGTTGCTATTAACATTTGAATATAGTGAGTTGTGCCCAATGCTACGCATAAGCGAACAACTGCAGTGCCTTTAACACTTTGATTTATTTTTATTCATTATCAATACACATTGGGTTATACATTTTGTGATTAAAGAAAGGAGTTAAAAAAGTTAAAACTCGATGAATCTATAAATGTTAATGGGTTATTACATATGATCGTATATTCTATTTTTACGTATAAATATGTTATTATTTCAACATTTTTAATCTGTCGTACATGCATTTTTTCAAGAATTGGTACATTACTAAAGTATGAAAAAATGCAAGCCTTGATAAATTATTGATAAATAATTGATTTATAATATGCATATGACCGTTGAGTATGATATTACCTAATGCATGTTTAAACTGTCGGCGGAAGAGAACGGTCTTTAGTAGGGCGATTTCCAGAGATTAAATCGCCTGACCTACTTTTTAATTTGCAGGCTGCGACGCAATAAGAGTCGATACTGCCAAATTTGAACGTTATTCGGCTCTTTCAGGATTAGTCGACAATTTGACTTTTATGCATATCATTGCGTTTGCATGAAGCAGTTTGCCAACAAACTTGTACTTACCAAGATATTCAAAGTAGAGAGAATGACAATGAGTAGTTTGATTTTCTTGTGTAAAAATGGCATTGCAGAAATTCAGTTTCATTCCAACAAATGTGCCTTTTCTGTTAAGAATTGTGTACACTGTATTTCCCTGGATTTTGGTTTCTTTTTTTTATCGTTTACAGTCTTTCTACGTTATAGCGGTTTGATATTTTCTTTTTTAGCGTGTGTTAGCGCAACGTTCGGTAAGAATCTGTCTAACGTGGAAATAGCGGCGACATTCAACAGTCGGACATTGTTTCAGAAAAACATTTCACGTGCGTATATATAACCAAACATTAGTAAGCTACGAAAACATGATTGCGATATTGATACTACTGCTTCTACTGCAGCTAATTATGATGATAAGATGATGATGTTGATGATGATAATGATGATGATATTGATGACGATGATGATGCTACTGACGACGAAAATGACGATGACGATGATGACGACGACAACAATGATGGAGATAATGCTGGAACTGATTCTGCTGCTACTGATGACGATGATTATAGCGATATGAGGATGGTAGTGACAATGTTTATTACAATATAAATGACTATGATGATGATAATGTTGATGTTGACCATGATGAAGGTATGGTGATAATAATGATGATGATATTGATGGCGATGATGATGATATTGACGATGAAAATGACTACTATAACGATGACGACGGATACGTTGATGTTGTTGATGTCGAGAATGATGTTGTTGTTGTTGATGATGATGATGATGATGATGATGATTGTGGCGGCGATTATGATGAAGATGATAATTTATATTGATTTCGTTTTCAGTTGACACATTCAAGAGTCTATGTTTACCCCTGCCTATTCCTCTGCTTCCGTTATCGGTCAAGGGGTGCATTGCGCTGTTTGATGTGAACATCGAGAAGCGGGATATTTGTATGAAAGCCTCCGTGCAAATCACCGTGCTGTTTGTGAGTGTTTATAAGTCAAGGGAATGTTTTTTAGCTTTATTACATCAGGCACGTATTTTCAGGTAATGATTTACTTGTTCTTGATGAATATGAAGTTGATGATTGTGGTGATTTTTTTTAACTATTTATTTGGTGTGCAACACACACGCACACGTACACGCGCACGCACGCACGCACACATATACACACACACAAACACACACACACACACACACACACACAAAACATTGCACATCTATGGCATAAAAAACATTGCATGTCTAACAAAAATATGCCAAAGACACGCAATTGCATTAAGTGTATATGTAGTTATGATATTATTCAACCTACAAAAATAATGTTATGATATACAAAATAGTTATTGCATAACAAAATGTGTATACATACAACGGTATTAATACATTTACATGTGTTAACTTGAAACATATCATAAAAACATTGCACGTTTAACAAACAAAAGTGAACTACAACAATAATGTTATGATAAACAAAATAATTATTGCTATGTGTATATATCCTGGTTCATTCAATTTTGCTTAAACAATATCTTATAAACATGTTAATCTTCTTTAGGACTTGTTACTATTTTCTTTACATATGTTGTTATTACAGGTCCTTGAATTTTATTATTATATGTGAACATGTCTTCAAAATTCTTAATGTATTTACTGATTATTTTTATCAAGCCTTGGTACAATCGAAAATTCACACTTGTTTCAGTTTGGTATCCAATCTTTCTTTGGATCTAAAACAGTCTTTGTCTATCACAATGTTTCTAACAAATCGAATACCTCTTTCATATATACTTTTAATATATGTATATAATTATTGTCAATTTTTAAAAAGTCGTTGTAAAATAGAGACATAATTAAAATATCTTCACTATTGAATATAGGCAACTTTTCAATATACAATATATAGCTTTTTAAAACATCTAGCCAAAATGTATTTTTCAAATATAAGCAAAGGTTCTCAGCAAACATTTTACCAGTATTAAAAAGTTTTTTAATATCAGTGAAAGATTTGACAAGTTTAAAAACATTGGCGTCTCGTATTGTAAATCTCTTAAGCCATGTTATTATTGTTATTGTAATTGTTGTTATTGTTGATGCTGATGATCTGATGATTATGATGATTGCGATGCTTGCGATGATGATTATGATGATTGCGATGATGATTATGATGATTGCAATGATTATTGCGATTATTATGAATTTTATTATTATTATGATGATTGGGCTGCTGCTGATGTTGCTGATGATGATTGTGATGATGATGATCGCGATGATGATGACTTAATTAGAAGTAATACTATTTGATAATTGTTCTAAATTTTAGAAAACCTTCGAATTTACACTCGGACAAGGTTGCGTTCATGTCCCTAAATTTCTACAAGCGGTGAACGAGCTATCGTTCAGTTCAATTAACGTCGAGCCACGTAAGTATTTTCTCATTTTTTTAAAATTTATGTTGGTTCCAATATAAGAAAGTTATTAAGTTTGAGTAATATAAATTATTTATCTTTAATTCACATTAATCAAGTAATTGTTTCATTTATTGACGTTCAAACTGATATTATTATTATTATTAGTATTATTATTATTATTATTATTATATTTATTATAATTAGTAGTAGTAGTAGTAGTAGTGGTGGTGGTGGTGGTGGTGGTGGTGGTGGTGGTGTTGATGGTGGTGGTGGTGGTGGTATTATTATTATTATTAGTAGTAGTAGTAGTAGTAGTAGTAGTAGTAGTAGTAGTAGTAGTAGTATGATGATGATAATACTAATGATGATGATGAGGAGGAGGAGGGTGTTTATTATTATTAATATGATGATTATGACGCTGATGATGATGTCGATGATGATGTTGCTGCTGCTGCCGATGATTATTATTATTATTATTATTATTGTTATTATTATTATGATTATGATATTGATTATGATTATTATTATGATGATGATGATGATGATATTGATAATTATTATTATTATTATTATTGTTGTTGTTGTTCTTGAGGTTGAAGAGATTGTTTACTATTGTTATTAGTATTATTATTATTATTATTATTGTTATTATTATTATTATTATTATTATTATTATTATTATTATTATTATTAAATTTGCAGAACCCGGAAACCTCATTCAGCTCTTTGAAATGATGCACTTCGACGGAATCTCTCTAATAAGCCCGGAAATGTAACAGAAACGAGAATATTTAACACTGTTTCTCACAAAGATCGAGTACAGGGCCAGAGTTTGTTGATTTTTTGTTTCTCGCATCCGCCAACCCGATTTCTTTGGAAAATACAAAAAATGGAACACAAATAATAGTATAATGATAATAAACAAGAAATTTGTAACAATCATTTATTTCCACTGATGTTGCATTGTTTAAGAATATTAAAATATTTCAACTCACAGTTTTAATGTAAAAGCACAGTAACACGTGTCTTTTTTCCAACGTTAATCAAGATGATTGGATATAAATGCTATATATATGGGATCTGACACGAGTTGTCAATTCATGCCATATTTTATTAAACGAGTTAAGGAATTTTGCTAGTAAGCGAGCCTTTTTCATCACATGCTTTTGTACGAAATTTGCCTTTTGTGGTTATTTCTAATCTCCCATATTTGTCAGGAACATTTTGGTGTATTTCATTGCAGTCTAACTTGAAATGTGAACTTTTTGGGTGTGTTTACTGTGGTATGGGGCTTTTGTCGAAATATGACTGCCGACACCCTGTTTTCTACCGTTTTCTGCATTCAGACGAGATGCATTTTCTTAGGAGTAACATGACATATCTTTTTATTGCAATATTCATCTTTAAATTAATACCATGCTTGCACAATCTGAAATAAAGAAAAGGCTAGAAACATGCTTGGAAAGTTCGCCGTTTTATGATGTGATCCTATGGGAATTGGAATTACTGGTATCTAACCTTGAAATGATAATCACGTATGAATAAGGCGTAAAAAATATGTTTGTTTCAGGTAACATGCCCCCCAAAAATTATGGTAGATTGGTCGGGATTTTTTTTGGGGGGTGGGGAGGGAATGTGGTAAACTTGAAGATTCTAAAACTGGTTAAATATTCAAAACGTATCAGTAATATCCTTAAACATTGTTTATAAGTGGATACTATTGAAACAAAACACTTATTTATCCACGAACACATTTGATTATTGAAAAAGGTAAATAAACCAAAAATCTGACTAACCCAATAAAATGCTCTAGGGTCGGGGCATTTTTTTTAGGGTAGGTCGGGTTACCTGAAACAAACATATTTTGTTTACGCCTAAATAATTTGGCTACAGTATTTGCACTGTCTTATTGAGAAACAGCGTAGGTCTGTCTTTACTAGATTTTCTAAATTAATAGCTCCTGTGTGGGTGTGTCTGTGTTATAATAAACTCATTCATGGTTAATTAGCGTATATATTGGATCTTTTTTCACTATTAACCGTACTTATGTATAAAGTAATTGCTCTATATGTTGGGACACTTTTTGCTGTCCCACTTTTAAGAAGCAGATAAATAATTCCTTCTGAATGTGTCCCAATATTTAGCATCATCAATTGAAGGTCTAAACCCATTATTTGTAAGGTTCAATTGCGTAATGGGTGTGTGTATGAATTCCCATAAAACAAGCAAATCACCTTTGATATAGATCATTGCTCCAGGGATTTATTTATGACGCGCCGACAAGGGGCCATATTGGCGGGGTTAGCTGTCTATAGTCTACAGGATATATGGAATATGCACATGCTCTTTCACAACTTGGACAGTTTGCTAATACAGTGCAATTTATCAGTGCCGGTTTATAACAATTAGATGGCGATTTTTAATTGCCGACTTCACGGAAATCGGAACTAAATTGTCAATTTGAAAAATATTGTCCCCAAATTTAGAAACAGGAAAAATTATAATTTTCAAAGTGTCCCAAAATTAAGAGTCACGAAAAATAATTATTTCATTGGATTTTAAGGGTGACCTAATATTTAGAGTGCCCCAACATATAGAGTTATTACGGTAGTGTTATGTTTTATTGGCCTAATATTTAGAGTGCCCCAACATATAGAGTTATTACGGTAGTGTTATGTTTTATTGGCCTAATATTTAGAGTGTCCCAACATATAGAGTTATTACGGTAGTGTTATGTTTTATTGTCCTAATATTTAGAGTGTCCCAACATATAGAGTTATTACGGTAGTGTTATGTTTTATTGTCCTAATATTTAGAGTGTCCCAACATATAGAGTTATTACGGTAGTGTTATGTTTTATTGTCCTAATATTTAGAGTGTCCCAACATATAGAGTTATTACGGTAGTGTTATGTTTTATTGTCCTAATATTTAGAGTGTCCCAATATATAGAGTTATTACGGTAGTGTTATGTTTTCTTGGCCTAATATTTAGAGTGTCCCAACATATAGAGTTATTACGGTAGTGTTATGTTTTATTGTCCTAATATTTAGAGTGTCCCAACATATAGAGTTATTACGGTAGTGTTATATTTTATTGTCCTAATATTTAGAGTGTCTCAACATATAGAGTTATTACGGTAGTGTTATGTTTTATTGGCTTGATTTTATAATTGAAATCATATATTCAGATACTTGTTATGGTTTTTTATCATTAACCCGAAGCTTGCTTATCGTAAAGTATATTTTGATTGAATTATTTTGTAACGTTAACCAAATGTCAAGTCAACGTATATACATGTATTTGAGTTTTCGCTTGTGCAAACGATAACTATTTGGTGATTAAAAACTAGCTTATTGTGCGTTTCAAAGCACTGTTTGTTCTAAACTTGTATTCCAATTTAAATAGAAACATATGTCAATTAACTTCATTTGGTTAATTGTATTTATGCTACTATATCTGTTGTAAGATCGTACATACACACTTAAAAAAATGTGTGAAACAGGAAATATTTTTCATAATTAACAAGGAGATTACTGATTGTAAAGTATACTTTTATTGAATTACTAAGATAATTGAAATTATTTGTTAACACACTTTCTGTTTTATATTACAATAAATTTATTGTCTCTTTATTAATATGTAAAAAAGGATATGTTTTTCATTTTTATTGAATTATTTTGATAATTGAAATCATTTGTGAACATACTTGCTGTTTTATATTACAATAAATATATTTTCGCTTAATTAATATGTATATTCGAACTGTTTTTCATATTAAAAAGGAGCTTACTGATTGTAAAAGGTATTTTTATTGAAGTACTCGATAATTGAAATCATTTGTGAACACACTAGCTGATTACGATAAGTGTATTGATGCTGAATTAATGTGTATATTGAAACTTTTTTTTATAATTAACAAGGAGGTTTTTTAATGCAAAATGCAATATTTTTATCGAAAATATTTTGTAATTGAATTCATTTGGAAAAAAAACATGCGATTTAAATCAATATTAACACATACAATTAACGTCTATATTGGCTCTATTTTCATGATGAACACCGTCTTACTGTACTATTTGTGTGTATTTTTATTAAAATTATTACACACTGGAAATCGTGTTTCAATTAAAAGGATCTAATTTGAAAAAAGTATGGATAGACCCTATTGCATTGCATAATGAGATTATCGAAAAAGAATCAATGCTTTGGACAATTAGATCTATAACAAAATGTTCGATTCACTGAACTATAACACTTAGATTGGAATGTTCGATTCATTAACCGGTAGCTATTCAAATTAATGTTCGTTTCATTGAACTTTAAAAATTAACATGTTCGTAAGCTTTAAATGTTCTGTTCTGTTATGTTCTACATAATATGTGTTCTTTCATCTCATATGTACACGCGTATTTTCCTTCTTATAATGAATGTTTGAACGCTTTTAAATAAAAACACTTTATCAGTTGTTGTTTTGTTGTTTTATTGGTGCTTTTTGTTGTTGTTTAGTTAGTGTTGATCTTTTAATGAATAAACTTTATCCCATCAGCAGGCGTGCATTAACGAAATAACACCCAATGGAATAAACTTTGCGTTTATTGTAACACTGTGGTGCTAAAGCAGTCACGTGCAGTATGATGACGTCATCTTGTTGATTTTGTGACGTCATTTTATGTTTTTCGTAATATTTAGTGCGTTTTTCTTTCGTTTATTTTCAAAATAAAGATGGAAAATGATGGGATAAATAGCATACTAGCTAAATGTTGATATAAGGTTATTTTCTCGGCACGAAAAGGTGAAACATTCACCAAGGTGCGTGGTTCAGGTTGTCTAAGCCTCGCTAAATAAACTTATCTTTATTCAACACTAAACCTAGTAGGGCTATTCTCTAAATTCTTTACCGTGAATTAACTAGTATTGTGCCGATTAATCATTTTGTTGATTAATCAAGGACTAATAGGTTATAATTAATTGGTCCATTAAGATTTGGGATTCGTCGATTAATTTAAGTTATCTAATTATGCATGAGTTTTCTTTCTTTAAAAAGTTCCAATTTCTTTCTTTTAACTCGAACAAGTGCTCCGATTCCTTATATTTACATTATATTTGGGATGATTTCATAGCATTCATTTATATTATTTTTGTTTAACATGCATTTTATTGCCATTCTAAGAGAAATATCACGCACAGCAGTTTTCGTATCGAAACAGCGAAGTACCACCCCTTGTAACGGAACTTCACAAAATAGAATGCAAATACGATTAATAAAATAGGCTAGTTCCCTACAAAAAAGTCATTTTCTCCTATTTTACATTCAATTTGGTGCGACAAATGAAATTTAATGTAAACATTATAAGTCATAACATTTTTATTTTACTTGCATAAAGCATATCGCTACAAAACTAAAAAAGTAATTAAACAGATGCAAAAATACCGGTGACATCAAGAAGAACTGCTATTTCGGCCGGTATAGCCAACGAGCACCAAACATAATCATGCTTAAGAAAGTTTAGTTTAAAATAAGAGATGCTTTGTTAGTAAGACTGCAGTAAATCCACATCATGAATACTTCTATACCACAGTTGAGTTCTGACACTTAAACTTTACATAATTTTCTTTGCTGAGAGGAGTTAAACAGGTCCTGGATAATCCTGTTTAAATATTAACACAACAGATGGAGACTTAAATGCTTTTAAATGCTTTTAAATGCTTTAAATCCACACCATAGAATACAAATTTTCACTCGGCGAGAAAAATGCAGAACAATCCACAAATGACATCACCAAACAAGTGATGACGTGTAAGCTAGGTAATCGATCAATAGCATCCACATGTACGTATCTTTAGCTTTGCATGAGCATAACTTGTCTTAGAAGGAAAACATTCTAATATAAATCTCAAAATGCATTATTTTCTTATTGTACATTTTAAACAATTCATCATTATTAACTGTGATATAAATGCACAATAAATTAGACGATCTACATGCATCTAGCGGATAGACACATCAATGTTAAATCAAATCCATTTTAAAGCAACGTTCGTGAACCGATGTTACGTTATGAAGATTTTCTGTGGTCGCTTCTAATTAGTGCTGGATTATGTTCATGTGAATTAATTATAAAAATATTTAATCAAACGTTAACAATAAATGCAAAAAAGAGTAACATTTAACCGTATATAACATCTTAGTGCATGTAAATATTCTTGTCGAAATATAATTTGCATAAAAATAGGACACACAGATATTACTACGCCGGTGATAAGGCATTGCACTCAATCGATTATGAATGCATACCCCTTTCATATTAAAATGCCTATGAAATTTAATACATTGTTCAACAGAATAAAATGTATACTTTTATATATTTTAATATAATTTGTAGAACTATAATTTATAATTTATAGTCGCCTATAGTAAAGATGCAATGACTAAATTACAAACAAAGAAGTCCATGATGGCTTAACTCAGTAATTTTAAGGATGGAGATATGAATTTTGTGAAAGGTTTGAAGAAATGTTATAAAATGTAAAAACATAATAGTAAAATTATGATCTTTGTATTCATTTGTCTAGCTGGTTATCTGTCATATTTCTTTAGTTCAACGTTTTATCCTTGCATATCAAAAACTTAATAATTGCCATTAATAAGTAAGGACCTAGGTATATATTCTTTGCCCTGGTATCCAAATTTTCGCACTCAGTTTTGAAAATAGCGTTAATGCTGCAGTTCAGAAAGATAATGAAGATGGCTGTGCATAGGTCCAGTCATGTTTGCCGTCTTGTTTTACTTCTTTCTTAGAATGAAGCTGTATTATTATCTACGCTTCCTATATTCAAATTGGTCTGCGATCTGATAGTCATCGACAAATTGAAGACGTTTGGTACCGATTGGGTGGAAAATGAAGATGTTTGGTACCGATTGGGTTGAACATGAAGTAGCCGTCCTGCATTAAGTCCATTTTTATCCCATTTATTTTAACCCCGACAATATCCCCGGTGTTATTGCCTGATCTGGTCGATTTTAAGACTGCTGTGATATTATGGTCCAACACAAGCAAGGTAAATTTGATCAAGATTTGATGCAAAATTAAGTACCTGTCTTAGAAAAAAATATGCATTTTGATCACAAACAAGGGGTCATAACCCCGTAGTTCCAGCTATGATCTTATGACCACATATAGATTATGGAAAATGAAGTCTCTCTGTTGGAAAAAGGCAATGTTTGCATTTTCCACGAAATCTTGTGCTTTTGGACGGATTTGGCCCATTATGGATTCCATCCGAGATTTCATGACGACAGACAGGTCCCCTATACCAGTTTTTCACCAATTAGCATTTCATGCTACACAGTGAGCTAAAAATAACTAGAATTGTCACATGAGTAACGGATATACCGCCACAATTTGGCTGTGTCACAAAACTATGGCATCCATTTGACAGAAATGGACATATAGATAATGCTTTAATTTGTGAATGGTCAACAGTGTATGGGGAAAAATTTAATTTCAATAGGAGCCATAACTCTGTCAACATTTAGTGGTTTGTAACCAAAGTTTCACTTGATCTGTATTTTATGATGTTACACCTATGTACCAAAAATAATTTAAATATGTAAAGCCTTTCATGAGTAATTGTCCATGTTTTTCGGAAAGTTAAGTCAAAAAGGGGGCCATAACTGTGTCAAAATTTAGTGGTTTGTAACCAAAGTCAAACTTTACCTGTATTTTATGATGCTACACGTGTGTACCAATGATTATATAAATATGTCAACCCATTGTTGAGTTATCGCCAGAAAACCATGTTTTCAGGGCTCGACGTTAACTTTTGAAACCACTTGTCCGGTCGGACTAGTAGCCCAAATTTTCGCTTGTCCTGACCAAAAAGTTACTTGTCCTGACCTTCAAATACCACATAGGCACAAACTCACGTTTTCTCTTTTTTTCATAATTACATTTTGTTTCTTTTCGACCTTTAGGATATGTTTTGGATGTTTCTGCTGATTTTGACGAGGAAAAACCCTTAGGAATATCAATCTGTCATTTTAAGCAGACGACATGGTACTTTTGAATATGTAACTAACGTAAATAAACCGCAATTGAGAATGATGACGTAAAATAATATATAAGGGGATTAACCGTGTCAGTGCGGCGAATGAAAAAAAAAGTAAGATTTATTTCCCTTGTCAACAGAACCGTGTAGCATTACATTAAGTATCGGAATACCTCGCGCTTTATCGTTAGAATGTAAACAACAACTTTTCAAAGGCAATTAAGCGAAACTACTGGATTTTTAACCAATTTTGTTACTACGTTATTGGAGATAAAGAACACTTGTCCCGTCGTACTAGCAGATTCTTTTTTAACTTGTCCGGACCAACAATTTGGTTGTCCCGGACAGTCGGACTACCGTTAATGTCGAGCCCTGGTTTTAGGCAATTTATGTCAAATAAATGGCCATAACTCTGTCAAAATTTGGTGCTTTGTAACCAAAGTCGTACTTGACCCGTATTGTATGATGTTACACATGTGTACCAAAAATTATTTGAATATGTCAAGCCTTTCTTGAGTTATCATCCCGGAAACCATGTTTTTAGGGAATTTTAAGTCGAAAAGGGGACAAAACTCTGTAAAAATTTAGTGGTTTGTAACCAACATCGAACTTGACCTGTATTCTATAATGTTACACGTGTGTACCGAAATTGTTTGAATATGTCAAGCCTTTCTTGAGTTATCATCCGGAAACCAAAAACGAACATACCGACGGACCGACAAGCTCACTCCTATATGCCCCCTCCCCCCTAAACTTCGTTTGTGGGGGTATAACAAAATTAACAAAATTAATAAAAAGCTTAATAAATCTATATGTATTGCTTATTAGACCAATAACATGGCATGTTGTTTTTATCTATGCCATGTTTAATTGTTGTAATGACTTTTGATACATTTTCAATTTTGTACCAAACACAAGATAGTGTGTGTGCGGTTGCTTAACTTTTCAATAATTAATATATTTTATTTATTACACCTCACGTGACCACTCTGTGTATTTTGTCCATGCACAAAAAGTTATATCCCAGGGTAATATTTTGTCATACCACCCTCGCGCGGAGCTAAAAATAGAACAGCGATTTTTTTTTCCAAAACAAAACAAAATTGAACGACTATGCAATTTTTACCTGCACAGTGCTGACGTCGAGCCACGGCATTTTACAATTAATATCCAGCTACAAGCATTTGTAATTCCTTTTTGTATCCACAAAGCTTTTAATAACATTTTTTATTTCATTTTTTCATGTGAACTGTGCTAACCAGGAATGCGATGTGTTTTCGAAATCGCCATGACTGGTCAGAACGTATCTTTAAATTCGTATTATTTTTCCAAACCTGTATCCGATTATCAATATTGGCATCCAAAATAATTGTTTACATCACCGATGCATGGTTTCTTCGGTTCTGTGTTTAAACACGACACAACACAACCATATGTAATAATAGCAGTCCATTGACAACTGGTTTGTGTCGTCACTGCACAATTTGTTTACATGTGTAGATACAGTGTCCTGCGTAATTTATCCGTTATGTGATCTAAATATCCATTTAACATTTTCCATCAACTGTATATTATTCCTTTTTGAATCACACGATAACGTTCGCCTGTATTTTTCCATGTTTATAACCGATTTAATCTAAAGCGCTGTAGAAACTTCGTATCGATCACACCATCTTTAAAATCGAATCGTCTAATTAAAGCAGTACACACTCAATGGTCATGCCGGTAAAAGGTTAAGGTCATGTCTGCGAAGCATTGGAAAGTATCCTCGTGTCGGGTATTTTCGACGATGCAATGTTTTTCAAACAAATAGCAATATTAATGTAGTTTAAAACACACAAAACTAATGTATGCTTCTAGAAAAAATATATGTTTTGAATAATATTTTACGAAAAAGAAACTGCTAAAGCTTTTATGTTTGTTTACATTATACTAAAACGGCCGACACTCACCGGTTATGTTTTGCAAGTCACGTGGGGTATTTTCGACGGTCGCATTCCACTCACAATCCACTGCATTATACTAAAACGGCCGACACTCACCGGTTATGTTCTGCAAGTCACGTGGGGTATTTTCGACGGTCGCATTCCACTCACAATCCACTGCATTATACTAAAACGGCCGACATTCACCGGTTATGTTCTGCAAGTCACGTGGGGTATTTTCGACGGTCGCATTCCACTCACAATCCACTGCACTATACTGTTGCAAGTCACGTGGGGTATTTTCGACGGTCGCATTCCACTCACAATCCACTGCATTATACTGTTGCAAGTCACGTGGGGTATTTTCGACGGTCGCATTCCACTCACAATCCACTGCATTATACTGCTGCAAGTCACGTGGGGTATTTTCGACGGTCGCATTCCACTCACAATCCACTGCATTATACTAAAATGGCCGACACTCACCGGTTACTTTCTGCAAGTCACGTGGGGTATTTTCAACGGTCGCATTCCACTCACAATCCACTGCATTATACTAAAACGGCCGACAGTCAACGGTTATGTTCTGCAAGTCACGTGGGGTATTTTCGACGGTCGCATTCCACTCACAATCCACTGCATTATACTGTTACAAGTCACGTGGGGTATTTTCGATGGTCGCATTCCACTCACAATCCACTGCATTATACTGTTGCAAGTCACGTGGGGTATTTTCGACGGTGTCATTCCACTCACAATCCACTGCATTATACTAAAATGGCCGACACTCACCGGTTATGTTCTGCAAGTCACGTGGGGTATTTTCGACGGTCGCACTATACTCACAATCCACTGCATTATACTGTTCAAAAAAGTTTAGCAGCACTGTCCAAATAAAACCTCAAACTATTTAAAGAATATTTTAACTGTGTTGATATTTTTTTATATATAAACATATTTACAGTTGTATTTACATGTGTTGAACACTATTTCATTAGTCTTCTGATTTACACCCAGGACGATGGAAGGTATTACCTAACCTCAATACTTTAATGGGGTGAACAGAAAGTCAGATGTACCCATCCATGGCACAAATCACAGCAACCCCACTTGACAATGTTAACGTGTGACAGTTTTGTGTTATTGTTAGGATGGTAGAACTTTTTGCACATTATGCACTTGTCAGAGTCAGGAATGTCACTGTCATCTGAGTCAGAGCCATCCAACTGCTCAATAGGTGGCTGGTTTCTTTTTCGCTGAATGCAAGAGGTGCTGGGAACAGTCAATGCATTATCAAAATCCTGTAATTACTTCTGAGCAGATTGATTTATTTTTTCGTTCTGTTAAGCAAAATGAAATTTAACTGCGTTAACAACTGACAATTCGGTAATTGCCTTGCCACCAACAACTTTGCTAAGTGTTTTCCTTGGTTTTGTAATGTTTACCTGGTTCAAAATTTGCCCACATTTAGCTTCAAAGAATAAATCAACAAGTGTTTGTTGTGTTGCTTCACTAGCAGACTGACTTGCTTCATTGTTCTGAAAAACAGTGGATGGTGCTACAGTTGAAGGGCTTACAACATTTGGATTAAATGGGTACACTCCTGATTTTTTAAACGCTGCCTGGACATTCAAAGTTGTCAGTGTGCTGGTGTACACCTTGCAAGCAATTACACAAACATCAAATCTTGTGATGACATTACAACCACTTTCTCGCATGTGCTTATGACAAGCCGACCATAGCAGCTGACATCTAAGGGTTGCAGTATGAGGCTACAATGGGGTGGCAAAACAACAAGTACTATGTTTTTCTGAATGGTCCATTCAATTAAAGACAATGTAATATGACTTTTATGTCCATCATAAAGAATAAGTACATGTCCATCATTTCTAGAGGGAAGATATTTGATGAAATGTTCTTTCATGTATTTCTCAAATACAAGTGATTTCGACCAGCCATTCTGAGATAGTGCCAGTGGCACCTGGTGAAGCTCCTTGCAGTAACGAGTCCAGCATCGGCTTGCCTGGAAATACAAAATACGGGGGTACTAGTTGACCCACACCGTTTACACATCCGATCAAGGTGACATTTTTTGATTTCCCAGTTGTGATTGCCTAAGCTTTGTACAATTTACCAGCTACAATCTTTGGAGGTTTATGTTCACAGTTTAATCCTTTTTCATCAATGTTAAAGATGCGTTCTGGTTTATTTACTAAATCACATTTTTCCAAGATGTTTTGAAGTTCTTTGTAATTAGTGTCAGTTGTACTTTTAGTGGCTGATTTTGCTCTGGCTATCTCCAGACTCCTGGGCTTGACCAACTTCAAATCTGGCCATCTTGACAAGAATGCATAAAACCAATCAAAACCTAATGATTGTGTGGCTGATCTTAAACCTAGATGACTAGCTTAGTCAGAAGCCAGGTTGATGGTTTTTTGTCTGGAGTACCTGTATCCCACTTCAGCCATGGTCTTAAGATGGTTGGCCTCTTGTTCATGGAAGAAAACAGTTGAGGGCCCAGATCTTACTGTGTCTATTGATACCCTGCCCTTGACCCGGTCTTTTAATGTGCTAATGGGCACAGCATACATCTTGGCAGCCCTCTCAACAGGTATGCCCTTCTCCAGAACAGCATTATAGGCATCTGTGAGGTCATCTGCACTATAGTGTCGATAACAGCCTCGGGTGGAAACTTTTGGCTACAAGAAATTTATTTATATATGTCTTAACTACTCAAAAGGTTAATTCAAAAGTCAATAAGTTTTTTTGTGTGTAATGATTGCTGAAAATAACGACACTATTTTCATGTTGAACAGTATACTACGACTGTACATAAACACCACGTGACTACTATGGTATGTACGGTGTGTAAAGCAGACGAATGTCAACATTTCGAATCAATCGGAAATTGTTGAAAGCTTAATTTATGAATGGGGATATTTTAGGATTAGTTAAAATGGATCAAAAATTCAATGTTCAAACATAAGTAAGTTTATTTACCGCTCTAATCGCCATGAAAACTTAAATTAGGTCATCCTTGAATGATCTGTGTGAAACAAATGTAAATAACAAGTGATTTCATCCGAGCATGCGCAATACTCGTGTTTACACCGGATAATGCGCAATCGTCGAAAATACCCTTACGTCGAAAATACCCGATGTGACGATACGGAAGGCTGATTCTGCAATGTTTTAACTAGCTAACTATTGTATTGTGAAATGGTTATGTCAGGCCTCGGCTTGCGTAGCTTTTATTCATAGAGTCTACATTAAACAGACTGTTTATACGGATTGTTCGGTGTAATAAAATAACTAACACATGGCTGAGAGGGTGATATAAAAGTATCAACCCTTGAAAAGTCATATCAACCTCGGCAAAAGTCATATCAGCCTCGGTTGATATAACATTTCTCGGGTTGATATTATTTTATATCACCCTCTCAGCCATGTGTTATTTATTTAATGTATCTTGTCAATAGTCCAGCGCGTTACAAAAATA
Source organism: Congeria kusceri (assembly GCA_027627225.1). Lineage (NCBI taxonomy): Eukaryota > Metazoa > Mollusca > Bivalvia > Myida > Dreissenidae > Congeria > Congeria kusceri. The sequence continues at coordinate 48,066,673 of CM051026.1, forward strand.
TGTTTTATGCCTATAATTGCTATATAAGTCAGACTAAATAAAACTATGTTAATCATTGAAACTTTGCAGTCTATGGTGTATTTCCTTTACTTTCAAGAATCCTGATTATTCGGTTATTTAGTCAGAACTTGCTGTTAATTAATCGACTAAAATTTTGGACACTGATTAACAACACTAGAATTAGCACATGAGACAAGACGCCGACTATTGTATTCATCACCTACAATAATTGTTGAGGTATTTGTGCTCATTTTTACGTAAAACTTTGATGACACACTACTGGGATATGGCGGAAAATACAACTACATTTAAGATCATAGTAAATTCTTTTAGATCTGTAGACCATTAGAACCTTACAGTTAATATTGAATATGATATACATGATATGAATATGACATAGTCACGATCACGTGAGGTCTATAGAGAATATAATGTGAAGGTTGGATAAAGATCCATTTTATCGTGCGAGGCTGGGAAACTCTGTTTCGATTTTATTTTTCTGTCATTTTTGAACGAATAAGAGCAAAATTGTGCATAAACAATGATTGTTGATAAGCTGGTCTTTCAATAGTTGACATCGTTGCTATTTACAGACAGTACTTTAAATGGAAAACAGGAGGGTATCATTCTGAGTAGACTTCGACGAGAAGAAAATATTCCATGGTAAAATCGAGATTTTATTGATCAAACAACGTTTTGAATAAGTCTTTTATTTCTTTTAACGTTTATTACAAAGCAACAATCTTTATTCGCAATATAAGTTGTAAATATTAACACATCTTTGACACTTGAGTTTATGTCAAAAAGATCAACATAATCTAAAATATCGCTAATATAAAGTTGAAGCTTACATGATGTGTTGTTTTTCTATCGTTTTACTTGTAGCAATAGAATAAATAATATCAACCACTCGACCATGTATTAAATATATATAGCATATATAAATTGTTTTAAGGGAGTCTCTGTGTAAGCGTTCAAAAATTGTCACAAAGGAAACCACTGTGTAAAATATTGAGCGTTTATAAACTATATCAATGGAAACCACTATGTAACATATTGAGCGTTCATAAATTGTATCAAGGGAAACCACTGTGTAACATATTGAGCGTGCATAAATTGTACAAAGGGAAACCACTATGTAACTTATTGAGCGTTCATAAATTGTATCAAGGCAAACCACTGTGTAACATATGAGCGTTCATAAATTGTATCAAGGGAAACCACTGAGTAACATATTGAGCGTTCATAAATTGTATCAAGGGAAACCACTATGTAACATATTGAGCGTTCATAAATTGTACCATGGGAAACCACTATGTAACATATTGAGCCTTCATAAATTGTACCAAAGGAAACCACTATGTAACATATTGAGCGTTCATAAATTGTATCAAGGAAAACCACTGTGTAACATATTGAGCGATCATAAATTGTATCAAGGGAAACAACTATGTAACATATTGAGACTTCCTAAATTCATAAATTGTATCAAGGGAAACCACTGTGTAACATGTGGAGCGTTCATACATTGTATCAAGGGAAACCACTATCTAACATATTGAGCTTTCATAAATTGCATCAAGGGAAACCACTATGTAAGATATTGAGCTTTCATAAATTGAATCAAGGGAAACCACTGTGTAACATATTGAGCGTTCATAAATTGTATTAATGGAAACCACTATGTAACATATTGAGCGTTCATAAATTGTACGAAGGGAAACCACTATGTAACATATTGAGCGTTCATAAATTGCACGAAGGGAAACCACTATGTAACATATTGAGCATTCTTAAAATGTACCAAGGGAAACCACTATGTAACATATTGAGCGTTCATAAATTGTATCAAGGACAACCACTGTGTAACATATTGAGCGTTCATAGATTGTACCAAGGCAAACCACTGTGTAACATATTGAGCTTTCATAAATTGTATCAAGGGAACCCACTGTGTAACATATTGAGCGTTCATAAATTATATCAATGGAAACCACTTTGTAACATAATGAGCGTTCATAAATTATATCAATGGAAATCACTGTGTAACATATTGAGCCTTCATAAATTGTATCAAGGGAAACCACTATGTAAGATATTGAGCCTTCATAAATTGAATCAAGGGCAACCACTGTGTAACATATTGAGCGTTTATAAATTGTGTCAAGGGAAACCACTGTGAAACATATTGAGCGTTCATAAATTGTATCAAGGGAAAGCACTGTGTAACATATTGAGCGTTCATAAATTGTATCAAGGGAAACAACTATGTAACATATTGAGCGTAAATAAATTGTATCAAGGGAAACAACTATGTAACATATTGAGACTTCCTAAATTCATAAATTGTGTCAAGGGAAACCACTGTGTAACATGTGGAGCGTTCATACATTGTATCAAGGGAAACCACTATCTAACATATTGAGCTTTCATAAATTGCATCAAGGCAAACCACTATATAAGATATTGAGCTTTCATAAATCGAATCAAGGGAAACCACTGTGTAACATATTGAGCGTTCATAAATTGTATCAAGGGAAACCACTGTGTAACATATTGAGCGTTCATAAATTGTACCAAGGGAATCCACTATGTAACATATTGAGCGTTCATAAATTGTACGAAGGGAAACCACTATGTAACATATTGAGCCTTCTTAAAATGTACCAAGGGAAACCACTATGTAACATATTGAGCGTTCATAAATTGTATCAAGGACAACCACTGTGTAACATATTGAGCGTTCATAGATTGTACCCAGGCAAACCACTTTGTAACAAATTGAGCTTTCATAAATTGTATCAAGGGAACCCACTGTGTAACATATTGAGCGTTCATAAATTATATCAATGGAAACCACTTTGTAACATATTGAGCGTTCATAAATTATATCAATGGAAATCACTGTGTAACATATTGAGCCTTCATAAATTGTATCAAGGGAAACCACTATGTAAGATATTGAGCCTTCATAAATTGAATCAAGGGCAACCACTGTGTAACATATTGAGCGTTCATAAATTGTGTCAAGGGAAACCACTGTGAAACATATTGAGCGTTCATAAATTGTATCAAGGCAAACCACTGTGTAACATATTGAGCGTTCATAAATTGTATCAAGGGAAACAACAATGTAACATATTGAGTCTTCATAAATTGTATCAAAGAGAATCACAGTTCACAGATTTAAAAAAATACAATTTAACTTTGTGCCACAGATTCAAAACATAAAAGAACATTGTATACAAAGGAGCGAAACAACTCTGCGGACATAGAACTATACTGTAAATATAGCTTCGTTAATGAGAAGTCATCTGTTGAAATGACACATTTATAAACCGTTTGTAATGCTAATCGATGGAATTGAAGTGTTTCTGTTGTTTTCGTTAAAATTGTTGACAGAACATTGGTCACTTACATTAAGTAAAATTGCAGGAATATTTATATTAATCGAAATGTCTGAGTTGTTAAAATATTAGCCGAGGTGCTCCGGAGATCCGAGGTTCGAACCCCGTTGGGAGTAACGTTTTTTCTTGCTTTTTTGTAGCCTTTCATATTATTATACTTGGGCTGTTTATTTCCGATGCTTATATCTGGCAAGTTCAGACAATCAATGGCATATATAAAATATATATAAATCTGTGAACAAGTCTCTTTAAGGCGAACCACTGTGTAACACATTAAACAAGGAAATTGCCTTGTCTCGTATTTAGTCCTAATAATTTGTTATAAAACTCGAAAATGCGAGCTAGAACATCAAGGATGGTAAACAAAGAAAAACAACCTTAATTGAAAACTAAGAAACATCTCGACATTTTCAAATTCTAATTTTTTTTTCTAACAAAGAAATGCATTGTTTCAATATTTTGACATAGTTGCAATATTCCTTCAAGGTACTGTATATTAATATGTAGTGTTTGTCAGAAAGTTGCAATTCTGCTTCTCTGGTTTGATTCTAGCCATATTGTAATTAAATGGTAATTAAATTTAAGTATCTCTTTTATTGCTGTTTAATTTTATGTTCGATACTATGAGGTTAATTTTTATTTACACTTACATGTTTTGTGAATAATTCTGGACCAAGTGTGAGGTGTGTGGGCACGTAAACCGGTTTAAACCCCCAATGCTTTGCAAGGCGGTGACCCCAGTTTTATTCATGTGTGTTTTGTGTTTGTTATGTGTTTTTGTGATGTGCTGTTAAGTTTTTTGGCAATTGGTCACTTGCCATAAATTAAGGACCTCGGGCTTCTAATAAGAGTTCTCTCCTGCTGTCGCAACTGTAGTTTCGCCTTGTTTATATTTGTCATCCTCTGTTTCCAAAAACTTAAGCTTTTAGGTGTTGCAGACACAAATTCTAATTCTGACTGATTTTCAGCTTAATGAAGTATTTTAAAAGGATCTTGTTTTCACTGTTGTTAGTATTAAGAATTTTCTCATTTATCCCGTAAACTAGAATAAACTATTATAATATCCATGCAAATAACTTAGAAAATTAAACTCAATTCAACACAATCATTTGTTTTCAACAAATTCAAAGCAAAAAGAAAGCCTAGATCACATGACAAATTGCGTCAAATGACCTTACACGAAATATGCCTTTGTGATTATTGCAACAACAGCAAAGGTCACATTCCAGTAAACTGTGACAGAATTCTAGTAGTCACAACATTAAGTTAGGGCTTAATGAAATCTTTATTATATACAGTCTCTCATATCACTCTAAGGAACGCCTTCTGGTCGAAGAGCTCTCACTTCGTCACATCGAGACTTTGTTCTAGCTAGCGCTGAACTTCGCATTGCCATAGTAACAAAGAACACCATTAGGGTAGACGTTTTGTTTTACAGCCTGAAAAATAATTTTCACTATTCCATAACTAAGCTTTATGGAACTAAGTTTGTCCTTACTTTGATCCTGATACAGTTTTTTTTTACAGTTAAATCACTATAACTTAAATTTGAACCATTTAAAAATTGATGTATATAAAGGTGTGAGCGAAACAGCCATGAAGTGGAAGTTTGCATGTTTAAAAGAACCGAGCAAAAAGAATATGTACTTAATAAGTATATTAATAAAAATAAGTTTTACTTTAAATCCAGTATATGTGTTTTCAACAAAGTTGTGGAAACAGCGAAACAGAAAACACCGTGCTTGATTCATTGGTCTTTTATAAGCCAACAAACCACAAAATTTAGGGACATCCCCCAAAACACCAGTTCGTCCTCAAATAACAATTTACACTACTAGTTTATTAATTAAATTGATATGAGGCGTATCGTGGGAAAACAGTGTTTAACGCACGTGCTTTAAGTGTCGTTCCGGATCAGCCTTTTTGTTTTAAGACGAACGGGTGTATACTTTAATCAAATCGTGTTCTGCTTTTGTCAAGTGCCGGACGCGGCTAACTCAGTTGGTAGAGCGCTGGACTTTGGGGTTCGTGAGTTCGAGCCCAAGCTGGGCTACATATCCTGTGTGAGGATTGGTCATGAAATAATTTCTACGCTGCTATTTTCCCCCTAAAGCAGTTTCAAGTAGGGTAGTTGTCAGTTACTGGCATAAGTATGTGCACTTGGTACAGATACACCGCTTAGATCAGCTCGGCTTTCCCAGGAAAAAATGTGAGTAAGTTAACTGACCGCCGTTATATGACTGAAATACTGTTAAATACGGCGGAAAATCCAAACAGACGAACACATGATTTGTCAAATGCTAATATGTTTTTCGTCGTCCTTGGATTGTCATAGCCCCAAATACATACACAAACGGGTTTACTGACAAATCTGACATGTGAAGGTTAAAAGACATAAATGTGTATTAACATGTGCATTATATTAATTATTGATGGCATTTGTAATTGTTTTGTTTCTTTGATTAAGACTGAAACAAACTTCAGTCCGGAATAACTGCAAATAAGGAAAGTAACGGCTATTATGGCATCCAAGACCACCCGTAGAGTACCTTTTTAACTGTTGCTGAAAATAAGTGGGAACATTCATTGTAAACTTTCACCTTTTGCATTTTGTTATTTCTGTGATGTTGTTATAATAGTTGTCTGTAACTGTGTCTTTTTTCTTATTGTTTTTGGTAATGTTATTTGCTTTTCTTTTCGTCAGGCTTCATGACGCATTCGGTATTTCCCTTTGCACGAGCTTTTCGTTCGATTTTGAGGTTCGCTTACACAGGAGTTAACACGTGGTTCAGCATATTTTTGAAATTGTAAAAGCAACTTATAAAACACAAGGGAATTAGGAGATACAATTTATATTCAAAGTATGTATGTATGTTTTAGTTCAGTTGTTGTTGTTGTTCATAATGTTAGTATGTATATTAATTTAGAGCTCGCTCATTTTGTTCATTCTGTTTAATAATGTATACACATGTATTACATTGCAATGTAATTAGTTTCGTCGATATATAAGACGTATCCATGATGATTGTTAATGTTAGTATGGGTTAGGCCCGACACTCTGCGATGTGACATTTGAAAAACGGGCACAGGTTTCCAGATTTTTTCCCCAAATGCAGTTCAAAGGGTTTTATCTCTGGTTTTTCGTGGGCGAGTCACATTGCACTTTACATTACTTATTTAAAGAATTGCATATAATTACTATGTTATGTTTATGCATTTATTAGTGTGTAGTTCTTTTAGAGATATGTTTTGTTACCCTTTTGTGTGCCTAGCCAGTTAGCTTATTTGCGTGAACGATATGCAGACTAATTTTATGCTTATGTATTATATGTGTGTACATTAAAACGGTGTTACAGACAATAAAAGAAAAGCGGACCGCCTCCTAAGAACAATGTGTTTCTCTTTTATGGTTGTATAGGTGCTACATTTGATGTAAATTAGGAATGAATTTATTTATTTTCGTACGAATGCAGTGAGGGGGAAATAAACGATTTTCTTTTATTTAAAGGCACTCACAAGGTGATGCACTTTAAACTTAACACTAAACGTCTATGGCTATATTCTGAAACGTTCCTCCACTCAACCTAACCTCAATTTAATCCGATAAGCAGCGTTAGGCTCGTGATTTAATATAACGGTCCGCTCCTTAACTCAATTAGGTATGCACAAACCTTAGGACAGCTCGAGGTTACTAATGAGAGAGGATTTGGTTTGGTAGCGAATTTGTTCCTCGAGCCTTACTCAAGGTAGTTCTAGAATACCAACATACGTGCAACTACATATAATGTAAAGTTTGCGTGTGCATTTATAACAAAATGGAAGAGCTTGCTCAAATTCAAGCTCTCGGAGATGTACGCATTCCAGGGCGTATGCTACGGGATAGAATGAATACTATTAAACACTATGTCGATGGGTTTTTTTGGCTACATTTCGACTTTCTAAGTCACTTTAATTGTTTTGCTTCATGAAGTCGCTGCTAATTTGAAACACAATTCTATTATAAGAAACTCACTACCGCTATTTATGCAACTTGCTGCATTTGCCGCGATTTTTTGCAACCGATACTTTTCAGGAAAACATTTTGAAAAGTATATAAGGCGTGTTGTGGGAAATCCGGACTTAATGCATGTGCGTAAAGTGTCGTCCCGAATTTGCCTGTGCAGTCCGCACAGGCTTATCCAGGACGGCACTTTCCGCATACAGTGGATTTATGTTAAGAATAGACGTCCTTGAAACAGAAAATAACATAAAAAAGATAAAAGTGCCGTCACGGATTAGCCTGTGAGGACTGCACGGGCTAATCCGGGACGACACTTTACGCACATGCATTAAGTCCGGTTTTCTCACTACGCGCCTCAGGTGATTTTTTAGTTTGACACCATTCATAATATGCTGAAAGTTGCATATTAATTAAACTGTCAATAATTCATTTTGTAACATTGAATAAACGTAATTACACATATTGTTTTGATATGTGTTTATAGATAGTTAAAATATAGATAATTTTTGTTGAGTATGAAGTAATAATAAATTAACGATTGATCATTTATATTCTCGTTTACAATAATCATATTATAAGTGTCTATTTTTTACCAACCTAATTATGAATCAATGAATGATCTTTTGTTAATTATTATTAGTATTACATTTTTATTGGGATTACTTAACAATTAAAACGCTGTTTTCGGCGCTTCGTCGATGTATGAAGGTCAGTTTTTTGGTATCTAATTTGCATTATGTACAAATTGGATACATAAAAACTGACTTTCATACATCGACGAAGCGCCGAAAACAGCGTTTCAATTCTTATAATTACAATTATAATTACAATTGTGTGTATACTTTAAATGTTCACCTTAAAAATGTAAATTAATTTGTGATTTATTTTATTTAATTCGCGCATTAATACATTGAAGTTTCTTTGACTAGCCAAAGTTCGTGGATGTAAGACATTGTAAAATAATTAACTGACAAAAATATCAAAGGTCAAAAGAAAAACCACTTACTCATATACTTATGTTTATTTTCTACTAAATTATGTTTAAATCCATGAAAAGTTCAAACAAATGGCTGAGCAAACGCAAAACCCAAAGTACTACGTCATTTTTGTTACAACAATTCTAGCACAATGCAAGTTCGTGGATATTCGTTCATCTTCAAATACAGCGCGTGCGTGTTAAGATGACGAAGACAATGCAACTTAGGCCAAGAAAAATTGTGCGTTTCATGCAAAAGAGCCAATTAAATCAATGTTTTATAGGTGTTAAATGGTTCCAGCTCATGATTTACTCAAGGTCTACATAATATGGGAATTATGGCTGGCTATCTCCTAGTAGTAACAGATTCAATATGAATTGTGCCATTAGTTCTATTTATACAATGTTTATTCTGAGACTCCAAAGAGTTTGACATATTGCCTACATGTTTATTCTTTTTTTTTACACATTAAAAGACATTTTGCAAAACTTGAGGAGAATGTATACACTATTTCTGATTGACATGTTGGGGGTTCATCTCCAAACCTAAAGCTTTATTTTACTTGACTGTACGAATTATCATTAAATAAAATATTTTTGGTCCTAAAATGCCTCTGTAAAACAAGGAAAACGAGGCTGTCAAAACGACATATCAACAATGCAGACCACCTATATTTTACGAAATATGCGATATGAAACTGTCGGATTAATAGGATATTACAAATTTTGGGTATTTTACATATCTACATACTTTGCGTACTTTTTTAAACTCAGTATTTTATAACTTAATGTATTTTAACAAGTAGGGCAAGGTTACATCCGGGTTTTTAAATGGAAAGTTCAAATGTTGTATATATTGTTTTGATTACGTTACACAATTTATGAAATCCACGAAGTTACATTATCCACGAACTTAGGCCATGCGACGATATGATACGTAGGCTCCGCCCCTTGCACTGCAGTAGCGTTGTGTACATGTCGCAACACAGCGGTTTCTTAAATTCTTAAATAATACAGTGGCTAAAGTGATAAAATTTACTTTTGATTTGCTTTCGTTTTGGTTGATATTTCGCAAGAGCAATTTTGAACAGGTCAAAAGTTGTTTTCAGACAGTTGCTAGTTTGTAAACGCACGTATACATGTGTGGATCGAAACGTACTTTGGGCGTAAAATATATTTCAATAATTAATTTTTATTTTTACATTTGAAACGCAATGTTTCATATGTATGTATTATTTCTTTCTTAAACTATACATTAGGCCGTCGATGTTACTTAATGTTTACACCCATGATGGCATGCATTTTAAAACCGTGTGTTGAGCGAATATTTCTACACCACATTTTGTTTACATGTCGTGTTAAAAACGTTTTGTGTATGAAATATGGCAAAATATAGCTGTGGATATAAAAACAAGACGAGAAAAAGATAGACGTATTTTATTATTTTACTGCTGATCAAAATGTCAAATAACTAACGATAAGCATACACTAAACAATTATTCAAATATCCGAAATACACAACACGTTAATATTGATGTACATTGATGTACATGTGAACACAATTACGAGTAACACTGCTATGACCAGCATACTAATACACAGATTAAATAAGGTTTGAATTCAATACGTGATTTCATTACAATGACAAGAACAGTTGTACTTTATTTTTTAGATATATTAAAATTGCCTATTCAACATAACTAGCCTTTGCTATCTAGCAATAGCTATAGCCCTGTTCGTACTACGATTAACGGAGTGATAGGGGCAGATAATCTAGAATAGCATAAGCCGTTGTTTACCATCTGAGATTTGGGTAATGCCTGACCATAAAATCAAAGAAAGTTAAGATCGGAAACCAGAATATATGTTATACACTTTAATAGGCTGCGCCTTTCCTGATATTTTCATGATGGAATTCTGGCGTCGTATTCAAGAAACATCTTATATCTATGAAATCTTATCGTTAGCCTCACAATGGTCATTTTTATTAAGCACGGTTTTCCATTTATACATGAAATTTCGCTAAATGTTCACTAATTATCAATTATTATTAACGACTAACGACTATCGTTATTTACCTAAAAACTGTAATCGGATTCATTAATGTATTTGTAGTTTTAAAAATATTACCTTATCAAAATTGGAACAAGAGTAAAAATATTTTAAGATAAACTTAAGATGTTTCTGGAATTTGACCCCAGGCTTCCTTGAGGTCAGGTTGGCTTCAGAGTTCAGCTTCACAATGGCGCTAAAGGATGTACTGTAAAACGTGAACGCTAGAGACGCCAAACGTCAGGCACTGAGTTCACAACGGGTTAACTCTGGGATCAAGGTCAATCTTAGCTGATCTTTATCTGCTGTGCTCAAATTACCGAAATTTCAAAAACTATTTTATTGTCGAAATAAATGTCCTTCTAGATAAAGCAACGTGAGTTTTCGTTAGGTTTTGATTAAAATCTTCATATCAGATGGCAAATGTAAGCACGCATTAGTTTATAGTCACGTTAACTATTTATTTCACCATCAATTAAAATTGATTCAGATTATTAGTAAACGCAATTTTGAGCCTGATCCTGATATATCTGGCTCAAGTTCATCTTGAAGCTGAAAATCAGGCTGAGCTTGTTTTGTGAACACGGGGCAAGGCAGCCTCGTCACGACGATAATGGCCTCCGGTACGTCGCATTGCACATGTCGTATCTACCCGATTGCTTTATGGCAATACAGCCTGTGACAATTATTGTTTATTATAATTATAATTATCATTGTTATTATTATCATTAATATTATTATTATTATTATATTTATTATTATTATTATTACTATTATTAATACTACTACTAACTATGGTTATGGTTATAATAATAATTATTATTATTATTATTATTATTATTATTATTATTATTATTATTGTCTTGTATATAGTCTACAAGAAGCACAGCATTGTGAGGTCGTGCGCTTTCAACTCTGGACGGCTTTTGTCTCTCTGTCTCGACTCGCACTTCAATCTTAATTTGATTGTATACGAATACATAAAAGGAAAAAAGAAACTAAAATAGTTTTTATTTGCATTTACTAATAGTTATGTTTGTTAAGAATGTTTTCAACCTTGACTCTCTATGTATCATATGATAACATTTTAGGGAAATCAACATACGTGGCAGTAAAAATATTAACAAACATTGTACAAGCACATTGTATGAATGAAACAGATTGTAAATTGGGAAAATAGTATAAATGAACTTTAAGTATACATTATACATGCGCGTAAATGATAAAACAATGATGACACGTCGTTGGACACTTTAATAATATAACAATATATAGAACTTAAATCATTGACGATAGACGGGACTACACCGAAGTAGTGTAATAAAATATAGAAAAAAAGAAACTGTATAAGATCTACACGCAAATAATATTTTTTTTGTTAAAGCCCGATCTACACTGAAATGGTATAACAATATACAGAATAATAACATTTTATTGCACGCTAAATAAGAATCATTGACATAGAACAGTGATTTTTTTTTTCAAATCATTGATCAAAGAACAAACTACGTGTTATAGTGTTATAAAGAAGCAATGGGATTGCAATACACACAAATGAAGAAACATCGGTCAAAACCCAACTACAATGAAATGGTGTAACCCCGTATAGAAAAGAAAAAACTAAACTTGTGTTAAGCACAAATAATAAATCATTAATTAAAAACTGAATACCACTAGAATGGTGTAATATTAGGTTCTTTAACAGCGTTCTATACAATGCGGTGATATATTTGGACGAGTATACAGCTGACCAACCATATTGGACGATAGGCGAGTCCAATGTGAGTATGTCAGCTGTGTATGAGTTCAAATATATCACCGTATTGTACAGAACGCTTTTAAATAATCTTTTCATTATATACCTATTTATATTATTTGCATACTATACTTAATATATACATTAAACAACAAAGTCCTCGAAACTGTGCGCGCTCAAAATATTAATACATGTACATGACGACGCTCGACGTGATATATAATCACACCCCTTAATATGTAACTATTTAAATGCTAAAACAACCTTCCTTACTTTAGAATAATTCGCACAAAACGGCATTGACCCTTGCACTTAAATGTTAAAATGAGTTTGTAGATACCGTACTATATTTAGACGTGTCGTGTTAAAAAGGTGGCGTGATCAATAGGGTGTTTCTGCAGCGGATTAGTTTAACACAGTGGCGTAGATCTACGTTGTCAAATGGAATATTATACAGTTGATGGAAAGTGTTTTATGGATATAAATAATAATGTAATCTGTAAACAGGATAGTGGCGACGGAAAACAGTGTTCACTGGACTCACGATTGTTGTGTGCCATGTTGCAACTCGCAGGCTTTATTTATGTACAGATAACGTTACAAACATTTTTAAATACGCCATGCTTCGTTAAATTATAAAATTATTTTAGAATGTGATATATTCAAAATCGAATACAAGTTTGAGACAAATTTACCTTTACACAACGCATACTTTATGACCATACATGACGATTTCGAAAACAAATTGCGTTTCTGGTTAGCACTGTTTACAAGAATAAATAAAGCTTCCTGGAACTGGATATATGAAACGGATCTAACATTATAGTTGCAGGATTTTAAAAGACGTTTTCGAAGCAGTAGACCGGAGTCAACATTTAGGTAAAACTAAACACAAAATATTCGTTCTCCTTCGGAATACTCGGGCATTATCGTATGTTTATTATCGGACCGTCCAATACAGAATATATTGTACGCGCGCATGTCCAATACGGTGAAATATTGTACGGTCACGTGGCACGAATAACGACAGCTGATTGGAGAATATAAATAGGTATATAATAACAATGTATATTAAACACTCAAACAATAAGTCATTGTTAAAAGATCAAACGACATTGATATGTTGCAACATGTATTAATAAAAAGCAAAATATTGTTTTTAGATTGATTGACTAAATATATTTATTTAATAATTGCTCACGATACATAAACTTTTTTGTAATGAATCAACGTTAAAAGTTTAATTCAGTCAATACACATTATATAGGTATACTATTGACATTAAGATATCAATGTCCCACAATACCGAAAGTTTTTTTTATAAGTTGTGAACATTTGAATTACAAATAAATGAGCATCTATATGTATTGACAATGACTTCTGTTGATGGTGCGTACGAATGAATACGTTAGCATCATCCATTGCACTGTTTATAAACAACATTTCACTGTAGACCTACACATTTAAACCGACTATGCAAAGCCATGGAGTATCGAATCGAATAACATCTAATGTTTAAAGTCAGTTTTCTTTAACAATTCAGATACACTGAAATGAACACAAGTATAAGTAAACTAGGTACTGAAAGCCAGAATGTGTCATCAGCATATGAGCATAGAGGCTGATAGCCCCTTCGGGATTTCAAGGGATGATAATTATTGTTTTAACAGTCAATAGCCGTTTACACCAGCGTCAATTATATGCCAATTATTCTAGTGTGACACCTACTACTTGCACTCGAATATATACTGGTACGTACCGGGGTACATGTATAATTGATAACAGTTAACCATGTGCAATTTTCTTTTCTACATAAACCCACGAATTACTATTACAAATTCAGACGCGGGAAGATTGCTTTTTTAGTGTGACACATCCAATAGTAAATACTACAAAGTCCAAGTTATTTCTACGAAAGAAATTCTTCACAAATTATGTAAAAATTAAAGGTATTATTATTATTAAGGATTCAATGTTTCGGTGCTGCTGTGTAAAGCAATACTCATATTTGATTGATAAACACGTTGTTTTCAGTCAATTTGTATCCTTATTGTCATTGTTGCATGTGACAAATGATGTGTAAGAATATAATATATTAGTGCGTCTATGAATGACGTCACTATCCCACGTGGTTACAGTCCTACGCATCAGAACTCCGAACCGTTGTTTATTAGCTGATAAACAGCACTAATTCGAAAATAATTATTTCTTAATTTGTGAATGCATCTTGCGATAGCAGAGATTAATATTGCATTGGATATAATAAATTATATGCATACAGTATTTATCCCATATTTAACAGGAACCGGTTAAAGGACGCATTCCCAATGCCCAAGATGGTTTATTTTTTATTTTGGAATGACAAAATCCCAAATATGAAATAACACAATCCTAAATACACAGGAAATGTGATTCTAATCATGTAATTGCTTATACGGTAATGAATGAACACCATTACGATACCAAGTTCAACCAATATAACCCTAGTTCAAGTTATTCATTAAATAAATTAGAGAATCACTTTCTTTAATGTGTTTCCCAATTAGCAAGATTTCATCACTCATAATTCCCATATTGATGGGTACCGGACCCATTCCCAAAGCAGTGAAAACATTCGCTGGGCATTAATTATCGACGCTGCAGCCAACTGTTAGCATCTCCATGTTCTCAGACGACCATGACCGGCTCTTCCTGTTTGAGCAGCGGCTGTTGTTCGTCGTGTTTCCCGGGACGGCGGTCTTTGTGGATGCGTTCGTTTGCCAGTTTACGAGTTTCTTCGGCCGTCCGTTTCGCCTCTCTGTACTCGGCTATATCACTGTACGAACAAGAATTGTGTTTAAAAGGGACCTGCTCAAAGATTGTCCAATTGACAATTTTCATTTGTGTAATAGATCCCCCCCAAAAAAGACCAATACATTATACGTATATAGACACGGAAAATAACACTTCTGACAAAGAAATATATAGGAAATATAGTGTCGTTTATACATAGTTATCAATTGAAGTGCATAAAATTGGCCCGAGTGGTTCGAAAAATCAGATTTGTTAAACCCTAAGGTCCTAGGTTTGAGCCCTGTATTTTTAATTTACTTTAATTTCCTTTTAAATATGTGTTATTGGTTAGTTCAGATGATATAGTGTTTGTAGTTAAGACATTTAATAGCAGTTTTCAAAAATACTTAAAAGCTATGAACAAGCCACTTTAAATAAATTAAAGGATATCCACGTAAATAGGTCCTAATTTACTGCAGTTAATATTACTAGATTGTCCTTAATAAATTGTTGGTTTGACGTAACCCTACCCTGAATTTTAGAGGTGAGTAGAATGTTGTAAGTTAAATATATAGTTCAAGATTAGTATGTGACCGTTGTTCCGATGTACTTACAATGCCGATGTTTTATTGATTTATAAATGTGTACAAAAATAGTGGCGTAGTGGATATGGTGTCCGCCTAGCGATCGGGAGGTCCCGAGTTCAATCCCCACTCTGGGAGCGTACTTAGGATCTCCCACAAAGACACCAAGTACTGGGTGTATCCTGGAAATATACTAGAGAGTGTCTCAATAAGCCTTAGGCTTTCGATGCAATCGAGCTAAAATATATAGGTTTAAACTGTGTGTTAAAATCGAAAAACTCTGATATAGATTCCTCATAGTTTGTTATTGAAAAAAGTTCTTACAAGAACATTTTAACATATTCAACGCAATGTAAAACTTGTCGTTTATAAACTGAAAAACTCTGATCTAGATTTCTCATATTTTATTGAAAAATGTTTTAACAAGAACCTTTCAACATATTCAAGGCAATATAAAATTGTCATTTATAAACGAATTTTTTTCACATTGCTTTGTGAATTTATTTTGGATAGCGGCCATACTCGTGAGTAGGTAGGGTTACGCCAAACCAACAATTTATTAAGGACGGCCCCATTGGTATATAATTAAGGTAAAAATAATGTGCATATAATGGAAACAAGAGTTATCGCGGGGATATCGTGTCCCGCGTCGTGTTTCGCGCAATTCTCGTGCCCTCGCCGTAAGCGGCACGATATTGCATATGGCACTAACCGGATTTCGTAGTTTTATTCTTCTTTTTACAAGTATTTATGTTTATTAGTTTTCGTCATCAAAATCCCATCATGTAGTTAATTATTCACACTGTATTTTTTTTACTGATGAACAACATCACATATTTAAAGCACCAGGTACATGTGTTTAGATTGGCGAACAAATTGACAGACGAAGGCACGTAGCAACTTTTTTGAAAACAACCGAAGTACCTTAAGGAGATTAAATATGCTACGTCACAGATTTGGAAAATGACACAAATTGAAAATCGTTTAAAAATAGTATTTGACAGTTAGTTTAAGCCGACTATTGGATACGTAGAATCAACATCGCATCTTCATTATCACACACCCAATAGTGGTAGTCTATTTTTAGAAGGTTTTCCCAAACGACTCGTTAAGTCCGCTATATATTTGTGTTGTTTTCATACTATTAAGTGATGCTTACTTCATTTGACCATTAAGTTTACATTGTAATCCACGTGTTTGGCTTCAGTCATATATGTCGTATCATCTGTAAATTAGCAGCTTTAAATGTGTAACTAAAATCACTCGGAAAACCCAGACCTCCCCCAAGGGTCACCATCATCAAATCAAATCATGTATTCATTAGTCAAGTTCAAGCCCTCACAGAAACTTTCATGTAAATCAGGACCAGTATTAGTTCGTTAAAAAAAACAGATCATTTTTTCGATTAGAAATCCACCGTTTTCGGTTTACAAAAGTGTTAAAACTGAAAAATCAAAGCAATATTCATTAGTTAAAAACATTTCAATTTAAAACAACATCCACATGAGACATCCACAGACTTACAGAATTTGATCAATCTGAAGAATTAACTAACGTTTTACCTAATGGGCCCTGTTTTTAACTAATAGACAAAGAAACAGACGCGGGAAAAAATAATAATTAAATCAGAGGACCATACCAGTCATTCAGGGTCCACGCGGTGTTAAACTTGGCGCCGAACCGGTATGGGGCGCGAGCCAGGAAGTGGGTTGCTGTCGTCAGGCGGTGGATGATCATGGCCCCAAACTGGATCAGTAATACAAAGCTAAACAACACCAGGACTACAAGACCTGAAAAAAAAAAAAAAATCCCGTCTGACCTCGCGTTTATTTATTTTTTTTGCATGATTATTAAATAATATAAATATAAAAACATGCGAATTTAAGACACTCGACTAAGCCGGTTTTCAAGAATGAGCGAAATTTAAACACCGCGAAATCAAATAAGTTTACAGTATGTATTAGTTGTTGCATTTAAAAAAGTGTCATACATGTTCATTGTACTTCATGGTGGTTGTTGTGATGGGGGTAATGGCTGTAGTGGATGCGCAGGGGGGGGGGGGGGCTACGGTCTTGGTGGCGCCTTGTGTTAACAAGGTGGTTGTTGTGGTTATGCTGGTTTTCGTGGCGTCTTGTAATAAGAAGGTGGTGGTTGTGGTGGTGACTGGGTTTTTGCCGTCTGGAGGATGTGTGTACAACGGAGACGGTGGTAGTCGTGTGAGGGTAGTTAACTTGTATAGAGTGCACTGGAAATCTCTACCATATGACCATCACCCTCAGAAGACTTGTTATTTTGGGTTACGGGGATAGTTCAAGATACAAGAAACGCCCCGTTCCAGAGCCGACCCTTAGACTTTTAGTGCCCCATGCACCTAGTGCACTGTAACTCGGTTTCACGCGTCATTCGAACGAGGACGTTATATGTTAAGGTGTAGCGGGTGCTCGAAACTGCGACCCTGGGTTGTGAAGCCAGCTGGACCAAGGATTCAGTTACAGCGGTGCTCGTTGTTGCGTTGAATACAGTTGTGGTGGTGGCAGTGATGTGGAGATAGGGCAAGTAGCCGCTGATGAATTTTAGTACACATGAAGTTGGATAACTCCTGTGGGTTTTACTTTCAGGTTCCGATTGTTTTCATTGTATGTTAACAACATTCCAACGTGACGACAGCCTTGTGTTAGTTTGGTGGTAATTGTGGCAGAGGTGGTACCAAGTGGTTGCGCTGATATTTGCAGATTTTCTTAGAAAAGTGTGTGAGTTTGTGTGCACGCGCGTGTGATCATTTTTATACTTATTTTGTCTGGTACTTTTGCGGATATTTTTTATTTCTACCCGATCGTATAAAGCACTACGTTTTAGGCGAGGTTACTCTTACACGCTTACCGACTGGATTACTGCTTGCGACACTTCCCCTGATCTGCGAGAGTGTAAATCAGGACCATCCAGAGGGTGTTAAACACTGCGAGTAATACTATCCATGTATTGCGCAATTCCCCCAAGTCACATGCAACAAAGAAAATCATCGAAGTCATCGCTTGAAAAAAAAAATACTAGATATAGTATTGTCCATTGAATACTCGAGTTGAAGAGTGGTGTCTCTTGAATACTCACATTTGAGAGTGCTGGCCCTTTAATACTCCCATTTGAGAATGATGTCCATTTAATACTAACATTTAAGCGTGATGTATTTTGAATACACACATTTAAAGGTGCTGTCTATTGAATACTCACACTTAAGAGTGCGGTCCCTTGAATAATCATAAGGGTGATGTCCTTTTAATACTCACATTTAAGAGTGATGTATCATGGCAGTTAACATTAAATATTGCTGTCCCTAGAATACACACATTTAAGAATGCTGTTCCTTGAATACACACATTTAAGAGTGATGTCCATTAAATACTCACATTTAAGAATGATGTTCCTTGAATACTCACATTTAAGCATGCTGTCCCATGGATACTTACGTTTAAGAGTGATTTATCTTGATAACTCACATTTATGAGTGTTGTCTCTCGAAAACTAACATAAAATATTGCTGTCCCTGGAATACACACATTTAAGAGTGCTGTTCCTAAAATACTCACATTTAAGAGTGTTGTCCATTGAATACTCATATTTTAAAAAGATATACATTGAATCCTCAAATTTAAGAGTGCTGTCCCTTGAATACTTACGTTTAAGAGCGATGTATATTGAATATTCACATGTAAGAGTGCTTTTCTTTGAATACGTACATGTTAGATACCAGTAAATCATTGTAAATCCCTCTGTGGTTTAACGTACTAAAGAGTTTCTTTTCTTTTTTTGGTATAAAATCTTTAAGCACTCTTAGACATGCCTTGTGTGGTTATGTTTAATATCATATGTGGATCTGGAACATGTTGGTGCATTTTATTGGAGACTAACTTGAAATGAAAACTGTCGGGGTGTGTTTACTCTGGTATGGGGCTCTTATCGAAATATGACTGCCGAAACCCTGTTTTTTCCCAGTGTCTGCATTTTGGTGAGATGCATTCTCTTAGAAGTAGCATGATATATCGTGTTGTTTTTTTTGCAATTTGTGGAAGAGGACATATTAATCTATTAATTGATACAAGTCTTTCACAATCTGGAGTAAAAGAAAGTCTAGAAAAATACTTGGAAAGTTTGCTGATTTTAATGGAACCCTAATGGGAATTGGATGTACTGGAATATAACTTACATTAAAGAGCGATGTCCTTGAAAAATCGCGTTTAAGAGTCCTGTCCTTTAAATACTCACATTTAAGAGTGCTGCCAATTGAATATTCACACTCAAGAGTGATGTCGCCTGAATAGTCATGTTAAATAGTGCTGTCTCTTAGAAATTCGCATTAAAGTTCCAAGTGCCCATAGTCAAAACACTTGGCGCAAAATTAAATCGTGGACAAGCACATGATAAAGACATGGACAACGTAAAATCCTTGCGTTGTTATGTTTATTTAATTAATTTATTTATTTTTGTTTTTCATTTCAACTTGTACTAATTATACCTTTCCTATAATGTTCTCCGTGTTTCAATTAAGAGTGGTGCCTCTTTAATACTCACGTTTCAGATCCTCCTCCAGCCCGTCGGCAGTGGATTGGGGCAGAAGACACTCTTCCTTGTTGTATTCATGCATTTTGTGCAACACTGACAACTCAAGCCGCTGTCGAACCTCGACGATCTTCCGTTCGGCTGAAAGCAGCGAATATCGATAGAGTTATAGTTGTTTGCCAGAGGCATCTCAAGTAAAACAGTATATTTCCGTTTGCTTGAAAACAGGGGGAAGCGGCAGATTTACATCCCAAAGCATCTTGAGTGGAAACAAAGGGCAATAACTCCCGTGTCGGTGGCCCAACCTGACCCATATTTGGCTTCTATTGCAAATGAATGGTCGCACACATTGGATGAACAATGAAGTTTCTATATATAGAAAGCAATTTTTTGGCATTTTTCAAATGAAAAATGTGCAATAACTCTAGGGTTTCTGGTTCCATTTGGCCCATTATTGAAATTTATGATCATACACAAACTGAGCAAGTAAGGTAAAGATTAAATAAAAAATGAAGTTTTTATAGTGATATATAGCAGTCAAATTGTTTACGGCATACAAACGATGGACGCTGGTCGACGGACGACGCAGGAGAGGTCCTATATACCAATAGCTCACCGAACACTTCGTGCTCAGGTGAGCTAAAATGGCATTACAAGGACAACTGACACATGTTAATAACTCTATAGATAATGTGACTAGAGTTATAATTCTTTAGCACTGCACTCCGCCTAACAACCATCTATCCATTTAAGAAGTTTGAGTTCAGTCCATTCAGTAGTTTTTGAGAAACAAATGGCCGGACTAAAAAACACTGACAAAGCGGAATAACTAGTGCAGCTAGAGTTATAATTCTTGTGCATTGCACACAACCTAGCAAACACATATTCATGTATGAAGTAGAAGTCATTTCCGTAAGTAGTAGTTGTTTCCTTCCTCTCGTCCGAAAGCAGCGAGAAATGACGGGCCGTATTCCAGAAACATCTTAAGTAAAATCTTATCTTTCCGTTTGTCTGAAAGCAGTGAGAGAGAGC
Source organism: Congeria kusceri (assembly GCA_027627225.1). Taxonomy (NCBI): domain Eukaryota; kingdom Metazoa; phylum Mollusca; class Bivalvia; order Myida; family Dreissenidae; genus Congeria; species Congeria kusceri. The sequence goes on from CM051026.1 coordinate 48,087,806, forward strand.
GGCGACATAATAACATCCCGAAGGGCCGTGTTTCAAACGCATCTTAAGTAAAAACAAGGGACAATAACTCCCGCGTCCGTACCCCAACTGGCCAATATTTGGCTTCTCCTGAAATCGTATGGTCACACACAAACTCGTTTTCTGTTGTTTGTTAATTACATTTTTCATTTTGCATTTAATTAATTCTCTGAAGACACTGGAAGAAAGTTGAATTAACTGGGCACGAATGTTCAGTCCTCACAGAATCCACATTTGATACTGTGAGTTGTCAATTTGCACCATATATTGTGTTTTACGTCAATTATGCATTGTAATGACATAAGTAACTTGGTCTAAAAAAGGTCAGTACCAAACTTGGTCTAATGAAGGCCAGTACCAAACTTGGTCTAATGAAAGCCAGTACCAAACTTGGTCTAATGAAGGCCAGTACCAAACTTGGTCTAATGAGGGCCAGTACCAAACTTGGTCTATTGAAGGCCAGTACCAAACTTGGTATAATGAAGGCCAGTACCAAACTTGGTCTAATGAACGCCAGTACCAAACTCGGTCTAATGAACGCCAGTACCAAACTTGGTCTAATGAACGCCAGTACCAAACTTCATCGTGCATACTATTGGCAAGTTCCAGGCGAATAATTTTGAGTGAGTTGTGCCATGAACTTTACTTGTGTCAGTGTGCATGTTGTCCTTTTTCACAGATTTTCGTATTTTTGAAAAATGCTTTCAACATCTTAACTGTAAAAGATAGAGCATCTGGATTAACAAAAACAAAAACTAGTTAATTCAAGTATTTCTCTTTGCCAGGACATGAACCTGCGACCGCCTGGATAAAAAGACCAGTATGGCCAGTAGGCCATCTGGACTTACACATATCAGAGTGAATTTTAACGCTATGTAATTGATACAGGAGTTTTCCCAAATACCATGAAAAGGCATTTTAAACGCTTTATAATTTAATCTATTTCAAATGCTGATTGTTCGTAAGCTACAACAAAGCTAATAGAATGGCATTTTGTCCCGTTGTATGTGCGTACCTGCATCAGTGCATACATGTATCTCTTCATAAACTTCTAGGAAATATTCAACCAAATTACGCAGCAATCATTCTTGGAGAATTAACAATAGACCTACATGGAATCCATTTAAAGTGTCCCTGCTAATAAAACGCTCAGCATCCTAATAATAAATGTTTGCATATTACTTTCATTTGTCCATAAAATCTTTTGTTGACTTTTTTCAAATAAATATGCATTTATTAACTGCTTGTTGCGTTAACCGTCTAATATATGTTGTATAATATGTGCTTTGTTTAGGGACACACAAAACTTATGTATAGGCATGCTAATGACGTATTCAAGTCTTGAGCATGAAAAGTGTATAAACAATGTATACAAGTTTGATAAAGAAATATACTTAAAGTGGATGATAAAACTCGGTCTCGACTTACAAACTGTTTTACAAATTGAGATAGCAAAGTTTGGTAAACATGGTGCATTTGGAGTTGTGTTCGTTTGACTGATTCAGAAATGTTAGCTTGACTATTCACTGATTAGTCTGAGCTAGTCTTCTTACCCATTTGTGGTCGGTTAAAAACCATTTTTCTGAGCACACTGCCTCACATAGAAAACTTCATTTTCATGTGTTAAAGCGGTAGTTGCATATATAATATTACTTTCAGTGCAGGTGCAGTGCTTATAATAAGAATCTATGCCTTTAAATTGATATTATCAATAAAGAACTCAATGGCATATATAAAACATGATAATTAAAAATATAATACTAGGATTGTAAAATAAAACTTCTGTATTTAAATATAGCTATACATTAAGATATTAATATTAAAATATAGGAATTACCCCTGTATGACAACAATGCAAAAACAAGGCTGTGTGTAACATGTTTACTTATTTAGAAGAATTGCATACAGAGCTTAAACGCTGAAACGATGATAACCCAAACCCTATTGCTTGACAATTCGGGTGCGCGCTATACATGGTGCGCTTTATACACGGTCTTTTATTGATGTGGCAACTATAGTTTATATTTGAATTTACATTGGAATATAAGCGACAGTCACGAGATATCACTTCAATTTTTTTCCCAAATTCTATTGCGTCCATCAGACACAGACGTGATGAAACTATGCGTTTTATTGGAAATCTATGAGCTCCAGACACAGGGCGCCCATCTGGATTAATAACTGATAATTTCAAGAAATAAAGCTTAATTCTGAACATTGTTAGTAATACGATGCTCTGATGCCACTGGCATACACTAACCAATGTGATTTGCTCTTGTATTTTGTGGTAAGGTAATTTGGTCTACGTCTGAGCGTCGTCTACATTTGTTCCCATCAATACCCCATCCCTCCCCCCACAAAAATAAAATAAATTGACCTTCCTACCCACCTTGACAATTCTGGGTCATTTTACCTAAAACAAACAATTGTTTATGGATGGCCTAAGTGTTCAAAATATACACCACCACTCACAAGTATTGACATCATGATCAACAATGATAGTCAAAATTATTGTTAAAAAAATAGGTAAAATCTTACCACCCATTGGAGTTAAAACAACATTTTGTACAAATTAGAGATTGATAAATGGGTCCTCACCATTTTACAATTGTATATAGAAACTGCAATAAAATAGCGTTTATTAAGATTTGACAGATGAGAGAAGAGAAAGAAGCATACTTTATAAATAGTTTTAAAATAAAGAACCCTTGGTGACAATGTAGGGCTGTGCTTACAACAGAAAATGCAGATTGTTAAATGACAGTTAAATTAAGAACTGTGTTACTATCTTCCTGTGTGCCTAGCCCAGGTTGGCTCATATGCATTTACACTGAGGGGAAACAGAAGAATTAAAGAAAGAGTTATCAATGTGAATTGTGCACAATAAAAGCACAAAATAATCAATTAGTTCAGAATTTAAAGATGGATGAAGAATTTGGTTTGGCAAGAGTTACCTCCCTGTCGTTAGGTTAAATACAACTTATTTCCTTATAAGTAGGGTGTAGTAATATATGAATGTTGATTGTAGTAAAATTGTGTAAACATGTGCATAAATTTTAAGTTGTTTCCCTTCGATTTATATTAGCATTTTCAAATTTATTTCTAACTAATAAACAGTCGTAGCCAGTATAAACTTTTCAATTTATTTAACATTGCACACATGTATTGTCTATAAAAATTTTGAAAAATAAAGAATCCATTATGCACAGAAGCAAGGCCAACATTAAAATTAACTTCGTTTGCCATAGCCTACCTACCCTACGAAAAAGTCCCGACTCAAAAGTTCTTTCTTTGTTAAATCAAACCCGTTTTGTATTGTTGAGTATTGTATTTTTTTTGGGGGGGTGGGTTAAATAAAAGCTTGCTTTTCTTTCATTTCAGTTATTTTCCATTGAATTAATATATTAACTGTATCAGCGAGACCATTGCTTATAATAGGACATGTCAAATTGCAATTCTAATAATGTTTTATTAAACTTTTGAAAACAACGAGCATTCAGCATTTATTGTCTCATTCAAGAAGATTGCTAGCAAGCTCTCTTCATCAACAGACACTTGATTATATTATCGAAAGCAAAGTCTGTGTTACGCGCTATAATTTGACTCTAAATGGATCATTAATGAATTTGCATTATAAAATATTGCCTACCTAGCCTTTACCAGCAACCTTGGGGAGGCAATGGCAAACAAACAATTTGTTAAGGTTGGCCCAAGTATTATTTGTGAACAGTGCTGGTCTGACCTGACACATTATCTGCAAAATTGTAATGATCCTGCACAGTGTTTCAAGCTTGTAATAACAAATTTGCTCTCTCATATGTTTTTGTTGACCACTTAAATACAACACTTTGTATAGGTTGAGCAGACTTTTCAATTTCTCTTTTTATAATTATGAAAATGTATTTGAGAATTCTTTTGTGATCAGTCATAATAACTTTTCGTGCACTGCATGTTTGCCGAAAGCAAATGCATCATGTTTGTTGTAGTTATCTCAAACATGATTTCAATATATGCATCATCAGGATCGTAAGTAAATTTGAAGATGTTATTTAGCGCCCCTCACATTTTTCGCAGGTGACCTATAGTAATCTGTCTGTCCGTCCGTCCATCAAACATATTTTTTATGTGTTTGTTTTCATAACTTCAAAACCGTTTCAGCTAATAATTTGAAACTTCATGGTTGGATGAATCTTATTAAGAAGAAATGCGCAAGAACTTTTACTCTGCACTTTATGGTTCTGGAGTTATTGCCCTTTGTTAATTTTTTATACTGCATTTTTGCCTGGAGCATAACTCTTAGACTATAAGAGGCATTAAATTGAAACTTCATAGGTGGATAGATCTCACTGAGGAAAAGTGCAGTGCACAAGAACCGTTACTCTGCACTTCATAATTCTGGAGTTATCGCCCTTTTTTAATTTTTTATTTTTAGGCGGATTCAACTTTTTGATAACGAATTGAAATATTTTAATGAAATTTCATCCATAGATACCTTATATCAAGACCTAGCTTGAGATTACATAGGAGGTTGATGAGGTCACTGTTAAGGTGGCCGTTACAAAAAATAGAAAAACGGTTTCCGCTCAATTACTCGAGAGCGAATTGAGCGCTTGCAATGCAACTTCATACATAGATACCTTTTATCAAGACATCGCACGGGATTGCATAGGGGGTGGTTGGGATCAAGGTCAAGGTCAACGTTACTTAAAATAGAAAAAAATTTCCTCACCTCAAACATGCTATCATTCGGCGCCCGCTGCCATTCCTGTGACAAAGTTCTAGTTGGAATAGGTATTATTATGTCTCATTGACTGCTTTAAAATAACAAGGTTTAACTGTGTTCAATGTTCCTAGTACAGTGTTAAGTGTATTGTACTGGGTTTGCTCATGCCTTCGCCTGTCTGAATTGTGCTGGTTATTTATCTGTTTTATTCTACTCTTGCATTGGTGCATAATGCTGATAATGACTATATTTGATGGTTCAGTTATAGATAATGAAATCAGTAGAAGGTAAAATAAAATAGAGTACTTCTAAGTATGACTTCGAATATAGAAATTCCGTTCCAAAGCAATTTTTAATGCTCGCACAAAGTGGGAGGCATTAAGCATTGCACTTGTCTGTCCATACATCCGTCCGTACTTCTTAAACGTTTGTGGACTCAACTGCTTTTTAACTGCTAGGCGGATTTTGCTCAAACTTTCACAGGTGAATAACCTTTCTGTTTAGGTGATTGTAAATGAAGGCTATTTGCCTTCCACCAATTTTGGCTGAATTATAGCCAAGTGTCATTTATTCCACTACTTATTCCATAACTTTCATAGCTGGAGAACATTGATGTGGAGGTGATCCTTAAGAAAGGGATTTTGTTCACCTTTAGGTGAAGGTGGGGGGGGGGGCAGAAATGTAAAACATGATGAGATGGTTCGATGTGCGCAAGAACCAGGTCCATAGGTCCAAGGTCACACTTAAAGGTCAAAGGTCAAATATAAGAAATTCAGCCATAGGTTCTGTCTGGAGTATAATTTGGTCCAGCAATTAAGGATTTTCAAATAAATTGGCATATGTTAAGCATAATGAGGCGGTGTGTGCACACAAGAATCAGGTCCCTAGGTCCAAGTTCAAGGTCACACTTAAAGGTCATAGGTCAAATATAAGAATTTTGTCCAGCGGGGAATTGCATCAAATAACTTGGCATAAGTGCTAAGCATGTTGAGATGGTGTATTGCGTGCAAGGACCAAGTCCCCAAGTAAGAGGTCAAGGTCATCCTTACAGGTCACATGTCAAATGTAAGAATTCAAGCCATAGACCCTGTCTAGAGCATCATTTTGTCCAGCAGTGAAGAAATTTTAAATAATATGGCACAATATTTAAGCATGGCGAGACTGTTTGTAGTGTGCAGGAACCAGATCTCAAGGTCCAAGGTCAAATGAATAAATGTTACGACTTATAAAGATTTTTTTGTCAAGACTACAATTATTGATTTGAAATTTGTAATACGTCAACTTACTTCACAGAATAAGCAGAACGTGTGATATAAAAGGAAAATTTATCTTCAGCAAAATAATTTGTATGCATATAGACAAAGCAGGGCCATTTAGAACAAGCTGCATAAGTGGGAGCATCTGTCTGTGGACAGATTGTCTAGTTTTCCACTATTCAATATATACTTCCAAAATGTTGTGGACTCATCTCCTCTTTTAATGCCTTGCATATTTTTTTCAAACTTTCACAGCAGAAGATCCTTAACGTGGTCATAACGGAAGGAATTTTATCGGCAAGCAATTTTGGCAGAACGAAGTTCCTTTGTCACTTTTTCCATTATAGAAAATATATATATTTATATTTGTGGAGCAAATATTAATGTTGGCAACATGCCCTTTGTTTGTGTCCAAACATGTGTCATGGGGGCATCTATGTCTGTGACACGTCTAGTTTCTTTTCTCTTGCCACTGACTAAGTCTTGAAATCGGAATGTGAAAGCAATTAGTAACTCTCAAATTCACAATCACAGATCTATTAACATTTTCCTCCTCGATATATAATAATGGGCACAAATTTGCCAGTGCTCATTTGATCCCACCAGTTGATAACGATGTGAAAGCAATTGTTAACTCTAAAAAGCAGGGTTGACTTTAAAGTGGTCATTTTGGGGTAATCAGCCATACTGTCGAGCATTGGGTATGCTAATATTTTGGAAAAGGATTTTACAATAAAATTGTTATGGCACACTGTGTTGGTTTATTGTTAAATCAAAGCGCTGAAGGCACCCCAGTTGTTCGCTTTTATGTAACACTGGGCACATAATGGACGCTCTGGGCAATAAGAGAGGCATGACACGTGTCACCTTAAATACACTGCAGATCCGCTATATCGCGATCTGTTATTTAGCAATACAAATATAGCGTGAAGTGGCCATGATTCCGGATTTTTTTTATGTACTTCAATCTTTGACTTTTACACAACGTTCATAAATAAATCCAGTTTGGTCCGTATTTTTTCGCCTACATCGCTACTTTTTTATTCACAACCTTGTAGTGCGACGAACAATAACCAGACCCACTAAACATCAAATTGTAACAGTTTGAGGTCGTCAGCTTTTACGGCAACGTCCTTTCACTGCTGAATTACACGCCGTCCACACGCAGGTTGTATACAGTAAACGTATGTCATAGATCAATACTGACCTATCTGAACTAACAATACAGCATAACTGTTTTTTAAGAGGAAATTCTAACTGCACATTATTTATGATACAGATACCCAATTTTGTTGCTATGCGCTACAAAACTTATGCAAAAGTTAAAATCTCAATGTTCTCTGCGCTACAAAGTTTTTCTATGGCAATCAAAACACCCACACTTTCCATACGGATGACGTGACATGTACATGTCAGCATAATTTTCGCACACTTTTGTAGCAGAAAAAAAGGATTTACAAGAAATACATGTGCACTATAATTGTAAATTGAATTTGTGTTTACGTTATTGGAACATTAACATTTGGATAGGCGTTTCGGATTTGGAATTTATTATACACACTTTGAAAGTAATTACACGGAGTAATAATATATTTATATATACAAATGGGATATTTTACATATGGTTATAACACATGTTGTGGATGTTAACAACAGTAAAAAAGGTATGTTAATAAGGTTTATGTTCTGAGATGGTGAAAATAGGCTAGTGTATACATGTGTACTGGTATCTATATGTACATAAACGACCTGACAAGTTAGATCGCATTCTGGATATATCGCGATCGTGATCCATGTACCCAGCGAATGGCAATTTAACGGATGTGCAGTGTACAGTGGTTAATATAAATGTCTAAATGAAAATATTAATTTATTTACTATTACATTTGTTCAATATTATACATTTGAAGTATAAAAAACTGTCTGGCCAGAAACCTAATGAGGCAAATTCTTTTACAGATTTTCGATTTCATGCTCTTTCATTGGGCTACATACATATATTAGTTTAATGACATTCCGACACTATATTTTTATTACTAAGACACATTCTCTGGATCTACATGTAAGAGTATATAGTGAAAAACAACCATTGTCAGTTCCATAACCGGACCCTGTCTGTGGAAGACAGATGATTAGTCTGTAGAAGATCAAAAGCAGTGAAGTTGAGCAAAACTCAATCTTAACCTGATAAACAATCAACAAGTGACTGAATATTAAATATATTAAACATTGTATGAATGCAAAGAATGTGCTACAAGCTTTTAAACTGTATAAGCAAGTGTTATGTAATTATATGTTTAAGTTATTTAAAGAGAGTTACTATCAGAATATTGTTTTCTTTTGGAAATATTTGAAAATGTGTTCCCTTTTAATTTGCTAAGCGTCTGCAGTAGCAAATCTGTCGAAAAAGTAGATGAAAGAATTCTCAACCATTGCCAGGAATCAAACCCTGGACCTTCCAAACGCGAGTCTTACATACTAACAACAAGGCTATTGTAGGCATACTTATTTTAGCGTAGCTAAATTTTAGCGGTCGGACACTATTGTTAAAAAATATGGAATAATAACGTGTGCGTGAATTAGCGCTCTCGTTTTACTGCTAAAATATAATTTTAGCACTCTGGTGCAATTGACATGTTACACACACACAAAAACAACGGAAATAAACGGATATCTTCCTAAGTTGTTCATTTGATAAACAGGTAAAGAAAATCGAAACTAATATAAACTTAATTTATTTTGCTATGTATTGGGTGTTTTCTATACGTTACATTGAAATAAAATAATTTGTAACATTGTCATTTCGTCTTAATTTCCCTATTTTACTGGCTGTAGCACATTAAAAAAAGCAAACAGAACAGAACAGAACAAAAACATCTTTTCACGTTAAACACCTTTAAAACAACCATCTATTCATAAGCTTTCACACCTTAAACACCTTTTCGCAAACTAACTATAACACCACCAAAAACTTCCGAGTTAGTCCCGAGGCGATAATACTGGTTACACGACACAAGTAGACAAATAATGAAACAGAATCCTAGCTGTATTTTAGGGCTTTATTTATTATTTACCAAAAACAAATCTATTAAATTAAAACATATCACACATCTACAATAAATGTTATATTGCAATTATGAGAAGCTAAAGTTATGTTTGAGAGTGCATATAATACATATTATGTAAACAAAGTTCCGCCTGAACAATAAACTTGCATGCAAATCAGTTCCCAAATTAGCGACTGAAAGTGTTGTTTTCGCCTTTATATTTATTTGTTTAAACATTCAAAATATAATTGCACACAGTTTACTTATTTCAAAACTAGATGCTTTGCAATAATAAACAACAAAAATGATGTTTGACGATGTATATAATACGTACAAAATTTAACAAAGTTCTGACTAAGCAGCAAACGACACAAATTCAGGTACTTATATTTACGTGTACCTTAACTAAGCGAACTCATCTTAGTGTTAAAAGTACAACGCTAAAATAAGAACTCCTACAGTATTGCCGCTATGACTTCCAGCACATGAAATTTAGTGACTGGGAAAGGTTTTTTCTACACAAGATAATGTTCATTTCCACAAAAGTCTATGGACTTTAAAAAAATATATGAGATTTCCTCTGATTATACTTGTGTTGGGATGGGTCATGAAATTATTTCTACAGCCATTCTCCCCCTTCCTCTGATTCAAGTAGGGCAGTTACAGTTACTGGCATAAGTATGTGCACTTAGTACTGGTAAACCAGCTTACCCAGGAAATGTGTGAGTAGGTTAACTGACCGCCGTTATATGACTGAAATACTGTTGAGTACAGCTAAAAATCCCAACAAACAAACAAACAGCATGGGTTTCTTAGTCACAAAAAATTCTGCCTATTGTGTTTCTGATATGATATAACTGACCTAAATCATGAAACATCGACTATCTTCAGAATGTTCTGTTTAACTCGACCGCTACTGCATAATAACTGCTAAACGTTCATAAAATATGATGATGACCAAGTAAATAATAAAATGAGTAATAAACATTACTTATTTTCATAATTTCATACAAAATTGCCAACACCTTGAATGCTATCTTTGTGCTTTGATGTCGGCACCATTAGCTCTGGTCTCACAAAGGTGGCTGACCACTTAAGAATGTTTCTATACAAAGGCAGATTTTTAGAAGTGGTATTCGCCTCATAATAATAGTAATTGGAAAATAAGTGGCAACATTTGTAGCTTTATCGGTGAGCATTGGAAATTGTGTTATTATCATATCATGTTACAGTATTGTCCTTTACTTGTAGCAAATCAAATATAATTAAGTCAAATTTTCTTCTATTTAGCAATACAAATATCGGTATGTTCATTTTTTAGGGGTTCATACAAATATGTTGTACTTGCTTTTTTGTGGACAAATTATGAAATTAGGGAGTGTACTTTTGTATCATGTCTGTCTATATTGCATGAAAAAACATAAGTTATAAATAATATTATGATTTGGGCAGGCTTTAAACCTGTGATTGTGTTGTATTAAGTAAACATCGAATTCTGTGGCATGGCAAATAAGGCTAATTTTATGTTCAAGTTGTTATAGCTCAACCAGTGTATCTGTTCCTATCATTCTAAGACATTTCTTTGTGATTGCAGTTATGATTCGTCTGGTGAGATGGCGTGCATATTATTACTCATAAGGTGTAAACAAACAAAAAAGTTTATTTCAGGTTACCCGACAGACCCTAAAAAAGACTCCCGACCCTTGAACATTTTATCAGATTTTTTTTTGTATAAACCTTTTCCCAATAGTAAGATGTTTTTTGGATAAATAAGTATTTTGTTTGGTTAGCATCCACTTCAAAACAATGTTTAGGGATTTAACGAGTATGTTTTGAATATTCATTTAGTTTTGTGTAGCCTGACTAGGCGACATATATGGGTCACTTATGGCGGTGGCTGTGTCGGCTGCGGCATTCCTTTTCGCTTGTCAAAATAATAACATGAAACTTCATAGGTAGATGGATATCATTGAGGGGAAGAGCAATGAATAAGAACAGTTACTGTGCACTTCATACTTTTGGAGCTATCGCCCTTTGCTTATGTTCATACTTAATTTTTGTCCGGAGTATACCTTAAAGACTATGAAAGCTATCAACTTGAAACTTCAAAGGTAGATAGATCTCAAGTCTTTTCTTTGCAATTAGCCAGAGTGTAGTGCTTTTGAAGAATAAATCTGTTTTTTAAAAATTGAGCATTAACGGTAAGTGCTTCTTCATTTGGATTCACATAAGCTATACGGCGTCAGGCGGCACATCCGACTCGCAGAGTTCTAGTTAGACTGTTGGCGGAAGCCAACGGTCTTTTTTCGAGGTGAATTTCCAAACAGGTATCGCGGAAAACTACTTATTTCCTTTTGCATGCTATTAATTAGTAAATCGAAACCAGAAAGAGGCCTTCTTTAAAACAGCAAAATTTTCAAACTTGTCTTCTTACATTTAATTTTAATCATATAAGATAATGTATGTACTATGTATTGTAATGTGTATATCATGTAATTGTGTACAATTAGAGTTTCTAAAAAAGTAAATTTATTAAAATTGTTACTTTAAACTAATAAAACCATTATTTCACTAATTACTTGTATGTAACTTGTATGTATGATTTACCAGAGTGCCCTGGAATAAAACCACCAAATGAATGCGCTACATCGGTTATTTTTACTTATTGCAAAAGTGATTTTTATGCATATAGTAATCACATTGTCAGACTGTCCGTCCGTCCATCTGTCCGTCCCTCACGCTTCTTGTGCGAAGAATAACTCCATTAGAATCGAAGGGATTCCAGTGAAACTTCATATAATGATAGAGGACAATTAAAAGAAGTGCAGAGCACAAGGACCACAACTCTTTCTTCAATATTCATGGTGTTATTGCCCTTTGTTTTATTTCTTTATGTGAGGCATTAATTTCTTGTGCGGAACATAACTATATTTGTTTTGAATAAAACTTCATATAATAATAAAGGACAATGAAAGAAAGTTCTGAGCTTAAGCGCCACAACTCTTTCTTCAATACTTATGGCGTTATTGCCCTTTGTTTTATTTACTTTTGTCAAGCATTAATATGCTTGTGAGGAGCATATCTCAATTAGTATTAAAGGGATTCAAATGAAACTTGTTTTCTTTTTTTCATACGTAACCTTTATTTTTGTCATATAAACTATACAAATATACATACATACATATATATAAACATATACAAATGTTAAATGGATATAACAATGCATAAATTGTAACATATTCATAATGGTATACGGATATTAAACATGAATAGATAGAAAGTGCAGAGTGCAAAGACCACAATTTTTTCTTCAATATTTATGGAGTTATTGCCCTTTGTTTGATTTTCTTGTGCGGAGCATGTCACCATTAATATTGAAGGGATTCAAATGAAACTGTATATATAGAGGACAATGAGAAAGTGCAGAGCACAAAGACCACAACTCTTTCTTCAATATTCACGCCGTTATTGTCCTTGGTTTTATTTCCTTATGTGAAACATTAATTTTGTTGTGCGGAGCATAACTCCATTACTATTGAAGGGATTCAAATGAAACTTCATATAATGCTAGAGGACAATGAAAGGAGGTGCAGAGCACAAGGACCATAACTCTTTCTTCATTATTAACAGAGTTTTTGCTCTTTGTTAAATTTTCTTGAGCGGAGCATGACTCCATTAGTATTGAAGGGATTCAAATGAAACTTCATATAATGCTAGAGGAGGTGCAGAGCACAAGGACCATAACTCTTTCTTCAATATTTATGGAGTAATTGCCCTTCGTTTATTTTTTGTGCAGAGCATGACTCTATTAGTATTGAATGGATTTAAAATAAACCCAATATATTGATAGAGGACATTGAAAGGAAGTGCAGAGTACACTGACCATAACTCGATCTTCAATATTTGTAAAGTTATTGTCCTTCAGTTTATTTTCTTGTGCAGTGCATAACTCTATTAGCATTGAAGTGATTTAAAGTAAAACCATATATTGATAGGATGTTGAGAGGAAGTGCAGAGTACAAGGACCATAACTCTTTTTGTAGGAAGCTTAATTTTCGCCAACATGTAACTGAAATTGTGTTGCTTCTTCTGACAAGCATATGCTTCGGGGGCATACGTCATATCTTGTGACAAGCCTTGTTCTTGGTACAGATTCTAATTCTGAATATTTTGACAACAAATTACTGCAATTTATTAATTTTAAACTGTGCTATGAAATTCACGAGCTTGCAGCGTTTGACGTTCTTTTAACTCGGTAGGCTATGACGGACTAACAATCAGTGCTGCTAACAACTACGCTTCATTGGTTATTCTGGCCCTTTGCAGACTGACCTGGCACGTATATAAGTTGGAGTTTATGTGTAGGAATTAAACTAGGGGTAGGAATTAAACCATGAGGGCGTTAGCCCTTGTTCTTTATTAGCCATGCATCGGAAATAATGGAGTTGCTAATTGGCCAATAGACAACGATAATGATAAAATTATTTTGATTCTTACATATTTTGACATAATATTTTTACAATTTTGATGTGTTGTTTATTGGGTAGTTTAACAACGATAATTTTGTTCTTTGTCTTTAGAAAAAAATTAACAAGTATCATGTTAGAATATTGAATAAGAAGATACATTATAAAGTTTAAAGGTGAACAATTTCAGTTCATTCAAATTTTTCCTTTGTATCAAAAATCCACTCATAATCCACATACTTCTAGTTTCTTTGTCGCCTCTTTCTATGCCGTCAGCATTTTGATTGAATCTTAAATTTGACCATTTACCAAAAAAAAATCCCTGCCTACCTACCCTTATTTTTTTAGCATGGAACCTGAAACAAACATAATTTTGTTATGCCTGAAGAAAATGTATACTGTGCTAGAATGAGAGAGCTTTGTTCTTCTGATAATATAAACTCTGATAATACAACACTATGACGGCATAATGTATAGTACCCTTTAGATGGATAAGTGAATATTTTTGTAACATAGTTTATTCCACTAATTTCTGACATTTACTGCTTTTCTAATTCATAGATGTGTGCAATTATATCTCAGATGAGTTTGAAACTAGGTCACATCTGGCCAAAAACTAGGTCACCAGGCTAAATTAAAGAAAAAGCTTGTGAACACTATAGAGGCCACATTTATGCCCAATAATCATGAACTTGCTAAGAACATTTGTCCAAATTATGTCTAGGACAAGTTTAAAACCGTTTCACGTGGGGTCAAAAACTTTGTCACCAGGCCGAATTGACAAAAGTTCATGTGAACACTGTTTACTGAATCTTTATGAAAACAATTTAGTTCCTTAGCCCCTCAGGCGAGCGCCCTGGGGCCTTATGGTCCTCTTGTTTAATGTTCATAGTTGATGTGAAAGTGTATCATACTGGATTTGCTCATACTTCTTTCTGTCTAAATTGTGTTGTTTCTTCGTCCATTTTACTCTACTATTCTACCATTTACTCTACTATTGCATTGGGGCATACTTTGTTGAAAATGACTGTATTAGATGATTCAGTGTTAGATATCAGAATCAGTAGAAGGTAAAATAAAATAAAACACTTCTCTTAGTATATAAATTAAGAAATGGATTTGCAAAGCATTTCATAACTCTTGCGACTGACTTTAAATTGGAATGTGAAAGCAACTGTTAATGTACAAATGCACAGTCACAGATCTATTAACATATTTCTCTTAAATTTAATCTTTGTCATGAAGTTACTGCGCTCCTTTGATAAAAAAAATTGCAAACAAGTCTAGCTGAAATAATATGCCTTAAACATTTAATGGTCCAATTATTATTTTCGAAAACTAACCAATAGACTACAACATTTTGAAAAGCTCGAAAATGAGATTCCCCTCCCCAGTGCATTCCTGTGCGTCAGATAGTCATTATCAAATAACAGCAAACTTTGGTATACACAATTTTCCATTAAGTGCAATTTGAATTAAATATTTTCAATAGGATTCACATATTTAAGAAGAAATACCAGGCATTATTATTGTGTGATTTGTGTTTCAGATATTACAGATTATTAACTGGTAAGACTTGTTCATGAGCCAATTCTCATTATTGTGTTCTTTTGAAATACAACATATTGAAATGCCTTTAATTATGTTGTAATTCTTGACCTAAACCATTTATGTCAAAATCGATTAAAGGCCTGATAGAAATGGTCATAATTTTAGAACTTATTCAGTAAGCAATTCCAAAATGTCTTGCAGTTACAAGATTTAAGGAGGAATCTTATTTATAAGATCCACTGAAGATATGCAATCACAAGTGTGGTATTTAATCATATGTAAGATTTTTTGAAACAAATGTTCTTGACTGTATCATGGTACAGAGAAATCTGCCAACAACGACACCTGCATATAACAACATCCTGAATTATTCGACATTCGTCTGCGGTCCTAGCAGAATCCATATATGCTCTATATAGTCCAAACCTGTCCAGAACGGAACCTGTAAGACCTGACATCCGACACTGTCAGTCCCGTAAGCATACCAATCTCATTAAAATCATCTCCTGTCTGACACTACTATATTATCCGCTGACTGGATCTGATAACTTCGCATTAGGGGTCACGTTCAGATGACCTTTTCAGGAACCAATCAAACTGTTGCCTTCAAATGTTGTGATATATATATATATATATAAACCACAAATATTATGCACAAGTTAAAGTAAATTTGGATGTTTACTCGCCTAATGTACCACTATATTCGTTGTTATCCACATGAAAATTAACTGTAAATTATTTATTCCCGACGATCGGCTGGAAATCAATCACTTTTCAAAAACCATGGTCCAACCTTGCTTTTAGTTTTTGGAAGGTGATTTGAACGTGACCTGTTATACGATGTCTTCAGATCCTAACAACGTTATGATTTTTATTTTAATGAGATTGGTAAGCATACGTACATGTATTTCACACCTTTTTTACCGTCACTCCCGCTTTATATTGAGCAGATCGCGAGTAGGTATGCCCTTAATACAATAATATCGCTTTCCTAAAGATGATTAGATCAAATCTCATTGATGTGTGAAATTTGTATTAACATAACGGAAATCGCAGTAAATTTATTGAAAAACTTTGATCACGCATGAATGCTGGTATATGTTATTTAATTAACAAACAAACATATTTCTATATGTTGTGTGTATTAAATAATTGAAATAATTGTAAATTAATGTCAAATGATTATATCGGCATATCCGGTATTAAACTTTTTTTTTAAACGTTTCATATGAAAACCAGTTTATACGACAACCTGTCTTATCCGACATTTTCAGTCGGACCCACTGGGTGTCGTTATTGACAGGTTCTCTGTATGATTGCATGACGTGAAAAAAGTGTTCTATTTATATGTACCTATAATTGAAATGAGTGGTCCTTTAGGAGATGGAAAAAATACCATACAGCATTCAAAGTTGTTATTTCAGCCATACTGTAGACAATCTATTAGGCCAATCTTAATCGATTGTTTGTGTGCTATTGCCTACCCAAGGTTGCTGGTAACGGGTAGGTACATGTTGCTAAACAAAATAACATGAAGGCCATGATGGCCCGAAATGTTACCTGAGTACTGGCAATGACAGAAACCAGCTCTAAAATCAGATGAATGTCATTGCCTACAAAATGACCCACATAAGACCAATATCTTACTGTTATTTACCTTAGCCAAGATTGTAAACAAACTGTGCAAGTCTGGTCAAAATTGAATGAAAAGTGAAGTCTCTACTGTGTCTTTGCGCCCAATTGTTAGGGGCATAACTGACGACAGACACTGGACAACGCAGGACAGTCCCCATACCAATAGCTAACCGAGCACTTCGTGCTCAAGTGAGCTAAAACTAGACGTGTCACTCGTGTCTGGACACAGACAAACGGGTGTAGCCAACACTCATTTTTGCCTTCACAAATGAATTTTCATTTATATTCTATAGTGGAAAAAAGCAAAGGGCCATAATTTTGCCAAAGTCGGTTGCAGCAAATAATTCCTTCCTTTAAAATCATCTTTTTGTTAAGGTTCTTCAGCTGTGAAAGTTTGAGTGAAATCCGCCCAGCCGTTAAAGAGGAGTTGTGTCCACATAATTTCGAGACGTATTTACAGACTTACGAACGGACAAGTGCAATGCTTAATGCCTCCCACTTCGTGGGGGCATACAAAACAACCTGCTTTTTCGTGTGAAGCAAAATAGGACAATTCAATCATTCAACAAAACAACAACAAATAAAATGTATCTATAGTCATAAAATCACATAACTGACTTCTCTAGATACACAACATATGGCAAATATTTGGAGGGCAACAAAAGAAAAAGTGTTTCTTTATCACTATTTAACTGTGTTTACTTAAGTCCCTGTTGTTTAATAACCACATAATTGTCTTAGCAATACATGTATTTAACTGTGTTCACTTAAGTCTCTGCTTCTTGGCAAACTTCTTGGCGCCCCATGTTTTTGCATCTATTCCCGAATGGCAACAAGAGGCACAAATTGGTCTAACAATTGAATACTTTGTATACAAATCCGCAGCAGTCACATCATTGTCATCTAACAAATTGTCTGGAGTTCCACAGTGAATGCAGACTGGTGGGAGGTAGTGTGGACACTTTGCAGAGTAATAAGCAATTTCAACCTACGAGCTGCAGGTCACACATCTCCGTACATACAGACCAGGTGCATCTTCCAACTGATCTCCACAGATATAAGACTGGCAAGTCTTGATGTTTTGTAAGATTTCCTCCTGCAAGAATATGAAATAAGATTTGAATATGTATAAATCAAATCACAAATGAAGACAGAAAACATCTGTTTAATATAAAGATAATTATTTAGTTTAAGATGCATCTGTATGTTACTGTTGTTTACAACTATTGAAGCAAAGTTATTTAGTGTTATAAAATGATAAACAGTATATTCCATAGTCAGAAGTACCGAAATCAAAGTATAACTTTATATAACAAACTAAAGTGTTTGATCAGACAGCCATATGATTTTTAGCTAGCTGGGCTCCAAGTTCCAAACCATTTAAAGAGCCAATAAATGTCATCTTTATTTCTGATGTATATGTATCGTTGACATAGGGGTAATAATTCATTGAATTCAATAATTGTATACTGATTTTACAACGTACATGGAAGTGACACAATTATAAACAGAGGGCCAATGATAAATGGATTACCTTAAAAAGTGGAATCCTTGTTAAAAACTCTAAGCTTAAGGTAACAAAGCTACAGGTTCTTAAAACGGACTGTATTGTCACAAAAATGTATACCTGTTGACGGTCAAGCTTGTTTGGACTGAAGATACATTTCGGCTTGGTACATTCTTCGCACAGGACAGCATCTCCAAACTTCTCACTCTGATATCATATGAAAAAAATGTTTATAATAAGTCGGCAACATGTATATTAATAAACACCATAAGCTGAATACTTTTTCACGGGGTAAATGCCTAAGTGACTCTGTGGTCCGGTCCTCCATCAGTATAAAGCATAGAATTGGGGTTCATAAATGTATGCCATCTGCGGAGGAGGCATTTTTAGATCTCATCAGTTCAACGACTTCAGCAGCATGTCGAAATGGACTGGATGGGTTGAATACCGTTTCCTTTCCTTTGTTGTCACATGCATGTCCCCTGAGAAGAAGCTATCTTTTTAGTTCTTAGGAATGTCTGTGACAAGAACAACTGAAGGAACAAGACCTCCAAGATGAAAATCGTGGTCAGTGGCAACTAGGACTGGTCCCTCTGCAGGAGTTAATACCTTGTTATGTCCTCTGACTCCAGTCGATATAGGGATTCCTGGTTCACCAACGGGAACTATTGACTTGTCATCCATGCATAAGAACATAGCACTATCTCTAAACTGCACACACAATTCTTTTATGTACTGTAAATATTTTGCAGCATAGTGTGCATCAGGATGTCAAACTCTTGCCTGGCATGTCTCCACATCGAATTTCACATTGAACTGTCCAGTGTACCTAAGGGCCGTTTTATGAAATGGATTACTGGGACAAAACTGCAGTCTGATTGTTTCATTACTAGGAATGGGTGTACCATCTGGCACCTCTTTTAGCAACTTCAGTCTTCAAGGTCTCTATTGAGATTGCCAATGGCAAGTACATTTCATCACATTTTCGCCTTTCTCTAATCTGTAAAACCTGTTTGTCGAAGTAGTTTCCCATTTCGTCAGAAAAGGCATCATAATATTAATCAGAACCATTAGTTGCTCGGAAGTCTATTAACAACTGAGTGTCATCTGCTCCAATGATCTTTGATACCCTTTCATTAATTTCTTTTTCACTGGAAGAATTAGCACTTTCTTCATACCCCGTTAGACTAAAATACATGTGTCTAATGACTGACTTTGGACATTTCACATAACTTATAAATTTGTCAATGAATTCTTTTCTCATGGCCCTGCTTGAAAATTTCGGTAGATCTTCTGATATTTCAGAGATAACTTTCATGTTGCGGTCTATTTTGTCTGCTGTTTGGCCTACTGGAACACTCCAAATAAAAATTTAATGTTCCTATGCTTCCACCATATGCAACCCTATATAACATGATCGGTTTCGACCGACGTAGGTTTTTGATGAATTTGCGAGTTTCAATTCGATTATCAGGACAAAAACTGTCAAGATGCACGTATGTATAGTCTGGAGTATTCACTATAGTCTCATTCAAATATCTATATTCTTCTTTGACATTGGAATCAACAACAGGATCGATGCATACTATTTGATCAGTCACCAGAATTTGCCTTTTCTTGGTTGATATGTGCTTTGGTGCTTTTTGGTTATCACTTTCAAGCCTGTCCGTGAATTTTGTTAGTGATTGTGCCAAACTACCCATGAATTGTGCCAACTTTTTGTTTCTACTGTCACTCATGGATGGCAAACTAAGGACAGAGAATATATCTGCAACCAGTTCTCCCATTCTGTCAGCTTTAATAACTGGAGGCCTATGTCGGAGTGCTTTGAAGTTGTTGTAGTTCTCAAATTTGTTTGCTTCACATGGGATCTGGCAACCAGATTCTTTAAGTCTCGGGTGACAGTGATCTACATACTACAGTGCATTACTGAGTGATTTTAGAACCTGTTTACCGCTATCTTCAACAATGTCAGCCGACCAACCGCAGCCAGTTTCTTCAGCCCAGTCAATCAAATCAGAGTAGAGTTTTTGAGGACCAGTAAGTTTTTTAACTTTGTCATTTTTGCGCACTTCATGCTTTTTGGGCATCATATACCTCTTTGACTTTCTCATTACCACTTAAAACGCATTAGTCGATTCACTGTTAGTACTAGTAGACGGAAGGCGATTGGAGTTTATTGCAAACTCAACAAAAAATTTTTTAGATCGACGGCGACACTCAGTTGCATGTTAATGTTAGACATTTTTATTTGCTCCATACCGCCAATCCGATTGCCTACTTTTACACATTGAACGCATTCGGGCGACATTTCATAGCCCGAAGCAGTGGCAGCTGTGCGAACAAAATCTGCAAAATCATTTGTCACAGACTGATGCAGAGTAATTGGAGGAAAAATTACATTTCCGTTGAAATCTTTTCCAGACACGACCAAACAGCAGGGCGCTTCCATTTTTTAACCGTAAACCGTGTAAAGTAAAATGAGAACCGTCAATGTCGTAAAATATGTAGGCTAGACTAAACTAAAGCGATTTTAGAAAAGCTGAAAAAGCTCGTCGATGAAAACTTCATTTTAAAAATTTTACGAAATCCGGTGTGGGGCAAAATTGTAGATGCGGGTGCAAAAACAAAGAATTTTTTTCTCACTTTACGATTTTTAGGTGCGGAAAATCCGACGAACATCTGATCAATTTGTTGTGGCCTTATAAAGTAGTGTATTCAGTTGTTCACGCCAGATATCGTTTTACACCTGAGTGTTAATATTTATGAGGAAAACTTTTGGTTAATGGATTAGTTATCCAAATAAACCAAACAGACCAGCCTATGCAGGTTTATGTTGGTTCACGATGACTGCATGTTCTGATTGGATTACTGAGACTATAAATCCGACTGTTTAGGGGATACAAGTAACTGTAAAGAGAAAAACAGAGTTCGGTGAGTAAAACTGTATTGTACTGTATGTTTTCAATGTGCAATCTTTTATTTATATATATATATATATATATATATATATACATACGTAATACAACACTAAAACAAATAAAAATAATATTGTACTGTCTTGTCTTGTATTAATTTGGTTTTTCTTTATTATTATTATTATTATTATTATTATTATTATTATTATTATTATTATTATTTATTATTACTATTATTATTATCCTTATTATTATAAATTTAGGATTTAACCTCAGATAATTAGTTTCTTTTATTTCGGGCTGTAGTTTTTATCCACGTATAGCAAATAAGTATGGTATTTAAAAGGCATATTTCCACCTCAAAGCGCTGTTTTCTTTGCGAATATTTTTTTCGTATATATTAAAGGACCTCGGGAAGACTTTTAATGTTGTTTTGGGGAATGTGTCACTTGCCATAAATAAAGGACATCGGGTTGCTAATAAGACTTTTCCCGTGCTGTCGCAGCTGTAGTTTCACTTTGTTTATATTTGATGCCTGTAACTTTGTTTATATTTTATGCCTTTTTTGAACGTAAGTATTATGTATAAAAAAAAACTTGTATGAAAAACAATGTATTCAATCTACAATTATGTTGCTGATTTTTTTAATAAAACCTAAGCCCTTAAAATGACAAATTTGAAACAAATATAAAATTTGCAAAATTCAAATAAGAAAAATACTTTCTCTCAGTTATATGTCAATAAGGTATATATTTGAGGTGACGTATTATTTGTATCACATCATCACATCGCTCTGGCATTGGTGTAACATCATAGATAGCAATGAGAAATTTTCATGCGAAATTTAATGAATCTATTTTTATTTTTTTTATGTTTGTGATTTTATGTTATGTTTATCGATTTATTTAGTCTATTTTCTTTGGTATGTTTTCAAAGTAAAGACAGAAAAAGATGAGATTAATAAAATACTAAAGACAACATTAAAACAAAAACGTAAGATTTGTTGCTTGTGACAAAACATTACTCATTTCTAGACCTCGCTAAATAAACAAATCTTTATTCAGCCCTAACCTAGTAAACTATATGTATTGCATAATTTATTCCAAATTATTTATTATGATTTCCTTTCAGTCCCTTAAACATCTTTGGGAAGCAGGTAGTTAGGCAGTAAAGTATGAATGACCCAGTAGCATTAAGCCATTAAGGTTTATCGTAAAATGAATAAACATATGGACGGATGGTTAGGTTGTTTTTAGTTAGCTAAACTCAATGTTAAGCAAAAATCTCGTAAATAAAGTTCTTCGATTAATATTGAAAGACGCATTGTGTAAATTATAAAGCAAACTATAATTTGTCGTTAAAAATATAAATGAGGTTTCTCGTGGGAAAACCGGGTTTAATGCATGTGCGTAAAGTGTCGTCGCGGATCAGCTCATAATCGGGACGACGAGAATTTTGTTCCTTGTCTACAGACAAATTAGCGAGTATTATGTTAGAAAAATCATTAATGGATCATAAACTTCTATAATGACAGAACTTGTTTTGTAAGTTGGTAACGCTGAATTTACTGTTTTCATATCGTACGCTTGGCGCCAAAAATACCCTAACTGACATGTCATATTTACAGAAGATAAAAACGATTTTCTAAAATTTAATGTAAAATTGAGTTTTTACAATACATTAAAGTGCAATTGTCATGTGTGTACATTTCAATTAGTGTACAAACAAATGTGCATAGAGCTGTTCAGTTAAACGAGTTTTTGCGCTGAAATTGTGTACACGCAAAAAGTGCACTGCGAATTTGCTTTGTCAATAATAACGTTTTTAACATCTTTTGACAAGGTTTTTTAATAATTATTATCCATATTATAAAAATAATTTTACTGATATTTACTTGAACCAATTAATAAGTTTTTGTAAGCAAACTGTTTAGAGCACAGACAACGTTACCAATATCTTTTGCGCCAATAATCTTGGTAATGCTCGTACATAATCTTTTTTTACCGAAGCCAAATATAAGGATGTTTAGCCATTGACAAGGTTTTGTATGTTTATATTGATAAGACAGTTGGTAAGTTATAGTTTATGCTTTCCAGTGATTTATAGGAATATATCAGTGATATAAAGTTGGTTATTAACTCCGGTAATTTCTACTGTTTCACACTGATTTCCGATTTAATACAGTAAATGAAATGCACCGTCAACGATGCCGGGCTCAAAATTGTGACGTCATGACGTTATAATTCCCGCGATTGTTTGAAATTTAACGCATTTAGATAGCACATAAAAATAACAAAACAGCGTAAAAAGCATAAAATAAAAACAATTTTTTTTGTGTTTCGATAGAATATCGATTGTTGATTAGCTCGCCGCTCGTGAAAATAAAAATTTCTCTGACCACTCGAAAATAACTTATGAACACACTTAAAATCGATATTCTACCGAATTCAACAAATATCCTCTATTTATTCTTCTTGCAGTTTTCCATTTTCACCTGTGTCTGGGCAAATGTCTTCGACGATGGCTCTAGCGCTTTGTTTTTCTGTGCTAGGATGTATTTGTCTCATGGGTATTACACCCGTGAATGCATTGACAAACATGGAATTGATGGTCTTTGCGGTCGATAACGGCGCAGGTAAAATTATATTTGATATTAACTAAACTTTTCAAAAGGTCGGTTATTAGATTTGGGTATTTTGTTTACAGTCGGGGGTGGCGGCGTCAACTTCTTGTTTTCGCCCTCTTACTCGAGAACGGATTGAGCTATTCATACATTATAGCGAGACCTCGCTTGGAATTGCAAATTGGGTGGGTGGGATCAAGGTCAAGGTCACTGTTAATAAAAACAGAAAAACGATTTCCACTTAATAACTTGAGAACAAATTAATACTTTAATGAAACTTCATATATAAATAATATATAAATAACTTATATCAAGACCTGGCTTAAGATTGCATATATGATGGGTGGGGTTAAGGTCAAGGTTACCGTTACTAAAAAGATAAAACGGTATCTTCTGTATAACTTAAGAACACATTGAGCTATGTTAATGAAACTTTATATGTAGATGTCTTATATCGAGACTTCGCTTGGGATTGCATAGGGGTTGTGTGGGTCAAGGTCTTGGTCACCGTTACTAAAAATAGAAACACAATTTCCGCTCAATAACTTCAGAACGCATTGAGATATTTTAATGCAACTTCATATATAGACACCTTATATTGAGACCTCTTTTGGGGTTGCGTATAGGGTGGGTGAATTCACGGTCAATGTCACCGGAAGTAAAATTATAAAAACGGTTTGTATTCAATACATAGAGAACAAATTGAGATATTTTAAAGAACCTTTATACGTAGATATACGGAGATACCTTTTATCAAGACCTCGCTTGGGATTAAACCTGCGGTTGGTAGTTTAAGGTCAAGGCTAACGTTACTTAAAATAGAAAAACAAACTTCCGCACTTCATATGTACCTTATCTCTAGACCTCGCTTTCGATTGCATACGGGGTGGTTGTGGTGAAGGTCAAGGTCACCATTGCTACAAAATAAAACAGTTAACGTCTAACAGCTTAAGAACGAGTTTAGGTATTGTAATGTTTGTTAAAATGTAGATACCTTATATTGAAACCAAAATTGGGTAAGCATCTCTTGTTTTCTGTCCTCTCGTTTTGCTCTTTTTCTCATACCCTGTTTGTTGCAATCCTACCATTCGTTATTTCGTACCCTCTCTGTTTCATTACTATTATTTATTTTCCTCTCATCCTTTCTTCTCCTTTAGTGATTCCTCTTTGTTTCTGTTTGTTTCATACCCTCTTTGTTTCCATCCTATTTCCTTCCCTTTTTTTATCATAGCCTCTCTTTTCATTCGGTGATCCCTTGTTTGTTTCAAGCTTTCTCTTTCTTTTTCTATTATCCGTTCCTCCATATCTCTTGTCCGCTCCGTACCTTATTTGTTCATTTTTTGTATAATTATATAGTCAATACCTTCTAGCATTCTATCCTTTGATTTCAGCATTGATGCACGAGAATGAAACAAGCAATGCTTTTACGATTCATCTTCCGGGGAAGATCAACGATCCTGTAAACTTTACAGCTTTTCTACAGCAATTCGAAGTAGACACCGGGAAAGGTACTTTAAAATCCGTTCTTTTCACAGTCTTTAAATTGTCTGTATTCTTGATTCATCGCGGACTTGCATCCGTTTTAATTCATTTATGTAATGTCAATTCAAATAATGCAGAGCACAAATCATGTTCGTAACTGTCGTTCTGTGTAGGGTTGCCCGCAACTGACTTCTTAAAAATCACTTAGTTGTCAAGGCAGTTATTTGCTCGAGATGTTAAATAAACATACTAGTAAACAACATACCGCATCATTTATATTAATTAATACGCGAAAATGAGAGCACTGCGTAATAAAGATACTTTTCCGTTAAATGTCTTTGAGACCTATTATTATGAAATTTATGTTTCATTTAAGTATATGAAGTAGTAGTAGTAGTAGTAGTAGTAGTAGTGGTAGTGGTAGTGGTAGCGGTAGTGGTAGTGGTAGTAGTAGTAGTAGTAGTGGTAGTGGTAGTGGTAGCGGTAGTGGTAGTAGTAGTAGTAGTAGTAGTAGTGGTAGTAGTAGTAGTAGTAGCAGTAGTAGTAGTAGTAGTAGTAGTAGTAGTAGTAGTAGAAGTAGTAGTAGTAGTAGTAGTAGTAGTAGTAGTAGTAGTAGTAGTAGTAGTAGTAGTAATAGTAGTAGTAGTAGTAGTAGTAGTAGTAGTAGTAGTAGTAGTAGTAGTAGTAGTAGTAGTAATAGTAGTAGTAGTAGTCATAGTAGAATAGAATAATAGTAATAGTAGTTGTAGTAATTGTTATGATGGTGACCGGTTGTTGTGGATACAGTGTTCCTGTATGTATGTATGTTGCGCAATTTCAGATTGTGATTGTGTTTTCTTGTTTAATGTAGGTTTAACTACTCAACAGATGCTCTCCGCATGTAAATGTGAGAAGTCAAAATGCGAATGCTGCTTCAATCGCACTATCAAGATAACAAGGTTTACATTTTCAATCAAAGGTAATACGGTTTAATGTATAGTTTATATTTTAAACGGACTAAGTCATCGAAAAAGAATTAAGGTGGTAATTTCTTTAAACAAATATTAAATTAACGTTAATAAAATAGGGTATATATAATGGGAAAAAGAGTGTAAGTATTGTGAGATCAAATCAATATATAATATGGGTTGTGTTTGTTTGGCCCCTTTCCTGCTTACATTTTGACGTCAGAATTGTGAGAATTCGGAATAACCGAAGTAAACATACGACTCCTTATCAAGCATGATAACGCATTTTGTTAAAGCGCTCTCTACTGTCATGTCTTCGTATGGCTCCTAAGTCGTGAGTTCGATACCCGCTTAGGTTTTTATTTGTTCAAGTTTGTTTTTTGCTAATAGGTTAGTACCGAACATTATCGCACAACACCTTTGCTAATACGGTTAAAAAGCTTGTAACACTTTCGTTGCATTCATAATGATGTAAAACATTTTAAATGTTTGTCATAGTGTTTGTTATTAATGTTTAAACTGAGTTTTGCCTAATGCCATGGCTATTTCTCTTCGATAAATTATTCATCTGTCTTCCACAAAGATAGCGCGGTAATAAAACTGATAACCATCACTTTTCACTATATACGCGAAAGTACAT
Organism: Congeria kusceri; assembly: GCA_027627225.1. Taxonomy (NCBI): domain Eukaryota; kingdom Metazoa; phylum Mollusca; class Bivalvia; order Myida; family Dreissenidae; genus Congeria; species Congeria kusceri. The sequence goes on from CM051026.1 coordinate 48,114,619, forward strand.
TCGGAGAATGTGTTGGTTATGACAGAGTGTCGGAATGCCATGAAAAGTAAGATACTTATGCTTGTAGCCCAAAGAAAGACCATGATATTGTACACAGGATTTGGCTCATCAGGTTTCTTGTCCGACAATATTTTTCATTTTCAACTGAAAGTTGTTTTTACAGGCCTTAAATATATAATTCCTACATAGTATTGTTAGTGGCTGTAAGCAGCTACATAGTTTTCACACATGTTAACGTTTGAATTAGTGGCGCAACTAGTGTATTTTACCGATGAAACATGTATAAGTTTATGACTTATGTAATTAAGGTGACATATGCTTCTGCATACCTCTCTAATTGCCCAGATTGTCCATGATAACGCGTCGGGGTTTTTATTTTAAGTTATTATATGGTCATGTATGTCATTATATACAATTATATTTTATTTACTGTTTCTATTGTACAATTTTAGTATACTGTATTTTCAATATATTTGCAAAACATTCCTAAAAACACACAATAACGGGTCTTAAGTACCTATTGTTCTTACTTGAATCGAAAAGATCCTTCGGACGCTATAATATGGAACAGGGCTATTTCTCTTCGATAAATTATTCATCTGTCTTCCACAAAGATAGCGCGGTAATAAAACTGATAACCATCACTTTTCACTATATACGCGAAAGTACATTCGGAGAATGTGTTGGTTATGACAGAGTGTCGGAATGCCATGAAAAGTAAGATACTTATGCTTGTAGCCCAAAGAAAGACCATGATATTGTACACAGGATTTGGCTCATCAGGTTTCTTGTCCGACAATATTTTTCATTTTCAACTGAAAGTTGTTTTTACAGGCCTTAAATATATAATTCCTACATAGTATTGTTAGTGGCTGTAAGCAGCTACATAGTTTTCACACATGTTAACGTTTGAATTAGTGGCGCAACTAGTGTATTTTACCGATGAAACATGTATAAGTTTATGACTTATGTAATTAAGGTGACATATGCTTCTGCATACCTCTCTAATTGCCCAGATTGTCCATGATAACGCGTCGGGGTTTTTATTTTAAGTTATTATATGGTCATGTATGTCATTATATACAATTATATTTTATTTACTGTTTCTATTGTACAATTTTAGTATACTGTATTTTCAATATATTTGCAAAACATTCCTAAAAACACACAATAACGGGTCTTAAGTACCTATTGTTCTTACTTGAATCGAAAAGATCCTTCGGACGCTATAATATGGAACAGGGCTATTTCTCTTCGATAAATTATTCATCTGTCTTCCACAAAGATAGCGCGTTAATAAAACTGATAACCATCACTTTTCACTATATACGCGAAAGTACATTCGGAGAATGTGTTGGTTATGACAGAGTGTCGGAATGCCATGAAAAGTAAGATACTTATGCTTGTAGCCCAAAGAAAGACCATGATATTGTACACCGGATTTGGCTCATCAGGTTTCTTGTCCGACAATATTTTTCATATTCAACTGAAAGTTGTTTTTACAGACCTTAAATATATAATTCCTACATAGTATTGTTAGTTGCTGTAAGCAGCTACATAGTTTTCACACCTGTTAACGTTTGAATTAGTGGCGCAACTAGTGTATTTTACCGATAAAACATGTATAAGTTTATGACTTATGTAATTAAGGTGACATATGTTTCGGCATACCTCTCTAATTGCCCAGATTGTCCATGATAACGCGTCGGGGTTTTTATTTTAAGTTATTATATGGTCATGTATGTCATTATATACAATTATATTTTATTTACTGTTTCTATTGTACAATTTTAGTATACTGTATTTTCAATATATTTGCAAAACATTCCTTAAAACACACAATAATGGGTCTTAAGTACCTATTGTTCTTACTTAAATCGAAAAGATCCATCGGACGCTATAATATGGAACAGTGCACTTACAGTTTCAAAAACTTATAGTTCAAACGAACGTTATAACTGTAATTGAATTTTATTCTTTGTTTCTAATATTCAAAACTGTAGACGAATTTTCGTTTAGACACAATCTCAATAAACCTTTCAAATCTGTTATGTTTTAATTAAACTAGTGTTGCTATTAACATTTGAATATAGTGAGTTGTGCCCAATGCTACGCATAAGCGAACAACTGCAGTGCCTTTAACACTTTGATTTATTTTTATTCATTATCAATACACATTGGGTTATACATTTTGTGATTAAAGTAAGGAGTTAAAAAAGTTAAAACTCGATGAATCTATAAATGTTAATGGGTTATCACATATGATCGTATATTCTATTTTTACGTATAAATATGTTATTATTTCAACATTTTTAATCTGTCGTACATGCATTTTTTCAAGAACTGGTACATTACTAAAGTATGAAAAAATGCAAGCCTTGATAAATTATTGATAAATAATTGATTTATAATTATGCATATGACCGTTGAGTATGATATTACCTAATGCATGTTTAAACTGTCGGCGGAAGAGAACGGTCTTTAGTAGGGCGATTTCCAGAGATTAAATCGCCTGACCTACTTTTTACTTTACAGGCTGCGACGCAATAAGAGTCGATACTGCCAAATTTGAACGTTATTCGGCTCTTTCAGGATTAGTCGACAATTTGACTTTTATGCATATCATTGCGTTTGCATGAAGCAGTTTGCCAACAAACCTGTATTTACCAAGATATTCAAAGTAGAGAGAATGACAATGAGTAGTTTGATTTTCTTGTGTAAAAATGGCATTGCAGAAATTCAGTTTCATTCCAACAAATGTGCCTTTTCTGTTAAGAATTGTGTACACTGTATTTCCCTGGATTTTGGTTTTTTTTTTTTTTCGTTTACAGTCTTTCTACGTTATAGCGGTTTGATATTTTCTTTTTTAGCGTGTGTTAGCGCAACGTTCGGTAAGAATCTGTCTAACGTGGAAATAGCGGCGACATTCAACAGTCGGACATTGTTTCAGAAAAACATTTCACGTGCGTATATATAACCAAACATTAGTAAACTACGAAAACATGATTGCGATATTGATACTACTGCTTCTACTGCAGCTAATTATGATGATAAGATGATGATGTTGATGATGATAATGATGATGATATTGATGACGATGATGATGCTACTGACGACGAAAATGACGATGACGATGATGACGACGACAACAATGATGGAGATAATGCTGGAACTGATTCTGCTGCTACTGATGACGATGATTATAACGATATGAGGATGGTAGTGACAATGTTTATTACAATATAAATGACTATGATGATGATAATGTTGATGTTGACCATGATGAAGGTATGGTGATAATAATGATGATGATATTGATGGCGATGATGATGCTATTGACGATGAAAATGACTACTATAACGATGACGACGGAAACGTTGATGTTGTTGATGTCGAGAATGATGTTGTTGTTGTTGATGATGATGATGATGATGATGATTGTGGCGGCGATTATGATGAAGATGATAATTTATATTGATTTCGTTTTCAGTTGACACATTCAAGAGTCTATGTTTACCCCTGCCTATTCCTCTGCTTCCGTTATCGGTCAAGGGGTGCATTGCGCTGTTTGATGTGAACATCGAGAAGCGGGATATTTGTATGAAAGCCTCCGTGCAAATCACCGTGCTGTTTGTGAGTGTTTATAAGTCAAGGGAATGTTTTTTAGCTTTATTACATCAGGCACGTATTTTCAGGTAATGATTTACTTGTTCTTGATGAATATGAAGTTGATGATTGTGGTGATTTTTTTTAACTATTTATTTGGTGTGCAACACACACGCACACGTACACACACACGCACGCACGCACACATATACACACACACAAACACACACACACACACACACACAAAACATTGCACATCTATGGCATAAAAAACATTGCATGTCTAACAAAAATATGCCAAAGACACGCAATTGCATTAAGTGTATATGTAGTTATGATATTATTCAACCTACAAAAATAATGTTATGATATACAAAATAGTTATTGCATAACAAAATGTGTATACATACAACGGTATTAATACATTTACATGTGTTAACTTGAAACATATCATAAAAACATTGCACGTTTAACAAACAAAAGTGAACTACAACAATAATGTTATGATAAACAAAATAATTATTGCTATGTGTATATATCCTGGTTCATTCAATTTTGCTTAAACAATATCTTATAAACATGTTAATCTTCTTTAGGACTTGTTACTATTTTCTTTACATATGTTGTTATTACAGGTCCTTGAATTTTATTATTATATGTGAACATGTCTTCAAAATTCTTAATGTATTTACTGATTATTTTTATCAAGCCTTGGTACAATCGAAAATTCACACTTGTTTCAGTTTGGTATCCAATCTTTCTTTGGATTTAAAACAGTCTTTGTCTATCACTATGTTTCTAACAAATCGAATACCTCTTTCATATATACTTTTAATATATGTATATAATTATTGTCAATTTTTAAAAAGTCGTTGTAAAATAGAGACATAATTAAAATATCTTCACTATTGAATATAGGCAACTTTTCAATATACAATATATAGCTTTTTAAAACATCTAGCCAAAATGTATTTTTCAAATATAAGCAAAGGTTCTCAGCAAACATTTTACCAGTATTAAAAAGTTTTTTAATATCAGTGAAAGATTTGACAAGTTTAAAACCATTGGCGTCTCGTATTGTAAATCTCTTAAGCCATGTTATTATTGTTATTGTAATTGTTGTTATTGTTGATGCTGATGATCTGATGATTATGATGATTGCGATGCTTGCGATGATGATTATGATGATTGCGATGATGATTATGATGATTGCAATGATTATTGCGATTATTATGAATTTTATTATTATTATGATGATTGGGCTGCTGCTGATGTTGCTGATGATGATTGTGATGATGATGATCGCGATGGTGATGACTTAATTAGAAGTAATACTATTTGATAATTGTTCTAAATTTTAGAAAACCTTCGAATTTACACTCGGACAAGGTTGCGTTCATGTCCCTAAATTTCTACAAGCGGTGAACGAGCTATCGTTCCGTTCAATTAACGTCGAGCCACGTAAGTATTTTCTCATTTTTTTTAAATTTATGTTGGTTCCAATATAAGAAAGTTATTAAGTTTGAGTAATATAAATTATTTATCTTTAATTCACATTAATCAAGTAATTGTTTCATTTATTGACGTTCAAACTGATGTTATTATTAGTATTATTATTATTATTATTATTATATTTATTATAATTAGTAGTAGTAGTAGTAGTAGTGGTGGTGGTGGTGGTGGTGGTGGTGGTGGAGGTGTTGATGGTGGTGGTGGTGGTATTATTATTATTATTAGTAGTAGTAGTAGTAGTAGTAGTAGTAGTAGTAGTATGATAATACTAATGATGATGATGAGGAGGAGGAGGGTGTTTATTATTATTAATATGATGATTATGACGCTGATGATGATGTCGATGATGATGTTGCTGCTGCTGCTGATGATTATTATTATTATTATTATTATTGTTATTATTATTATGCTTATTATTATGATTATGATATTGATTATGATTATTATTATGATGATGATGATGATGATATTGATAATTATTATTATTATTATTATTGTTGTTGTTGTTCTTGAGGTTGAAGAGATTGTTTACTATTGTTATTATTATTATTATTATTATTATTATTATGATTATTATTATTATTGTTATTATTATTATTTTTTTTTTTTTTTTTTTTTTTTTTAATTTGCAGAACCCGGAAACCTCATTCAGCTCTTTGAAATGATGCACTTCGACGGAATCTCTCTAATAAGCCCGGAAATGTAACAGAAACGAGAATATTTAACACTGTTTCTCACAAAGATCGAGTACAGGGCCAGAGTTTGTTGATTTTTTGTTTCTCGCATCCGCCAACCCGATTTCTTTGGAAAATACAAAAAATGGAACACAAATAATAGTATAATGATAATAAACAAGAAATTTGTAACAATCATTTATTTCCACTGATGTTGCATTGTTTAAGAATATTAAAATATTTCAACTCACAGTTTTAATGTAAAAGCACAGTAACACGTGTCTTTTTTCCAACGTTAATCAAGATGATTGGATATAAATGCTATATATATGGGATCTGACACGAGTTGTCAATTCATGCCATATTTTATTAAACGAGTTAAGGAATTTTGCTAGTAAGCGAGCCTTTTTCATCACATGCTTTTGTACGAAATTTGCCTTTTGTGGTTATTTCTAATCTCCCATATTTGTCTGGAACATTTTGGTGTATTTCATTGCAGTCTAACTTGAAATGTGAACTTTTTGGGTGTGTTTACTGTGGTATGGGGCTTTTGTCGAAATATGACTGCCGACACCCTGTTTTCTACCGTTTTCTGCATTCAGACGAGATGCATTTTCTTAGGAGTAACATGACATATCTTTTTATTGCAATATTCATCTTTAAATTAATACCATGCTTGCACAATCTGAAATAAAGAAAAGGCTAGAAACATGCTTGGAAAGTTCGCCGTTTTATGATGTGATCCTATGGGAATTGGAATTACTGGTATCTAACCTTGAAATGATAATCACGTATGGATAAGGCGTAAAAAATATGTTTGTTTCAGGTAACATGCCCCCCAAAAATTATGGTAGATTGGTCGGGATTTTTTTTTGGGGGGGGGGGGATGTCGTAAACTTGAAGATTCTAAAACTGATTAAATATTCAAAACGTATCAGTAATATCCTTAAACATTGTTTATAAGTGGATACTATTGAAACAAAACACTTATTTATTAACAAACACATTTGATTATTGAAAAAGGTAAATAAACCAAAAATCTATCTGACTAACCCAATAAAATGTTCTAGGGTCGGGGCATTTTTTTTAGGGTAGGTCGGGTTACCTGAAACAAACATATTTTGTTTACGCCTAAATAATTTGGCTACAGTATTTGCACTGTCTTATTGAGAAACAGCGTAGGTCTGTCTTTACTAGATTTTCTAAATTAATAGCTCCTGTGTGGGTGTGTCTGTGTTATAATAAACTCATTCATGGTTAATTAGCGTATATATTGGATCTTTTTTCACTATTAACCGTACTTATGTATAAAGTAATTGCTCTATATGTTGGGACACTTTTTGCTGTCCCAATTTTAAGAAGCAGATAAATAATTCCTTCTGAATGTGTCCCAATATTTAGCATCATCAATTGAAGGTCTAAACCCATTATTTGTAAGGTTCAATTGCGTAATGGGTGTGTGTATGAATTCCCATAAAACAAGCAAATCACCTTTGATATAGATCATTGCTCCAGGGATTTATTTATGACGCGCCGACAAGGGGCCACATTGGCGGGGTTAGCTGTCTATAGTCTACAGGATATATGGAATATGCACATGCTCTTTCACAACTTGGACAGTTTGCTAATACAGTGCAATTTATCAGTGCCGGTTTATAACAATTAGATGGCGATTTTTAATTGCCGACTTCACGGAAAAATATTGTCCCGAAATTTAGAAACAGGAAAAATTCTAATTTTCAAAGTGTCCCAAAATTAACAGTCACGAAAAATAATTATTTCATTGGATTTTAAGGGTGACCTAATATTTAGAGTGCCCCAACATATAGAGTTATTACGGTAGTGTTATGTTTTATTGTCCTAATATTTAGAGTGCCCCAACATATAGAGTTATTACGGTAGTGTTATGTTTTATTGTCCTAATATTTAGAGTGTCCCAACATATAGAGTTATTACGGTAGTGTTATGTTTTATTGTCCTAATATTTAGAGTGTCCCAACATATAGAGTTATTACGGTAGTGTTATGTTTTATTGTCCTAATATTTAGAGTGTCCCAACATATAGAGTTATTACGGTAGTGTTATGTTTTATTGTCCTAATATTTAGAGTGTCCCAACATATAGAGTTATTACGGTAGTGTTATGTTTTCTTGGCCTAATATTTAGAGTGTCCCAACATATAGAGGTATTACGGTAGTGTTATGTTTTATTGTCCTAATATTTAGAGTGTCTCAACATATAGAGTTATTACGGTAGTGTTATGTTTTATTGGCTTGATTTTATAATTGAAATCATATATTCAGATACTTGTTATGGTTTTTTATCATTAACCCGAAGCTTGCTTATCGTAAAGTATATTTTGATTGAATTATTTTGTAACGTTAACCAAATGTCAAGTCAACGTATATACAGAACATGTATTTGAGTTTTCGCTTGTGCAAACGATAACTATTTGGTGATTAAAAACTAGCTTATTGTGCGTTTCAAAGCACTGTTTGTTCTAAACTTTTATTCCAATTTAAATAGAAACATATGTCAATTAACTTCATTTGGTTAATTGTATTTATGCTACTATATCTGTTGTAAGATCGTACATACACACTTAAAAAAATGTGTGAAACAGGAAATATTTTTCATAATTAACAAGGAGATTACTGATTGTAAAGTATACTTTTATTGAATTACTAAGATAATTGAACTTATTTGTTAACACACTTTCTGTTTTATATTACAATAAATTTATTGTCTCTTTATTAATATGTAAAAAAGGATATGTTTTTCATTTTTATTGAATTATTTTGATAATTGAAATCATTTGTGAACATACTTGCTGTTTTATATTACAATAAATATATTTTCGCTTAATTAATATGTATATTCGAACTGTTTTTCATATTAAAAAGGAGCTTACTGATTGTAAAAGGTATTTTTATTGAAGTACTCGATAATTGAAATCATTTGTGAACACACTAGCTGATTACGATAAATTTATTGATGCTGAATTAATGTGTATATTGAAACTTTTTTTTATAATTAACAAGGAGGTTTTTTAATGCAAAATGCAATATTTTTATCGAAAATATTTTGTAATTGAATTCATTTGGAAAAAAAACATGCGATTTAAATCAATATTAACACATACAATTAACGTCTATATTGGCTCTATTTTCATGATGAACACCGTCTTACTGTACTATTTGTGTGTATTTTTATTAAAATTATTTCACACTGGAAATCGTGTTTCAATTAAAAGGATCTAATTTGAAGAAAGTATGGATAGACCCTATTGCATTGCATAATGAGATTATCGAAAAAGAATCAATGCTTTGGACAATTATAACAAAATGTTCGATTCACTGAACTATAACACTTAGATTGGAATGTTCGATTCATTAACCGGTAGCAATTCAAATTAATGTTCGTTTCATTGAACTTTAACAATTAACATGTTCGTAAGCTTTAAATGTTCTGTTCTGTTATGTTCTACATAATATGTGTTCTTTCATCTCATATGTACACGCGTATTTTCCTTCTTATAATGAATGTTTGAACGCTTTTAAATAAAAACACTTTATCAGTTGTTGTTTTGTTGTTTTATTGGTGCTTTTTGTTGTTGTTTAGTTAGTGTTGATCTTTTAATGAATAAACTTTATCCCATCAGCAGGCGTGCATTAACGAAATAACACCCAATGGAATAAACTTTGCTTTTATTGTAACACTGTGGTGCTAAAGCAGTCACGTGCAGTATGATGACGTCATCTTGTTGATTTTGTGACGTCATTTTATGTTTTTCGTAATATTTAGTGCGTTTTTCTTTCGTTTATTTTCTAAATAAAATGGAAAATTATGGGAAAAATAGCATACTAGCTAAGTGTTGATAAATATAAGGTTATTTTCTCGGCACGAAAAGGTGAAACACTGACCAAGGTGCGTGGTTCAGGTTGTCTAAGCCTCGCTAAATAAACTTATCTTTATTCAACACTTAACCTAGTATTCTCTAAATTCTTTACCGTGAATTAACTAGTATTGTGCCGATTAATCATTTTGTTGATTAATCAACGACTAATAGGTTATAATTAATTGGTCCATTAAGATTTGGGATTCGTCGATTAATTTAAGTTATCTAATTATGCATGAGTTTTCTTTCTTTAAAAAGTTCCAATTTCTTTCTTTTAACTCGAACAAGTGCTCCGATTCCTTATATTTACATTATATTCGGGATGACTTCATAGCATTCATTTATATTATTTTCGTTTAACATGCATTTTATTGCCATTCTAAGAGAAATATCACGCACAGCAGTTTTCGTATCGGAACAGCGAAGTACCACCCCTTGTAACGGAACTTCACAAAATAGAATGCAAATACGATTAATAAAATAGGCTAGTTCCCTACAAAAAAGTCATTTTCTCCTATTTTAAATTCAATTTGCTGCGACAAATGAAATTTAATGTAAACATTATAAGTCATAACATTTTTATTTTACTTGCATAAAGCATATCGCTACAAAACTAAAAAAGTAATTAAACAGATGCAAAAATACCGGTGACATCAAGAACAACTGCTATTTCGGCCGGTATAGCCAACGAGCACCAAAAATAATCATGCTTAAGAAAGTTTAGTTTAAAATAAGAGATGCTTTGTTAGTAAGACTGCAGTAAATCCACATCATGAATACTTCTATACCACAGTTGAGTTCTGACACTTAAACTTTACATAATTTTCTTTGCTGAGAGGAGTTAAACAGGTCCTGGATAATCCTGTTTAAATATTAACACAACAGATGGAGACTTAAATGCCTTTAAATGCTTTTAAATGCTTTAAATCCACACCATAGAATACAAATTTTCACTCGGCGAGAAAAATGCAGAACAATCCACAAATGACATCACCAAACAAGTGATGACGTGTAAGCTAGGTAATCGATCAATAGCATCCACATGTGCGTATCTTTAGCTTTGCATGAGCATAACTTGTCTTAGAAGGAAAACATTCTAATATAAATCTCAAAATGCATTATTTTCTTATTGTACATTTTAAACAATTCATCATTATTAACTGTGATATAAATGCACAATAAATTAGACGATCTACATGCATCTAGCGGATAGACACATCAATGTTAAATCAAATCCATTTTAAAGCAACGTTCGTGAACCGATGTTACGTTATGAAGATTTTCTGTGGTCGCTTCTAATTAGTGCAGGACCGAAATGTTCATGTGAATTAATTATAAAAATATTTAATCAAACGTTAACCGTATATAACATCTTAGTTCATGTAAATATTCTTGTCGAAATATAATTTGCATAAAAATAGGACACACAGATATTACTACGCCGGTGATAAGGCATTGCACTCAATCGATTATGAATGCATACCCCTTTCCTATTAAAATGCCTATGAAATTTAATACATTGTTCAACAGAATAAAATGTATACATTTATATATTTTAATATAATTTGTAGAACTATAATTTATAAAAATTTATAGTCGTCTATAGTAAAGATGTAATGACTAAATTACAAACAAAGAAGTCCATGATGGCTTAACTCAGTAATTTTAAGGATGGAGATATGAATTTTGTGAAAGGTTTGAAGAAATGTTATAAAATGTAAAAAAATAATAGTAAAATTATGATCTTTGTATTCATTTGTCTAGCTGGTTATCTGTTATATTTCTTTAGTTCAACGTTTTATCCTTGCATATCAAAAACTTAATAATTGCCATTAATAAGTAAGGACCTAGGTATATATTCTTTGCCCTGGTATCCAAATTTTCGCACTCAGTTTTGAAAATAGCGTTAATGCTGCAGTTCAGAAAGATAATAAAGATGGCTGTGCATAGGTCAAGTCATGTTTGCCGTCTTGTTTTACTTCTTTCTTAGAATGAAGCTGTATTATTATCTACGCTTCCTATATTCAAATTGGTCTGCGATCTGATAGTCATCGACAAATTGAAGACGTTTGGTACCGATTGGGTGGAAAATGAAGATGTTTGGTACCGATTGGGTTGAACATGAAGTACCCGTTCTGCATTAAGTCCATTTTTATCCCATTTATTTTAACCCCGACAATATCCCCGGTGTTATTGCCTGATCTGGTCGATTTTAAGACTGTGCTGTGATATTATGGTCCAACACAAGCAAGGTAAATTTGATCAAGATTTGATGCAAAATTAAGTACCTGTCTTAGAAAAAAATATGCATTTTTATCACAAACAAGGGGTCATAACCCCGTAGTTCCAGCTATGATCTTATGACCACATATAGATTATGGAAAATGAAGTCTCTCTGTTGGAAAAAGGCAATGTTTGCATTTTCCACGAAATCTTGTGCTTTTGGACGGATTTGGCCCATTATGGATTCCATCCGAGATTTCATGACGACAGACAGGTCCCCTATACCAGTTGCTCACCAATTAGCATTTCATGCTGCACAGTGAGCTAAAAATAACTAGAATTGTCACATGAGTAACGGATATACCGCCACAATTTGGCTGTGTCACAAAACTATGGCATCCATTTGACAGAAATGGACATATAGATAATGCTTTAATTTGTGAATGGTCAACAGTGTATGGGGAAAAATTTAATTTCAATAGGAGCCATAACTCTGTCAACATTTAGTGGTTTGTAACCAAAGTTTCACTTGATCTGTATTTTATGATGTTACACCTATGTACCAAAAATAATTTAAATATGTAAAGCCTTTCATGAGTAATTGTCCATGTTTTTCGGAAAGTTAAGTCAAAAAGGGGGCCATAACTGTGTCAAAATTTAGTGGTTTGTAACCAAAGTCAAACTTTACCTGTATTTTATGATGCTACACGTGTGTACCAATGATTATATAAATATGTCAACCCATTGTTGAGTTATCGCCAGAAAACCATGTTTTCAGGGCTCGACGTTAACTTTTGAAACCACTTGTCCGGTCGGACTAGTAGCCCAAATTTTCGCTTGTCCTGACCAAAAAGTTACTTGTCCTGACCTTCAAATACCACATAGGCACAAACTCACGTTTTCTCTTTTTTTCATAATTACATTTTGTTTCTTTTCGACCTTTAGGATATGTTTTGGATGTTTCTGCTGATTTTGACGAGGAAAAACCCTTAGGAATATCAATCTGTCATTTTAAGCAGACGACATGGTACTTTTGAATATGTAACTAACGTAAATAAACCGCAATTGAGAATGATGACGTAAAATAATATATAAGGGGATTAACCGTGTCAGTGCGGCGAATGAAAAAAAAAGTAAGATTTATTTCCCTTGTCAACAGAACCGTGTAGCATTACATTAAGTATCGGAATACCTCGCGCTTTATCGTTAGAATGTAAACAACAACTTTTCAAAGGCAATTAAGCGAAACTACTGGATTTTTAACCAATTTTGTTACTACGTTATTGGAGATAAAGAACACTTGTCCCGTCGTACTAGCAGATTCTTTTTTAACTTGTCCGGACCAACAATTTGGTTGTCCCGGACAGTCGGACTACCGTTAATGTCGAGCCCTGGTTTTAGGCAATTTATGTCAAATAAATGGCCATAACTCTGTCAAAATTTGGTGCTTTGTAACCAAAGTCGTACTTGACCCGTATTGTATGATGTTACACATGTGTACCAAAAATTATTTGAATATGTCAAGCCTTTCTTGAGTTATCATCCCGGAAACCATGTTTTTAGGGAATTTTAAGTCGAAAAGGGGACAAAACTCTGTAAAAATTTAGTGGTTTGTAACCAACATCGAACTTGACCTGTATTCTATAATGTTACACGTGTGTACCGAAATTGTTTGAATATGTCAAGCCTTTCTTGAGTTATCATCCGGAAACCAAAAACGAACATACCGACGGACCGACAAGCTCACTCCTATATGCCCCCTCCCCCCTAAACTTCGTTTGTGGGGGTATAACAAAATTAACAAAATTAATAAAAAGCTTAATAAATCTATATGTATTGCTTATTAGACCAATAACATGGCATGTTGTTTTTATCTATGCCATGTTTAATTGTTGTAATGACTTTTGATACATTTTCAATTTTGTACCAAACACAAGATAGTGTGTGTGCGGTTGCTTAACTTTTCAATAATTAATATATTTTATTTATTACACCTCACGTGACCACTCTGTGTATTTTGTCCATGCACAAAAAGTTATATCCCAGGGTAATATTTTGTCATACCACCCTCGCGCGGAGCTAAAAATAGAACAGCGATTTTTTTTTCCAAAACAAAACAAAATTGAACGACTATGCAATTTTTACCTGCACAGTGCTGACGTCGAGCCACGGCATTTTACAATTAATATCCAGCTACAAGCATTTGTAATTCCTTTTTGTATCCACAAAGCTTTTAATAACATTTTTTATTTCATTTTTTCATGTGAACTGTGCTAACCAGGAATGCGATGTGTTTTCGAAATCGCCATGACTGGTCAGAACGTATCTTTAAATTCGTATTATTTTTCCAAACCTGTATCCGATTATCAATATTGGCATCCAAAATAATTGTTTACATCACCGATGCATGGTTTCTTCGGTTCTGTGTTTAAACACGACACAACACAACCATATGTAATAATAGCAGTCCATTGACAACTGGTTTGTGTCGTCACTGCACAATTTGTTTACATGTGTAGATACAGTGTCCTGCGTAATTTATCCGTTATGTGATCTAAATATCCATTTAACATTTTCCATCAACTGTATATTATTCCTTTTTGAATCACACGATAACGTTCGCCTGTATTTTTCCATGTTTATAACCGATTTAATCTAAAGCGCTGTAGAAACTTCGTATCGATCACACCATCTTTAAAATCGAATCGTCTAATTAAAGCAGTACACACTCAATGGTCATGCCGGTAAAAGGTTAAGGTCATGTCTGCGAAGCATTGGAAAGTATCCTCGTGTCGGGTATTTTCGACGATGCAATGTTTTTCAAACAAATAGCAATATTAATGTAGTTTAAACACACAAAACCAATGTATGCTTCTAGAAAAAATATATGTTTTGAATAATATTTTACGAAAAAGAAACTGCTAAAGCTTTTATGTTTGTTTACATTATACTAAAACGGCCGACACTCACCGGTTATGTTCTGCAAGTCACGTGGGGTATTTTCGACGGTCGCATTCCACTCACAATCCACTGCATTATACTAAAACGGCCGACACTCACCGGTTATGTTCTGCAAGTCACGTGGGGTATTTTCGACGGTCGCATTCCACTCACAATCCACTGCATTATACTAAAACGGCCGACACTCACCGGTTATGTTCTGCAAGTCACGTGGGGTATTTTCGACGGTCGCATTCCACTCACAATCCACTGCATTATACTGTTGCAAGTCACGTGGGGTATTTTCGACGGTCGCATTCCACTCACAATCCACTGCATTATACTGTTGCAAGTCACGTGGGGTATTTTCGACGGTCGCATTCCACTCACAATCCACTGCATTATACTGCTGCAAGTCACGTGGGGTATTTTCGACGGTCGCATTCCACTCACAATCCACTGCATTATACTAAAATGGCCGACACTCACCGGTTACGTTCTGCAAGTCACGTGGGGTATTTTCAACGGTCGCATTCCACTCACAATCCACTGCATTATACTAAAACGGCCGACAGTCAACGGTTATGTTCTGCAAGTCACGTGGGGTATTTTCGACGGTCGCATTCCACTCACAATCCACTGCATTATACTGTTACAAGTCACGTGGGGTATTTTCGATGGTCGCATTCCACTCACAATCCACTGCATTATACTGTTGCAAGTCACGTGGGGTATTTTCGACGGTGTCATTCCACTCACAATCCACTGCATTATACTAAAATGGCCGACACTCACCGGTTACGTTCTGCAAGTCACGTGGGGTATTTTCGACGGTCGCACTCCTCTCACAATCCACTGCATTATACTAAAATGGCCGACACTCACCGGTTATGTTCTGCAAGTCACGTGGGGTATTTTCGACGGTCGCACTATACTCACAATCCACTGCATTATACTGTTCAAAAAAGTTTAGCAGCACTGTCCAAATAAAACCTCAAACTATTTAAAGACTATTTTAACTGTGTTGATATTTTTTTATATATAAACATATTTACAGTTGTATTTACATGTGTTGAACACTATTTCATTAGTCTTCTGATTTACACCCAGGACGATGGAAGGTATTACCTAACCTCAATACTTTAATGGGTGAACAGAAAGTCAGATGTACCCATCCATGGCACAAATCACAGCAACCCCACTTGACAATGTTAACGTGTGACAGTTTTGTGTTATTGTTAGGATGGTAGAACTTTTTGCACATTATGCACTTGTCAGAGTCAGGAATGTCACTGTCATCTGAGTCAGAGCCATCCAACTGCTCAATAGGTGGCTGGTTTCTTTTTCGCTGAATGCAAGAGGTGCTGGGAACAGTCAATGCATTATCAAAATCCTGTAATTACTTCTGAGCAGATTGATTTATTTTTTCGTTCTGTTAAGCAAAATGAAATTTAACTGCGTTAACAACTGACAATTCGGTAATTGCCTTGCCACCAACAACTTTGCTAAGTGTTTTCCTTGGTTTTGTAATGTTTACCTGGTTCAAAATTTGCCCACATTTAGCTTCAAAGAATAAATCAACAAGTGTTTGTTGTGTTGCTTCACTAGCAGACTGACTTGCTTCATTGTTCTGAAAAACAGTGGATGGTGCTACAGTTGAAGGGCTTACAACATTTGGATTAAATGGGTACACTCCTGATTTTTTAAACGCTGCCTGGACATTCAAAGTTGTCAGTGTGCTGGTGTACACCTTGCAAGCAATTACACAAACATCAAATCTTGTGATGACATTACAACCACTTTCTCGCATGTGCTTATGACAAGCCGAGTTCCACGCCTGCTCAAGCGGACCATAGCAGCTGACATCTAAGGGTTGCAGTATGAGGCTACAATGGGGTGGCAAAACAACAAGTACTATGTTTTTCTGAATGGTCCATTCAATTAAAGACAATGTAATATGACTTTTATGTCCATCATAAAGAATAAGTACATGTCCATCATTTCTAGAGGGAAGATATTTGATGAAATGTTCTTTCATGTATTTCTCAAATACAAGTGATTTCGACCAGCCATTCTGAGATAGTGCCAGTGGCACCTGGTGAAGCTCCTTGCAGTAACGAGTCCAGCATCGGCTTGCCTGGAAATACAAAATACGGGGGTACTAGTTGACCCACACCGTTTACACATCCGATCAAGGTGACATTTTTTGATTTCCCAGTTGTGATTGCCTAAGCTTTGTACAATTTACCAGCTACAATCTTTGGAGGTTTATGTTCACAGTTTAATCCTTTTTCATCAATGTTAAAGATGCGTTCTGGTTTATTTACTAAATCACATTTTTCCAAGATGTTTTGAAGTTCTTTGTAATTAGTGTCAGTTGTACTTTTAGTGGCTGATTTTGCTCTGGCTATCTCCAGACTCCTGGGCTTGACCAACTTCAAATCTGGCCATCTTGACAAGAATGCATAAAACCAATCAAAACCTAATGATTGTGTGGCTGATCTTAAACCTAGATGACTAGCTTAGTCAGAAGCCAGGTTGATGGTTTTTTGTCTGGAGTACCTGTATCCCACTTCAGCCATGGTCTTAAGATGGTTGGCCTCTTGTTCATGGAAGAAAACAGTTGAGGGCCCAGATCTTACTGTGTCTATTGATACCCTGCCCTTGACCCGGTCTTTTAATGTGCTAATGGGCACAGCATACATCTTGGCAGCCCTCTCAACAGGTATGCCCTTCTCCAGAACAGCATTATAGGCATCTGTGAGGTCATCTGCACTATAGTGTCGATAACAGCCTCGGGTGGAAACTTTTGGCTACAAGAAATTTATTTATATATGTCTTAACTACTCAAAAGGTTAATTCAAAAGTCAATCAGTTTTTTTGTGTGTAATGATTGCTGAAAATAACGACACTATTTTCATGTTGAACAGTATACTACGACTGTACATAAACACCACGTGACTACTATGGTATGTACGGTGTGTAAAGCAGACGAATGTCAACATTTCGAATCAATCGGAAATTGTTGAAAGCTTAATTTATGAATGGGGATATTTTAGGATTAGTTAAAATGGATCAAAAATTCAATGTTCAAACATAAGTAAGTTTATTTACCGCTCTAATCGCCATGAAAACTTAAATTAGGTCATCCTTGAATGATCTGTGTGAAACAAATGTAAATAACAAGTGATTTCATCCGAGCATGCGCAATACTCGTGTTTACACCGGATAATGCGCAATCGTCGAAAATACCCTTACGTCGAAAATACCCGATGTGACGATACGGAAGGCTGATTCTGCAATGTTTTAACTAGCTAACTATTGTATTGTGAAATGGTTATGTCAGGCCTCGGCTTGCGTAGCTTTTATTCATAGAGTCTACATTAAACAGACTGTTTATACGGATTGTTCGGTGTAATAAAATAACTAACACATGGCTGAGAGGGTGATATAAAAGTATCAACCCTTGAAAAGTCATATCAACCTCGGCAAAAGTCATATCAGCCTCGGTTGATATAACATTTCTCGGGTTGATATTATTTTATATCACCCTCTCAGCCATGTGTTATTTATTTAATGTATCTTGTCAATAGTCCAGCGCGTTACAAAAATATGTTTTATGCCTATAATTGCTATATAAGTCAGACTAAATAAAACTATGTTAATCATTGAAACTTTGCAGTCTATGGTGTATTTCCTTTACTTTCAAGAATCCTGATTATTCGGTTATTTAGTCAGAACTTGCTGTTAATTAATCGACTAAAATTTTGGACACTGATTAACAACACTAGAATTAGCACATGAGACAAGACGCCGACTATTGTATTCATCACCTACAATAATTGTTGAGGTATTTGTGCTCATTTTTACGTAAAACTTTGATGACACACTACTGGGATATGGCGGAAAATACAACTACATTTAAGATCATAGTAAATTCTTTTAGATCTGTAGACCATTAGAACCTTACAGTTAATATTGAATATGATATACATGATATGAATATGACATAGTCACGATCACGTGAGGTCTATAGAGAATATAATGTGAAGGTTGGATAAAGATCCATTTTATCGTGCGAGGCTGGGAAACTCTGTTTCGATTTTATTTTTCTGTCATTTTTGAACGAATAAGAGCAAAATTGTGCATAAACAATGATTGTTGATAAGCTGGTCTTTCAATAGTTGACATCGTTGCTATTTACAGACAGTACTTTAAATGGAAAACAGGAGGGTATCATTCTGAGTAGACTTCGACGAGAAGAAAATATTCCATGGTAAAATCGAGATTTTATTGATCAAACAACGTTTTGAATAAGTCTTTTATTTCTTTTAACGTTTATTACAAAGCAACAATCTTTATTCGCAATATAAGTTGTAAATATTAACACATCTTTGACACTTGAGTTTATGTCAAAAAGATCAACATAATCTAAAATATCGCTAATATAAAGTTGAAGCTTACATGATGTGTTGTTTTTCTATCGTTTTACTTGTAGCAATAGAATAAATAATATCAACCACTCGACCATGTATTAAATATATAAAGCATATATAAATTGTTTTAAGGGAGTCTCTGTGTAAGCGTTCAAAAATTGTCACAAAGGAAACCACTGTGTAAAATATTGAGCGTTTATAAACTATATCAATGGAAACCACTATGTAACATATTGAGCGTTCATAAATTGTATCAAGGGAAACCACTGTGTAACATATTGAGCGTGCATAAATTGTACAAAGGGAAACCACTATGTAACTTATTGAGCGTTCATAAATTGTATCAAGGCAAACCACTGTGTAACATATGAGCGTTCATAAATTGTATCAAGGGAAACCACTGAGTAACATATTGAGCGTTCATAAATTGTATCAAGGGAAACCACTATGTAACATATTGAGCGTTCATAAATTGTACCATGGGAAACCACTATGTAACATATTGAGCCTTCATAAATTGTACCAAAGGAAACCACTATGTAACATATTGAGCGTTCATAAATTGTATCAAGGAAAACCACTGTGTAACATATTGAGCGATCATAAATTGTATCAAGGGAAACAACTATGTAACATATTGAGACTTCCTAAATTCATAAATTGTATCAAGGGAAACCACTGTGTAACATGTCGAGCGTTCATACATTGTATCAAGGGAAACCACTATCTAACATATTGAGCTTTCATAAATTGCATCAAGGGAAACCACTATGTAAGATATTGAGCTTTCATAAATTGAATCAAGGGAAACCACTGTGTAACATATTGAGCGTTCATAAATTGTATTAATGGAAACCACTATGTAACATATTGAGCGTTCATAAATTGTACGAAGGGAAACCACTATGTAACATATTGAGCGTTCATAAATTGCACGAAGGGAAACCACTATGTAACATATTGAGCATTCTTAAAATGTACCAAGGGAAACCACTATGTAACATATTGAGCGTTCATAAATTGTATCAAGGACAACCACTGTGTAACATATTGAGCGTTCATAGATTGTACCAAGGCAAACCACTGTGTAACATATTGAGCTTTCATAAATTGTATCAAGGGAACCCACTGTGTAACATATTGAGCGTTCATAAATTATATCAATGGAAACCACTTTGTAACATAATGAGCGTTCATAAATTATATCAATGGAAATCACTGTGTAACATATTGAGCCTTCATAAATTGTATCAAGGGAAACCACTATGTAAGATATTGAGCCTTCATAAATTGAATCAAGGGCAACCACTGTGTAACATATTGAGCGTTCATAAATTGTGTCAAGGGAAACCACTGTGAAACATATTGAGCGTTCATAAATTGTATCAAGGGAAAGCACTGTGTAACATATTGAGCGTTCATAAATTGTATCAAGGGAAACAACTATGTAACATATTGAGCGTAAATAAATTGTATCAAGGGAAACAACTATGTAACATATTGAGACTTCCTAAATTCATAAATTGTGTCAAGGGAAACCACTGTGTAACATGTGGAGCGTTCATACATTGTATCAAGGGAAACCACTATCTAACATATTGAGCTTTCATAAATTGCATCAAGGCAAACCACTATATAAGATATTGAGCTTTCATAAATCGAATCAAGGGAAACCACTGTGTAACATATTGAGCGTTCATAAATTGTATCAAGGGAAACCACTGTGTAACATATTGAGCGTTCATAAATTGTACCAAGGGAATCCACTATGTAACATATTGAGCGTTCATAAATTGTACGAAGGGAAACCACTATGTAACATATTGAGCCTTCTTAAAATGTACCAAGGGAAACCACTATGTAACATATTGAGCGTTCATAAATTGTATCAAGGACAACCACTGTGTAACATATTGAGCGTTCATAGATTGTACCCAGGCAAACCACTTTGTAACAAAATTGAGCTTTCATAAATTGTATCAAGGGAACCCACTGTGTAACATATTGAGCGTTCATAAATTATATCAATGGAAACCACTTTGTAACATATTGAGCGTTCATAAATTATATCAATGGAAATCACTGTGTAACATATTGAGCCTTCATAAATTGTATCAAGGGAAACCACTATGTAAGATATTGAGCCTTCATAAATTGAATCAAGGGCAACCACTGTGTAACATATTGAGCGTTCATAAATTGTATCAAGGCAAACCACTGTGTAACATATTGAGCGTTCATAAATTGTATCAAGGGAAACAACTATGTAACATATTGAGCGATTAATAAATTGTATCAAGGGAAACAACTATGTAACATATTGAGACTTCCTAAATTCATAAATTGTACCAAGGGAAACCACTGTGCAACATATTGAGCGTTCATACATTGTATCAAGGGAAACCGCTATGTAACATATTGAGCTTTCATAAATTGCATCAAGGGAAACCACTATGTTAGATATTGAGCTTTCATAAATCGAATCAAGGGAAACCACTGTGTAACATATTGAGCGTTCATAAATTGTATTAATGGAAACCACTGTGTAACATATTGAGCGTTCATAAATTGTACCAAGGGAAACCACTATGTAACATATTGAGCGTTCATAAATTGTATCAAGGGAAACAACTATGTAACATATTGAGTCTTCATAAATTGTATCAAAGAGAATCACAGTTCACAGATTTAAAAAAATACAATTTAACTTTGTGCCACAGATTCAAAACATAAAAGAACATTGTATACAAAGGAGCGAAACAACTCTGCGGACATAGAACTATACTGTAAATATAGCTTCGTTAATGAGAAGTCATCTGTTGAAATGACACATTTATAAACCGTTTGTAATGCTAATCGATGGAATTGAAGTGTTTCTGTTGTTTTCGTTAAAATTGTTGACAGAACATTGGTCACTTACATTAAGTAAAATTGCAGGAATATTTATATTAATCGAAATGTCTGAGTTGTTAAAATATTAGCCGAGGTGCTCCGGAGATCCGAGGTTCGAACCCCGTTGGGAGTAACGTTTTTTCTTGCTTTTTTGTAGCCTTTCATATTATTATACTTGGGCTGTTTATTTCCGATGCTTATATCTGGCAAGTTCAGACAATCAATGGCATATATAAAATATATATAAATCTGTGAACAAGTCTCTTTAAGGCGAACCACTGTGTAACACATTAAACAAGGAAATTGCCTTGTCTCGTATTTAGTCCTAATAATTTGTTATAAAACTCGAAAATGCGAGCTAGAACATCAAGGATGGTAAACAAAGAAAAACAACCTTAATTGAAAACTAAGAAACATCTCGACATTTTCAAATTCTAATTTTTTTTTCTAACAAAGAAATGCATTGTTTCAATATTTTGACATAGTTGCAATATTCCTTCAAGGTACTGTATATTAATATGTAGTGTTTGTCAGAAAGTTGCAATTCTGCTTCTCTGGTTTGATTCTAGCCATATTGTAATTAAATGGTAATTAAATTTAAGTATCTCTTTTATTGCTGTTTAATTTTATGTTCGATACTATGAGGTTAATTTTTATTTACACTTACATGTTTTGTGAATAATTCTGGACCAAGTGTGAGGTGTGTGGGCACGTAAACCGGTTTAAACCCGAAATGCTTTGCAAGGCGGTGACCCCAGTTTTATTCATGTGTGTTTTGTGTTTGTTATGTGTTTTTGTGATGTGCTGTTAAGTTTTTTGGCAATTGGTCACTTGCCATAAATTAAGGACCTCGGGCTTCTAATAAGAGTTCTCTCCTGCTGTCGCAACTGTAGTTTCGCCTTGTTTATATTTGTCATCCTCTGTTTCCAAAAACTTAAGCTTTTAGGTGTTGCAGACACAAATTCTAATTCTGACTGATTTTCAGCTTAATGAAGTATTTTAAAAGGATCTTGTTTTCACTGTTGTTAGTATTAAGAATTTTCTCATTTATCCCGTAAACTAGAATAAACTATTATAATATCCATGCAAATAACTTAGAAAATTAAACTCAATTCAACACAATCATTTGTTTTCAACAAATTCAAAGCAAAAAGAAAGCCTAGATCACATGACAAATTGCGTCAAATGACCTTACAAGAAATATGCCTTTGTGATTATTACAACAACAGCAAAGGTCACATTCCAGTAAACTGTGACAGAATTCTAGTAGTCACAACATTAAGTTAGGGCTTAATGAAATCTTTATTATATACAGTCTAAGGAACGCCTTCTGGTCGAAGAGCTCTCACTTCGTCACATCGAGACTTTGTTCTAGCTAGCGCTGAACTTCGCATTGCCATAGTAACAAAGAACACCATTAGGGTAGACGTTTTGTTTTACAGCCTGAAAAATAATTTTCACTATTCCATAACTAAGCTTTATGGAACTAAGTTTGTCCTTACTTTGATCCTGATACAGTTTTTTTTTACAGTTAAATCACTATAACTTAAATTTGAACCATTTAAAAATTGATGTATATAAAGGTGTGAGCGAAACAGCCATGAAGTGGAAGTTTGCATGTTTAAAAGAACCGAGCAAAAAGAATATGTACTTAATAAGTATATTAATAAAAATAAGTTTTACTTTAAATCCAGTATATGTGTTTTCAACAAAGTTGTGGAAACAGCAAAACAGAAAACACCGTGCTTGATTCATTGGTCTTTTATAAGCCAACAAACCACAAAATTTAGGGACATCCCCCAAAACACCAGTTCGTCCTCAAATAACAATTTACACTACTAGTTTATTAATTAAATTGATATGAGGCGTATCGTGGGAAAACAGTGTTTAACGCACGTGCTTTAAGTGTCGTTCCGGATCAGCCTTTTTGTTTTAAGACGAACGGGTGTATACTTTAATCAAATCGTGTTCTGCTTTTGTCAAGTGCCGGACGCGGCTAACTCAGTTGGTAGAGCGCTGGACTTTGGGGTTCGTGAGTTCGAGCCCAAGCTGGGCTACATATCCTGTGTGAGGATTGGTCATGAAATAATTTCTACGCTGCTATTTTCCCCCTAAAGCAGTTTCAAGTAGGGTAGTTGTCAGTTACTGGCATAAGTATGTGCACTTGGTACAGATACACCGCTTAGATCAGCTCGGCTTTCCCAGGAAAAAATGTGAGTAAGTTAACTGACCGCCGTTATATGACTGAAATACTGTTAAATACGGCGGAAAATCCAAACAGACGAACACATGATTTGTCAAATGCTAATATGTTTTTCGTCGTCCTTGGATTGTCATAGCCCCAAATACATACACAAACGGGTTTACTGACAAATCTGACATGTGAAGGTTAAAAGACATAAATGTGTATTAACATGTGCATTATATTAATTATTGATGGCATTTGTAATTGTTTTGTTTCTTTGATTAAGACTGAAACAAACTTCAGTCCGGAATAACTGCAAATAAGGAAAGTAACGGCTATTATGGCATCCAAGACCACCCGTAGAGTACCTTTTTAACTGTTGCTGAAAATAAGTGGGAACATTCATTGTAAACTTTCACCTTTTGCATTTTGTTATTTCTGTGATGTTGTTATAATAGTTGTCTGTCACTGTGTCTTTTTTCTTATTGTTTTTGGTAATGTTATTTGCTTTTCTTTTCGTCAGGCTTCATGACGCATTCGGTATTTCCCTTTGCACGAGCTTTTCGTTCGATTTTGAGGTTCGCTTACACAGGAGTTAACACGTGGTTCAGCATATTTTTTAAATTGTAAAAGCAACTTATAAAACACAAGGGAATTAGGAGATACAATTTATATTCAAAGTATGTATGTATGTTTTAGTTCAGTTGTTGTTGTTGTTCATAATGTTAGTATGTATATTAATTTAGAGCTCGCTCATTTTGTTCATTCTGTTTAATAATGTATACACATGTATTACATTGCAATGTAATTAGTTTCGTCGATATATAAGACGTATCCATGATGATTGTTAATGTTAGTATGGGTTAGGCCCGACACTCTGCGATGTGACATTTGAAAAACGGGCACAGGTTTCCAGATTTTTTCCCCAAATGCAGTTCAAAGGGTTTTATCTCTGGTTTTTCGTGGGCGAGTCACATTGCACTTTACATTACTTATTTAAAGAATTGCATATAATTACTATGTTATGTTTATGCATTTATTAGTGTGTAGTTCTTTTAGAGATATGTTTTGTTACCCTTTTGTGTGCCTAGCCAGTTAGCTTATTTGCGTGAACGATATGCAGACTAATTTTATGCTTATGTATTATATGTGTGTACATTAAAACGGTGTTACAGACAATAAAAGAAAAGCGGACCGCCTCCTAAGAACAATGTGTTTCTCTTTTATGGTTGTATAGGTGCTACATTTGATGTAAATTAGGAATGAATTTATTTATTTTCGTACGAATGCAGTGAGGGGGAAATAAACGATTTTCTTTTATTTAAAGGCACTCACAAGGTGATGCACTTTAAACTTAACACTAAACGTCTATGGCTATATTCTGAAACGTTCCTCCACTCAACCTAACCTCAATTTAATCCGATAAGCAGCGTTAGGCTCGTGATTTAATATAACGGTCCGCTCCTTAACTCAATTAGGTATGCACAAACCTTAGGACAGCTCGAGGTTACTAATGAGAGAGGATTTGGTTTGGTAGCGAATTTGTTCCTCGAGCCTTACTCAAGGTAGTTCTAGAATACCAACATACGTGCAACTACATATAATGTAAAGTTTGCGTGTGCATTTATAACAAAATGGAAGAGCTTGCTCAAATTCAAGCTCTCGGAGATGTACGCATTCCAGGGCGTATGCTACGGGATAGAATGAATACTATTAAACACTATGTCGATGGGTTTTTTTGGCTACATTTCGACTTTCTAAGGTCACTTTAATTGTTTTGCTTCATGAAGTCGCTGCTAATTTGAAACACAATTCTATTATAAGAAACTCACTACCGCTATTTATGCAACTTGCTGCATTTGCCGCGATTTTTTGCAACCGATACTTTTCAGGAAAACATTTTGAAAAGTATATAAGGCGTGTTGTGGGAAATCCGGACTTAATGCATGTGCGTAAAGTGTCGTCCCGAATTTGCCTGTGCAGTCCGCACAGGCTTATCCAGGACGGCACTTTCCGCATACAGTGGATTTATGTTCAGAATAGACGTCCTTGAAACAGAAAATACCATAAAAGATAAAAGTGCCGTCACGGATTAGCCTGTGAGGACTGCACGGGCTAATCCGGGACGACACTTTACGCACATGCATTAAGTCCGGTTTTCTCACTACGCGCCTCAGGTGATTTTTTAGTTTGACACCATTCATAATATGCTGAAAGTTGCATATTAATTAAACTGTCAATAATTCATTTTGTAACATTGAATAAACGTAATTACACATATTGTTTTGATATGTGTTTATAGATAGTTAAAATATATATAATTTTTGTTTAGTATGAAGTAATAATAAATTAACGATTGATCATTTATATTCTCGTTTACAATAATCATATTATAAGTGTCTATTTTTTACCAACCTAATTATGAATCAATGAATGATCTTTTGTTAATTATTATTAGTATTACATTTTTATTGGGATTACTTAACAATTAAAACGCTCTTTTCGGCGCTTCGTCGATGTATGAAGGTCAGTTTTTTGGTATCTAATTTGCATTATGTACAAATTGGATACATAAAAACTGACTTTCATACATCGACGAAGCGCCGAAAACAGCGTTTCAATTCTTATAATTACAATTATAATTACAATTGTGTGTATACTTTAAATGTTCACCTTAAAAATGTAAATTAATTTGTGATTTATTTTATTTAATTCGCGCATTAATACATTGAAGTTTCTTTGACTAGCCAAAGTTCGTGGATGTAAGACATTGTAAAATAATTAACTGACAAAAATATCAAAGGTCAAAAGAAAAACCACTTACTCATATACTTATGTTTATTTTCTACTAAATTATGTTTAAATCCATGAAAAGTTCAAACAAATGGCTGAGCAAACGCAAAACCCAAAGTACTACGTCATTTTTGTTACAACAATTCTAGCACAATGCAAGTTCGTGGATATTCGTTCATCTTCAAATACAGCGCGTGCGTGTTAAGATGACGAAGACAATGCAACTTAGGCCAAGAAAAATTGTGCGTTTCATGCAAAAGAGCCAATTAAATCAATGTTTTATAGGTGTTAAATGGTTCCAGCTCATGATTTACTCAAGGTCTACATAATATGGGAATTATGGCTGGCTATCTCCTAGTAGTAACAGATTCAATATGAATTGTGCCATTAGTTCTATTTATACAATGTTTATTCTGAGACTCCAAAGAGTTTGACATATTGCCTACATGTTTATTCTTTTTTTTTACACATTAAAAGACATTTTGCAAAACTTGAGGAGAATGTATACACTATTTCTGATTGACATGTTGGGGGTTCATCTCCAAACCTAAAGCTTTATTTTACTTGACTGTACGAATTATCATTAAATAAAATATTTTTGGTCCTAAAATGCCTCTGTAAAACAAGGAAAACGAGGCTGTCAAAACGACATATCAACAATGCAGACCACCTATATTTTACGAAATATGCGATATGAAACTGTCGGATTAATAGGATATTACAAATTTTGGGTATTTTACATATCTACATACTTTGCGTACTTTTTTAAACTCAGTATTTTATAACTTAATGTATTTTAACAAGTAGGGCAAGGTTACATCCGGGTTTTTAAATGGAAAGTTCAAATGTTGTATATATTGTTTTGATTACGTTACACAATTTATGAAATCCACGAAGTTACATTATCCACGAACTTAGGCCATGCGACGATATGATACGTAGGCTCCGCCCCTTGCACTGCAGTAGCGTTGTGTACATGTCGCAACACAGCGGTTTCTTAAATTCTTAAATAATACAGTGGCTAAAGTGATAAAATTTACTTTTGATTTGCTTTCGTTTTGGTTGATATTTCGCAAGAGCAATTTTGAACAGGTCAAAAGTTGTTTTCAGACAGTTGCTAGTTTGTAAACGCACGTATACATGTGTGGATCGAAACGTACTTTGGGCGTAAAATATATTTCAATAATTAATTTTTATTTTTACATTTGAAACGCAATGTTTCATATGTATGTATTATTTCTTTCTTAAACTATACATTAGGCCGTCGATGTTACTTAATGTTTACACCCATGATGGCATGCATTTTAAAACCGTGTGTTGAGCGAATATTTCTACACCACATTTTGTTTACATGTCGTGTTAAAAACGTGTTGTGTATGAAATATGGCAAAATATAGCTGTGGATATAAAAACAAGACGAGAAAAAGATAGACGTATTTTATTATTTTACTGCTGATCAAAATGTCAAATAACTAACGATAAGCATACACTAAACAATTATTCAAATATCCGAAATACACAACACGTTAATATTGATGTACATTGATGTACATGTGAACACAATTACGAGTAACACTGCTATGACCAGCATACTAATACACAGATTAAATAAGGTTTGAATTCAATACGTGATTTCATTACAATGACAAGAACAGTTGTACTTTATTTTTTAGATATATTAAAATTGCCTATTCAACATAACTAGCCTTTGCTATCTAGCAATAGCTATAGCCCTGTTCGTACTACGATTAACGGAGTGATAGGGGCAGATAATCTAGAATAGCATAAGCCGTTGTTTACCATCTGAGATTTGGGTAATGCCTGACCATAAAATCAAAGAAAGTTAAGATCGGAAACCAGAATATATGTTATACACTTTAATAGGCTGCGCCTTTCCTGATATTTTCATGATGGAATTCTGGCGTCGTATTCAAGAAACATCTTATATCTATGAAATCTTATCGTTAGCCTCACAATGGTCATTTTTATTAAGCACGGTTTTCCATTTATACATGAAATTTCGCTAAATGTTCACTAATTATCAATTATTATTAACGACTAACGACTATCGTTATTTACCTAAAAACTGTAATCGGATTCATTAATGTATTTGTAGTTTTAAAAATATTACCTTATCAAAATTGGAACAAGAGTAAAAATATTTTAAGATAAACTTAAGATGTTTCTGGAATTTGACCCCAGGCTTCCTTGAGGTCAGGTTGGCTTCAGAGTTCAGCTTCACAATGGCGCTAAAGGATGTACTGTAAAACGTGAACGCTAGAGACGCCAAACGTCAGGCACTGAGTTCACAACGGGTTAACTCTGGGATCAAGGTCAATCTTAGCTGATCTTTATCTGCTGTGCTCAAATTACCGAAATTTCAAAAACTATTTTATTGTCGAAATAAGTGTCCTTCTAGATAAAGCAACGTGAGTTTTCGTTAGGTTTTGATTAAAATCTTCATATCAGATGGCAAATGTAAGCACGCATTAGTTTATAGTCACGTTAACTATTTATTTCACCATCAATTAAAATTGATTCAGATTATTAGTAAACGCAATTTTGAGCCTGATCCTGATATATCTGGCTCAAGTTCATCTTGAAGCTGAAAATCAGGCTGAGCTTGTTTTGTGAACACGGGGCAAGGCAGCCTCGTCACGACGATAATGGCCTCCGGTACGTCGCATTGCACATGTCGTATCTACCCGATTGCTTTATGGCAATACAGCCTGTGACAATTATTGTTTATTATAATTATAATTATCATTGTTATTATTATCATTAATATTATTATTATTATTATATTTATTATTATTATTATTACTATTATTAATACTACTACTAACTATGGTTATGGTTATAATAATTATTATTATTATTATTATTATTATTATTATTATTATTATTGTCTTGTATATAGTCTACAAGAAGCACAGCATTGTGAGGTCGTGCGCTTTCAACTCTGGACGGCTTTTGTCTCTCTGTCTCGACTCGCACTTCAATCTTAATTTGATTGTATACGAATACATAAAAGGAAAAAAGAAACTAAAATAGTTTTTATTTGCATTTACTAATAGTTATGTTTGTTAAGAATGTTTTCAACCTTGACTCTCTATGTATCATATGATAAAATTTTAGGGAAATCAACATACGTGGCAGTAAAAATATTAACAAACATTGTACAAGCACATTGTATGAATGAAACAGATTGTAAATTGGGAAAATAGTATAAATGAACTTTAAGTATACATTATACATGCGCGTAAATGATAAAACAATGATGACACGTCGTTGGACACTTTAATAATATAACAATATATAGAACTTAAATCATTGACGATAGACGGGACTACACCGAAGTAGTGTAATAAAATATAGAAAAAAAGAAACTGTATAAGATCTACACGCAAATAATATTTTTTTTGTTAAAGCCCGATCTACACTGAAATGGTATAACAATATACAGAATAATAACATTTTATTGCACGCTAAATAAGAATCATTGACATAGAACAGTGATTTTTTTTTTCAAATCATTGATCAAAGAACAAACTACGTGTTATAGTGTTATAAAGAAGCAATGGGATTGCAATACACACAAATGAAGAAACATCGGTCAAAACCCAACTACAATGAAATGGTGTAACCCCGTATAGAAAAGAAAAAACTAAACTTGTGTTAAGCACAAATAATAAATCATTAATTAAAAACTGAATACCACTAGAATGGTGTAATATTAGGTTCTTTAACAGCGTTCTATACAATGCGGTGATATATTTGGACGAGTATACAGCTGACCAACCATATTGGACGATAGGCGAGTCCAATGTGAGTATGTCAGCTGTGTATGAGTTCAAATATATCACCGTATTGTACAGAACGCTTTTAAATAATCTTTTCATTATATACCTATTTATATTATTTGCATACTATACTTAATATATACATTAAACAACAAAGTCCTCGAAACTGTGCGCGCTCAAAATATTAATACATGTACATGACGACGCTCGACGTGATATATAATCACACCCCTTAATATGTAACTATTTAAATGCTAAAACAACCTTCCTTACTTTAGAATAATTCGCACAAAACGGCATTGACCCTTGCACTTAAATGTTAAAATGAGTTTGTAGATACCGTACTATATTTAGACGTGTCGTGTTAAAAAGGTGGCGTGATCAATAGGGTGTTTCTGCAGCGGATTAGTTTAACACAGTGGCGTAGATCTACGTTGTCAAATGGAATATTATACAGTTGATGGAAAGTGTTTTATGGATATAAATAATAATGTAATCTGTAAACAGGATAGTGGCGACGGAAAACAGTGTTCACTGGACTCACGATTGTTGTGTGCCATGTTGCAACTCGCAGGCTTTATTTATGTACAGATAACGTTACAAACATTTTTAAATACGCCATGCTTCGTTAAATTATAAAATTATTTTAGAATGTGATATATTCAAAATCGAATACAAGTTTGAGACAAATTTACCTTTACACAACGCATACTTTATGACCATACATGACGATTTCGAAAACAAATTGCGTTTCTGGTTAGCACTGTTTACAAGAATAAATAAAGCTTCCTGGAACTGGATATATGAAACGGATCTAACATTATAGTTGCAGGATTTTAAAAGACGTTTTCGAAGCAGTAGACCGGAGTCAACATTTAGGTAAAACTAAACACAAAATATTCGTTCTCCTTCGGAATACTCGGGCATTATCGTATGTTTATTATCGGACCGTCCAATACAGAATATATTGTACGCGCGCATGTCCAATACGGTGAAATATTGTACGGTCACGTGGCACGAATAACGACAGCTGATTGGAGAATATAAATAGGTATATAATAACAATGTATATTAAACACTCAAACAATAAGTCATTGTTAAAAGATCAAACGACATTGATATGTTGCAACATGTATTAATAAAAAGCAAAATATTGTTTTTAGATTGATTGACTAAATATATTTATTTAATAATTGCTCACGATACATAAACTTTTTTGTAATGAATCAACGTTAAAAGTTTAATTCAGTCAATACACATTATATAGGTATACTATTGACATTAAGATATCAATGTCCCACAATACCGAAAGTTTTTTTTATAAGTTGTGAACATTTGAATTACAAATAAATGAGCATCTATATGTATTGACAATGACTTCTGTTGATGGTGCGTACGAATGAATACGTTAGCATCATCCATTGCACTGTTTATAAACAACATTTCACTGTAGACCTACACATTTAAACCGACTATGCAAAGCCATGGAGTATCGAATCGAATAACATCTAATGTTTAAAGTCAGTTTTCTTTAACAATTCAGATACACTGAAATGAACACAAGTATAAGTAAACTAGGTACTGAAAGCCAGAATGTGTCATCAGCATATGAGCATAGAGGCTGATAGCCCCTTCGGGATTTCAAGGGATGATAATTATTGTTTTAACAGTCAATAGCCGTTTACACCAGCGTCAATTATATGCCAATTATTCTAGTGTGACACCTACTACTTGCACTCGAATATATACTGGTACGTACCGGGGTACATGTATAATTGATAACAGTTAACCATGTGCAATTTTCTTTTCTACATAAACCCACGAATTACTATTACAAATTCAGACGCGGGAAGATTGCTTTTTTAGTGTGACACATCCAATAGTAAATACTACAAAGTCCAAGTTATTTCTACGAAAGAAATTCTTCACAAATTATGTAAAAATTAAAGGTATTATTATTATTAAGGATTCAATGTTTCGGTGCTGCTGTGTAAAGCAATACTCATATTTGATTGATAAACACGTTGTTTTCAGTCAATTTGTATCCTTATTGTCATTGTTGCATGTGACAAATGATGTGTAAGAATATAATATATTAGTGCGTCTATGAATGACGTCACTATCCCACGTGGTTACAGTCCTACGCATCAGAACTCCGAACCGTTGTTTATTAGCTGATAAACAGCACTAATTCGAAAATAATTATTTCTTAATTTGTGAATGCATCTTGCGATAGCAGAGATTAATATTGCATTGGATATAATAAATTATATGCATACAGTATTTATCCCATATTTAACAGGAACCGGTTAAAGGACGCATTCCCAATGCCCAAGATGGTTTATTTTTTATTTTGGAATGACAAAATCCCAAATATGAAATAACACAATCCTAAATACACAGGAAATGTGATTCTAATCATGTAATTGCTTATACGGTAATGAATGAACACCATTACGATACCAAGTTCAACCAATATAACCCTAGTTCAAGTTATTCATTAAATAAATTAGAGAATCACTTTCTTTAATGTGTTTCCCAATTAGCAAGATTTCATCACTCATAATTCCCATATTGATGGGTACCGGACCCATTCCCAAAGCAGTGAAAACATTCGCTGGGCATTAATTATCGACGCTGCAGCCAACTGTTAGCATCTCCATGTTCTCAGACGACCATGACCGGCTCTTCCTGTTTGAGCAGCGGCTGTTGTTCGTCGTGTTTCCCGGGACGGCGGTCTTTGTGGATGCGTTCGTTTGCCAGTTTACGAGTTTCTTCGGCCGTCCGTTTCGCCTCTCTGTACTCGGCTATATCACTGTACGAACAAGAATTGTGTTTAAAAGGGACCTGCTCAAAGATTGTCCAATTGACAATTTTCATTTGTGTAATAGATCCCCCCCAAAAAAGACCAATACATTATACGTATATAGACACGGAAAATAACACTTCTGACAAAGAAATATATAGGAAATATAGTGTCGTTTATACATAGTTATCAATTGAAGTGCATAAAATTGGCCCGAGTGGTTCGAAAAATCAGATTTGTTAAACCCTAAGGTCCTAGGTTTGAGCCCTGTATTTTTAATTTACTTTAATTTCCTTTTAAATATGTGTTATTGGTTAGTTCAGATGATATAGTGTTTGTAGTTAAGACATTTAATAGCAGTTTTCAAAAATACTTAAAAGCTATGAACAAGCCACTTTAAATAAATTAAAGGATATCCACGTAAATAGGTCCTAATTTACTGCAGTTAATATTACTAGATTGTCCTTAATAAATTGTTGGTTTGACGTAACCCTACCCTGAATTTTAGAGGTGAGTAGAATGTTGTAAGTTAAATATATAGTTCAAGATTAGTATGTGACCGTTGTTCCGATGTACTTACAATGCCGATGTTTTATTGATTTATAAATGTGTACAAAAATAGTGGCGTAGTGGATATGGTGTCC
Source organism: Congeria kusceri (assembly GCA_027627225.1). NCBI lineage: Eukaryota > Metazoa > Mollusca > Bivalvia > Myida > Dreissenidae > Congeria > Congeria kusceri. The sequence continues at coordinate 48,149,031 of CM051026.1, forward strand.
GCCTAGCGATCGGGAGGTCCCGAGTTCAATCCCCACTCTGGGAGCGTACTTAGGATCTCCCACAAAGACACCAAGTACTGGGTGTATCCTGGAAATATACTAGAGAGTGTCTCAATAAGCCTTAGGCTTTCGATGCAATCGAGCTAAAATATATAGGTTTAAACTGTGTGTTAAAATCGAAAAACTCTGATATAGATTCCTCATAGTTTGTTATTGAAAAAAGTTCTTACAAGAACATTTTAACATATTCAACGCAATGTAAAACTTGTCGTTTATAAACTGAAAAACTCTGATCTAGATTTCTCATATTTTATTGAAAAATGTTTTAACAAGAACCTTTCAACATATTCAAGGCAATATAAAATTGTCATTTATAAACGAATTTTTTTCACATTGCTTTGTGAATTTATTTTGGATAGCGGCCATACTCGTGAGTAGGTAGGGTTACGCCAAACCAACAATTTATTAAGGACGGCCCCATTGGTATATAATTAAGGTAAAAATAATGTGCATATAATGGAAACAAGAGTTATCGCGGGAATATCGTGTCCCGCGTCGTGTTTCGCGCAATTCTCGTGCCCTCGCCGTAAGCGGCACGATATTGCATATGGCACTAACCGGATTTCGTAGTTTTATTCTTCTTTTTACAAGTATTTATGTTTATTAGTTTTCGTCATCAAAATCCCATCATGTAGTTAATTATTCACACTGTATTTTTTTTACTGATGAACAACATCACATATTTAAAGCACCAGGTACATGTGTTTAGATTGGCGAACAAATTGACAGACGAAGGCACGTAGCAACTTTTTTGAAAACAACCGAAGTACCTTAAGGAGATTAAATATGCTACGTCACAGATTTGGAAAATGACACAAATTGAAAATCGTTTAAAAATAGTATTTGACAGTTAGTTTAAGCCGACTATTGGATACGTAGAATCAACATCGCATCTTCATTATCACACACCCAATAGTGGTAGTCTATTTTTAGAAGGTTTTCCCAAACGACTCGTTAAGTCCGCTATATATTTGTGTTGTTTTCATACTATTAAGTGATGCTTACTTCATTTGACCATTAAGTTTACATTGTAATCCACGTGTTTGGCTTCAGTCATATATGTCGTATCATCTGTAAATTAGCAGCTTTAAATGTGTAACTAAAATCACTCGGAAAACCCAGACCTCCCCCAAGGGTCACCATCATCAAATCAAATCATGTATTCATTAGTCAAGTTCAAGCCCTCACAGAAACTTTCATGTAAATCAGGACCAGTATTAGTTCGTTAAAAAAAACAGATCATTTTTTCGATTAGAAATCCACCGTTTTCGGTTTACAAAAGTGTTAAAACTGAAAAATCAAAGCAATATTCATTAGTTAAAAACATTTCAATTTAAAACAACATCCACATGAGACATCCACAGACTTACAGAATTTGATCAATCTGAAGAATTAACTAACGTTTTACCTAATGGGCCCTGTTTTTAACTAATAGACAAAGAAACAGACGCGGGAAAAAATAATAATTAAATCAGAGGACCATACCAGTCATTCAGGGTCCACGCGGTGTTAAACTTGGCGCCGAACCGGTATGGGGCGCGAGCCAGGAAGTGGGTTGCTGTCGTCAGGCGGTGGATGATCATGGCCCCAAACTGGATCAGTAATACAAAGCTAAACAACACCAGGACTACAAGACCTGAAAAAAAAAAAAAAATCCCGTCTGACCTCGCGTTTATTTATTTTTTTTGCATGATTATTAAATAATATAAATATAAAAACATGCGAATTTAAGACACTCGACTAAGCCGGTTTTCAAGAATGAGCGAAATTTAAACACCGCGAAATCAAATAAGTTTACAGTATGTATTAGTTGTTGCATTTAAAAAAGTGTCATACATGTTCATTGTACTTCATGGTGGTTGTTGTGATGGGGGTAATGGCTGTAGTGGATGCGCAGGGGGGGGGGGGGGCTACGGTCTTGGTGGCGCCTTGTGTTAACAAGGTGGTTGTTGTGGTTATGCTGGTTTTCGTGGCGTCTTGTAATAAGAAGGTGGTGGTTGTGGTGGTGACTGGGTTTTTGCCGTCTGGAGGATGTGTGTACAACGGAGACGGTGGTAGTCGTGTGAGGGTAGTTAACTTGTATAGAGTGCACTGGAAATCTCTACCATATGACCATCACCCTCAGAAGACTTGTTATTTTGGGTTACGGGGATAGTTCAAGATACAAGAAACGCCCCGTTCCAGAGCCGACCCTTAGACTTTTAGTGCCCCGTGCACCTAGTGCACTGTAACTCGGTTTCACGCGTCATTCGAACGAGGACGTTATATGTTAAGGTGTAGCGGGTGCTCGAAACTGCGACCCTGGGTTGTGAAGCCAGCTGGACCAAGGATTCAGTTACAGCGGTGCTCGTTGTTGCGTTGAATACAGTTGTGGTGGTGGCAGTGATGTGGAGATAGGGCAAGTAGCCGCTGATGAATTTTAGTACACATGAAGTTGGATAACTCCTGTGGGTTTTACTTTCAGGTTCCGATTGTTTTCATTGTATGTTAACAACATTCCAACGTGACGACAGCCTTGTGTTAGTTTGGTGGTAATTGTGGCAGAGGTGGTACCAAGTGGTTGCGCTGATATTTGCAGATTTTCTTAGATAAGTGTGTGAGTTTGTGTGCACGCGCGTGTGATCATTTTTATACTTATTTTGTCTGGTACTTTTGCGGATATTTTTTATTTCTACCCGATCGTATAAAGCACTACGTTTTAGGCGAGGTTACTCTTACACGCTTACCGACTGGATTACTGCTTGCGACACTTCCCCTGATCTGCGAGAGTGTAAATCAGGACCATCCAGAGGGTGTTAAACACTGCGAGTAATACTATCCATGTATTGCGCAATTCCCCCAAGTCACATGCAACAAAGAAAATCATCGAAGTCATCGCTTGAAAAAAAAAATACTAGATATAGTATTGTCCATTGAATACTCGAGTTGAAGAGTGGTGTCTCTTGAATACTCACATTTGAGAGTGCTGGCCCTTTAATACTCCCATTTGAGAATGATGTCCATTTAATACTAACATTTAAGCGTGATGTATTTTGAATACACACATTTAAAGGTGCTGTCTATTGAATACTCACACTTAAGAGTGCGGTCCCTTGAATAATCATAAGGGTGATGTCCTTTTAATACTCACATTTAAGAGTGATGTATCATGGCAGTTAACATTAAATATTGCTGTCCCTAGAATACACACATTTAAGAATGCTGTTCCTTGAATACACACATTTAAGAGTGATGTCCATTAAATACTCACATTTAAGAATGATGTTCCTTGAATACTCACATTTAAGCATGCTGTCCCATGGATACTTACGTTTAAGAGTGATTTATCTTGATAACTCACATTTATGAGTGTTGTCTCTCGAAAACTAACATAAAATATTGCTGTCCCTGGAATACACACATTTAAGAGTGCTGTTCCTAAAATACTCACATTTAAGAGTGTTGTCCATTGAATACTCATATTTTAAAAAGATATACATTGAATCCTCAAATTTAAGAGTGCTGTCCCTTGAATACTTACGTTTAAGAGCGATGTATATTGAATATTCACATGTAAGAGTGCTTTTCTTTGAATACGTACATGTTAGATACCAGTAAATCATTGTAAATCCCTCTGTGGTTTAACGTACTAAAGAGTTTCTTTTCTTTTTTTGGTATAAAATCTTTAAGCACTCTTAGACATGCCTTGTGTGGTTATGTTTAATATCATATGTGGATCTGGAACATGTTGGTGCATTTTATTGGAGACTAACTTGAAATGAAAACTGTCGGGGTGTGTTTACTCTGGTATGGGGCTCTTATCGAAATATGACTGCCGAAACCCTGTTTTTTCCCAGTGTCTGCATTTTGGTGAGATGCATTCTCTTAGAAGTAGCATGATATATCGTGTTGTTTTTTTTGCAATTTGTGGAAGAGGACATATTAATCTATTAATTGATACAAGTCTTTCACAATCTGGAGTAAAAGAAAGTCTAGAAAAATACTTGGAAAGTTTGCTGATTTTAATGGAACCCTAATGGGAATTGGATGTACTGGAATATAACTTACATTAAAGAGCGATGTCCTTGAAAAATCGCGTTTAAGAGTCCTGTCCTTTAAATACTCACATTTAAGAGTGCTGCCAATTGAATATTCACACTCAAGAGTGATGTCGCCTGAATAGTCATGTTAAATAGTGCTGTCTCTTAGAAATTCGCATTAAAGTTCCAAGTGCCCATAGTCAAAACACTTGGCGCAAAATTAAATCGTGGACAAGCACATGATAAAGACATGGACAACGTAAAATCCTTGCGTTGTTATGTTTATTTAATTAATTTATTTATTTTTGTTTTTCATTTCAACTTGTACTAATTATACCTTTCCTATAATGTTCTCCGTGTTTCAATTAAGAGTGGTGCCTCTTTAATACTCACGTTTCAGATCCTCCTCCAGCCCGTCGGCAGTGGATTGGGGCAGAAGACACTCTTCCTTGTTGTATTCATGCATTTTGTGCAACACTGACAACTCAAGCCGCTGTCGAACCTCGACGATCTTCCGTTCGGCTGAAAGCAGCGAATATCGATAGAGTTATAGTTGTTTGCCAGAGGCATCTCAAGTAAAACAGTATATTTCCGTTTGCTTGAAAACAGGGGGAAGCGGCAGATTTACATCCCAAAGCATCTTGAGTGGAAACAAAGGGCAATAACTCCCGTGTCGGTGGCCCAACCTGACCCATATTTGGCTTCTATTGCAAATGAATGGTCGCACACATTGGATGAACAATGAAGTTTCTATATATAGAAAGCAATTTTTTGGCATTTTTCAAATGAAAAATGTGCAATAACTCTAGGGTTTCTGGTTCCATTTGGCCCATTATTGAAATTTATGATCATACACAAACTGAGCAAGTAAGGTAAAGATTAAATAAAAAATGAAGTTTTTATAGTGATATATAGCAGTCAAATTGTTTACGGCATACAAACGATGGACGCTGGTCGACGGACGACGCAGGAGAGGTCCTATATACCAATAGCTCACCGAACACTTCGTGCTCAGGTGAGCTAAAATGGCATTACAAGGACAACTGACACATGTTAATAACTCTATAGATAATGTGACTAGAGTTATAATTCTTTAGCACTGCACTCCGCCTAACAACCATCTATCCATTTAAGAAGTTTGAGTTCAGTCCATTCAGTAGTTTTTGAGAAACAAATGGCCGGACTAAAAAACACTGACAAAGCGGAATAACTAGTGCAGCTAGAGTTATAATTCTTGTGCATTGCACACAACCTAGCAAACACATATTCATGTATGAAGTAGAAGTCATTTCCGTAAGTAGTAGTTGTTTCCTTCCTCTCGTCCGAAAGCAGCGAGAAATGACGGGCCGTATTCCAGAAACATCTTAAGTAAAATCTTATCTTTCCGTTTGTCTGAAAGCAGTGAGAGAGAGCGGCGACATAATAACATCCCGAAGGGCCGTGTTTCAAACGCATCTTAAGTAAAAACAAGGGACAATAACTCCCGCGTCCGTACCCCAACTGGCCAATATTTGGCTTCTCCTGAAATCGTATGGTCACACACAAACTCGTTTTCTGTTGTTTGTTAATTACATTTTTCATTTTGCATTTAATTAATTCTCTGAAGACACTGGAAGAAAGTTGAATTAACTGGGCACGAATGTTCAGTCCTCACAGAATCCACATTTGATACTGTGAGTTGTCAATTTGCACCATATATTGTGTTTTACGTCAATTATGCATTGTAATGACATAAGTAACTTGGTCTAAAAAAGGTCAGTACCAAACTTGGTCTAATGAAGGCCAGTACCAAACTTGGTCTAATGAAAGCCAGTACCAAACTTGGTCTAATGAAGGCCAGTACCAAACTTGGTCTAATGAGGGCCAGTACCAAACTTGGTCTATTGAAGGCCAGTACCAAACTTGGTATAATGAAGGCCAGTACCAAACTTGGTCTAATGAACGCCAGTACCAAACTCGGTCTAATGAACGCCAGTACCAAACTTGGTCTAATGAACGCCAGTACCAAACTTCATCGTGCATACTATTGGCAAGTTCCAGGCGAATAATTTTGAGTGAGTTGTGCCATGAACTTTACTTGTGTCAGTGTGCATGTTGTCCTTTTTCACAGATTTTCGTATTTTTGAAAAATGCTTTCAACATCTTAACTGTAAAAGATAGAGCATCTGGATTAACAAAAACAAAAACTAGTTAATTCAAGTATTTCTCTTTGCCAGGACATGAACCTGCGACCACCTGGATAAAAAGACCAGTATGGCCAGTAGGCCATCTGGACTTACACATATCAGAGTGAATTTTAACGCTATGTAATTGATACAGGAGTTTTCCCAAATACCATGAAAAGGCATTTTAAACGCTTTATAATTTAATCTATTTCAAATGCTGATTGTTCGTAAGCTACAACAAAGCTAATAGAATGGCATTTTGTCCCGTTGTATGTGCGTACCTGCATCAGTGCATACATGTATCTCTTCATAAACTTCTAGGAAATATTCAACCAAATTACGCAGCAATCATTCTTGGAGAATTAACAATAGACCTACATGGAATCCATTTAAAGTGTCCCTGCTAATAAAACGCTCAGCATCCTAATAATAAATGTTTGCATATTACTTTCATTTGTCCATAAAATCTTTTGTTGACTTTTTTCAAATAAATATGCATTTATTAACTGCTTGTTGCGTTAACCGTCTAATATATGTTGTATAATATGTGCTTTGTTTAGGGACACACAAAACTTATGTATAGGCATGCTAATGACGTATTCAAGTCTTGAGCATGAAAAGTGTATAAACAATGTATACAAGTTTGATAAAGAAATATACTTAAAGTGGATGATAAAACTCGGTCTCGACTTACAAACTGTTTTACAAATTGAGATAGCAAAGTTTGGTAAACATGGTGCATTTGGAGTTGTGTTCGTTTGACTGATTCAGAAATGTTAGCTTGACTATTCACTGATTAGTCTGAGCTAGTCTTCTTACCCATTTGTGGTCGGTTAAAAACCATTTTTCTGAGCACACTGCCTCACATAGAAAACTTCATTTTCATGTGTTAAAGCGGTAGTTGCATATATAATATTACTTTCAGTGCAGGTGCAGTGCTTATAATAAGAATCTATGCCTTTAAATTGATATTATCAATAAAGAACTCAATGGCATATATAAAACATGATAATTAAAAATATAATACTAGGATTGTAAAATAAAACTTCTGTATTTAAATATAGCTATACATTAAGATATTAATATTAAAATATAGGAATTACCCCTGTATGACAACAATGCAAAAACAAGGCTGTGTGTAACATGTTTACTTATTTAGAAGAATTGCATACAGAGCTTAAACGCTGAAACGATGATAACCCAAACCCTATTGCTTGACAATTCGGGTGCGCGCTATACATGGTGCGCTTTATACACGGTCTTTTATTGATGTGGCAACTATAGTTTATATTTGAATTTACATTGGAATATAAGCGACAGTCACGAGATATCACTTCAATTTTTTTCCCAAATTCTATTGCGTCCATCAGACACAGACGTGATGAAACTATGCGTTTTATTGGAAATCTATGAGCTCCAGACACAGGGCGCCCATCTGGATTAATAACTGATAATTTCAAGAAATAAAGCTTAATTCTGAACATTGTTAGTAATACGATGCTCTGATGCCACTGGCATACACTAACCAATGTGATTTGCTCTTGTATTTTGTGGTAAGGTAATTTGGTCTACGTCTGAGCGTCGTCTACATTTGTTCCCATCAATACCCCATCCCTCCCCCCACAAAAATAAAATAAATTGACCTTCCTACCCACCTTGACAATTCTGGGTCATTTTACCTAAAACAAACAATTGTTTATGGATGGCCTAAGTGTTCAAAATATACACCACCACTCACAAGTATTGACATCATGATCAACAATGATAGTCAAAATTATTGCTAAAAAAATAGGTAAAATCTTACCACCCATTGGAGTTAAAACAACATTTTGTACAAATTAGAGATTGATAAATGGGTCCTCACCATTTTACAATTGTATATAGAAACTGCAATAAAATAGCGTTTATTAAGATTTGACAGATGAGAGAAGAGAAAGAAGCATACTTTATAAATAGTTTTAAAATAAAGAACCCTTGGTGACAATGTAGGGCTGTGCTTACAACAGAAAATGCAGATTGTTAAATGACAGTTAAATTAAGAACTGTGTTACTATCTTCCTGTGTGCCTAGCCCAGGTTGGCTCATATGCATTTACACTGAGGGGAAACAGAAGAATTAAAGAAAGAGTTATCAATGTGAATTGTGCACAATAAAAGCACAAAATAATCAATTAGTTCAGAATTTAAAGATGGATGAAGAATTTGGTTTGGCAAGAGTTACCTCCCTGTCGTTAGGTTAAATACAACTTATTTCCTTATAAGTAGGGTGTAGTAATATATGAATGTTGATTGTAGTAAAATTGTGTAAACATGTGCATAAATTTTAAGTTGTTTCCCTTCGATTTATATTAGCATTTTCAAATTTATTTCTAACTAATAAACAGTCGTAGCCAGTATAAACTTTTCAATTTATTTAACATTGCACACATGTATTGTCTATAAAAATTTTGAAAAATAAAGAATCCATTATGCACAGAAGCAAGGCCAACATTAAAATTAACTTCGTTTGCCATAGCCTACCTACCCTACGAAAAAGTCCCGACTCAAAAGTTCTTTCTTTGTTAAATCAAACCCGTTTTGTATTGTTGAGTATTGTATTTTTTTTGGGGGGGTGGGTTAAATAAAAGCTTGCTTTTCTTTCATTTCAGTTATTTTCCATTGAATTAATATATTAACTGTATCAGCGAGACCATTGCTTATAATAGGACATGTCAAATTGCAATTCTAATAATGTTTTATTAAACTTTTGAAAACAACGAGCATTCAGCATTTATTGTCTCATTCAAGAAGATTGCTAGCAAGCTCTCTTCATCAACAGACACTTGATTATATTATCGAAAGCAAAGTCTGTGTTACGCGCTATAATTTGACTCTAAATGGATCATTAATGAATTTGCATTATAAAATATTGCCTACCTAGCCTTTACCAGCAACCTTGGGGAGGCAATGGCAAACAAACAATTTGTTAAGGTTGGCCCAAGTATTATTTGTGAACAGTGCTGGTCTGACCTGACACATTATCTGCAAAATTGTAATGATCCTGCACAGTGTTTCAAGCTTGTAATAACAAATTTGCTCTCTCATATGTTTTTGTTGACCACTTAAATACAACACTTTGTATAGGTTGAGCAGACTTTTCAATTTCTCTTTTTATAATTATGAAAATGTATTTGAGAATTCTTTTGTGATCAGTCATAATAACTTTTCGTGCACTGCATGTTTGCCGAAAGCAAATGCATCATGTTTGTTGTAGTTATCTCAAACATGATTTCAATATATGCATCATCAGGATCGTAAGTAAATTTGAAGATGTTATTTAGCGCCCCTCACATTTTTCGCAGGTGACCTATAGTAATCTGTCTGTCCGTCCGTCCATCAAACATATTTTTTATGTGTTTGTTTTCATAACTTCAAAACCGTTTCAGCTAATAATTTGAAACTTCATGGTTGGATGAATCTTATTAAGAAGAAATGCGCAAGAACTTTTACTCTGCACTTTATGGTTCTGGAGTTATTGCCCTTTGTTAATTTTTTATACTGCATTTTTGCCTGGAGCATAACTCTTAGACTATAAGAGGCATTAAATTGAAACTTCATAGGTGGATAGATCTCACTGAGGAAAAGTGCAGTGCACAAGAACCGTTACTCTGCACTTCATAATTCTGGAGTTATCGCCCTTTTTTAATTTTTTATTTTTAGGCGGATTCAACTTTTTGAGAACGAATTGAAATATTTTAATGAAATTTCATCCATAGATACCTTATATCAAGACCTAGCTTGAGATTACATAGGAGGTTGATGAGGTCACTGTTAAGGTGGCCGTTACAAAAAATAGAAAAACGGTTTCCGCTCAATTACTCGAGAGCGAATTGAGCGCTTGCAATGCAACTTCATACATAGATACCTTTTATCAAGACATCGCACGGGATTGCATAGGGGGTGGTTGGGATCAAGGTCAAGGTCAACGTTACTTAAAATAGAAAAAAATTTCCTCACCTCAAACATGCTATCATTCGGCGCCCGCTGCCATTCCTGTGACAAAGTTCTAGTTGGAATAGGTATTATTATGTCTCATTGACTGCTTTAAAATAACAAGGTTTAACTGTGTTCAATGTTCCTAGTACAGTGTTAAGTGTATTGTACTGGGTTTGCTCATGCCTTCGCCTGTCTGAATTGTGCTGGTTATTTATCTGTTTTATTCTACTCTTGCATTGGTGCATAATGCTGATAATGACTATATTTGATGGTTCAGTTATAGATAATGAAATCAGTAGAAGGTAAAATAAAATAGAGTACTTCTAAGTATGACTTCGAATATAGAAATTCCGTTCCAAAGCAATTTTTAATGCTCGCACAAAGTGGGAGGCATTAAGCATTGCACTTGTCTGTCCATACATCCGTCCGTACTTCTTAAACGTTTGTGGACTCAACTGCTTTTTAACTGCTAGGCGGATTTTGCTCAAACTTTCACAGGTGAATAACCTTTCTGTTTAGGTGATTGTAAATGAAGGCTATTTGCCTTCCACCAATTTTGGCTGAATTATAGCCAAGTGTCATTTATTCCACTACTTATTCCATAACTTTCATAGCTGGAGAACATTGATGTGGAGGTGATCCTTAAGAAAGGGATTTTGTTCACCTTTAGGTGAAGGTGGGGGGGGGGGGCAGAAATGTAAAACATGATGAGATGGTTCGATGTGCGCAAGAACCAGGTCCATAGGTCCAAGGTCACACTTAAAGGTCAAAGGTCAAATATAAGAAATTCAGCCATAGGTTCTGTCTGGAGTATAATTTGGTCCAGCAATTAAGGATTTTCAAATAAATTGGCATATGTTAAGCATAATGAGGCGGTGTGTGCACACAAGAATCAGGTCCCTAGGTCCAAGTTCAAGGTCACACTTAAAGGTCATAGGTCAAATATAAGAATTTTGTCCAGCGGGGAATTGCATCAAATAACTTGGCATAAGTGCTAAGCATGTTGAGATGGTGTATTGCGTGCAAGGACCAAGTCCCCAAGTAAGAGGTCAAGGTCATCCTTACAGGTCACATGTCAAATGTAAGAATTCAAGCCATAGACCCTGTCTAGAGCATCATTTTGTCCAGCAGTGAAGAAATTTTAAATAATATGGCACAATATTTAAGCATGGCGAGACTGTTTGTAGTGTGCAGGAACCAGATCTCAAGGTCCAAGGTCAAATGAATAAATGTTACGACTTATAAAGATTTTTTTGTCAAGACTACAATTATTGATTTGAAATTTGTAATACGTCAACTTACTTCACAGAATAAGCAGAACGTGTGATATAAAAGGAAAATTTATCTTCAGCAAAATAATTTGTATGCATATAGACAAAGCAGGGCCATTTAGAACAAGCTGCATAAGTGGGAGCATCTGTCTGTGGACAGATTGTCTAGTTTTCCACTATTCAATATATACTTCCAAAATGTTGTGGACTCATCTCCTCTTTTAATGCCTTGCATATTTTTTTCAAACTTTCACAGCAGAAGATCCTTAACGTGGTCATAACGGAAGGAATTTTATCGGCAAGCAATTTTGGCAGAACGAAGTTCCTTTGTCACTTTTTCCATTATAGAAAATATATATATTTATATTTGTGGAGCAAATATTAATGTTGGCAACATGCCCTTTGTTTGTGTCCAAACATGTGTCATGGGGGCATCTATGTCTGTGACACGTCTAGTTTCTTTTCTCTTGCCACTGACTAAGTCTTGAAATCGGAATGTGAAAGCAATTAGTAACTCTCAAATTCACAATCACAGATCTATTAACATTTTCCTCCTCGATATATAATAATGGGCACAAATTTGCCAGTGCTCATTTGATCCCACCAGTTGATAACGATGTGAAAGCAATTGTTAACTCTAAAAAGCAGGGTTGACTTTAAAGTGGTCATTTTGGGGTAATCAGCCATACTGTCGAGCATTGGGTATGCTAATATTTTGGAAAAGGATTTTACAATAAAATTGTTATGGCACACTGTGTTGGTTTATTGTTAAATCAAAGCGCTGAAGGCACCCCAGTTGTTCGCTTTTATGTAACACTGGGCACATAATGGACGCTCTGGGCAATAAGAGAGGCATGACACGTGTCACCTTAAATACACTGCAGATCCGCTATATCGCGATCTGTTATTTAGCAATACAAATATAGCGTGAAGCGGCCATGATTCCGGATTTTTTTTATGTACTTCAATCTTTGACTTTTACACAACGTTCATAAATAAATCCAGTTTGGTCCGTATTTTTTCGCCTACATCGCTACTTTTTTATTCACAACCTTGTAGTGCGACGAACAATAACCAGACCCACTAAACATCAAATTGTAACAGTTTGAGGTCGTCAGCTTTTACGGCAACGTCCTTTCACTGCTGAATTACACGCCGTCCACACGCAGGTTGTATACAGTAAACGTATGTCATAGATCAATACTGACCTATCTGAACTAACAATACAGCATAACTGTTTTTTAAGAGGAAATTCTAACTGCACATTATTTATGATACAGATACCCAATTTTGTTGCTATGCGCTACAAAACTTATGCAAAAGTTAAAATCTCAATGTTCTCTGCGCTACAAAGTTTTTCTATGGCAATCAAAACACCCACACTTTCCATACGGATGACGTGACATGTACATGTCAGCATAATTTTCGCACACTTTTGTAGCAGAAAAAAAGGATTTACAAGAAATACATGTGCACTATAATTGTAAATTGAATTTGTGTTTACGTTATTGGAACATTAACATTTGGATAGGCGTTTCGGATTTGGAATTTATTATACACACTTTGAAAGTAATTACACGGAGTAATAATATATTTATATATACAAATGGGATATTTTACATATGGTTATAACACATGTTGTGGATGTTAACAACAGTAAAAAAGGTATGTTAATAAGGTTTATGTTCTGAGATGGTGAAAATAGGCTAGTGTATACATGTGTACTGGTATCTATATGTACATAAACGACCTGACAAGTTAGATCGCATTCTGGATATATCGCGATCGTGATCCATGTACCCAGCGAATGGCAATTTAACGGATGTGCAGTGTACAGTGGTTAATATAAATGTCTAAATGAAAATATTAATTTATTTACTATTACATTTGTTCAATATTATACATTTGAAGTATAAAAAACTGTCTGGCCAGAAACCTAATGAGGCAAATTCTTTTACAGATTTTCGATTTCATGCTCTTTCATTGGGCTACATACATATATTAGTTTAATGACATTCCGACACTATATTTTTATTACTAAGACACATTCTCTGGATCTACATGTAAGAGTATATAGTGAAAAACAACCATTGTCAGTTCCATAACCGGACCCTGTCTGTGGAAGACAGATGATTAGTCTGTAGAAGATCAAAAGCAGTGAAGTTGAGCAAAACTCAATCTTAACCTGATAAACAATCAACAAGTGACTGAATATTAAATATATTAAACATTGTATGAATGCAAAGAATGTGCTACAAGCTTTTAAACTGTATAAGCAAGTGTTATGTAATTATATGTTTAAGTTATTTAAAGAGAGTTACTATCAGAATATTGTTTTCTTTTGGAAATATTTGAAAATGTGTTCCCTTTTAATTTGCTAAGCGTCTGCAGTAGCAAATCTGTCGAAAAAGTAGATGAAAGAATTCTCAACCATTGCCAGGAATCAAACCCTGGACCTTCCAAACGCGAGTCTTACATACTAACAACAAGGCTATTGTAGGCATACTTATTTTAGCGTAGCTAAATTTTAGCGGTCGGACACTATTGTTAAAAAATATGGAATAATAACGTGTGCGTGAATTAGCGCTCTCGTTTTACTGCTAAAATATAATTTTAGCACTCTGGTGCAATTGACATGTTACACACACACAAAAACAACGGAAATAAACGGATATCTTCCTAAGTTGTTCATTTGATAAACAGGTAAAGAAAATCGAAACTAATATAAACTTAATTTATTTTGCTATGTATTGGGTGTTTTCTATACGTTACATTGAAATAAAATAATTTGTAACATTGTCATTTCGTCTTAATTTCCCTATTTTACTGGCTGTAGCACATTAAAAAAAGCAAACAGAACAGAACAGAACAAAAACATCTTTTCACGTTAAACACCTTTAAAACAACCATCTATTCATAAGCTTTCACACCTTAAACACCTTTTCGCAAACTAACTATAACACCACCAAAAACTTCCGAGTTAGTCCCGAGGCGATAATACTGGTTACACGACACAAGTAGACAAATAATGAAACAGAATCCTAGCTGTATTTTAGGGCTTTATTTATTATTTACCAAAAACAAATCTATTAAATTAAAACATATCACACATCTACAATAAATGTTATATTGCAATTATGAGAAGCTAAAGTTATGTTTGAGAGTGCATATAATACATATTATGTAAACAAAGTTCCGCCTGAACAATAAACTTGCATGCAAATCAGTTCCCAAATTAGCGACTGAAAGTGTTGTTTTCGCCTTTATATTTATTTGTTTAAACATTCAAAATATAATTGCACACAGTTTACTTATTTCAAAACTAGATGCTTTGCAATAATAAACAACAAAAGTGATGTTTGACGATGTATATAATACGTACAAAATTTAACAAAGTTCTGACTAAGCAGCAAACGACACAAATTCAGGTACTTATATTTACGTGTACCTTAACTAAGCGAACTCATCTTAGTGTTAAAAGTACAACGCTAAAATAAGAACTCCTACAGTATTGCCGCTATGACTTCCAGCACATGAAATTTAGTGACTGGGAAAGGTTTTTTCTACACAAGATAATGTTCATTTCCACAAAAGTCTATGGACTTTAAAAAAATATATGAGATTTCCTCTGATTATACTTGTGTTGGGATGGGTCATGAAATTATTTCTACAGCCATTCTCCCCCTTCCTCTGATTCAAGTAGGGCAGTTACAGTTACTGGCATAAGTATGTGCACTTAGTACTGGTAAACCAGCTTACCCAGGAAATGTGTGAGTAGGTTAACTGACCGCCGTTATATGACTGAAATACTGTTGAGTACAGCTAAAAATCCCAACAAACAAACAAACAGCATGGGTTTCTTAGTCACAAAAAATTCTGCCTATTGTGTTTCTGATATGATATAACTGACCTAAATCATGAAACATCGACTATCTTCAGAATGTTCTGTTTAACTCGACCGCTACTGCATAATAACTGCTAAACGTTCATAAAATATGATGATGACCAAGTAAATAATAAAATGAGTAATAAACATTACTTATTTTCATAATTTCATACAAAATTGCCAACACCTTGAATGCTATCTTTGTGCTTTGATGTCGGCACCATTAGCTCTGGTCTCACAAAGGCGGCTGACCACTTAAGAATGTTTCTATACAAAGGCAGATTTTTAGAAGTGGTATTCGCCTCATAATAATAGTAATTGGAAAATAAGTGGCAACATTTGTAGCTTTATCGGTGAGCATTGGAAATTGTGTTATTATCATATCATGTTACAGTATTGTCCTTTACTTGTAGCAAATCAAATATAATTAAGTCAAATTTTCTTCTATTTAGCAATACAAATATCGGTATGTTCATTTTTTAGGGGTTCATACAAATATGTTGTACTTGCTTTTTTGTGGACAAATTATGAAATTAGGGAGTGTACTTTTGTATCATGTCTGTCTATATTGCATGAAAAAACATAAGTTATAAATAATATTATGATTTGGGCAGGCTTTAAACCTGTGATTGTGTTGTATTAAGTAAACATCGAATTCTGTGGCATGGCAAATAAGGCTAATTTTATGTTCAAGTTGTTATAGCTCAACCAGTGTATCTGTTCCTATCATTCTAAGACATTTCTTTGTGATTGCAGTTATGATTCGTCTGGTGAGATGGCGTGCATATTATTACTCATAAGGTGTAAACAAACAAAAAAGTTTATTTCAGGTTACCCGACAGACCCTAAAAAAGACTCCCGACCCTTGAACATTTTATCAGATTTTTTTTTGTATAAACCTTTTCCCAATAGTAAGATGTTTTTTGGATAAATAAGTATTTTGTTTGGTTAGCATCCACTTCAAAACAATGTTTAGGGATTTAACGAGTATGTTTTGAATATTCATTTAGTTTTGTGTAGCCTGACTAGGCGACATATATGGGTCACTTATGGCGGTGGCTGTGTCGGCTGCGGCATTCCTTTTCGCTTGTCAAAATAATAACATGAAACTTCATAGGTAGATGGATATCATTGAGGGGAAGAGCAATGAATAAGAACAGTTACTGTGCACTTCATACTTTTGGAGCTATCGCCCTTTGCTTATGTTCATACTTAATTTTTGTCCGGAGTATACCTTAAAGACTATGAAAGCTATCAACTTGAAACTTCAAAGGTAGATAGATCTCAAGTCTTTTCTTTGCAATTAGCCAGAGTGTAGTGCTTTTGAAGAATAAATCTGTTTTTAAAAAATTGAGCATTAACGGTAAGTGCTTCTTCATTTGGATTCACATAAGCTATACGGCGTCAGGCGGCACATCCGACTCGCAGAGTTCTAGTTAGACTGTTGGCGGAAGCCAACGGTCTTTTTTCGAGGTGAATTTCCAAACAGGTATCGCGGAAAACTACTTATTTCCTTTTGCATGCTATTAATTAGTAAATCGAAACCAGAAAGAGGCCTTCTTTAAAACAGCAAAATTTTCAAACTTGTCTTCTTACATTTAATTTTAATCATATAAGATAATGTATGTACTATGTATTGTAATGTGTATATCATGTAATTTTGTACAATTAGAGTTTCTAAAAAAGTAAATTTATTAAAATTGTTACTTTAAACTAATAAAACCATTATTTCACTAATTACTTGTATGTAACTTGTATGTATGATTTACCAGAGTGCCCTGGAATAAAACCACCAAATGAATGCGCTACATCGGTTATTTTTACTTATTGCAAAAGTGATTTTTATGCATATAGTAATCACATTGTCAGACTGTCCGTCCGTCCATCTGTCCGTCCCTCACGCTTCTTGTGCGAAGAATAACTCCATTAGAATCGAAGGGATTCCAGTGAAACTTCATATAATGATAGAGGACAATTAAAAGAAGTGCAGAGCACAAGGACCACAACTCTTTCTTCAATATTCATGGTGTTATTGCCCTTTGTTTTATTTCTTTATGTGAGGCATTAATTTCTTGTGCGGAACATAACTATATTTGTTTTGAATAAAACTTCATATAATAATAAAGGACAATGAAAGAAAGTTCTGAGCTTAAGCGCCACAACTCTTTCTTCAATACTTATGGCGTTATTGCCCTTTGTTTTATTTACTTTTGTCAAGCATTAATATGCTTGTGAGGAGCATATCTCAATTAGTATTAAAGGGATTCAAATGAAACTTGTTTTCTTTTTTTCATACGTAACCTTTATTTTTGTCATATAAACTATACAAATATACATACATACATATATATAAACATATACAAATGTTAAATGGATATAACAATGCATAAATTGTAACATATTCATAATGGTATACGGATATTAAACATGAATAGATAGAAAGTGCAGAGTGCAAAGACCACAATTTTTTCTTCAATATTTATGGAGTTATTGCCCTTTGTTTGATTTTCTTGTGCGGAGCATGTCACCATTAATATTGAAGGGATTCAAATGAAACTGTATATATAGAGGACAATGAGAAAGTGCAGAGCACAAAGACCACAACTCTTTCTTCAATATTCACGCCGTTATTGTCCTTGGTTTTATTTCCTTATGTGAAACATTAATTTTGTTGTGCGGAGCATAACTCCATTACTATTGAAGGGATTCAAATGAAACTTCATATAATGCTAGAGGACAATGAAAGGAGGTGCAGAGCACAAGGACCATAACTCTTTCTTCATTATTAACAGAGTTTTTGCTCTTTGTTAAATTTTCTTGAGCGGAGCATGACTCCATTAGTATTGAAGGGATTCAAATGAAACTTCATATAATGCTAGAGGAGGTGCAGAGCACAAGGACCATAACTCTTTCTTCAATATTTATGGAGTAATTGCCCTTCGTTTATTTTTTGTGCAGAGCATGACTCTATTAGTATTGAATGGATTTAAAATAAACCCAATATATTGATAGAGGACATTGAAAGGAAGTGCAGAGTACACTGACCATAACTCGATCTTCAATATTTGTAAAGTTATTGTCCTTCAGTTTATTTTCTTGTGCAGTGCATAACTCTATTAGCATTGAAGTGATTTAAAGTAAAACCATATATTGATAGGATGTTGAGAGGAAGTGCAGAGTACAAGGACCATAACTCTTTTTGTAGGAAGCTTAATTTTCGCCAACATGTAACTGAAATTGTGTTGCTTCTTCTGACAAGCATATGCTTCGGGGGCATACGTCATATCTTGTGACAAGCCTTGTTCTTGGTACAGATTCTAATTCTGAATATTTTGACAACAAATTACTGCAATTTATTAATTTTAAACTGTGCTATGAAATTCACGAGCTTGCAGCGTTTGACGTTCTTTTAACTCGGTAGGCTATGACGGACTAACAATCAGTGCTGCTAACAACTACGCTTCATTGGTTATTCTGGCCCTTTGCAGACTGACCTGGCACGTATATAAGTTGGAGTTTATGTGTAGGAATTAAACTAGGGGTAGGAATTAAACCATGAGGGCGTTAGCCCTTGTTCTTTATTAGCCATGCATCGGAAATAATGGAGTTGCTAATTGGCCAATAGACAACGATAATGATAAAATTATTTTGATTCTTACATATTTTGACATAATATTTTTACAATTTTGATGTGTTGTTTATTGGGTAGTTTAACAACGATAATTTTGTTCTTTGTCTTTAGAAAAAAATTAACAAGTATCATGTTAGAATATTGAATAAGAAGATACATTATAAAGTTTAAAGGTGAACAATTTCAGTTCATTCAAATTTTTCCTTTGTATCAAAAATCCACTCATAATCCACATACTTCTAGTTTCTTTGTCGCCTCTTTCTATGCCGTCAGCATTTTGATTGAATCTTAAATTTGACCATTTACCAAAAAAAAATCCCTGCCTACCTACCCTTATTTTTTTAGCATGGAACCTGAAACAAACATAATTTTGTTATGCCTGAAGAAAATGTATACTGTGCTAGAATGAGAGAGCTTTGTTCTTCTGATAATATAAACTCTGATAATACAACACTATGACGGCATAATGTATAGTACCCTTTAGATGGATAAGTGAATATTTTTGTAACATAGTTTATTCCACTAATTTCTGACATTTACTGCTTTTCTAATTCATAGATGTGTGCAATTATATCTCAGATGAGTTTGAAACTAGGTCACATCTGGCCAAAAACTAGGTCACCAGGCTAAATTAAAGAAAAAGCTTGTGAACACTATAGAGGCCACATTTATGCCCAATAATCATGAACTTGCTAAGAACATTTGTCCAAATTATGTCTAGGACAAGTTTAAAACCGTTTCACGTGGGGTCAAAAACTTTGTCACCAGGCCGAATTGACAAAAGTTCATGTGAACACTGTTTACTGAATCTTTATGAAAACAATTTAGTTCCTTAGCCCCTCAGGCGAGCGCCCTGGGGCCTTATGGTCCTCTTGTTTAATGTTCATAGTTGATGTGAAAGTGTATCATACTGGATTTGCTCATACTTCTTTCTGTCTAAATTGTGTTGTTTCTTCGTCCATTTTACTCTACTATTCTACCATTTACTCTACTATTGCATTGGGGCATACTTTGTTGAAAATGACTGTATTAGATGATTCAGTGTTAGATATCAGAATCAGTAGAAGGTAAAATAAAATAAAACACTTCTCTTAGTATATAAATTAAGAAATGGATTTGCAAAGCATTTCATAACTCTTGCGACTGACTTTAAATTGGAATGTGAAAGCAACTGTTAATGTACAAATGCACAGTCACAGATCTATTAACATATTTCTCTTAAATTTAATCTTTGTCATGAAGTTACTGCGCTCCTTTGATAAAAAAAATTGCAAACAAGTCTAGCTGAAATAATATGCCTTAAACATTTAATGGTCCAATTATTATTTTCGAAAACTAACCAATAGACTACAACATTTTGAAAAGCTCGAAAATGAGATTCCCCTCCCCAGTGCATTCCTGTGCGTCAGATAGTCATTATCAAATAACAGCAAACTTTGGTATACACAATTTTCCATTAAGTGCAATTTGAATTAAATATTTTCAATAGGATTCACATATTTAAGAAGAAATACCAGGCATTATTATTGTGTGATTTGTGTTTCAGATATTACAGATTATTAACTGGTAAGACTTGTTCATGAGCCAATTCTCATTATTGTGTTCTTTTGAAATACAACATATTGAAATGCCTTTAATTATGTTGTAATTCTTGACCTAAACCATTTATGTCAAAATCGATTAAAGGCCTGATAGAAATGGTCATAATTTTAGAACTTATTCAGTAAGCAATTCCAAAATGTCTTGCAGTTACAAGATTTAAGGAGGAATCTTATTTATAAGATCCACTGAAGATATGCAATCACAAGTGTGGTATTTAATCATATGTAAGATTTTTTGAAACAAATGTTCTTGACTGTATCATGGTACAGAGAAATCTGCCAACAACGACACCTGCATATAACAACATCCTGAATTATTCGACATTCGTCTGCGGTCCTAGCAGAATCCATATATGCTCTATATAGTCCAAACCTGTCCATAACGGAACCTGTAAGACCTGACATCCGACACTGTCAGTCCCGTAAGCATACCAATCTCATTAAAATCATCTCCTGTCTGACACTACTATATTATCCGCTGACTGGATCTGATAACTTCGCATTAGGGGTCACGTTCAGATGACCTTTTCAGGAACCAATCAAACTGTTGCCTTCAAATGTTGTGATATATATATATATATATAAACCACAAATATTATGCACAAGTTAAAGTAAATTTGGATGTTTACTCGCCTAATGTACCACTATATTCGTTGTTATCCACATGAAAATTAACTGTAAATTATTTATTCCCGACGATCGGCTGGAAATCAATCACTTTTCAAAAACCATTGTCCAACCTTGCTTTTAGTTTTTGGAAGGTGATTTGAACGTGACCTGTTATACGATGTCTTCAGATCCTAACAACGTTATGATTTTTATTTTAATGAGATTGGTAAGCATACGTACATGTATTTCACACCTTTTTTACCGTCACTCCCGCTTTATATTGAGCAGATCGCGAGTAGGTATGCCCTTAATACAATAATATCGCTTTCCTAAAGATGATTAGATCAAATCTCATTGATGTGTGAAATTTGTATTAACATAACGGAAATCGCAGTAAATTTATTGAAAAACTTTGATCACGCATGAATGCTGGTATATGTTATTTAATTAACAAACAAACATATTTCTATATGTTGTGTGTATTAAATAATTGAAATAATTGTAAATTAATGTCAAATGATTATATCGGCATATCCGGTATTAAACTTTTTTTTTAAACGTTTCATATGAAAACCAGTTTATACGACAACCTGTCTTATCCGACATTTTCAGTCGGACCCACTGGGTGTCGTTATTGACAGGTTCTCTGTATGATTGCATGACGTGAAAAAAGTGTTCTATTTATATGTACCTATAATTGAAATGAGTGGTCCTTTAGGAGATGGAAAAAATACCATACAGCATTCAAAGTTGTTATTTCAGCCATACTGTAGACAATCTATTAGGCCAATCTTAATCGATTGTTTGTGTGCTATTGCCTACCCAAGGTTGCTGGTAACGGGTAGGTACATGTTGCTAAACAAAATAACATGAAGGCCATGATGGCCCGAAATGTTACCTGAGTACTGGCAATGACAGAAACCAGCTCTAAAATCAGATGAATGTCATTGCCTACAAAATGACCCACATAAGACCAATATCTTACTGTTATTTACCTTAGCCAAGATTGTAAACAAACTGTGCAAGTCTGGTCAAAATTGAATGAAAAGTGAAGTCTCTACTGTGTCTTTGCGCCCAATTGTTAGGGGCATAACTGACGACAGACACTGGACAACGCAGGACAGTCCCCATACCAATAGCTAACCGAGCACTTCGTGCTCAAGTGAGCTAAAACTAGACGTGTCACTCGTGTCTGGACACAGACAAACGGGTGTAGCCAACACTCATTTTTGCCTTCACAAATGAATTTTCATTTATATTCTATAGTGGAAAAAAGCAAAGGGCCATAATTTTGCCAAAGTCGGTTGCAGCAAATAATTCCTTCCTTTAAAATCATCTTTTTGTTAAGGTTCTTCAGCTGTGAAAGTTTGAGTGAAATCCGCCCAGCCGTTAAAGAGGAGTTGTGTCCACATAATTTCGAGACGTATTTACAGACTTACGAACGGACAAGTGCAATGCTTAATGCCTCCCACTTCGTGGGGGCATACAAAACAACCTGCTTTTTCGTGTGAAGCAAAATAGGACAATTCAATCATTCAACAAAACAACAACAAATAAAATGTATCTATAGTCATAAAATCACATAACTGACTTCTCTAGATACACAACATATGGCAAATATTTGGAGGGCAACAAAAGAAAAAGTGTTTCTTTATCACTATTTAACTGTGTTTACTTAAGTCCCTGTTGTTTAATAACCACATAATTGTCTTAGCAATACATGTATTTAACTGTGTTCACTTAAGTCTCTGCTTCTTGGCAAACTTCTTGGCGCCCCATGTTTTTGCATCTATTCCCGAATGGCAACAAGAGGCACAAATTGGTCTAACAATTGAATACTTTGTATACAAATCCGCAGCAGTCACATCATTGTCATCTAACAAATTGTCTGGAGTTCCACAGTGAATGCAGACTGGTGGGAGGTAGTGTGGACACTTTGCAGAGTAATAAGCAATTTCAACCTACGAGCTGCAGGTCACACATCTCCGTACATACAGACCAGGTGCATCTTCCAACTGATCTCCACAGATATAAGACTGGCAAGTCTTGATGTTTTGTAAGATTTCCTCCTGCAAGAATATGAAATAAGATTTGAATATGTATAAATCAAATCACAAATGAAGACAGAAAACATCTGTTTAATATAAAGATAATTATTTAGTTTAAGATGCATCTGTATGTTACTGTTGTTTACAACTATTGAAGCAAAGTTATTTAGTGTTATAAAATGATAAACAGTATATTCCATAGTCAGAAGTACCGAAATCAAAGTATAACTTTATATAACAAACTAAAGTGTTTGATCAGACAGCCATATGATTTTTAGCTAGCTGGGCTCCAAGTTCCAAACCATTTAAAGAGCCAATAAATGTCATCTTTATTTCTGATGTATATGTATCGTTGACATAGGGGTAATAATTCATTGAATTCAATAATTGTATACTGATTTTACAACGTACATGGAAGTGACACAATTATAAACAGAGGGCCAATGATAAATGGATTACCTTAAAAAGTGGAATCCTTGTTAAAAACTCTAAGCTTAAGGTAACAAAGCTACAGGTTCTTAAAACGGACTGTATTGTCACAAAAATGTATACCTGTTGACGGTCAAGCTTGTTTGGACTGAAGATACATTTCGGCTTGGTACATTCTTCGCACAGGACAGCATCTCCAAACTTCTCACTCTGATATCATATGAAAAAAATGTTTATAATAAGTCGGCAACATGTATATTAATAAACACCATAAGCTGAATACTTTTTCACGGGGTAAATGCCTAAGTGACTCTGTGGTCCGGTCCTCCATCAGTATAAAGCATAGAATTGGGGTTCATAAATGTATGCCATCTGCGGAGGAGGCATTTTTAGATCTCATCAGTTCAACGACTTCAGCAGCATGTCGAAATGGACTGGATGGGTTGAATACCGTTTCCTTTCCTTTGTTGTCACATGCATGTCCCCTGAGAAGAAGCTATCTTTTTAGTTCTTAGGAATGTCTGTGACAAGAACAACTGAAGGAACAAGACCTCCAAGATGAAAATCGTGGTCAGTGGCAACTAGGACTGGTCCCTCTGCAGGAGTTAATACCTTGTTATGTCCTCTGACTCCAGTCGATATAGGGATTCCTGGTTCACCAACGGGAACTATTGACTTGTCATCCATGCATAAGAACATAGCACTATCTCTAAACTGCACACACAATTCTTTTATGTACTGTAAATATTTTGCAGCATAGTGTGCATCAGGATGTCAAACTCTTGCCTGGCATGTCTCCACATCGAATTTCACATTGAACTGTCCAGTGTACCTAAGGGCCGTTTTATGAAATGGATTACTGGGACAAAACTGCAGTCTGATTGTTTCATTACTAGGAATGGGTGTACCATCTGGCACCTCTTTTAGCAACTTCAGTCTTCAAGGTCTCTATTGAGATTGCCAATGGCAAGTACATTTCATCACATTTTCGCCTTTCTCTAATCTGTAAAACCTGTTTGTCGAAGTAGTTTCCCATTTCGTCAGAAAAGGCATCATAATATTAATCAGAACCATTAGTTGCTCGGAAGTCTATTAACAACTGAGTGTCATCTGCTCCAATGATCTTTGATACCCTTTCATTAATTTCTTTTTCACTGGAAGAATTAGCACTTTCTTCATACCCCGTTAGACTAAAATACATGTGTCTAATGACTGACTTTGGACATTTCACATAACTTATAAATTTGTCAATGAATTCTTTTCTCATGGCCCTGCTTGAAAATTTCGGTAGATCTTCTGATATTTCAGAGATAACTTTCATGTTGCGGTCTATTTTGTCTGCTGTTTGGCCTACTGGAACACTCCAAATAAAAATTTAATGTTCCTATGCTTCCACCATATGCAACCCTATATAACATGATCGGTTTCGACCGACGTAGGTTTTTGATGAATTTGCGAGTTTCAATTCGATTATCAGGACAAAAACTGTCAAGATGCACGTCTGTATAGTCTGGAGTATTCACTATAGTCTCATTCAAATATCTATATTCTTCTTTGACATTGGAATCAACAACAGGATCGATGCATACTGAGGATCAGTCACCAGAATTTGCCTTTTCTTGGTTGATATGTGCTTTGGTGCTTTTTGGTTATCACTTTCAAGCCTGTCCGTGAATTTTGTTAGTGATTGTGCCAAACTACCCATGAATTGTGCCAACTTTTTGTTTCTACTGTCACTCATGGATGGCAAACTAAGGACAGAGAATATATCTGCAACCAGTTCTCCCATTCTGTCAGCTTTAATAACTGGAGGCCTATGTCGGAGTGCTTTGAAGTTGTTGTAGTTCTCAAATTTGTTTGCTTCACATGGGATCTGGCAACCAGATTCTTTAAGTCTCGGGTGACAGTGATCTACATACTACAGTGCATTACTGAGTGATTTTAGAACCTGTTTACCGCTATCTTCAACAATGTCAGCCGACCAACCGCAGCCAGTTTCTTCAGCCCAGTCAATCAAATCAGAGTAGAGTTTTTGAGGACCAGTAAGTTTTTTAACTTTGTCATTTTTGCGCACTTCATGCTTTTTGGGCATCATATACCTCTTTGACTTTCTCATTACCACTTAAAACGCATTAGTCGATTCACTGTTAGTACTAGTAGACGGAAGGCGATTGGAGTTTATTGCAAACTCAACAAAAAATTTTTTAGATCGACAGGCGACACTCAGTTGCATGTTAATGTTAGACATTTTTATTTGCTCCATACCGCCAATCCGATTGCCTACTTTTACACATTGAACGCATTCGGGCGACATTTCATAGCCCGAAGCAGTGGCAGCTGTGCGAACAAAATCTGCAAAATCATTTGTCACAGACTGATGCAGAGTAATTGGAGGAAAAATTACATTTCCGTTGAAATCTTTTCCAGACACGACCAAACAGCAGGGCGCTACCATTTTTTAACCGTAAACCGTGTAAAGTAAAATGAGAACCGTCAATGTCGTAAAATATGTAGGCTAGACTAAACTAAAGCGATTTTAGAAAAGCTGAAAAAGCTCGTCGATGAAAACTTCATTTTAAAAATTTTACGAAATCCGGTGTGGGGCAAAATTGTAGATGCGGGTGCAAAAACAAAGAATTTTTTTCTCACTTTACGATTTTTAGGTGCGGAAAATCCGACGAACATCTGATCAATTTGTTGTGGCCTTATAAAGTAGTGTATTCAGTTGTTCACGCCAGATATCGTTTTACACCTGAGTGTTAATATTTATGAGGAAAACTTTGGGTTAATGGATTAGTTATCCAAATAAACCAAACAGACCAGCCTATGCAGGTTTATGTTGGTTCACGATGACTGCATGTTCTGATTGGATTACTGAGACTATAAATCCGACTGTTTAGGGGATACAAGTAACTGTAAAGAGAAAAACAGAGTTCGGTGAGTAAAACTGTATTGTACTGTATGTTTTCAATGTGCAATCTTTTATATATATATATATATATATATATATATATATATACATACGTTATACAACACTAAAACAAATAAAAATAATATTGTACTGTCTTGTCTTGTATTAATTTGGTTTTTCTTTATTATTATTATTATTATTATTATTATTATTATTATTATTATTATTATTTATTATTACTATTATTATTATCCTTATTATTATAAATTTAGGATTTAACCTCAGATAATTAGTTTCTTTTATTTCGGGCTGTAGTTTTTATCCACGTATAGCAAATAAGTATGGTATTTAAAAGGCATATTTCCACCTCAAAGCGCTGTTTTCTTTGCGAATATTTTTTTCGTATATATTAAAGGACCTCGGGAAGACTTTTAATGTTGTTTTGGGGAATGTGTCACTTGCCATAAATAAAGGACATCGGGTTGCTAATAAGACTTTTCCCGTGCTGTCGCAGCTGTAGTTTCACTTTGTTTATATTTGATGCCTGTAACTTTGTTTATATTTTATGCCTTTTTTGAACGTAAGTATTATGTATAAAAAAAAACTTGTATGAAAAACAATGTATTCAATCTACAATTATGTTGCTGATTTTTTTAATAAAACCTAAGCCCTTAAAATGACAAATTTGAAACAAATATAAAATTTGCAAAATTCAAATAAGAAAAATACTTTCTCTCAGTTATATGTCAATAAGGTATATATTTGAGGTGACGTATTATTTGTATCACATCATCACATCGCTCTGGCATTGGTGTAACATCATAGATAGCAATGAGAAATTTTCATGCGAAATTTAATGAATCTATTTTTATTTTTTTTATGTTTGTGATTTTATGTTATGTTTATCGATTTATTTAGTCTATTTTCTTTGGTATGTTTTCAAAGTAAAGACAGAAAAAGATGAGATTAATAAAATACTAAAGACAACATTAAAACAAAAACGTAAGATTTGTTGCTTGTGACAAAACATTACTCATTTCTAGACCTCGCTAAATAAACAAATCTTTATTCAGCCCTAACCTAGTAAACTATATGTATTGCATAATTTATTCCAAATTATTTATTATGATTTCCTTTCAGTCCCTTAAACATCTTTGGGAAGCAGGTAGTTAGGCAGTAAAGTATGAATGACCCAGTAGCATTAAGCCATTAAGGTTTATCGTAAAATGAATAAACATATGGACGGATGGTTAGGTTGTTTTTAGTTAGCTAAACTCAATGTTAAGCAAAAATCTCGTAAATAAAGTTCTTCGATTAATATTGAAAGACGCATTGTGTAAATTATAAAGCAAACTATAATTTGTCGTTAAAAATATAAATGAGGTTTCTCGTGGGAAAACCGGGTTTAATGCATGTGCGTAAAGTGTCGTCGCGGATCAGCTCATAATCGGGACGACGAGAATTTTGTTCCTTGTCTACAGACAAATTAGCGAGTATTATGTTAGAAAAATCATTAATGGATCATAAACTTCTATAATGACAGAACTTGTTTTGTAAGTTGGTAACGCTGAATTTACTGTTTTCATATCGTACGCTTGGCGCCAAAAATACCCTAACTGACATGTCATATTTACAGAAGATAAAAACGATTTTCTAAAATTTAATGTAAAATTGAGTTTTTACAATACATTAAAGTGCAATTGTCATGTGTGTACATTTCAATTAGTGTACAAACAAATGTGCATAGAGCTGTTCAGTTAAACGAGTTTTTGCGCTGAAATTGTGTACACGCAAAAAGTGCACTGCGAATTTGCTTTGTCAATAATAACGTTTTTAACATCTTTTGACAAGGTTTTTTAATAATTATTATCCATATTATACAAATAATTTTACTGATATTTACTTGAACCAATTAATAAGTTTTTGTAAGCAAACTGTTTAGAGCACAGACAACGTTACCAATATCTTTTGCGCCAATAATCTTGGTAATGCTCGTACATAATCTTTTTTTACCGAAGCCAAATATAAGGATGTTTAGCCATTGACAAGGTTTTGTATGTTTATATTGATAAGACAGTTGGTAAGTTATAGTTTATGCTTTCCAGTGATTTATAGGAATATATCAGTGATATAAAGTTGGTTATTAACTCCGGTAATTTCTACTGTTTCACACTGATTTCCGATTTAATACAGTAAATGAAATGCACCGTCAACGATGCCGGGCTCAAAATTGTGACGTCATGACGTTATAATTCCCGCGATTGTTTGAAATTTAACGCATTTAGATAGCACATAAAAATAACAAAACAGCGTAAAAAGCATAAAATAAAAACAATTTTTTGTGTGTTTCGATAGAATATCGATTGTTGATTAGCTCGCCGCTCGTGAAAATAAAAATTTCTCTGACCACTCGAAAATAACTTATGAACACACTTAAAATCGATATTCTACCGAATTCAACAAATATCCTCTATTTATTCTTCTTGCAGTTTTCCATTTTCACCTGTGTCTGGGCAAATGTCTTCGACGATGGCTCTAGCGCTTTGTTTTTCTGTGCTAGGATGTATTTGTCTCATGGGTATTACACCCGTGAATGCATTGACAAACATGGAATTGATGGTCTTTGCGGTCGATAACGGCGCAGGTAAAATTATATTTGATATTAACTAAACTTTTCAAAAGGTCGGTTATTAGATTTGGGTATTTTGTTTACAGTCGGGGGTGGCGGCGTCAACTTCTTGTTTTCGCCCTCTTACTCGAGAACGGATTGAGCTATTCATACATTATAGCGAGACCTCGCTTGGAATTGCAAATTGGGTGGGTGGGATCAAGGTCAAGGTCACTGTTAATAAAAACAGAAAAACGATTTCCACTTAATAACTTGAGAACAAATTAATACTTTAATGAAACTTCATATATAAATAATATATAAATAACTTATATCAAGACCTGGCTTAAGATTGCATATATGATGGGTGGGGTTAAGGTCAAGGTTACCGTTACTAAAAAGATAAAACGGTATCTTCTGTATAACTTAAGAACACATTGAGCTATGTTAATGAAACTTTATATGTAGATGTCTTATATCGAGACTTCGCTTGGGATTGCATAGGGGTTGTGTGGGTCAAGGTCTTGGTCACCGTTACTAAAAATAGAAACACAATTTCCGCTCAATAACTTCAGAACGCATTGAGATATTTTAATGCAACTTCATATATAGACACCTTATATTGAGACCTCTTTTGGGGTTGCGTATAGGGTGGGTGAATTCACGGTCAATGTCACCGGAAGTAAAATTATAAAAACGGTTTGTATTCAATACATAGAGAACAAATTGAGATATTTTAAAGAACCTTTATACGTAGATATACGTAGATACCTTTTATCAAGACCTCGCTTGGGATTAAACCTGCGGTTGGTAGTTTAAGGTCAAGGCTAACGTTACTTAAAATAGAAAAACAAACTTCCGCACTTCATATGTACCTTATCTCTAGACCTCGCTTTCGATTGCATACGGGGTGGTTGTGGTGAAGGTCAAGGTCACCATTGCTACAAAATAAAACAGTTAACGTCTAACAGCTTAAGAACGAGTTTAGGTATTGTAATGTTTGTTAAAATGTAGATACCTTATATTGAAACCAAAATTGGGTAAGCATCTCTTGTTTTCTGTCCTCTCGTTTTGCTCTTTTTCTCATACCCTGTTTGTTGCAATCCTACCATTCGTTATTTCGTACCCTCTCTGTTTCATTACTATTATTTATTTTCCTCTCATCCTTTCTTCTCCTTTAGTGATTCCTCTTTGTTTCTGTTTGTTTCATACCCTCTTTGTTTCCATCCTATTTCCTTCCCTTTTTTTATCATAGCCTCTCTTTTCATTCGGTGATCCCTTGTTTGTTTCAAGCTTTCTCTTTCTTTTTCTATTATCCGTTCCTCCATATCTCTTGTCCGCTCCGTACCTTATTTGTTCATTTTTTGTATAATTATATAGTCAATACCTTCTAGCATTCTATCCTTTGATTTCAGCATTGATGCACGAGAATGAAACAAGCAATGCTTTTACGATTCATCTTCCGGGGAAGATCAACGATCCTGTAAACTTTACAGCTTTTCTACAGCAATTCGAAGTAGACACCGGGAAAGGTACTTTAAAATCCGTTCTTTTCACAGTCTTTAAATTGTCTGTATTCTTGATTCATCGCGGACTTGCATCCGTTTTAATTCATTTATGTAATGTCAATTCAAATAATGCAGAGCACAAATCATGTTCGTAACTGTCGTTCTGTGTAGGGTTGCCCGCAACTGACTTCTTAAAAATCACTTAGTTGTCAAGGCAGTTATTTGCTCGAGATGTTAAATAAACATACTAGTAAACAACATACCGCATCATTTATATTAATTAATACGCGAAAATGAGAGCACTGCGTAATAAAGATACTTTTCCGTTAAATGTCTTTGAGACCTATTATTATGAAATTTATGTTTCATTTAAGTATATGAAGTAGTAGTAGTAGTAGTAGTAGTAGTAGTGGTAGTGGTAGTGGTAGCGGTAGTGGTAGTGGTAGTGGTAGTAGTAGTAGTAGTAGTGGTAGTGGTAGTGGTAGCGGTAGTTGTAGTAGTAGTAGTAGTAGTAGTAGTGGTAGTAGTAGTAGTAGTAGCAGTAGTAGTAGTAGTAGTAGTAGTAGTAGTAGTAGTAGAAGTAGTAGTAGTAGTAGTAGTAGTAGTAGTAGTAGTAGTAGTAGTAGTAGTAGTAGTAGTAATAGTAGTAGTAGTAGTAGTAGTAGTAGTAGTAGTAGTAGTAGTAGTAGTAGTAGTAGTAGTAATAGTAGTAGTAGTAGTCATAGTAGAATAGAATAATAGTAATAGTAGTTGTAGTAATTGTTATGATGGTGACCGGTTGTTGTGGATACAGTGTTCCTGTATGTATGTATGTTGCGCAATTTCAGATTGTGATTGTGTTTTCTTGTTTAATGTAGGTTTAACTACTCAACAGATGCTCTCCGCATGTAAATGTGAGAAGTCAAAATGCGAATGCTGCTTCAATCGCACTATCAAGATAACAAGGTTTACATTTTCAATCAAAGGTAATACGGTTTAATGTATAGTTTATATTTTAAACGGACTAAGTCATCGAAAAAGAATTAAGGTGGTAATTTCTTTAAACAAATATTAAATTAACGTTAATAAAATAGGGTATATATAATGGGAAAAAGAGTGTAAGTATTGTGAGATCAAATCAATATATAATATGGGTTGTGTTTGTTTGGCCCCTTTCCTGCTTACATTTTGACGTCAGAATTGTGAGAATTCGGAATAACCGAAGTAAACATACGACTCCTTATCAAGCATGATAACGCATTTTGTTAAAGCGCTCTCTACTGTCATGTCTTCGTATGGCTCCTAAGTCGTGAGTTCGATACCCGCTTAGGTTTTTATTTGTTCAAGTTTGTTTTTTGCTAATAGGTTAGTACCGAACATTATCGCACAACACCTTTGCTAATACGGTTAAAAAGCTTGTAACACTTTCGTTGCATTCATAATGATGTAAAACATTTTAAATGTTTGTCATAGTGTTTGTTATTAATGTTTAAACTGAGTTTTGCCTAATGCCATGGCTATTTCTCTTCGATAAATTATTCATCTGTCTTCCACAAAGATAGCGCGGTAATAAAACTGATAACCATCACTTTTCACTATATACGCGAAAGTACATTCGGAGAATGTGTTGGTTATGACAGAGTGTCGGAATGCCATGAAAAGTAAGATACTTATGCTTGTAGCCCAAAGAAAGACCATGATATTGTACACAGGATTTGGCTCATCAGGTTTCTTGTCCGACAATATTTTTCATTTTCAACTGAAAGTTGTTTTTACAGGCCTTAAATATATAATTCCTACATAGTATTGTTAGTGGCTGTAAGCAGCTACATAGTTTTCACACATGTTAACGTTTGAATTAGTGGCGCAACTAGTGTATTTTACCGATGAAACATGTATAAGTTTATGACTTATGTAATTAAGGTGACATATGCTTCTGCATACCTCTCTAATTGCCCAGATTGTCCATGATAACGCGTCGGGGTTTTTATTTTAAGTTATTATATGGTCATGTATGTCATTATATACAATTATATTTTATTTACTGTTTCTATTGTACAATTTTAGTATACTGTATTTTCAATATATTTGCAAAACATTCCTAAAAACACACAATAACGGGTCTTAAGTACCTATTGTTCTTACTTGAATCGAAAAGATCCTTCGGACGCTATAATATGGAACAGGGCTATTTCTCTTCGATAAATTATTCATCTGTCTTCCACAAAGATAGCGCGTTAATAAAACTGATAACCATCACTTTTCACTATATACGCGAAAGTACATTCGGAGAATGTGTTGGTTATGACAGAGTGTCGGAATGCCATGAAAAGTAAGATACTTATGCTTGTAGCCCAAAGAAAGACCATGATATTGTACACCGGATTTGGCTCATCAGGTTTCTTGTCCGACAATATTTTTCATATTCAACTGAAAGTTGTTTTTACAGACCTTAAATATATAATTCCTACATAGTATTGTTAGTTGCTGTAAGCAGCTACATAGTTTTCACACCTGTTAACGTTTGAATTAGTGGCGCAACTAGTGTATTTTACCGATAAAACATGTATAAGTTTATGACTTATGTAATTAAGGTGACATATGTTTCGGCATACCTCTCTAATTGCCCAGATTGTCCATGATAACGCGTCGGGGTTTTTATTTTAAGTTATTATATGGTCATGTATGTCATTATATACAATTATATTTTATTTACTGTTTCTATTGTACAATTTTAGTATACTGTATTTTCAATATATTTGCAAAACATTCCTTAAAACACACAATAATGGGTCTTAAGTACCTATTGTTCTTACTTAAATCGAAAAGATCCATCGGACGCTATAATATGGAACAGTGCACTTACAGTTTCAAAAACTTATAGTTCAAACGAATGTTATAACTGTAATTGAATTTTATTCTTTGTTTCTAATATTCAAAACTGTAGACGAATTTTCGTTTAGACACAATCTCAATAAACCTTTCAAATCTGTTATGTTTTAATTAAACTAGTGTTGCTATTAACATTTGAATATAGTGAGTTGTGCCCAATGCTACGCATAAGCGAACAACTGCATTATCAATACACATTGGGTTATACATTTTGTGATTAAAGTAAGGAGTTAAAAAAGTTAAAACTCGATGAATCTATAAATGTTAATGGGTTATCACATATGATCGTATATTCTATTTTTACTTATAAATATGTTATTATTTCAACATTTTTAATCTGTCGTACATGCATTTTTTCAAGAACTGGTACATTACTAAAGTATGAAAAAATGCAAGCCTTGATAAATTATTGATAAATAATTGATTTATAATTATGCATATGACCGTTGAGTATGATATTACCTAATGCATGTTTAAACTGTCGGCGGAAGAGAACGGTCTTTAGTAGGGCGATTTCCAGAGATTAAATCGCCTGACCTACTTTTTACTTTACAGGCTGCGACGCAATAAGAGTCGATACTGCCAAATTTGAACGTTATTCGGCTCTTTCAGGATTAGTCGACAATTTGACTTTTATGCATATCATTGCGTTTGCATGAAGCAGTTTGCCAACAAACCTGTATTTACCAAGATATTCAAAGTAGAGAGAATGACAATGAGTAGTTTGATTTTCTTGTGTAAAAATGGCATTGCAGAAATTCAGTTTCATTCCAACAAATGTGCCTTTTCTGTTAAGAATTGTGTACACTGTATTTCCCTGGATTTTGGTTTTTTTTTT
Source organism: Congeria kusceri (assembly GCA_027627225.1). Taxonomy (NCBI): domain Eukaryota; kingdom Metazoa; phylum Mollusca; class Bivalvia; order Myida; family Dreissenidae; genus Congeria; species Congeria kusceri. The sequence goes on from CM051026.1 coordinate 48,183,460, forward strand.
TTTTCGTTTACAGTCTTTCTACGTTATAGCGGTTTGATATTTTCTTTTTTAGCGTGTGTTAGCGCAACGTTCGGTAAGAATCTGTCTAACGTGGAAATAGCGGCGACATTCAACAGTCGGACATTGTTTCAGAAAAACATTTCACGTGCGTATATATAACCAAACATTAGTAAACTACGAAAACATGATTGCGATATTGATACTACTGCTTCTACTGCAGCTAATTATGATGATAAGATGATGATGTTGATGATGATAATGATGATGATATTGATGACGATGATGATGCTACTGACGACGAAAATGACGATGACGATGATGACGACGACAACAATGATGGAGATAATGCTGGAACTGATTCTGCTGCTACTGATGACGATGATTATAACGATATGAGGATGGTAGTGACAATGTTTATTACAATATAAATGACTATGATGATGATAATGTTGATGTTGACCATGATGAAGGTATGGTGATAATAATGATGATGATATTGATGGCGATGATGATGCTATTGACGATGAAAATGACTACTATAACGATGACGACGGAAACGTTGATGTTGTTGATGTCGAGAATGATGTTGTTGTTGTTGATGATGATGATGATGATGATGATTGTGGCGGCGATTATGATGAAGATGATAATTTATATTGATTTCGTTTTCAGTTGACACATTCAAGAGTCTATGTTTACCCCTGCCTATTCCTCTGCTTCCGTTATCGGTCAAGGGGTGCATTGCGCTGTTTGATGTGAACATCGAGAAGCGGGATATTTGTATGAAAGCCTCCGTGCAAATCACCGTGCTGTTTGTGAGTGTTTATAAGTCAAGGGAATGTTTTTTAGCTTTATTACATCAGGCACGTATTTTCAGGTAATGATTTACTTGTTCTTGATGAATATGAAGTTGATGATTGTGGTGATTTTTTTTAACTATTTATTTGGTGTGCAACACACACGCACACGTACACACACACGCACGCACGCACACATATACACACACACAAACACACACACACACACACACACAAAACATTGCACATCTATGGCATAAAAAACATTGCATGTCTAACAAAAATATGCCAAAGACACGCAATTGCATTAAGTGTATATGTAGTTATGATATTATTCAACCTACAAAAATAATGTTATGATATACAAAATAGTTATTGCATAACAAAATGTGTATACATACAACGGTATTAATACATTTACATGTGTTAACTTGAAACATATCATAAAAACATTGCACGTTTAACAAACAAAAGTGAACTACAACAATAATGTTATGATAAACAAAATAATTATTGCTATGTGTATATATCCTGGTTCATTCAATTTTGCTTAAACAATATCTTATAAACATGTTAATCTTCTTTAGGACTTGTTACTATTTTCTTTACATATGTTGTTATTACAGGTCCTTGAATTTTATTATTATATGTGAACATGTCTTCAAAATTCTTAATGTATTTACTGATTATTTTTATCAAGCCTTGGTACAATCGAAAATTCACACTTGTTTCAGTTTGGTATCCAATCTTTCTTTGGATTTAAAACAGTCTTTGTCTATCACTATGTTTCTAACAAATCGAATACCTCTTTCATATATACTTTTAATATATGTATATAATTATTGTCAATTTTTAAAAAGTCGTTGTAAAATAGAGACATAATTAAAATATCTTCACTATTGAATATAGGCAACTTTTCAATATACAATATATAGCTTTTTAAAACATCTAGCCAAAATGTATTTTTCAAATATAAGCAAAGGTTCTCAGCAAACATTTTACCAGTATTAAAAAGTTTTTTAATATCAGTGAAAGATTTGACAAGTTTAAAACCATTGGCGTCTCGTATTGTAAATCTCTTAAGCCATGTTATTATTGTTATTGTAATTGTTGTTATTGTTGATGCTGATGATCTGATGATTATGATGATTGCGATGCTTGCGATGATGATTATGATGATTGCGATGATGATTATGATGATTGCAATGATTATTGCGATTATTATGAATTTTATTATTATTATGATGATTGGGCTGCTGCTGATGTTGCTGATGATGATTGTGATGATGATGATCGCGATGGTGATGACTTAATTAGAAGTAATACTATTTGATAATTGTTCTAAATTTTAGAAAACCTTCGAATTTACACTCGGACAAGGTTGCGTTCATGTCCCTAAATTTCTACAAGCGGTGAACGAGCTATCGTTCCGTTCAATTAACGTCGAGCCACGTAAGTATTTTCTCATTTTTTTTAAATTTATGTTGGTTCCAATATAAGAAAGTTATTAAGTTTGAGTAATATAAATTATTTATCTTTAATTCACATTAATCAAGTAATTGTTTCATTTATTGACGTTCAAACTGATGTTATTATTAGTATTATTATTATTATTATTATTATATTTATTATAATTAGTAGTAGTAGTAGTAGTAGTGGTGGTGGTGGTGGTGGTGGTGGTGGTGGAGGTGTTGATGGTGGTGGTGGTGGTATTATTATTATTATTATTATTAGTAGTAGTAGTAGTAGTAGTAGTAGTAGTAGTAGTATGATGATGATAATAATAATGATGATGATGAGGAGGAGGAGGGTGTTTATTATTATTAATATGATGATTATGACGCTGATGATGATGTCGATGATGATGTTGCTGCTGCTGCTGATGATTATTATTATTATTATTATTATTGTTATTATTATTATGCTTATTATTATGATTATGATATTGATTATGATTATTATTATGATGATGATGATGATGATATTGATAATTATTATTATTATTATTATTGTTGTTGTTGTTCTTGAGGTTGAAGAGATTGTTTACTATTGTTATTATTATTATTATTATTATTATTATTATTATGATTATTATTATTATTGTTATTATTATTATTATTTTTTTTTTTATTTTTTTTTTTAATTTGCAGAACCCGGAAACCTCATTCAGCTCTTTGAAATGATGCACTTCGACGGAATCTCTCTAATAAGCCCGGAAATGTAACAGAAACGAGAATATTTAACACTGTTTCTCACAAAGATCGAGTACAGGGCCAGAGTTTGTTGATTTTTTGTTTCTCGCATCCGCCAACCCGATTTCTTTGGAAAATACAAAAAATGGAACACAAATAATAGTATAATGATAATAAACAAGAAATTTGTAACAATCATTTATTTCCACTGATGTTGCATTGTTTAAGAATATTAAAATATTTCAACTCACAGTTTTAATGTAAAAGCACAGTAACACGTGTCTTTTTTCCAACGTTAATCAAGATGATTGGATATAAATGCTATATATATGGGATCTGACACGAGTTGTCAATTCATGCCATATTTTATTAAACGAGTTAAGGAATTTTGCTAGTAAGCGAGCCTTTTTCATCACATGCTTTTGTACGAAATTTGCCTTTTGTGGTTATTTCTAATCTCCCATATTTGTCTGGAACATTTTGGTGTATTTCATTGCAGTCTAACTTGAAATGTGAACTTTTTGGGTGTGTTTACTGTGGTATGGGGCTTTTGTCGAAATATGACTGCCGACACCCTGTTTTCTACCGTTTTCTGCATTCAGACGAGATGCATTTTCTTAGGAGTAACATGACATATCTTTTTATTGCAATATTCATCTTTAAATTAATACCATGCTTGCACAATCTGAAATAAAGAAAAGGCTAGAAACATGCTTGGAAAGTTCGCCGTTTTATGATGTGATCCTATGGGAATTGGAATTACTGGTATCTAACCTTGAAATGATAATCACGTATGGATAAGGCGTAAAAAATATGTTTGTTTCAGGTAACATGCCCCCCAAAAATTATGGTAGATTGGTCGGGATTTTTTTTGGGGGGGGGGGGGATGTCGTAAACTTGAAGATTCTAAAACTGATTAAATATTCAAAACGTATCAGTAATATCCTTAAACATTGTTTATAAGTGGATACTATTGAAACAAAACACTTATTTATTAACAAACACATTTGATTATTGAAAAAGGTAAATAAACCAAAAATCTATCTGACTAACCCAATAAAATGTTCTAGGGTCGGGGCATTTTTTTTAGGGTAGGTCGGGTTACCTGAAACAAACATATTTTGTTTACGCCTAAATAATTTGGCTACAGTATTTGCACTGTCTTATTGAGAAACAGCGTAGGTCTGTCTTTACTAGATTTTCTAAATTAATAGCTCCTGTGTGGGTGTGTCTGTGTTATAATAAACTCATTCATGGTTAATTAGCGTATATATTGGATCTTTTTTCACTATTAACCGTACTTATGTATAAAGTAATTGCTCTATATGTTGGGACACTTTTTGCTGTCCCAATTTTAAGAAGCAGATAAATAATTCCTTCTGAATGTGTCCCAATATTTAGCATCATCAATTGAAGGTCTAAACCCATTATTTGTAAGGTTCAATTGCGTAATGGGTGTGTGTATGAATTCCCATAAAACAAGCAAATCACCTTTGATATAGATCATTGCTCCAGGGATTTATTTATGACGCGCCGACAAGGGGCCACATTGGCGGGGTTAGCTGTCTATAGTCTACAGGATATATGGAATATGCACATGCTCTTTCACAACTTGGACAGTTTGCTAATACAGTGCAATTTATCAGTGCCGGTTTATAACAATTAGATGGCGATTTTTAATTGCCGACTTCACGGAAAAATATTGTCCCGAAATTTAGAAACAGGAAAAATTCTAATTTTCAAAGTGTCCCAAAATTAACAGTCACGAAAAATAATTATTTCATTGGATTTTAAGGGTGACCTAATATTTAGAGTGCCCCAACATATAGAGTTATTACGGTAGTGTTATGTTTTATTGTCCTAATATTTAGAGTGCCCCAACATATAGAGTTATTACGGTAGTGTTATGTTTTATTGTCCTAATATTTAGAGTGTCCCAACATATAGAGTTATTACGGTAGTGTTATGTTTTATTGTCCTAATATTTAGAGTGTCCCAACATATAGAGTTATTACGGTAGTGTTATGTTTTATTGTCCTAATATTTAGAGTGTCCCAACATATAGAGTTATTACGGTAGTGTTATGTTTTATTGTCCTAATATTTAGAGTGTCCCAACATATAGAGTTATTACGGTAGTGTTATGTTTTCTTGGCCTAATATTTAGAGTGTCCCAACATATAGAGGTATTACGGTAGTGTTATGTTTTATTGTCCTAATATTTAGAGTGTCTCAACATATAGAGTTATTACGGTAGTGTTATGTTTTATTGGCTTGATTTTATAATTGAAATCATATATTCAGATACTTGTTATGGTTTTTTATCATTAACCCGAAGCTTGCTTATCGTAAAGTATATTTTGATTGAATTATTTTGTAACGTTAACCAAATGTCAAGTCAACGTATATACAGAACATGTATTTGAGTTTTCGCTTGTGCAAACGATAACTATTTGGTGATTAAAAACTAGCTTATTGTGCGTTTCAAAGCACTGTTTGTTCTAAACTTTTATTCCAATTTAAATAGAAACATATGTCAATTAACTTCATTTGGTTAATTGTATTTATGCTACTATATCTGTTGTAAGATCGTACATACACACTTAAAAAAATGTGTGAAACAGGAAATATTTTTCATAATTAACAAGGAGATTACTGATTGTAAAGTATACTTTTATTGAATTACTAAGATAATTGAACTTATTTGTTAACACACTTTCTGTTTTATATTACAATAAATTTATTGTCTCTTTATTAATATGTAAAAAAGGATATGTTTTTCATTTTTATTGAATTATTTTGATAATTGAAATCATTTGTGAACATACTTGCTGTTTTATATTACAATAAATATATTTTCGCTTAATTAATATGTATATTCGAACTGTTTTTCATATTAAAAAGGAGCTTACTGATTGTAAAAGGTATTTTTATTGAAGTACTCGATAATTGAAATCATTTGTGAACACACTAGCTGATTACGATAAATTTATTGATGCTGAATTAATGTGTATATTGAAACTTTTTTTTATAATTAACAAGGAGGTTTTTTAATGCAAAATGCAATATTTTTATCGAAAATATTTTGTAATTGAATTCATTTGGAAAAAAAACATGCGATTTAAATCAATATTAACACATACAATTAACGTCTATATTGGCTCTATTTTCATGATGAACACCGTCTTACTGTACTATTTGTGTGTATTTTTATTAAAATTATTTCACACTGGAAATCGTGTTTCAATTAAAAGGATCTAATTTGAAGAAAGTATGGATAGACCCTATTGCATTGCATAATGAGATTATCGAAAAAGAATCAATGCTTTGGACAATTATAACAAAATGTTCGATTCACTGAACTATAACACTTAGATTGGAATGTTCGATTCATTAACCGGTAGCAATTCAAATTAATGTTCGTTTCATTGAACTTTAACAATTAACATGTTCGTAAGCTTTAAATGTTCTGTTCTGTTATGTTCTACATAATATGTGTTCTTTCATCTCATATGTACACGCGTATTTTCCTTCTTATAATGAATGTTTGAACGCTTTTAAATAAAAACACTTTATCAGTTGTTGTTTTGTTGTTTTATTGGTGCTTTTTGTTGTTGTTTAGTTAGTGTTGATCTTTTAATGAATAAACTTTATCCCATCAGCAGGCGTGCATTAACGAAATAACACCCAATGGAATAAACTTTGCTTTTATTGTAACACTGTGGTGCTAAAGCAGTCACGTGCAGTATGATGACGTCATCTTGTTGATTTTGTGACGTCATTTTATGTTTTTCGTAATATTTAGTGCGTTTTTCTTTCGTTTATTTTCTAAATAAAATGGAAAATTATGGGAAAAATAGCATACTAGCTAAGTGTTGATAAATATAAGGTTATTTTCTCGGCACGAAAAGGTGAAACACTGACCAAGGTGCGTGGTTCAGGTTGTCTAAGCCTCGCTAAATAAACTTATCTTTATTCAACACTTAACCTAGTATTCTCTAAATTCTTTACCGTGAATTAACTAGTATTGTGCCGATTAATCATTTTGTTGATTAATCAAGGACTAATAGGTTATAATTAATTGGTCCATTAAGATTTGGGATTCGTCGATTAATTTAAGTTATCTAATTATGCATGAGTTTTCTTTCTTTAAAAAGTTCCAATTTCTTTCTTTTAACTCGAACAAGTGCTCCGATTCCTTATATTTACATTATATTTGGGATGATTTCATAGCATTCATTTATATTATTTTTGTTTAACATGCATTTTATTGCCATTCTAAGAGAAATATCACGCACAGCAGTTTTCGTATCGAAACAGCGAAGTACCACCCCTTGTAACGGAACTTCACAAAATAGAATGCAAATACGATTAATAAAATAGGCTAGTTCCCTACAAAAAAGTCATTTTCTCCTATTTTACATTCAATTTGGTGCGACAAATGAAATTTAATGTAAACATTATAAGTCATAACATTTTTATTTTACTTGCATAAAGCATATCGCTACAAAACTAAAAAAGTAATTAAACAGATGCAAAAATACCGGTGACATCAAGAAGAACTGCTATTTCGGCCGGTATAGCCAACGAGCACCAAACATAATCATGCTTAAGAAAGTTTAGTTTAAAATAAGAGATGCTTTGTTAGTAAGACTGCAGTAAATCCACATCATGAATACTTCTATACCACAGTTGAGTTCTGACACTTAAACTTTACATAATTTTCTTTGCTGAGAGGAGTTAAACAGGTCCTGGATAATCCTGTTTAAATATTAACACAACAGATGGAGACTTAAATGCTTTTAAATGCTTTTAAATGCTTTAAATCCACACCATAGAATACAAATTTTCACTCGGCGAGAAAAATGCAGAACAATCCACAAATGACATCACCAAACAAGTGATGACGTGTAAGCTAGGTAATCGATCAATAGCATCCACATGTACGTATCTTTAGCTTTGCATGAGCATAACTTGTCTTAGAAGGAAAACATTCTAATATAAATCTCAAAATGCATTATTTTCTTATTGTACATTTTAAACAATTCATCATTATTAACTGTGATATAAATGCACAATAAATTAGACGATCTACATGCATCTAGCGGATAGACACATCAATGTTAAATCAAATCCATTTTAAAGCAACGTTCGTGAACCGATGTTACGTTATGAAGATTTTCTGTGGTCGCTTCTAATTAGTGCTGGATTATGTTCATGTGAATTAATTATAAAAATATTTAATCAAACGTTAACAATAAATGCAAAAAAGAGTAACATTTAACCGTATATAACATCTTAGTGCATGTAAATATTCTTGTCGAAATATAATTTGCATAAAAATAGGACACACAGATATTACTACGCCGGTGATAAGGCATTGCACTCAATCGATTATGAATGCATACCCCTTTCATATTAAAATGCCTATGAAATTTAATACATTGTTCAACAGAATAAAATGTATACTTTTATATATTTTAATATAATTTGTAGAACTATAATTTATAATTTATAGTCGCCTATAGTAAAGATGCAATGACTAAATTACAAACAAAGAAGTCCATGATGGCTTAACTCAGTAATTTTAAGGATGGAGATATGAATTTTGTGAAAGGTTTGAAGAAATGTTATAAAATGTAAAAACATAATAGTAAAATTATGATCTTTGTATTCATTTGTCTAGCTGGTTATCTGTCATATTTCTTTAGTTCAACGTTTTATCCTTGCATATCAAAAACTTAATAATTGCCATTAATAAGTAAGGACCTAGGTATATATTCTTTGCCCTGGTATCCAAATTTTCGCACTCAGTTTTGAAAATAGCGTTAATGCTGCAGTTCAGAAAGATAATGAAGATGGCTGTGCATAGGTCCAGTCATGTTTGCCGTCTTGTTTTACTTCTTTCTTAGAATGAAGCTGTATTATTATCTACGCTTCCTATATTCAAATTGGTCTGCGATCTGATAGTCATCGACAAATTGAAGACGTTTGGTACCGATTGGGTGGAAAATGAAGATGTTTGGTACCGATTGGGTTGAACATGAAGTAGCCGTCCTGCATTAAGTCCATTTTTATCCCATTTATTTTAACCCCGACAATATCCCCGGTGTTATTGCCTGATCTGGTCGATTTTAAGACTGCTGTGATATTATGGTCCAACACAAGCAAGGTAAATTTGATCAAGATTTGATGCAAAATTAAGTACCTGTCTTAGAAAAAAATATGCATTTTGATCACAAACAAGGGGTCATAACCCCGTAGTTCCAGCTATGATCTTATGACCACATATAGATTATGGAAAATGAAGTCTCTCTGTTGGAAAAAGGCAATGTTTGCATTTTCCACGAAATCTTGTGCTTTTGGACGGATTTGGCCCATTATGGATTCCATCCGAGATTTCATGACGACAGACAGGTCCCCTATACCAGTTTTTCACCAATTAGCATTTCATGCTACACAGTGAGCTAAAAATAACTAGAATTGTCACATGAGTAACGGATATACCGCCACAATTTGGCTGTGTCACAAAACTATGGCATCCATTTGACAGAAATGGACATATAGATAATGCTTTAATTTGTGAATGGTCAACAGTGTATGGGGAAAAATTTAATTTCAATAGGAGCCATAACTCTGTCAACATTTAGTGGTTTGTAACCAAAGTTTCACTTGATCTGTATTTTATGATGTTACACCTATGTACCAAAAATAATTTAAATATGTAAAGCCTTTCATGAGTAATTGTCCATGTTTTTCGGAAAGTTAAGTCAAAAAGGGGGCCATAACTGTGTCAAAATTTAGTGGTTTGTAACCAAAGTCAAACTTTACCTGTATTTTATGATGCTACACGTGTGTACCAATGATTATATAAATATGTCAACCCATTGTTGAGTTATCGCCAGAAAACCATGTTTTCAGGGCTCGACGTTAACTTTTGAAACCACTTGTCCGGTCGGACTAGTAGCCCAAATTTTCGCTTGTCCTGACCAAAAAGTTACTTGTCCTGACCTTCAAATACCACATAGGCACAAACTCACGTTTTCTCTTTTTTTCATAATTACATTTTGTTTCTTTTCGACCTTTAGGATATGTTTTGGATGTTTCTGCTGATTTTGACGAGGAAAAACCCTTAGGAATATCAATCTGTCATTTTAAGCAGACGACATGGTACTTTTGAATATGTAACTAACGTAAATAAACCGCAATTGAGAATGATGACGTAAAATAATATATAAGGGGATTAACCGTGTCAGTGCGGCGAATGAAAAAAAAAGTAAGATTTATTTCCCTTGTCAACAGAACCGTGTAGCATTACATTAAGTATCGGAATACCTCGCGCTTTATCGTTAGAATGTAAACAACAACTTTTCAAAGGCAATTAAGCGAAACTACTGGATTTTTAACCAATTTTGTTACTACGTTATTGGAGATAAAGAACACTTGTCCCGTCGTACTAGCAGATTCTTTTTTAACTTGTCCGGACCAACAATTTGGTTGTCCCGGACAGTCGGACTACCGTTAATGTCGAGCCCTGGTTTTAGGCAATTTATGTCAAATAAATGGCCATAACTCTGTCAAAATTTGGTGCTTTGTAACCAAAGTCGTACTTGACCCGTATTGTATGATGTTACACATGTGTACCAAAAATTATTTGAATATGTCAAGCCTTTCTTGAGTTATCATCCCGGAAACCATGTTTTTAGGGAATTTTAAGTCGAAAAGGGGACAAAACTCTGTAAAAATTTAGTGGTTTGTAACCAACATCGAACTTGACCTGTATTCTATAATGTTACACGTGTGTACCGAAATTGTTTGAATATGTCAAGCCTTTCTTGAGTTATCATCCGGAAACCAAAAACGAACATACCGACGGACCGACAAGCTCACTCCTATATGCCCCCTCCCCCCTAAACTTCGTTTGTGGGGGTATAACAAAATTAACAAAATTAATAAAAAGCTTAATAAATCTATATGTATTGCTTATTAGACCAATAACATGGCATGTTGTTTTTATCTATGCCATGTTTAATTGTTGTAATGACTTTTGATACATTTTCAATTTTGTACCAAACACAAGATAGTGTGTGTGCGGTTGCTTAACTTTTCAATAATTAATATATTTTATTTATTACACCTCACGTGACCACTCTGTGTATTTTGTCCATGCACAAAAAGTTATATCCCAGGGTAATATTTTGTCATACCACCCTCGCGCGGAGCTAAAAATAGAACAGCGATTTTTTTTTCCAAAACAAAACAAAATTGAACGACTATGCAATTTTTACCTGCACAGTGCTGACGTCGAGCCACGGCATTTTACAATTAATATCCAGCTACAAGCATTTGTAATTCCTTTTTGTATCCACAAAGCTTTTAATAACATTTTTTATTTCATTTTTTCATGTGAACTGTGCTAACCAGGAATGCGATGTGTTTTCGAAATCGCCATGACTGGTCAGAACGTATCTTTAAATTCGTATTATTTTTCCAAACCTGTATCCGATTATCAATATTGGCATCCAAAATAATTGTTTACATCACCGATGCATGGTTTCTTCGGTTCTGTGTTTAAACACGACACAACACAACCATATGTAATAATAGCAGTCCATTGACAACTGGTTTGTGTCGTCACTGCACAATTTGTTTACATGTGTAGATACAGTGTCCTGCGTAATTTATCCGTTATGTGATCTAAATATCCATTTAACATTTTCCATCAACTGTATATTATTCCTTTTTGAATCACACGATAACGTTCGCCTGTATTTTTCCATGTTTATAACCGATTTAATCTAAAGCGCTGTAGAAACTTCGTATCGATCACACCATCTTTAAAATCGAATCGTCTAATTAAAGCAGTACACACTCAATGGTCATGCCGGTAAAAGGTTAAGGTCATGTCTGCGAAGCATTGGAAAGTATCCTCGTGTCGGGTATTTTCGACGATGCAATGTTTTTCAAACAAATAGCAATATTAATGTAGTTTAAACACACAAAACTAATGTATGCTTCTAGAAAAAATATATGTTTTGAATAATATTTTACGAAAAAGAAACTGCTAAAGCTTTTATGTTTGTTTACATTATACTAAAACGGCCGACACTCACCGGTTATGTTCTGCAAGTCACGTGGGGTATTTTCGACGGTCGCATTCCACTCACAATCCACTGCATTATACTAAAACGGCCGACACTCACCGGTTATGTTCTGCAAGTCACGTGGGGTATTTTCGACGGTCGCATTCCACTCACAATCCACTGCATTATACTAAAACGGCCGACATTCACCGGTTATGTTCTGCAAGTCACGTGGGGTATTTTCGACGGTCGCATTCCACTCACAATCCACTGCACTATACTGTTGCAAGTCACGTGGGGTATTTTCGACGGTCGCATTCCACTCACAATCCACTGCATTATACTGTTGCAAGTCACGTGGGGTATTTTCGACGGTCGCATTCCACTCACAATCCACTGCATTATACTGCTGCAAGTCACGTGGGGTATTTTCGACGGTCGCATTCCACTCACAATCCACTGCATTATACTAAAATGGCCGACACTCACCGGTTACTTTCTGCAAGTCACGTGGGGTATTTTCAACGGTCGCATTCCACTCACAATCCACTGCATTATACTAAAACGGCCGACAGTCAACGGTTATGTTCTGCAAGTCACGTGGGGTATTTTCGACGGTCGCATTCCACTCACAATCCACTGCATTATACTGTTACAAGTCACGTGGGGTATTTTCGATGGTCGCATTCCACTCACAATCCACTGCATTATACTGTTGCAAGTCACGTGGGGTATTTTCGACGGTGTCATTCCACTCACAATCCACTGCATTATACTAAAATGGCCGACACTCACCGGTTATGTTCTGCAAGTCACGTGGGGTATTTTCGACGGTCGCACTATACTCACAATCCACTGCATTATACTGTTCAAAAAAGTTTAGCAGCACTGTCCAAATAAAACCTCAAACTATTTAAAGACTATTTTAACTGTGTTGATATTTTTTTATATATAAACATATTTACAGTTGTATTTACATGTGTTGAACACTATTTCATTAGTCTTCTGATTTACACCCAGGACGATGGAAGGTATTACCTAACCTCAATACTTTAATGGGTGAACAGAAAGTCAGATGTACCCATCCATGGCACAAATCACAGCAACCCCACTTGACAATGTTAACGTGTGACAGTTTTGTGTTATTGTTAGGATGGTAGAACTTTTTGCACATTATGCACTTGTCAGAGTCAGGAATGTCACTGTCATCTGAGTCAGAGCCATCCAACTGCTCAATAGGTGGCTGGTTTCTTTTTCGCTGAATGCAAGAGGTGCTGGGAACAGTCAATGCATTATCAAAATCCTGTAATTACTTCTGAGCAGATTGATTTATTTTTTCGTTCTGTTAAGCAAAATGAAATTTAACTGCGTTAACAACTGACAATTCGGTAATTGCCTTGCCACCAACAACTTTGCTAAGTGTTTTCCTTGGTTTTGTAATGTTTACCTGGTTCAAAATTTGCCCACATTTAGCTTCAAAGAATAAATCAACAAGTGTTTGTTGTGTTGCTTCACTAGCAGACTGACTTGCTTCATTGTTCTGAAAAACAGTGGATGGTGCTACAGTTGAAGGGCTTACAACATTTGGATTAAATGGGTACACTCCTGATTTTTTAAACGCTGCCTGGACATTCAAAGTTGTCAGTGTGCTGGTGTACACCTTGCAAGCAATTACACAAACATCAAATCTTGTGATGACATTACAACCACTTTCTCGCATGTGCTTATGACAAGCCGAGTTCCACGCCTGCTCAAGCGGACCATAGCAGCTGACATCTAAGGGTTGCAGTATGAGGCTACAATGGGGTGGCAAAACAACAAGTACTATGTTTTTCTGAATGGTCCATTCAATTAAAGACAATGTAATATGACTTTTATGTCCATCATAAAGAATAAGTACATGTCCATCATTTCTAGAGGGAAGATATTTGATGAAATGTTCTTTCATGTATTTCTCAAATACAAGTGATTTCGACCAGCCATTCTGAGATAGTGCCAGTGGCACCTGGTGAAGCTCCTTGCAGTAACGAGTCCAGCATCGGCTTGCCTGGAAATACAAAATACGGGGGTACTAGTTGACCCACACCGTTTACACATCCGATCAAGGTGACATTTTTTGATTTCCCAGTTGTGATTGCCTAAGCTTTGTACAATTTACCAGCTACAATCTTTGGAGGTTTATGTTCACAGTTTAATCCTTTTTCATCAATGTTAAAGATGCGTTCTGGTTTATTTACTAAATCACATTTTTCCAAGATGTTTTGAAGTTCTTTGTAATTAGTGTCAGTTGTACTTTTAGTGGCTGATTTTGCTCTGGCTATCTCCAGACTCCTGGGCTTGACCAACTTCAAATCTGGCCATCTTGACAAGAATGCATAAAACCAATCAAAACCTAATGATTGTGTGGCTGATCTTAAACCTAGATGACTAGCTTAGTCAGAAGCCAGGTTGATGGTTTTTTGTCTGGAGTACCTGTATCCCACTTCAGCCATGGTCTTAAGATGGTTGGCCTCTTGTTCATGGAAGAAAACAGTTGAGGGCCCAGATCTTACTGTGTCTATTGATACCCTGCCCTTGACCCGGTCTTTTAATGTGCTAATGGGCACAGCATACATCTTGGCAGCCCTCTCAACAGGTATGCCCTTCTCCAGAACAGCATTATAGGCATCTGTGAGGTCATCTGCACTATAGTGTCGATAACAGCCTCGGGTGGAAACTTTTGGCTACAAGAAATTTATTTATATATGTCTTAACTACTCAAAAGGTTAATTCAAAAGTCAATCAGTTTTTTTGTGTGTAATGATTGCTGAAAATAACGACACTATTTTCATGTTGAACAGTATACTACGACTGTACATAAACACCACGTGACTACTATGGTATGTACGGTGTGTAAAGCAGACGAATGTCAACATTTCGAATCAATCGGAAATTGTTGAAAGCTTAATTTATGAATGGGGATATTTTAGGATTAGTTAAAATGGATCAAAAATTCAATGTTCAAACATAAGTAAGTTTATTTACCGCTCTAATCGCCATGAAAACTTAAATTAGGTCATCCTTGAATGATCTGTGTGAAACAAATGTAAATAACAAGTGATTTCATCCGAGCATGCGCAATACTCGTGTTTACACCGGATAATGCGCAATCGTCGAAAATACCCTTACGTCGAAAATACCCGATGTGACGATACGGAAGGCTGATTCTGCAATGTTTTAACTAGCTAACTATTGTATTGTGAAATGGTTATGTCAGGCCTCGGCTTGCGTAGCTTTTATTCATAGAGTCTACATTAAACAGACTGTTTATACGGATTGTTCGGTGTAATAAAATAACTAACACATGGCTGAGAGGGTGATATAAAAGTATCAACCCTTGAAAAGTCATATCAACCTCGGCAAAAGTCATATCAGCCTCGGTTGATATAACATTTCTCGGGTTGATATTATTTTATATCACCCTCTCAGCCATGTGTTATTTATTTAATGTATCTTGTCAATAGTCCAGCGCGTTACAAAAATATGTTTTATGCCTATAATTGCTATATAAGTCAGACTAAATAAAACTATGTTAATCATTGAAACTTTGCAGTCTATGGTGTATTTCCTTTACTTTCAAGAATCCTGATTATTCGGTTATTTAGTCAGAACTTGCTGTTAATTAATCGACTAAAATTTTGGACACTGATTAACAACACTAGAATTAGCACATGAGACAAGACGCCGACTATTGTATTCATCACCTACAATAATTGTTGAGGTATTTGTGCTCATTTTTACGTAAAACTTTGATGACACACTACTGGGATATGGCGGAAAATACAACTACATTTAAGATCATAGTAAATTCTTTTAGATCTGTAGACCATTAGAACCTTACAGTTAATATTGAATATGATATACATGATATGAATATGACATAGTCACGATCACGTGAGGTCTATAGAGAATATAATGTGAAGGTTGGATAAAGATCCATTTTATCGTGCGAGGCTGGGAAACTCTGTTTCGATTTTATTTTTCTGTCATTTTTGAACGAATAAGAGCAAAATTGTGCATAAACAATGATTGTTGATAAGCTGGTCTTTCAATAGTTGACATCGTTGCTATTTACAGACAGTACTTTAAATGGAAAACAGGAGGGTATCATTCTGAGTAGACTTCGACGAGAAGAAAATATTCCATGGTAAAATCGATATTTTATTGATCAAACAACGTTTTGAATAAGTCTTTTATTTCTTTTAACGTTTATTACAAAGCAACAATCTTTATTCGCAATATAAGTTGTAAATATTAACACATCTTTGACACTTGAGTTTATGTCAAAAAGATCAACATAATCTAAAATATCGCTAATATAAAGTTGAAGCTTACATGATGTGTTGTTTTTCTATCGTTTTACTTGTAGCAATAGAATAAATAATATCAACCACTCGACCATGTATTAAATATATAAAGCATATATAAATTGTTTTAAGGGAGTCTCTGTGTAAGCGTTCAAAAATTGTCACAAAGGAAACCACTGTGTAAAATATTGAGCGTTTATAAACTATATCAATGGAAACCACTATGTAACATATTGAGCGTTCATAAATTGTATCAAGGGAAACCACTGTGTAACATATTGAGCGTGCATAAATTGTACAAAGGGAAACCACTATGTAACTTATTGAGCGTTCATAAATTGTATCAAGGCAAACCACTGTGTAACATATGAGCGTTCATAAATTGTATCAAGGGAAACCACTGAGTAACATATTGAGCGTTCATAAATTGTATCAAGGGAAACCACTATGTAACATATTGAGCGTTCATAAATTGTACCATGGGAAACCACTATGTAACATATTGAGCCTTCATAAATTGTACCAAAGGAAACCACTATGTAACATATTGAGCGTTCATAAATTGTATCAAGGAAAACCACTGTGTAACATATTGAGCGATCATAAATTGTATCAAGGGAAACAACTATGTAACATATTGAGACTTCCTAAATTCATAAATTGTATCAAGGGAAACCACTGTGTAACATGTCGAGCGTTCATACATTGTATCAAGGGAAACCACTATCTAACATATTGAGCTTTCATAAATTGCATCAAGGGAAACCACTATGTAAGATATTGAGCTTTCATAAATTGAATCAAGGGAAACCACTGTGTAACATATTGAGCGTTCATAAATTGTATTAATGGAAACCACTATGTAACATATTGAGCGTTCATAAATTGTACGAAGGGAAACCACTATGTAACATATTGAGCGTTCATAAATTGCACGAAGGGAAACCACTATGTAACATATTGAGCATTCTTAAAATGTACCAAGGGAAACCACTATGTAACATATTGAGCGTTCATAAATTGTATCAAGGACAACCACTGTGTAACATATTGAGCGTTCATAGATTGTACCAAGGCAAACCACTGTGTAACATATTGAGCTTTCATAAATTGTATCAAGGGAACCCACTGTGTAACATATTGAGCGTTCATAAATTATATCAATGGAAACCACTTTGTAACATAATGAGCGTTCATAAATTATATCAATGGAAATCACTGTGTAACATATTGAGCCTTCATAAATTGTATCAAGGGAAACCACTATGTAAGATATTGAGCCTTCATAAATTGAATCAAGGGCAACCACTGTGTAACATATTGAGCGTTCATAAATTGTGTCAAGGGAAACCACTGTGAAACATATTGAGCGTTCATAAATTGTATCAAGGGAAAGCACTGTGTAACATATTGAGCGTTCATAAATTGTATCAAGGGAAACAACTATGTAACATATTGAGCGTAAATAAATTGTATCAAGGGAAACAACTATGTAACATATTGAGACTTCCTAAATTCATAAATTGTGTCAAGGGAAACCACTGTGTAACATGTGGAGCGTTCATACATTGTATCAAGGGAAACCACTATCTAACATATTGAGCTTTCATAAATTGCATCAAGGCAAACCACTATATAAGATATTGAGCTTTCATAAATCGAATCAAGGGAAACCACTGTGTAACATATTGAGCGTTCATAAATTGTATCAAGGGAAACCACTGTGTAACATATTGAGCGTTCATAAATTGTACCAAGGGAATCCACTATGTAACATATTGAGCGTTCATAAATTGTACGAAGGGAAACCACTATGTAACATATTGAGCCTTCTTAAAATGTACCAAGGGAAACCACTATGTAACATATTGAGCGTTCATAAATTGTATCAAGGACAACCACTGTGTAACATATTGAGCGTTCATAGATTGTACCCAGGCAAACCACTTTGTAACAAAATTGAGCTTTCATAAATTGTATCAAGGGAACCCACTGTGTAACATATTGAGCGTTCATAAATTATATCAATGGAAACCACTTTGTAACATATTGAGCGTTCATAAATTATATCAATGGAAATCACTGTGTAACATATTGAGCCTTCATAAATTGTATCAAGGGAAACCACTATGTAAGATATTGAGCCTTCATAAATTGAATCAAGGGCAACCACTGTGTAACATATTGAGCGTTCATAAATTGTATCAAGGCAAACCACTGTGTAACATATTGAGCGTTCATAAATTGTATCAAGGGAAACAACTATGTAACATATTGAGCGATTAATAAATTGTATCAAGGGAAACAACTATGTAACATATTGAGACTTCCTAAATTCATAAATTGTACCAAGGGAAACCACTGTGCAACATATTGAGCGTTCATACATTGTATCAAGGGAAACCGCTATGTAACATATTGAGCTTTCATAAATTGCATCAAGGGAAACCACTATGTTAGATATTGAGCTTTCATAAATCGAATCAAGGGAAACCACTGTGTAACATATTGAGCGTTCATAAATTGTATTAATGGAAACCACTGTGTAACATATTGAGCGTTCATAAATTGTACCAAGGGAAACCACTATGTAACATATTGAGCGTTCATAAATTGTATCAAGGGAAACAACTATGTAACATATTGAGTCTTCATAAATTGTATCAAAGAGAATCACAGTTCACAGATTTAAAAAAATACAATTTAACTTTGTGCCACAGATTCAAAACATAAAAGAACATTGTATACAAAGGAGCGAAACAACTCTGCGGACATAGAACTATACTGTAAATATAGCTTCGTTAATGAGAAGTCATCTGTTGAAATGACACATTTATAAACCGTTTGTAATGCTAATCGATGGAATTGAAGTGTTTCTGTTGTTTTCGTTAAAATTGTTGACAGAACATTGGTCACTTACATTAAGTAAAATTGCAGGAATATTTATATTAATCGAAATGTCTGAGTTGTTAAAATATTAGCCGAGGTGCTCCGGAGATCCGAGGTTCGAACCCCGTTGGGAGTAACGTTTTTTCTTGCTTTTTTGTAGCCTTTCATATTATTATACTTGGGCTGTTTATTTCCGATGCTTATATCTGGCAAGTTCAGACAATCAATGGCATATATAAAATATATATAAATCTGTGAACAAGTCTCTTTAAGGCGAACCACTGTGTAACACATTAAACAAGGAAATTGCCTTGTCTCGTATTTAGTCCTAATAATTTGTTATAAAACTCGAAAATGCGAGCTAGAACATCAAGGATGGTAAACAAAGAAAAACAACCTTAATTGAAAACTAAGAAACATCTCGACATTTTCAAATTCTAATTTTTTTTTCTAACAAAGAAATGCATTGTTTCAATATTTTGACATAGTTGCAATATTCCTTCAAGGTACTGTATATTAATATGTAGTGTTTGTCAGAAAGTTGCAATTCTGCTTCTCTGGTTTGATTCTAGCCATATTGTAATTAAATGGTAATTAAATTTAAGTATCTCTTTTATTGCTGTTTAATTTTATGTTCGATACTATGAGGTTAATTTTTATTTACACTTACATGTTTTGTGAATAATTCTGGACCAAGTGTGAGGTGTGTGGGCACGTAAACCGGTTTAAACCCGAAATGCTTTGCAAGGCGGTGACCCCAGTTTTATTCATGTGTGTTTTGTGTTTGTTATGTGTTTTTGTGATGTGCTGTTAAGTTTTTTGGCAATTGGTCACTTGCCATAAATTAAGGACCTCGGGCTTCTAATAAGAGTTCTCTCCTGCTGTCGCAACTGTAGTTTCGCCTTGTTTATATTTGTCATCCTCTGTTTCCAAAAACTTAAGCTTTTAGGTGTTGCAGACACAAATTCTAATTCTGACTGATTTTCAGCTTAATGAAGTATTTTAAAAGGATCTTGTTTTCACTGTTGTTAGTATTAAGAATTTTCTCATTTATCCCGTAAACTAGAATAAACTATTATAATATCCATGCAAATAACTTAGAAAATTAAACTCAATTCAACACAATCATTTGTTTTCAACAAATTCAAAGCAAAAAGAAAGCCTAGATCACATGACAAATTGCGTCAAATGACCTTACAAGAAATATGCCTTTGTGATTATTACAACAACAGCAAAGGTCACATTCCAGTAAACTGTGACAGAATTCTAGTAGTCACAACATTAAGTTAGGGCTTAATGAAATCTTTATTATATACAGTCTCTCATATCACTCTAAGGAACGCCTTCTGGTCGAAGAGCTCTCACTTCGTCACATCGAGACTTTGTTCTAGCTAGCGCTGAACTTCGCATTGCCATAGTAACAAAGAACACCATTAGGGTAGACGTTTTGTTTTACAGCCTGAAAAATAATTTTCACTATTCCATAACTAAGCTTTATGGAACTAAGTTTGTCCTTACTTTGATCCTGATACAGTTTTTTTTTACAGTTAAATCACTATAACTTAAATTTGAACCATTTAAAAATTGATGTATATAAAGGTGTGAGCGAAACAGCCATGAAGTGGAAGTTTGCATGTTTAAAAGAACCGAGCAAAAAGAATATGTACTTAATAAGTATATTAATAAAAATAAGTTTTACTTTAAATCCAGTATATGTGTTTTCAACAAAGTTGTGGAAACAGCAAAACAGAAAACACCGTGCTTGATTCATTGGTCTTTTATAAGCCAACAAACCACAAAATTTAGGGACATCCCCCAAAACACCAGTTCGTCCTCAAATAACAATTTACACTACTAGTTTATTAATTAAATTGATATGAGGCGTATCGTGGGAAAACAGTGTTTAACGCACGTGCTTTAAGTGTCGTTCCGGATCAGCCTTTTTGTTTTAAGACGAACGGGTGTATACTTTAATCAAATCGTGTTCTGCTTTTGTCAAGTGCCGGACGCGGCTAACTCAGTTGGTAGAGCGCTGGACTTTGGGGTTCGTGAGTTCGAGCCCAAGCTGGGCTACATATCCTGTGTGAGGATTGGTCATGAAATAATTTCTACGCTGCTATTTTCCCCCTAAAGCAGTTTCAAGTAGGGTAGTTGTCAGTTACTGGCATAAGTATGTGCACTTGGTACAGATACACCGCTTAGATCAGCTCGGCTTTCCCAGGAAAAAATGTGAGTAAGTTAACTGACCGCCGTTATATGACTGAAATACTGTTAAATACGGCGGAAAATCCAAACAGACGAACACATGATTTGTCAAATGCTAATATGTTTTTCGTCGTCCTTGGATTGTCATAGCCCCAAATACATACACAAAC
Organism: Congeria kusceri; assembly: GCA_027627225.1. Lineage (NCBI taxonomy): Eukaryota > Metazoa > Mollusca > Bivalvia > Myida > Dreissenidae > Congeria > Congeria kusceri. The sequence continues at coordinate 48,205,141 of CM051026.1, forward strand.
GGGTTTACTGACAAATCTGACATGTGAAGGTTAAAAGACATAAATGTGTATTAACATGTGCATTATATTAATTATTGATGGCATTTGTAATTGTTTTGTTTCTTTGATTAAGACTGAAACAAACTTCAGTCCGGAATAACTGCAAATAAGGAAAGTAACGGCTATTATGGCATCCAAGACCACCCGTAGAGTACCTTTTTAACTGTTGCTGAAAATAAGTGGGAACATTCATTGTAAACTTTCACCTTTTGCATTTTGTTATTTCTGTGATGTTGTTATAATAGTTGTCTGTCACTGTGTCTTTTTTCTTATTGTTTTTGGTAATGTTATTTGCTTTTCTTTTCGTCAGGCTTCATGACGCATTCGGTATTTCCCTTTGCACGAGCTTTTCGTTCGATTTTGAGGTTCGCTTACACAGGAGTTAACACGTGGTTCAGCATATTTTTTAAATTGTAAAAGCAACTTATAAAACACAAGGGAATTAGGAGATACAATTTATATTCAAAGTATGTATGTATGTTTTAGTTCAGTTGTTGTTGTTGTTCATAATGTTAGTATGTATATTAATTTAGAGCTCGCTCATTTTGTTCATTCTGTTTAATAATGTATACACATGTATTACATTGCAATGTAATTAGTTTCGTCGATATATAAGACGTATCCATGATGATTGTTAATGTTAGTATGGGTTAGGCCCGACACTCTGCGATGTGACATTTGAAAAACGGGCACAGGTTTCCAGATTTTTTCCCCAAATGCAGTTCAAAGGGTTTTATCTCTGGTTTTTCGTGGGCGAGTCACATTGCACTTTACATTACTTATTTAAAGAATTGCATATAATTACTATGTTATGTTTATGCATTTATTAGTGTGTAGTTCTTTTAGAGATATGTTTTGTTACCCTTTTGTGTGCCTAGCCAGTTAGCTTATTTGCGTGAACGATATGCAGACTAATTTTATGCTTATGTATTATATGTGTGTACATTAAAACGGTGTTACAGACAATAAAAGAAAAGCGGACCGCCTCCTAAGAACAATGTGTTTCTCTTTTATGGTTGTATAGGTGCTACATTTGATGTAAATTAGGAATGAATTTATTTATTTTCGTACGAATGCAGTGAGGGGGAAATAAACGATTTTCTTTTATTTAAAGGCACTCACAAGGTGATGCACTTTAAACTTAACACTAAACGTCTATGGCTATATTCTGAAACGTTCCTCCACTCAACCTAACCTCAATTTAATCCGATAAGCAGCGTTAGGCTCGTGATTTAATATAACGGTCCGCTCCTTAACTCAATTAGGTATGCACAAACCTTAGGACAGCTCGAGGTTACTAATGAGAGAGGATTTGGTTTGGTAGCGAATTTGTTCCTCGAGCCTTACTCAAGGTAGTTCTAGAATACCAACATACGTGCAACTACATATAATGTAAAGTTTGCGTGTGCATTTATAACAAAATGGAAGAGCTTGCTCAAATTCAAGCTCTCGGAGATGTACGCATTCCAGGGCGTATGCTACGGGATAGAATGAATACTATTAAACACTATGTCGATGGGTTTTTTTGGCTACATTTCGACTTTCTAAGGTCACTTTAATTGTTTTGCTTCATGAAGTCGCTGCTAATTTGAAACACAATTCTATTATAAGAAACTCACTACCGCTATTTATGCAACTTGCTGCATTTGCCGCGATTTTTTGCAACCGATACTTTTCAGGAAAACATTTTGAAAAGTATATAAGGCGTGTTGTGGGAAATCCGGACTTAATGCATGTGCGTAAAGTGTCGTCCCGAATTTGCCTGTGCAGTCCGCACAGGCTTATCCAGGACGGCACTTTCCGCATACAGTGGATTTATGTTCAGAATAGACGTCCTTGAAACAGAAAATACCATAAAAGATAAAAGTGCCGTCACGGATTAGCCTGTGAGGACTGCACGGGCTAATCCGGGACGACACTTTACGCACATGCATTAAGTCCGGTTTTCTCACTACGCGCCTCAGGTGATTTTTTAGTTTGACACCATTCATAATATGCTGAAAGTTGCATATTAATTAAACTGTCAATAATTCATTTTGTAACATTGAATAAACGTAATTACACATATTGTTTTGATATGTGTTTATAGATAGTTAAAATATATATAATTTTTGTTTAGTATGAAGTAATAATAAATTAACGATTGATCATTTATATTCTCGTTTACAATAATCATATTATAAGTGTCTATTTTTTACCAACCTAATTATGAATCAATGAATGATCTTTTGTTAATTATTATTAGTATTACATTTTTATTGGGATTACTTAACAATTAAAACGCTCTTTTCGGCGCTTCGTCGATGTATGAAGGTCAGTTTTTTGGTATCTAATTTGCATTATGTACAAATTGGATACATAAAAACTGACTTTCATACATCGACGAAGCGCCGAAAACAGCGTTTCAATTCTTATAATTACAATTATAATTACAATTGTGTGTATACTTTAAATGTTCACCTTAAAAATGTAAATTAATTTGTGATTTATTTTATTTAATTCGCGCATTAATACATTGAAGTTTCTTTGACTAGCCAAAGTTCGTGGATGTAAGACATTGTAAAATAATTAACTGACAAAAATATCAAAGGTCAAAAGAAAAACCACTTACTCATATACTTATGTTTATTTTCTACTAAATTATGTTTAAATCCATGAAAAGTTCAAACAAATGGCTGAGCAAACGCAAAACCCAAAGTACTACGTCATTTTTGTTACAACAATTCTAGCACAATGCAAGTTCGTGGATATTCGTTCATCTTCAAATACAGCGCGTGCGTGTTAAGATGACGAAGACAATGCAACTTAGGCCAAGAAAAATTGTGCGTTTCATGCAAAAGAGCCAATTAAATCAATGTTTTATAGGTGTTAAATGGTTCCAGCTCATGATTTACTCAAGGTCTACATAATATGGGAATTATGGCTGGCTATCTCCTAGTAGTAACAGATTCAATATGAATTGTGCCATTAGTTCTATTTATACAATGTTTATTCTGAGACTCCAAAGAGTTTGACATATTGCCTACATGTTTATTCTTTTTTTTTACACATTAAAAGACATTTTGCAAAACTTGAGGAGAATGTATACACTATTTCTGATTGACATGTTGGGGGTTCATCTCCAAACCTAAAGCTTTATTTTACTTGACTGTACGAATTATCATTAAATAAAATATTTTTGGTCCTAAAATGCCTCTGTAAAACAAGGAAAACGAGGCTGTCAAAACGACATATCAACAATGCAGACCACCTATATTTTACGAAATATGCGATATGAAACTGTCGGATTAATAGGATATTACAAATTTTGGGTATTTTACATATCTACATACTTTGCGTACTTTTTTAAACTCAGTATTTTATAACTTAATGTATTTTAACAAGTAGGGCAAGGTTACATCCGGGTTTTTAAATGGAAAGTTCAAATGTTGTATATATTGTTTTGATTACGTTACACAATTTATGAAATCCACGAAGTTACATTATCCACGAACTTAGGCCATGCGACGATATGATACGTAGGCTCCGCCCCTTGCACTGCAGTAGCGTTGTGTACATGTCGCAACACAGCGGTTTCTTAAATTCTTAAATAATACAGTGGCTAAAGTGATAAAATTTACTTTTGATTTGCTTTCGTTTTGGTTGATATTTCGCAAGAGCAATTTTGAACAGGTCAAAAGTTGTTTTCAGACAGTTGCTAGTTTGTAAACGCACGTATACATGTGTGGATCGAAACGTACTTTGGGCGTAAAATATATTTCAATAATTAATTTTTATTTTTACATTTGAAACGCAATGTTTCATATGTATGTATTATTTCTTTCTTAAACTATACATTAGGCCGTCGATGTTACTTAATGTTTACACCCATGATGGCATGCATTTTAAAACCGTGTGTTGAGCGAATATTTCTACACCACATTTTGTTTACATGTCGTGTTAAAAACGTGTTGTGTATGAAATATGGCAAAATATAGCTGTGGATATAAAAACAAGACGAGAAAAAGATAGACGTATTTTATTATTTTACTGCTGATCAAAATGTCAAATAACTAACGATAAGCATACACTAAACAATTATTCAAATATCCGAAATACACAACACGTTAATATTGATGTACATTGATGTACATGTGAACACAATTACGAGTAACACTGCTATGACCAGCATACTAATACACAGATTAAATAAGGTTTGAATTCAATACGTGATTTCATTACAATGACAAGAACAGTTGTACTTTATTTTTTAGATATATTAAAATTGCCTATTCAACATAACTAGCCTTTGCTATCTAGCAATAGCTATAGCCCTGTTCGTACTACGATTAACGGAGTGATAGGGGCAGATAATCTAGAATAGCATAAGCCGTTGTTTACCATCTGAGATTTGGGTAATGCCTGACCATAAAATCAAAGAAAGTTAAGATCGGAAACCAGAATATATGTTATACACTTTAATAGGCTGCGCCTTTCCTGATATTTTCATGATGGAATTCTGGCGTCGTATTCAAGAAACATCTTATATCTATGAAATCTTATCGTTAGCCTCACAATGGTCATTTTTATTAAGCACGGTTTTCCATTTATACATGAAATTTCGCTAAATGTTCACTAATTATCAATTATTATTAACGACTAACGACTATCGTTATTTACCTAAAAACTGTAATCGGATTCATTAATGTATTTGTAGTTTTAAAAATATTACCTTATCAAAATTGGAACAAGAGTAAAAATATTTTAAGATAAACTTAAGATGTTTCTGGAATTTGACCCCAGGCTTCCTTGAGGTCAGGTTGGCTTCAGAGTTCAGCTTCACAATGGCGCTAAAGGATGTACTGTAAAACGTGAACGCTAGAGACGCCAAACGTCAGGCACTGAGTTCACAACGGGTTAACTCTGGGATCAAGGTCAATCTTAGCTGATCTTTATCTGCTGTGCTCAAATTACCGAAATTTCAAAAACTATTTTATTGTCGAAATAAATGTCCTTCTAGATAAAGCAACGTGAGTTTTCGTTAGGTTTTGATTAAAATCTTCATATCAGATGGCAAATGTAAGCACGCATTAGTTTATAGTCACGTTAACTATTTATTTCACCATCAATTAAAATTGATTCAGATTATTAGTAAACGCAATTTTGAGCCTGATCCTGATATATCTGGCTCAAGTTCATCTTGAAGCTGAAAATCAGGCTGAGCTTGTTTTGTGAACACGGGGCAAGGCAGCCTCGTCACGACGATAATGGCCTCCGGTACGTCGCATTGCACATGTCGTATCTACCCGATTGCTTTATGGCAATACAGCCTGTGACAATTATTGTTTATTATAATTATAATTATCATTGTTATTATTATCATTAATATTATTATTATTATTATATTTATTATTATTATTATTACTATTATTAATACTACTACTAACTATGGTTATGGTTATAATAATTATTATTATTATTATTATTATTATTATTATTATTATTATTGTCTTGTATATAGTCTACAAGAAGCACAGCATTGTGAGGTCGTGCGCTTTCAACTCTGGACGGCTTTTGTCTCTCTGTCTCGACTCGCACTTCAATCTTAATTTGATTGTATACGAATACATAAAAGGAAAAAAGAAACTAAAATAGTTTTTATTTGCATTTACTAATAGTTATGTTTGTTAAGAATGTTTTCAACCTTGACTCTCTATGTATCATATGATAAAATTTTAGGGAAATCAACATACGTGGCAGTAAAAATATTAACAAACATTGTACAAGCACATTGTATGAATGAAACAGATTGTAAATTGGGAAAATAGTATAAATGAACTTTAAGTATACATTATACATGCGCGTAAATGATAAAACAATGATGACACGTCGTTGGACACTTTAATAATATAACAATATATAGAACTTAAATCATTGACGATAGACGGGACTACACCGAAGTAGTGTAATAAAATATAGAAAAAAAGAAACTGTATAAGATCTACACGCAAATAATATTTTTTTTGTTAAAGCCCGATCTACACTGAAATGGTATAACAATATACAGAATAATAACATTTTATTGCACGCTAAATAAGAATCATTGACATAGAACAGTGATTTTTTTTTTCAAATCATTGATCAAAGAACAAACTACGTGTTATAGTGTTATAAAGAAGCAATGGGATTGCAATACACACAAATGAAGAAACATCGGTCAAAACCCAACTACAATGAAATGGTGTAACCCCGTATAGAAAAGAAAAAACTAAACTTGTGTTAAGCACAAATAATAAATCATTAATTAAAAACTGAATACCACTAGAATGGTGTAATATTAGGTTCTTTAACAGCGTTCTATACAATGCGGTGATATATTTGGACGAGTATACAGCTGACCAACCATATTGGACGATAGGCGAGTCCAATGTGAGTATGTCAGCTGTGTATGAGTTCAAATATATCACCGTATTGTACAGAACGCTTTTAAATAATCTTTTCATTATATACCTATTTATATTATTTGCATACTATACTTAATATATACATTAAACAACAAAGTCCTCGAAACTGTGCGCGCTCAAAATATTAATACATGTACATGACGACGCTCGACGTGATATATAATCACACCCCTTAATATGTAACTATTTAAATGCTAAAACAACCTTCCTTACTTTAGAATAATTCGCACAAAACGGCATTGACCCTTGCACTTAAATGTTAAAATGAGTTTGTAGATACCGTACTATATTTAGACGTGTCGTGTTAAAAAGGTGGCGTGATCAATAGGGTGTTTCTGCAGCGGATTAGTTTAACACAGTGGCGTAGATCTACGTTGTCAAATGGAATATTATACAGTTGATGGAAAGTGTTTTATGGATATAAATAATAATGTAATCTGTAAACAGGATAGTGGCGACGGAAAACAGTGTTCACTGGACTCACGATTGTTGTGTGCCATGTTGCAACTCGCAGGCTTTATTTATGTACAGATAACGTTACAAACATTTTTAAATACGCCATGCTTCGTTAAATTATAAAATTATTTTAGAATGTGATATATTCAAAATCGAATACAAGTTTGAGACAAATTTACCTTTACACAACGCATACTTTATGACCATACATGACGATTTCGAAAACAAATTGCGTTTCTGGTTAGCACTGTTTACAAGAATAAATAAAGCTTCCTGGAACTGGATATATGAAACGGATCTAACATTATAGTTGCAGGATTTTAAAAGACGTTTTCGAAGCAGTAGACCGGAGTCAACATTTAGGTAAAACTAAACACAAAATATTCGTTCTCCTTCGGAATACTCGGGCATTATCGTATGTTTATTATCGGACCGTCCAATACAGAATATATTGTACGCGCGCATGTCCAATACGGTGAAATATTGTACGGTCACGTGGCACGAATAACGACAGCTGATTGGAGAATATAAATAGGTATATAATAACAATGTATATTAAACACTCAAACAATAAGTCATTGTTAAAAGATCAAACGACATTGATATGTTGCAACATGTATTAATAAAAAGCAAAATATTGTTTTTAGATTGATTGACTAAATATATTTATTTAATAATTGCTCACGATACATAAACTTTTTTGTAATGAATCAACGTTAAAAGTTTAATTCAGTCAATACACATTATATAGGTATACTATTGACATTAAGATATCAATGTCCCACAATACCGAAAGTTTTTTTTATAAGTTGTGAACATTTGAATTACAAATAAATGAGCATCTATATGTATTGACAATGACTTCTGTTGATGGTGCGTACGAATGAATACGTTAGCATCATCCATTGCACTGTTTATAAACAACATTTCACTGTAGACCTACACATTTAAACCGACTATGCAAAGCCATGGAGTATCGAATCGAATAACATCTAATGTTTAAAGTCAGTTTTCTTTAACAATTCAGATACACTGAAATGAACACAAGTATAAGTAAACTAGGTACTGAAAGCCAGAATGTGTCATCAGCATATGAGCATAGAGGCTGATAGCCCCTTCGGGATTTCAAGGGATGATAATTATTGTTTTAACAGTCAATAGCCGTTTACACCAGCGTCAATTATATGCCAATTATTCTAGTGTGACACCTACTACTTGCACTCGAATATATACTGGTACGTACCGGGGTACATGTATAATTGATAACAGTTAACCATGTGCAATTTTCTTTTCTACATAAACCCACGAATTACTATTACAAATTCAGACGCGGGAAGATTGCTTTTTTAGTGTGACACATCCAATAGTAAATACTACAAAGTCCAAGTTATTTCTACGAAAGAAATTCTTCACAAATTATGTAAAAATTAAAGGTATTATTATTATTAAGGATTCAATGTTTCGGTGCTGCTGTGTAAAGCAATACTCATATTTGATTGATAAACACGTTGTTTTCAGTCAATTTGTATCCTTATTGTCATTGTTGCATGTGACAAATGATGTGTAAGAATATAATATATTAGTGCGTCTATGAATGACGTCACTATCCCACGTGGTTACAGTCCTACGCATCAGAACTCCGAACCGTTGTTTATTAGCTGATAAACAGCACTAATTCGAAAATAATTATTTCTTAATTTGTGAATGCATCTTGCGATAGCAGAGATTAATATTGCATTGGATATAATAAATTATATGCATACAGTATTTATCCCATATTTAACAGGAACCGGTTAAAGGACGCATTCCCAATGCCCAAGATGGTTTATTTTTTATTTTGGAATGACAAAATCCCAAATATGAAATAACACAATCCTAAATACACAGGAAATGTGATTCTAATCATGTAATTGCTTATACGGTAATGAATGAACACCATTACGATACCAAGTTCAACCAATATAACCCTAGTTCAAGTTATTCATTAAATAAATTAGAGAATCACTTTCTTTAATGTGTTTCCCAATTAGCAAGATTTCATCACTCATAATTCCCATATTGATGGGTACCGGACCCATTCCCAAAGCAGTGAAAACATTCGCTGGGCATTAATTATCGACGCTGCAGCCAACTGTTAGCATCTCCATGTTCTCAGACGACCATGACCGGCTCTTCCTGTTTGAGCAGCGGCTGTTGTTCGTCGTGTTTCCCGGGACGGCGGTCTTTGTGGATGCGTTCGTTTGCCAGTTTACGAGTTTCTTCGGCCGTCCGTTTCGCCTCTCTGTACTCGGCTATATCACTGTACGAACAAGAATTGTGTTTAAAAGGGACCTGCTCAAAGATTGTCCAATTGACAATTTTCATTTGTGTAATAGATCCCCCCCAAAAAAGACCAATACATTATACGTATATAGACACGGAAAATAACACTTCTGACAAAGAAATATATAGGAAATATAGTGTCGTTTATACATAGTTATCAATTGAAGTGCATAAAATTGGCCCGAGTGGTTCGAAAAATCAGATTTGTTAAACCCTAAGGTCCTAGGTTTGAGCCCTGTATTTTTAATTTACTTTAATTTCCTTTTAAATATGTGTTATTGGTTAGTTCAGATGATATAGTGTTTGTAGTTAAGACATTTAATAGCAGTTTTCAAAAATACTTAAAAGCTATGAACAAGCCACTTTAAATAAATTAAAGGATATCCACGTAAATAGGTCCTAATTTACTGCAGTTAATATTACTAGATTGTCCTTAATAAATTGTTGGTTTGACGTAACCCTACCCTGAATTTTAGAGGTGAGTAGAATGTTGTAAGTTAAATATATAGTTCAAGATTAGTATGTGACCGTTGTTCCGATGTACTTACAATGCCGATGTTTTATTGATTTATAAATGTGTACAAAAATAGTGGCGTAGTGGATATGGTGTCCGCCTAGCGATCGGGAGGTCCCGAGTTCAATCCCCACTCTGGGAGCGTACTTAGGATCTCCCACAAAGACACCAAGTACTGGGTGTATCCTGGAAATATACTAGAGAGTGTCTCAATAAGCCTTAGGCTTTCGATGCAATCGAGCTAAAATATATAGGTTTAAACTGTGTGTTAAAATCGAAAAACTCTGATATAGATTCCTCATAGTTTGTTATTGAAAAAAGTTCTTACAAGAACATTTTAACATATTCAACGCAATGTAAAACTTGTCGTTTATAAACTGAAAAACTCTGATCTAGATTTCTCATATTTTATTGAAAAATGTTTTAACAAGAACCTTTCAACATATTCAAGGCAATATAAAATTGTCATTTATAAACGAATTTTTTTCACATTGCTTTGTGAATTTATTTTGGATAGCGGCCATACTCGTGAGTAGGTAGGGTTACGCCAAACCAACAATTTATTAAGGACGGCCCCATTGGTATATAATTAAGGTAAAAATAATGTGCATATAATGGAAACAAGAGTTATCGCGGGAATATCGTGTCCCGCGTCGTGTTTCGCGCAATTCTCGTGCCCTCGCCGTAAGCGGCACGATATTGCATATGGCACTAACCGGATTTCGTAGTTTTATTCTTCTTTTTACAAGTATTTATGTTTATTAGTTTTCGTCATCAAAATCCCATCATGTAGTTAATTATTCACACTGTATTTTTTTTACTGATGAACAACATCACATATTTAAAGCACCAGGTACATGTGTTTAGATTGGCGAACAAATTGACAGACGAAGGCACGTAGCAACTTTTTTGAAAACAACCGAAGTACCTTAAGGAGATTAAATATGCTACGTCACAGATTTGGAAAATGACACAAATTGAAAATCGTTTAAAAATAGTATTTGACAGTTAGTTTAAGCCGACTATTGGATACGTAGAATCAACATCGCATCTTCATTATCACACACCCAATAGTGGTAGTCTATTTTTAGAAGGTTTTCCCAAACGACTCGTTAAGTCCGCTATATATTTGTGTTGTTTTCATACTATTAAGTGATGCTTACTTCATTTGACCATTAAGTTTACATTGTAATCCACGTGTTTGGCTTCAGTCATATATGTCGTATCATCTGTAAATTAGCAGCTTTAAATGTGTAACTAAAATCACTCGGAAAACCCAGACCTCCCCCAAGGGTCACCATCATCAAATCAAATCATGTATTCATTAGTCAAGTTCAAGCCCTCACAGAAACTTTCATGTAAATCAGGACCAGTATTAGTTCGTTAAAAAAAACAGATCATTTTTTCGATTAGAAATCCACCGTTTTCGGTTTACAAAAGTGTTAAAACTGAAAAATCAAAGCAATATTCATTAGTTAAAAACATTTCAATTTAAAACAACATCCACATGAGACATCCACAGACTTACAGAATTTGATCAATCTGAAGAATTAACTAACGTTTTACCTAATGGGCCCTGTTTTTAACTAATAGACAAAGAAACAGACGCGGGAAAAAATAATAATTAAATCAGAGGACCATACCAGTCATTCAGGGTCCACGCGGTGTTAAACTTGGCGCCGAACCGGTATGGGGCGCGAGCCAGGAAGTGGGTTGCTGTCGTCAGGCGGTGGATGATCATGGCCCCAAACTGGATCAGTAATACAAAGCTAAACAACACCAGGACTACAAGACCTGAAAAAAAAAAAAAAATCCCGTCTGACCTCGCGTTTATTTATTTTTTTTGCATGATTATTAAATAATATAAATATAAAAACATGCGAATTTAAGACACTCGACTAAGCCGGTTTTCAAGAATGAGCGAAATTTAAACACCGCGAAATCAAATAAGTTTACAGTATGTATTAGTTGTTGCATTTAAAAAAGTGTCATACATGTTCATTGTACTTCATGGTGGTTGTTGTGATGGGGGTAATGGCTGTAGTGGATGCGCAGGGGGGGGGGGGGGCTACGGTCTTGGTGGCGCCTTGTGTTAACAAGGTGGTTGTTGTGGTTATGCTGGTTTTCGTGGCGTCTTGTAATAAGAAGGTGGTGGTTGTGGTGGTGACTGGGTTTTTGCCGTCTGGAGGATGTGTGTACAACGGAGACGGTGGTAGTCGTGTGAGGGTAGTTAACTTGTATAGAGTGCACTGGAAATCTCTACCATATGACCATCACCCTCAGAAGACTTGTTATTTTGGGTTACGGGGATAGTTCAAGATACAAGAAACGCCCCGTTCCAGAGCCGACCCTTAGACTTTTAGTGCCCCGTGCACCTAGTGCACTGTAACTCGGTTTCACGCGTCATTCGAACGAGGACGTTATATGTTAAGGTGTAGCGGGTGCTCGAAACTGCGACCCTGGGTTGTGAAGCCAGCTGGACCAAGGATTCAGTTACAGCGGTGCTCGTTGTTGCGTTGAATACAGTTGTGGTGGTGGCAGTGATGTGGAGATAGGGCAAGTAGCCGCTGATGAATTTTAGTACACATGAAGTTGGATAACTCCTGTGGGTTTTACTTTCAGGTTCCGATTGTTTTCATTGTATGTTAACAACATTCCAACGTGACGACAGCCTTGTGTTAGTTTGGTGGTAATTGTGGCAGAGGTGGTACCAAGTGGTTGCGCTGATATTTGCAGATTTTCTTAGATAAGTGTGTGAGTTTGTGTGCACGCGCGTGTGATCATTTTTATACTTATTTTGTCTGGTACTTTTGCGGATATTTTTTATTTCTACCCGATCGTATAAAGCACTACGTTTTAGGCGAGGTTACTCTTACACGCTTACCGACTGGATTACTGCTTGCGACACTTCCCCTGATCTGCGAGAGTGTAAATCAGGACCATCCAGAGGGTGTTAAACACTGCGAGTAATACTATCCATGTATTGCGCAATTCCCCCAAGTCACATGCAACAAAGAAAATCATCGAAGTCATCGCTTGAAAAAAAAAATACTAGATATAGTATTGTCCATTGAATACTCGAGTTGAAGAGTGGTGTCTCTTGAATACTCACATTTGAGAGTGCTGGCCCTTTAATACTCCCATTTGAGAATGATGTCCATTTAATACTAACATTTAAGCGTGATGTATTTTGAATACACACATTTAAAGGTGCTGTCTATTGAATACTCACACTTAAGAGTGCGGTCCCTTGAATAATCATAAGGGTGATGTCCTTTTAATACTCACATTTAAGAGTGATGTATCATGGCAGTTAACATTAAATATTGCTGTCCCTAGAATACACACATTTAAGAATGCTGTTCCTTGAATACACACATTTAAGAGTGATGTCCATTAAATACTCACATTTAAGAATGATGTTCCTTGAATACTCACATTTAAGCATGCTGTCCCATGGATACTTACGTTTAAGAGTGATTTATCTTGATAACTCACATTTATGAGTGTTGTCTCTCGAAAACTAACATAAAATATTGCTGTCCCTGGAATACACACATTTAAGAGTGCTGTTCCTAAAATACTCACATTTAAGAGTGTTGTCCATTGAATACTCATATTTTAAAAAGATATACATTGAATCCTCAAATTTAAGAGTGCTGTCCCTTGAATACTTACGTTTAAGAGCGATGTATATTGAATATTCACATGTAAGAGTGCTTTTCTTTGAATACGTACATGTTAGATACCAGTAAATCATTGTAAATCCCTCTGTGGTTTAACGTACTAAAGAGTTTCTTTTCTTTTTTTGGTATAAAATCTTTAAGCACTCTTAGACATGCCTTGTGTGGTTATGTTTAATATCATATGTGGATCTGGAACATGTTGGTGCATTTTATTGGAGACTAACTTGAAATGAAAACTGTCGGGGTGTGTTTACTCTGGTATGGGGCTCTTATCGAAATATGACTGCCGAAACCCTGTTTTTTCCCAGTGTCTGCATTTTGGTGAGATGCATTCTCTTAGAAGTAGCATGATATATCGTGTTGTTTTTTTTGCAATTTGTGGAAGAGGACATATTAATCTATTAATTGATACAAGTCTTTCACAATCTGGAGTAAAAGAAAGTCTAGAAAAATACTTGGAAAGTTTGCTGATTTTAATGGAACCCTAATGGGAATTGGATGTACTGGAATATAACTTACATTAAAGAGCGATGTCCTTGAAAAATCGCGTTTAAGAGTCCTGTCCTTTAAATACTCACATTTAAGAGTGCTGCCAATTGAATATTCACACTCAAGAGTGATGTCGCCTGAATAGTCATGTTAAATAGTGCTGTCTCTTAGAAATTCGCATTAAAGTTCCAAGTGCCCATAGTCAAAACACTTGGCGCAAAATTAAATCGTGGACAAGCACATGATAAAGACATGGACAACGTAAAATCCTTGCGTTGTTATGTTTATTTAATTAATTTATTTATTTTTGTTTTTCATTTCAACTTGTACTAATTATACCTTTCCTATAATGTTCTCCGTGTTTCAATTAAGAGTGGTGCCTCTTTAATACTCACGTTTCAGATCCTCCTCCAGCCCGTCGGCAGTGGATTGGGGCAGAAGACACTCTTCCTTGTTGTATTCATGCATTTTGTGCAACACTGACAACTCAAGCCGCTGTCGAACCTCGACGATCTTCCGTTCGGCTGAAAGCAGCGAATATCGATAGAGTTATAGTTGTTTGCCAGAGGCATCTCAAGTAAAACAGTATATTTCCGTTTGCTTGAAAACAGGGGGAAGCGGCAGATTTACATCCCAAAGCATCTTGAGTGGAAACAAAGGGCAATAACTCCCGTGTCGGTGGCCCAACCTGACCCATATTTGGCTTCTATTGCAAATGAATGGTCGCACACATTGGATGAACAATGAAGTTTCTATATATAGAAAGCAATTTTTTGGCATTTTTCAAATGAAAAATGTGCAATAACTCTAGGGTTTCTGGTTCCATTTGGCCCATTATTGAAATTTATGATCATACACAAACTGAGCAAGTAAGGTAAAGATTAAATAAAAAATGAAGTTTTTATAGTGATATATAGCAGTCAAATTGTTTACGGCATACAAACGATGGACGCTGGTCGACGGACGACGCAGGAGAGGTCCTATATACCAATAGCTCACCGAACACTTCGTGCTCAGGTGAGCTAAAATGGCATTACAAGGACAACTGACACATGTTAATAACTCTATAGATAATGTGACTAGAGTTATAATTCTTTAGCACTGCACTCCGCCTAACAACCATCTATCCATTTAAGAAGTTTGAGTTCAGTCCATTCAGTAGTTTTTGAGAAACAAATGGCCGGACTAAAAAACACTGACAAAGCGGAATAACTAGTGCAGCTAGAGTTATAATTCTTGTGCATTGCACACAACCTAGCAAACACATATTCATGTATGAAGTAGAAGTCATTTCCGTAAGTAGTAGTTGTTTCCTTCCTCTCGTCCGAAAGCAGCGAGAAATGACGGGCCGTATTCCAGAAACATCTTAAGTAAAATCTTATCTTTCCGTTTGTCTGAAAGCAGTGAGAGAGAGCGGCGACATAATAACATCCCGAAGGGCCGTGTTTCAAACGCATCTTAAGTAAAAACAAGGGACAATAACTCCCGCGTCCGTACCCCAACTGGCCAATATTTGGCTTCTCCTGAAATCGTATGGTCACACACAAACTCGTTTTCTGTTGTTTGTTAATTACATTTTTCATTTTGCATTTAATTAATTCTCTGAAGACACTGGAAGAAAGTTGAATTAACTGGGCACGAATGTTCAGTCCTCACAGAATCCACATTTGATACTGTGAGTTGTCAATTTGCACCATATATTGTGTTTTACGTCAATTATGCATTGTAATGACATAAGTAACTTGGTCTAAAAAAGGTCAGTACCAAACTTGGTCTAATGAAGGCCAGTACCAAACTTGGTCTAATGAAAGCCAGTACCAAACTTGGTCTAATGAAGGCCAGTACCAAACTTGGTCTAATGAGGGCCAGTACCAAACTTGGTCTATTGAAGGCCAGTACCAAACTTGGTATAATGAAGGCCAGTACCAAACTTGGTCTAATGAACGCCAGTACCAAACTCGGTCTAATGAACGCCAGTACCAAACTTGGTCTAATGAACGCCAGTACCAAACTTCATCGTGCATACTATTGGCAAGTTCCAGGCGAATAATTTTGAGTGAGTTGTGCCATGAACTTTACTTGTGTCAGTGTGCATGTTGTCCTTTTTCACAGATTTTCGTATTTTTGAAAAATGCTTTCAACATCTTAACTGTAAAAGATAGAGCATCTGGATTAACAAAAACAAAAACTAGTTAATTCAAGTATTTCTCTTTGCCAGGACATGAACCTGCGACCACCTGGATAAAAAGACCAGTATGGCCAGTAGGCCATCTGGACTTACACATATCAGAGTGAATTTTAACGCTATGTAATTGATACAGGAGTTTTCCCAAATACCATGAAAAGGCATTTTAAACGCTTTATAATTTAATCTATTTCAAATGCTGATTGTTCGTAAGCTACAACAAAGCTAATAGAATGGCATTTTGTCCCGTTGTATGTGCGTACCTGCATCAGTGCATACATGTATCTCTTCATAAACTTCTAGGAAATATTCAACCAAATTACGCAGCAATCATTCTTGGAGAATTAACAATAGACCTACATGGAATCCATTTAAAGTGTCCCTGCTAATAAAACGCTCAGCATCCTAATAATAAATGTTTGCATATTACTTTCATTTGTCCATAAAATCTTTTGTTGACTTTTTTCAAATAAATATGCATTTATTAACTGCTTGTTGCGTTAACCGTCTAATATATGTTGTATAATATGTGCTTTGTTTAGGGACACACAAAACTTATGTATAGGCATGCTAATGACGTATTCAAGTCTTGAGCATGAAAAGTGTATAAACAATGTATACAAGTTTGATAAAGAAATATACTTAAAGTGGATGATAAAACTCGGTCTCGACTTACAAACTGTTTTACAAATTGAGATAGCAAAGTTTGGTAAACATGGTGCATTTGGAGTTGTGTTCGTTTGACTGATTCAGAAATGTTAGCTTGACTATTCACTGATTAGTCTGAGCTAGTCTTCTTACCCATTTGTGGTCGGTTAAAAACCATTTTTCTGAGCACACTGCCTCACATAGAAAACTTCATTTTCATGTGTTAAAGCGGTAGTTGCATATATAATATTACTTTCAGTGCAGGTGCAGTGCTTATAATAAGAATCTATGCCTTTAAATTGATATTATCAATAAAGAACTCAATGGCATATATAAAACATGATAATTAAAAATATAATACTAGGATTGTAAAATAAAACTTCTGTATTTAAATATAGCTATACATTAAGATATTAATATTAAAATATAGGAATTACCCCTGTATGACAACAATGCAAAAACAAGGCTGTGTGTAACATGTTTACTTATTTAGAAGAATTGCATACAGAGCTTAAACGCTGAAACGATGATAACCCAAACCCTATTGCTTGACAATTCGGGTGCGCGCTATACATGGTGCGCTTTATACACGGTCTTTTATTGATGTGGCAACTATAGTTTATATTTGAATTTACATTGGAATATAAGCGACAGTCACGAGATATCACTTCAATTTTTTTCCCAAATTCTATTGCGTCCATCAGACACAGACGTGATGAAACTATGCGTTTTATTGGAAATCTATGAGCTCCAGACACAGGGCGCCCATCTGGATTAATAACTGATAATTTCAAGAAATAAAGCTTAATTCTGAACATTGTTAGTAATACGATGCTCTGATGCCACTGGCATACACTAACCAATGTGATTTGCTCTTGTATTTTGTGGTAAGGTAATTTGGTCTACGTCTGAGCGTCGTCTACATTTGTTCCCATCAATACCCCATCCCTCCCCCCACAAAAATAAAATAAATTGACCTTCCTACCCACCTTGACAATTCTGGGTCATTTTACCTAAAACAAACAATTGTTTATGGATGGCCTAAGTGTTCAAAATATACACCACCACTCACAAGTATTGACATCATGATCAACAATGATAGTCAAAATTATTGCTAAAAAAATAGGTAAAATCTTACCACCCATTGGAGTTAAAACAACATTTTGTACAAATTAGAGATTGATAAATGGGTCCTCACCATTTTACAATTGTATATAGAAACTGCAATAAAATAGCGTTTATTAAGATTTGACAGATGAGAGAAGAGAAAGAAGCATACTTTATAAATAGTTTTAAAATAAAGAACCCTTGGTGACAATGTAGGGCTGTGCTTACAACAGAAAATGCAGATTGTTAAATGACAGTTAAATTAAGAACTGTGTTACTATCTTCCTGTGTGCCTAGCCCAGGTTGGCTCATATGCATTTACACTGAGGGGAAACAGAAGAATTAAAGAAAGAGTTATCAATGTGAATTGTGCACAATAAAAGCACAAAATAATCAATTAGTTCAGAATTTAAAGATGGATGAAGAATTTGGTTTGGCAAGAGTTACCTCCCTGTCGTTAGGTTAAATACAACTTATTTCCTTATAAGTAGGGTGTAGTAATATATGAATGTTGATTGTAGTAAAATTGTGTAAACATGTGCATAAATTTTAAGTTGTTTCCCTTCGATTTATATTAGCATTTTCAAATTTATTTCTAACTAATAAACAGTCGTAGCCAGTATAAACTTTTCAATTTATTTAACATTGCACACATGTATTGTCTATAAAAATTTTGAAAAATAAAGAATCCATTATGCACAGAAGCAAGGCCAACATTAAAATTAACTTCGTTTGCCATAGCCTACCTACCCTACGAAAAAGTCCCGACTCAAAAGTTCTTTCTTTGTTAAATCAAACCCGTTTTGTATTGTTGAGTATTGTATTTTTTTTGGGGGGGTGGGTTAAATAAAAGCTTGCTTTTCTTTCATTTCAGTTATTTTCCATTGAATTAATATATTAACTGTATCAGCGAGACCATTGCTTATAATAGGACATGTCAAATTGCAATTCTAATAATGTTTTATTAAACTTTTGAAAACAACGAGCATTCAGCATTTATTGTCTCATTCAAGAAGATTGCTAGCAAGCTCTCTTCATCAACAGACACTTGATTATATTATCGAAAGCAAAGTCTGTGTTACGCGCTATAATTTGACTCTAAATGGATCATTAATGAATTTGCATTATAAAATATTGCCTACCTAGCCTTTACCAGCAACCTTGGGGAGGCAATGGCAAACAAACAATTTGTTAAGGTTGGCCCAAGTATTATTTGTGAACAGTGCTGGTCTGACCTGACACATTATCTGCAAAATTGTAATGATCCTGCACAGTGTTTCAAGCTTGTAATAACAAATTTGCTCTCTCATATGTTTTTGTTGACCACTTAAATACAACACTTTGTATAGGTTGAGCAGACTTTTCAATTTCTCTTTTTATAATTATGAAAATGTATTTGAGAATTCTTTTGTGATCAGTCATAATAACTTTTCGTGCACTGCATGTTTGCCGAAAGCAAATGCATCATGTTTGTTGTAGTTATCTCAAACATGATTTCAATATATGCATCATCAGGATCGTAAGTAAATTTGAAGATGTTATTTAGCGCCCCTCACATTTTTCGCAGGTGACCTATAGTAATCTGTCTGTCCGTCCGTCCATCAAACATATTTTTTATGTGTTTGTTTTCATAACTTCAAAACCGTTTCAGCTAATAATTTGAAACTTCATGGTTGGATGAATCTTATTAAGAAGAAATGCGCAAGAACTTTTACTCTGCACTTTATGGTTCTGGAGTTATTGCCCTTTGTTAATTTTTTATACTGCATTTTTGCCTGGAGCATAACTCTTAGACTATAAGAGGCATTAAATTGAAACTTCATAGGTGGATAGATCTCACTGAGGAAAAGTGCAGTGCACAAGAACCGTTACTCTGCACTTCATAATTCTGGAGTTATCGCCCTTTTTTAATTTTTTATTTTTAGGCGGATTCAACTTTTTGAGAACGAATTGAAATATTTTAATGAAATTTCATCCATAGATACCTTATATCAAGACCTAGCTTGAGATTACATAGGAGGTTGATGAGGTCACTGTTAAGGTGGCCGTTACAAAAAATAGAAAAACGGTTTCCGCTCAATTACTCGAGAGCGAATTGAGCGCTTGCAATGCAACTTCATACATAGATACCTTTTATCAAGACATCGCACGGGATTGCATAGGGGGTGGTTGGGATCAAGGTCAAGGTCAACGTTACTTAAAATAGAAAAAAATTTCCTCACCTCAAACATGCTATCATTCGGCGCCCGCTGCCATTCCTGTGACAAAGTTCTAGTTGGAATAGGTATTATTATGTCTCATTGACTGCTTTAAAATAACAAGGTTTAACTGTGTTCAATGTTCCTAGTACAGTGTTAAGTGTATTGTACTGGGTTTGCTCATGCCTTCGCCTGTCTGAATTGTGCTGGTTATTTATCTGTTTTATTCTACTCTTGCATTGGTGCATAATGCTGATAATGACTATATTTGATGGTTCAGTTATAGATAATGAAATCAGTAGAAGGTAAAATAAAATAGAGTACTTCTAAGTATGACTTCGAATATAGAAATTCCGTTCCAAAGCAATTTTTAATGCTCGCACAAAGTGGGAGGCATTAAGCATTGCACTTGTCTGTCCATACATCCGTCCGTACTTCTTAAACGTTTGTGGACTCAACTGCTTTTTAACTGCTAGGCGGATTTTGCTCAAACTTTCACAGGTGAATAACCTTTCTGTTTAGGTGATTGTAAATGAAGGCTATTTGCCTTCCACCAATTTTGGCTGAATTATAGCCAAGTGTCATTTATTCCACTACTTATTCCATAACTTTCATAGCTGGAGAACATTGATGTGGAGGTGATCCTTAAGAAAGGGATTTTGTTCACCTTTAGGTGAAGGTGGGGGGGGGGGGGCAGAAATGTAAAACATGATGAGATGGTTCGATGTGCGCAAGAACCAGGTCCATAGGTCCAAGGTCACACTTAAAGGTCAAAGGTCAAATATAAGAAATTCAGCCATAGGTTCTGTCTGGAGTATAATTTGGTCCAGCAATTAAGGATTTTCAAATAAATTGGCATATGTTAAGCATAATGAGGCGGTGTGTGCACACAAGAATCAGGTCCCTAGGTCCAAGTTCAAGGTCACACTTAAAGGTCATAGGTCAAATATAAGAATTTTGTCCAGCGGGGAATTGCATCAAATAACTTGGCATAAGTGCTAAGCATGTTGAGATGGTGTATTGCGTGCAAGGACCAAGTCCCCAAGTAAGAGGTCAAGGTCATCCTTACAGGTCACATGTCAAATGTAAGAATTCAAGCCATAGACCCTGTCTAGAGCATCATTTTGTCCAGCAGTGAAGAAATTTTAAATAATATGGCACAATATTTAAGCATGGCGAGACTGTTTGTAGTGTGCAGGAACCAGATCTCAAGGTCCAAGGTCAAATGAATAAATGTTACGACTTATAAAGATTTTTTTGTCAAGACTACAATTATTGATTTGAAATTTGTAATACGTCAACTTACTTCACAGAATAAGCAGAACGTGTGATATAAAAGGAAAATTTATCTTCAGCAAAATAATTTGTATGCATATAGACAAAGCAGGGCCATTTAGAACAAGCTGCATAAGTGGGAGCATCTGTCTGTGGACAGATTGTCTAGTTTTCCACTATTCAATATATACTTCCAAAATGTTGTGGACTCATCTCCTCTTTTAATGCCTTGCATATTTTTTTCAAACTTTCACAGCAGAAGATCCTTAACGTGGTCATAACGGAAGGAATTTTATCGGCAAGCAATTTTGGCAGAACGAAGTTCCTTTGTCACTTTTTCCATTATAGAAAATATATATATTTATATTTGTGGAGCAAATATTAATGTTGGCAACATGCCCTTTGTTTGTGTCCAAACATGTGTCATGGGGGCATCTATGTCTGTGACACGTCTAGTTTCTTTTCTCTTGCCACTGACTAAGTCTTGAAATCGGAATGTGAAAGCAATTAGTAACTCTCAAATTCACAATCACAGATCTATTAACATTTTCCTCCTCGATATATAATAATGGGCACAAATTTGCCAGTGCTCATTTGATCCCACCAGTTGATAACGATGTGAAAGCAATTGTTAACTCTAAAAAGCAGGGTTGACTTTAAAGTGGTCATTTTGGGGTAATCAGCCATACTGTCGAGCATTGGGTATGCTAATATTTTGGAAAAGGATTTTACAATAAAATTGTTATGGCACACTGTGTTGGTTTATTGTTAAATCAAAGCGCTGAAGGCACCCCAGTTGTTCGCTTTTATGTAACACTGGGCACATAATGGACGCTCTGGGCAATAAGAGAGGCATGACACGTGTCACCTTAAATACACTGCAGATCCGCTATATCGCGATCTGTTATTTAGCAATACAAATATAGCGTGAAGCGGCCATGATTCCGGATTTTTTTTATGTACTTCAATCTTTGACTTTTACACAACGTTCATAAATAAATCCAGTTTGGTCCGTATTTTTTCGCCTACATCGCTACTTTTTTATTCACAACCTTGTAGTGCGACGAACAATAACCAGACCCACTAAACATCAAATTGTAACAGTTTGAGGTCGTCAGCTTTTACGGCAACGTCCTTTCACTGCTGAATTACACGCCGTCCACACGCAGGTTGTATACAGTAAACGTATGTCATAGATCAATACTGACCTATCTGAACTAACAATACAGCATAACTGTTTTTTAAGAGGAAATTCTAACTGCACATTATTTATGATACAGATACCCAATTTTGTTGCTATGCGCTACAAAACTTATGCAAAAGTTAAAATCTCAATGTTCTCTGCGCTACAAAGTTTTTCTATGGCAATCAAAACACCCACACTTTCCATACGGATGACGTGACATGTACATGTCAGCATAATTTTCGCACACTTTTGTAGCAGAAAAAAAGGATTTACAAGAAATACATGTGCACTATAATTGTAAATTGAATTTGTGTTTACGTTATTGGAACATTAACATTTGGATAGGCGTTTCGGATTTGGAATTTATTATACACACTTTGAAAGTAATTACACGGAGTAATAATATATTTATATATACAAATGGGATATTTTACATATGGTTATAACACATGTTGTGGATGTTAACAACAGTAAAAAAGGTATGTTAATAAGGTTTATGTTCTGAGATGGTGAAAATAGGCTAGTGTATACATGTGTACTGGTATCTATATGTACATAAACGACCTGACAAGTTAGATCGCATTCTGGATATATCGCGATCGTGATCCATGTACCCAGCGAATGGCAATTTAACGGATGTGCAGTGTACAGTGGTTAATATAAATGTCTAAATGAAAATATTAATTTATTTACTATTACATTTGTTCAATATTATACATTTGAAGTATAAAAAACTGTCTGGCCAGAAACCTAATGAGGCAAATTCTTTTACAGATTTTCGATTTCATGCTCTTTCATTGGGCTACATACATATATTAGTTTAATGACATTCCGACACTATATTTTTATTACTAAGACACATTCTCTGGATCTACATGTAAGAGTATATAGTGAAAAACAACCATTGTCAGTTCCATAACCGGACCCTGTCTGTGGAAGACAGATGATTAGTCTGTAGAAGATCAAAAGCAGTGAAGTTGAGCAAAACTCAATCTTAACCTGATAAACAATCAACAAGTGACTGAATATTAAATATATTAAACATTGTATGAATGCAAAGAATGTGCTACAAGCTTTTAAACTGTATAAGCAAGTGTTATGTAATTATATGTTTAAGTTATTTAAAGAGAGTTACTATCAGAATATTGTTTTCTTTTGGAAATATTTGAAAATGTGTTCCCTTTTAATTTGCTAAGCGTCTGCAGTAGCAAATCTGTCGAAAAAGTAGATGAAAGAATTCTCAACCATTGCCAGGAATCAAACCCTGGACCTTCCAAACGCGAGTCTTACATACTAACAACAAGGCTATTGTAGGCATACTTATTTTAGCGTAGCTAAATTTTAGCGGTCGGACACTATTGTTAAAAAATATGGAATAATAACGTGTGCGTGAATTAGCGCTCTCGTTTTACTGCTAAAATATAATTTTAGCACTCTGGTGCAATTGACATGTTACACACACACAAAAACAACGGAAATAAACGGATATCTTCCTAAGTTGTTCATTTGATAAACAGGTAAAGAAAATCGAAACTAATATAAACTTAATTTATTTTGCTATGTATTGGGTGTTTTCTATACGTTACATTGAAATAAAATAATTTGTAACATTGTCATTTCGTCTTAATTTCCCTATTTTACTGGCTGTAGCACATTAAAAAAAGCAAACAGAACAGAACAGAACAAAAACATCTTTTCACGTTAAACACCTTTAAAACAACCATCTATTCATAAGCTTTCACACCTTAAACACCTTTTCGCAAACTAACTATAACACCACCAAAAACTTCCGAGTTAGTCCCGAGGCGATAATACTGGTTACACGACACAAGTAGACAAATAATGAAACAGAATCCTAGCTGTATTTTAGGGCTTTATTTATTATTTACCAAAAACAAATCTATTAAATTAAAACATATCACACATCTACAATAAATGTTATATTGCAATTATGAGAAGCTAAAGTTATGTTTGAGAGTGCATATAATACATATTATGTAAACAAAGTTCCGCCTGAACAATAAACTTGCATGCAAATCAGTTCCCAAATTAGCGACTGAAAGTGTTGTTTTCGCCTTTATATTTATTTGTTTAAACATTCAAAATATAATTGCACACAGTTTACTTATTTCAAAACTAGATGCTTTGCAATAATAAACAACAAAA
This sequence comes from Congeria kusceri, assembly GCA_027627225.1. Lineage (NCBI taxonomy): Eukaryota > Metazoa > Mollusca > Bivalvia > Myida > Dreissenidae > Congeria > Congeria kusceri. Next base: position 48,229,855 of record CM051026.1, read on the forward strand.
ATGATGTTTGACGATGTATATAATACGTACAAAATTTAACAAAGTTCTGACTAAGCAGCAAACGACACAAATTCAGGTACTTATATTTACGTGTACCTTAACTAAGCGAACTCATCTTAGTGTTAAAAGTACAACGCTAAAATAAGAACTCCTACAGTATTGCCGCTATGACTTCCAGCACATGAAATTTAGTGACTGGGAAAGGTTTTTTCTACACAAGATAATGTTCATTTCCACAAAAGTCTATGGACTTTAAAAAAATATATGAGATTTCCTCTGATTATACTTGTGTTGGGATGGGTCATGAAATTATTTCTACAGCCATTCTCCCCCTTCCTCTGATTCAAGTAGGGCAGTTACAGTTACTGGCATAAGTATGTGCACTTAGTACTGGTAAACCAGCTTACCCAGGAAATGTGTGAGTAGGTTAACTGACCGCCGTTATATGACTGAAATACTGTTGAGTACAGCTAAAAATCCCAACAAACAAACAAACAGCATGGGTTTCTTAGTCACAAAAAATTCTGCCTATTGTGTTTCTGATATGATATAACTGACCTAAATCATGAAACATCGACTATCTTCAGAATGTTCTGTTTAACTCGACCGCTACTGCATAATAACTGCTAAACGTTCATAAAATATGATGATGACCAAGTAAATAATAAAATGAGTAATAAACATTACTTATTTTCATAATTTCATACAAAATTGCCAACACCTTGAATGCTATCTTTGTGCTTTGATGTCGGCACCATTAGCTCTGGTCTCACAAAGGCGGCTGACCACTTAAGAATGTTTCTATACAAAGGCAGATTTTTAGAAGTGGTATTCGCCTCATAATAATAGTAATTGGAAAATAAGTGGCAACATTTGTAGCTTTATCGGTGAGCATTGGAAATTGTGTTATTATCATATCATGTTACAGTATTGTCCTTTACTTGTAGCAAATCAAATATAATTAAGTCAAATTTTCTTCTATTTAGCAATACAAATATCGGTATGTTCATTTTTTAGGGGTTCATACAAATATGTTGTACTTGCTTTTTTGTGGACAAATTATGAAATTAGGGAGTGTACTTTTGTATCATGTCTGTCTATATTGCATGAAAAAACATAAGTTATAAATAATATTATGATTTGGGCAGGCTTTAAACCTGTGATTGTGTTGTATTAAGTAAACATCGAATTCTGTGGCATGGCAAATAAGGCTAATTTTATGTTCAAGTTGTTATAGCTCAACCAGTGTATCTGTTCCTATCATTCTAAGACATTTCTTTGTGATTGCAGTTATGATTCGTCTGGTGAGATGGCGTGCATATTATTACTCATAAGGTGTAAACAAACAAAAAAGTTTATTTCAGGTTACCCGACAGACCCTAAAAAAGACTCCCGACCCTTGAACATTTTATCAGATTTTTTTTTGTATAAACCTTTTCCCAATAGTAAGATGTTTTTTGGATAAATAAGTATTTTGTTTGGTTAGCATCCACTTCAAAACAATGTTTAGGGATTTAACGAGTATGTTTTGAATATTCATTTAGTTTTGTGTAGCCTGACTAGGCGACATATATGGGTCACTTATGGCGGTGGCTGTGTCGGCTGCGGCATTCCTTTTCGCTTGTCAAAATAATAACATGAAACTTCATAGGTAGATGGATATCATTGAGGGGAAGAGCAATGAATAAGAACAGTTACTGTGCACTTCATACTTTTGGAGCTATCGCCCTTTGCTTATGTTCATACTTAATTTTTGTCCGGAGTATACCTTAAAGACTATGAAAGCTATCAACTTGAAACTTCAAAGGTAGATAGATCTCAAGTCTTTTCTTTGCAATTAGCCAGAGTGTAGTGCTTTTGAAGAATAAATCTGTTTTTAAAAAATTGAGCATTAACGGTAAGTGCTTCTTCATTTGGATTCACATAAGCTATACGGCGTCAGGCGGCACATCCGACTCGCAGAGTTCTAGTTAGACTGTTGGCGGAAGCCAACGGTCTTTTTTCGAGGTGAATTTCCAAACAGGTATCGCGGAAAACTACTTATTTCCTTTTGCATGCTATTAATTAGTAAATCGAAACCAGAAAGAGGCCTTCTTTAAAACAGCAAAATTTTCAAACTTGTCTTCTTACATTTAATTTTAATCATATAAGATAATGTATGTACTATGTATTGTAATGTGTATATCATGTAATTGTGTACAATTAGAGTTTCTAAAAAAGTAAATTTATTAAAATTGTTACTTTAAACTAATAAAACCATTATTTCACTAATTACTTGTATGTAACTTGTATGTATGATTTACCAGAGTGCCCTGGAATAAAACCACCAAATGAATGCGCTACATCGGTTATTTTTACTTATTGCAAAAGTGATTTTTATGCATATAGTAATCACATTGTCAGACTGTCCGTCCGTCCATCTGTCCGTCCCTCACGCTTCTTGTGCGAAGAATAACTCCATTAGAATCGAAGGGATTCCAGTGAAACTTCATATAATGATAGAGGACAATTAAAAGAAGTGCAGAGCACAAGGACCACAACTCTTTCTTCAATATTCATGGTGTTATTGCCCTTTGTTTTATTTCTTTATGTGAGGCATTAATTTCTTGTGCGGAACATAACTATATTTGTTTTGAATAAAACTTCATATAATAATAAAGGACAATGAAAGAAAGTTCTGAGCTTAAGCGCCACAACTCTTTCTTCAATACTTATGGCGTTATTGCCCTTTGTTTTATTTACTTTTGTCAAGCATTAATATGCTTGTGAGGAGCATATCTCAATTAGTATTAAAGGGATTCAAATGAAACTTGTTTTCTTTTTTTCATACGTAACCTTTATTTTTGTCATATAAACTATACAAATATACATACATACATATATATAAACATATACAAATGTTAAATGGATATAACAATGCATAAATTGTAACATATTCATAATGGTATACGGATATTAAACATGAATAGATAGAAAGTGCAGAGTGCAAAGACCACAATTTTTTCTTCAATATTTATGGAGTTATTGCCCTTTGTTTGATTTTCTTGTGCGGAGCATGTCACCATTAATATTGAAGGGATTCAAATGAAACTGTATATATAGAGGACAATGAGAAAGTGCAGAGCACAAAGACCACAACTCTTTCTTCAATATTCACGCCGTTATTGTCCTTGGTTTTATTTCCTTATGTGAAACATTAATTTTGTTGTGCGGAGCATAACTCCATTACTATTGAAGGGATTCAAATGAAACTTCATATAATGCTAGAGGACAATGAAAGGAGGTGCAGAGCACAAGGACCATAACTCTTTCTTCATTATTAACAGAGTTTTTGCTCTTTGTTAAATTTTCTTGAGCGGAGCATGACTCCATTAGTATTGAAGGGATTCAAATGAAACTTCATATAATGCTAGAGGAGGTGCAGAGCACAAGGACCATAACTCTTTCTTCAATATTTATGGAGTAATTGCCCTTCGTTTATTTTTTGTGCAGAGCATGACTCTATTAGTATTGAATGGATTTAAAATAAACCCAATATATTGATAGAGGACATTGAAAGGAAGTGCAGAGTACACTGACCATAACTCGATCTTCAATATTTGTAAAGTTATTGTCCTTCAGTTTATTTTCTTGTGCAGTGCATAACTCTATTAGCATTGAAGTGATTTAAAGTAAAACCATATATTGATAGGATGTTGAGAGGAAGTGCAGAGTACAAGGACCATAACTCTTTTTGTAGGAAGCTTAATTTTCGCCAACATGTAACTGAAATTGTGTTGCTTCTTCTGACAAGCATATGCTTCGGGGGCATACGTCATATCTTGTGACAAGCCTTGTTCTTGGTACAGATTCTAATTCTGAATATTTTGACAACAAATTACTGCAATTTATTAATTTTAAACTGTGCTATGAAATTCACGAGCTTGCAGCGTTTGACGTTCTTTTAACTCGGTAGGCTATGACGGACTAACAATCAGTGCTGCTAACAACTACGCTTCATTGGTTATTCTGGCCCTTTGCAGACTGACCTGGCACGTATATAAGTTGGAGTTTATGTGTAGGAATTAAACTAGGGGTAGGAATTAAACCATGAGGGCGTTAGCCCTTGTTCTTTATTAGCCATGCATCGGAAATAATGGAGTTGCTAATTGGCCAATAGACAACGATAATGATAAAATTATTTTGATTCTTACATATTTTGACATAATATTTTTACAATTTTGATGTGTTGTTTATTGGGTAGTTTAACAACGATAATTTTGTTCTTTGTCTTTAGAAAAAAATTAACAAGTATCATGTTAGAATATTGAATAAGAAGATACATTATAAAGTTTAAAGGTGAACAATTTCAGTTCATTCAAATTTTTCCTTTGTATCAAAAATCCACTCATAATCCACATACTTCTAGTTTCTTTGTCGCCTCTTTCTATGCCGTCAGCATTTTGATTGAATCTTAAATTTGACCATTTACCAAAAAAAAATCCCTGCCTACCTACCCTTATTTTTTTAGCATGGAACCTGAAACAAACATAATTTTGTTATGCCTGAAGAAAATGTATACTGTGCTAGAATGAGAGAGCTTTGTTCTTCTGATAATATAAACTCTGATAATACAACACTATGACGGCATAATGTATAGTACCCTTTAGATGGATAAGTGAATATTTTTGTAACATAGTTTATTCCACTAATTTCTGACATTTACTGCTTTTCTAATTCATAGATGTGTGCAATTATATCTCAGATGAGTTTGAAACTAGGTCACATCTGGCCAAAAACTAGGTCACCAGGCTAAATTAAAGAAAAAGCTTGTGAACACTATAGAGGCCACATTTATGCCCAATAATCATGAACTTGCTAAGAACATTTGTCCAAATTATGTCTAGGACAAGTTTAAAACCGTTTCACGTGGGGTCAAAAACTTTGTCACCAGGCCGAATTGACAAAAGTTCATGTGAACACTGTTTACTGAATCTTTATGAAAACAATTTAGTTCCTTAGCCCCTCAGGCGAGCGCCCTGGGGCCTTATGGTCCTCTTGTTTAATGTTCATAGTTGATGTGAAAGTGTATCATACTGGATTTGCTCATACTTCTTTCTGTCTAAATTGTGTTGTTTCTTCGTCCATTTTACTCTACTATTCTACCATTTACTCTACTATTGCATTGGGGCATACTTTGTTGAAAATGACTGTATTAGATGATTCAGTGTTAGATATCAGAATCAGTAGAAGGTAAAATAAAATAAAACACTTCTCTTAGTATATAAATTAAGAAATGGATTTGCAAAGCATTTCATAACTCTTGCGACTGACTTTAAATTGGAATGTGAAAGCAACTGTTAATGTACAAATGCACAGTCACAGATCTATTAACATATTTCTCTTAAATTTAATCTTTGTCATGAAGTTACTGCGCTCCTTTGATAAAAAAAATTGCAAACAAGTCTAGCTGAAATAATATGCCTTAAACATTTAATGGTCCAATTATTATTTTCGAAAACTAACCAATAGACTACAACATTTTGAAAAGCTCGAAAATGAGATTCCCCTCCCCAGTGCATTCCTGTGCGTCAGATAGTCATTATCAAATAACAGCAAACTTTGGTATACACAATTTTCCATTAAGTGCAATTTGAATTAAATATTTTCAATAGGATTCACATATTTAAGAAGAAATACCAGGCATTATTATTGTGTGATTTGTGTTTCAGATATTACAGATTATTAACTGGTAAGACTTGTTCATGAGCCAATTCTCATTATTGTGTTCTTTTGAAATACAACATATTGAAATGCCTTTAATTATGTTGTAATTCTTGACCTAAACCATTTATGTCAAAATCGATTAAAGGCCTGATAGAAATGGTCATAATTTTAGAACTTATTCAGTAAGCAATTCCAAAATGTCTTGCAGTTACAAGATTTAAGGAGGAATCTTATTTATAAGATCCACTGAAGATATGCAATCACAAGTGTGGTATTTAATCATATGTAAGATTTTTTGAAACAAATGTTCTTGACTGTATCATGGTACAGAGAAATCTGCCAACAACGACACCTGCATATAACAACATCCTGAATTATTCGACATTCGTCTGCGGTCCTAGCAGAATCCATATATGCTCTATATAGTCCAAACCTGTCCAGAACGGAACCTGTAAGACCTGACATCCGACACTGTCAGTCCCGTAAGCATACCAATCTCATTAAAATCATCTCCTGTCTGACACTACTATATTATCCGCTGACTGGATCTGATAACTTCGCATTAGGGGTCACGTTCAGATGACCTTTTCAGGAACCAATCAAACTGTTGCCTTCAAATGTTGTGATATATATATATATATATAAACCACAAATATTATGCACAAGTTAAAGTAAATTTGGATGTTTACTCGCCTAATGTACCACTATATTCGTTGTTATCCACATGAAAATTAACTGTAAATTATTTATTCCCGACGATCGGCTGGAAATCAATCACTTTTCAAAAACCATTGTCCAACCTTGCTTTTAGTTTTTGGAAGGTGATTTGAACGTGACCTGTTATACGATGTCTTCAGATCCTAACAACGTTATGATTTTTATTTTAATGAGATTGGTAAGCATACGTACATGTATTTCACACCTTTTTTACCGTCACTCCCGCTTTATATTGAGCAGATCGCGAGTAGGTATGCCCTTAATACAATAATATCGCTTTCCTAAAGATGATTAGATCAAATCTCATTGATGTGTGAAATTTGTATTAACATAACGGAAATCGCAGTAAATTTATTGAAAAACTTTGATCACGCATGAATGCTGGTATATGTTATTTAATTAACAAACAAACATATTTCTATATGTTGTGTGTATTAAATAATTGAAATAATTGTAAATTAATGTCAAATGATTATATCGGCATATCCGTTATTAAACTTTTTTTTTAAACGTTTCATATGAAAACCAGTTTATACGACAACCTGTCTTATCCGACATTTTCAGTCGGACCCACTGGGTGTCGTTATTGACAGGTTCTCTGTATGATTGCATGACGTGAAAAAAGTGTTCTATTTATATGTACCTATAATTGAAATGAGTGGTCCTTTAGGAGATGGAAAAAATACCATACAGCATTCAAAGTTGTTATTTCAGCCATACTGTAGACAATCTATTAGGCCAATCTTAATCGATTGTTTGTGTGCTATTGCCTACCCAAGGTTGCTGGTAACGGGTAGGTACATGTTGCTAAACAAAATAACATGAAGGCCATGATGGCCCGAAATGTTACCTGAGTACTGGCAATGACAGAAACCAGCTCTAAAATCAGATGAATGTCATTGCCTACAAAATGACCCACATAAGACCAATATCTTACTGTTATTTACCTTAGCCAAGATTGTAAACAAACTGTGCAAGTCTGGTCAAAATTGAATGAAAAGTGAAGTCTCTACTGTGTCTTTGCGCCCAATTGTTAGGGGCATAACTGACGACAGACACTGGACAACGCAGGACAGTCCCCATACCAATAGCTAACCGAGCACTTCGTGCTCAAGTGAGCTAAAACTAGACGTGTCACTCGTGTCTGGACACAGACAAACGGGTGTAGCCAACACTCATTTTTGCCTTCACAAATGAATTTTCATTTATATTCTATAGTGGAAAAAAGCAAAGGGCCATAATTTTGCCAAAGTCGGTTGCAGCAAATAATTCCTTCCTTTAAAATCATCTTTTTGTTAAGGTTCTTCAGCTGTGAAAGTTTGAGTGAAATCCGCCCAGCCGTTAAAGAGGAGTTGTGTCCACATAATTTCGAGACGTATTTACAGACTTACGAACGGACAAGTGCAATGCTTAATGCCTCCCACTTCGTGGGGGCATACAAAACAACCTGCTTTTTCGTGTGAAGCAAAATAGGACAATTCAATCATTCAACAAAACAACAACAAATAAAATGTATCTATAGTCATAAAATCACATAACTGACTTCTCTAGATACACAACATATGGCAAATATTTGGAGGGCAACAAAAGAAAAAGTGTTTCTTTATCACTATTTAACTGTGTTTACTTAAGTCCCTGTTGTTTAATAACCACATAATTGTCTTAGCAATACATGTATTTAACTGTGTTCACTTAAGTCTCTGCTTCTTGGCAAACTTCTTGGCGCCCCATGTTTTTGCATCTATTCCCGAATGGCAACAAGAGGCACAAATTGGTCTAACAATTGAATACTTTGTATACAAATCCGCAGCAGTCACATCATTGTCATCTAACAAATTGTCTGGAGTTCCACAGTGAATGCAGACTGGTGGGAGGTAGTGTGGACACTTTGCAGAGTAATAAGCAATTTCAACCTACGAGCTGCAGGTCACACATCTCCGTACATACAGACCAGGTGCATCTTCCAACTGATCTCCACAGATATAAGACTGGCAAGTCTTGATGTTTTGTAAGATTTCCTCCTGCAAGAATATGAAATAAGATTTGAATATGTATAAATCAAATCACAAATGAAGACAGAAAACATCTGTTTAATATAAAGATAATTATTTAGTTTAAGATGCATCTGTATGTTACTGTTGTTTACAACTATTGAAGCAAAGTTATTTAGTGTTATAAAATGATAAACAGTATATTCCATAGTCAGAAGTACCGAAATCAAAGTATAACTTTATATAACAAACTAAAGTGTTTGATCAGACAGCCATATGATTTTTAGCTAGCTGGGCTCCAAGTTCCAAACCATTTAAAGAGCCAATAAATGTCATCTTTATTTCTGATGTATATGTATCGTTGACATAGGGGTAATAATTCATTGAATTCAATAATTGTATACTGATTTTACAACGTACATGGAAGTGACACAATTATAAACAGAGGGCCAATGATAAATGGATTACCTTAAAAAGTGGAATCCTTGTTAAAAACTCTAAGCTTAAGGTAACAAAGCTACAGGTTCTTAAAACGGACTGTATTGTCACAAAAATGTATACCTGTTGACGGTCAAGCTTGTTTGGACTGAAGATACATTTCGGCTTGGTACATTCTTCGCACAGGACAGCATCTCCAAACTTCTCACTCTGATATCATATGAAAAAAATGTTTATAATAAGTCGGCAACATGTATATTAATAAACACCATAAGCTGAATACTTTTTCACGGGGTAAATGCCTAAGTGACTCTGTGGTCCGGTCCTCCATCAGTATAAAGCATAGAATTGGGGTTCATAAATGTATGCCATCTGCGGAGGAGGCATTTTTAGATCTCATCAGTTCAACGACTTCAGCAGCATGTCGAAATGGACTGGATGGGTTGAATACCGTTTCCTTTCCTTTGTTGTCACATGCATGTCCCCTGAGAAGAAGCTATCTTTTTAGTTCTTAGGAATGTCTGTGACAAGAACAACTGAAGGAACAAGACCTCCAAGATGAAAATCGTGGTCAGTGGCAACTAGGACTGGTCCCTCTGCAGGAGTTAATACCTTGTTATGTCCTCTGACTCCAGTCGATATAGGGATTCCTGGTTCACCAACGGGAACTATTGACTTGTCATCCATGCATAAGAACATAGCACTATCTCTAAACTGCACACACAATTCTTTTATGTACTGTAAATATTTTGCAGCATAGTGTGCATCAGGATGTCAAACTCTTGCCTGGCATGTCTCCACATCGAATTTCACATTGAACTGTCCAGTGTACCTAAGGGCCGTTTTATGAAATGGATTACTGGGACAAAACTGCAGTCTGATTGTTTCATTACTAGGAATGGGTGTACCATCTGGCACCTCTTTTAGCAACTTCAGTCTTCAAGGTCTCTATTGAGATTGCCAATGGCAAGTACATTTCATCACATTTTCGCCTTTCTCTAATCTGTAAAACCTGTTTGTCGAAGTAGTTTCCCATTTCGTCAGAAAAGGCATCATAATATTAATCAGAACCATTAGTTGCTCGGAAGTCTATTAACAACTGAGTGTCATCTGCTCCAATGATCTTTGATACCCTTTCATTAATTTCTTTTTCACTGGAAGAATTAGCACTTTCTTCATACCCCGTTAGACTAAAATACATGTGTCTAATGACTGACTTTGGACATTTCACATAACTTATAAATTTGTCAATGAATTCTTTTCTCATGGCCCTGCTTGAAAATTTCGGTAGATCTTCTGATATTTCAGAGATAACTTTCATGTTGCGGTCTATTTTGTCTGCTGTTTGGCCTACTGGAACACTCCAAATAAAAATTTAATGTTCCTATGCTTCCACCATATGCAACCCTATATAACATGATCGGTTTCGACCGACGTAGGTTTTTGATGAATTTGCGAGTTTCAATTCGATTATCAGGACAAAAACTGTCAAGATGCACGTATGTATAGTCTGGAGTATTCACTATAGTCTCATTCAAATATCTATATTCTTCTTTGACATTGGAATCAACAACAGGATCGATGCATACTATTTGATCAGTCACCAGAATTTGCCTTTTCTTGGTTGATATGTGCTTTGGTGCTTTTTGGTTATCACTTTCAAGCCTGTCCGTGAATTTTGTTAGTGATTGTGCCAAACTACCCATGAATTGTGCCAACTTTTTGTTTCTACTGTCACTCATGGATGGCAAACTAAGGACAGAGAATATATCTGCAACCAGTTCTCCCATTCTGTCAGCTTTAATAACTGGAGGCCTATGTCGGAGTGCTTTGAAGTTGTTGTAGTTCTCAAATTTGTTTGCTTCACATGGGATCTGGCAACCAGATTCTTTAAGTCTCGGGTGACAGTGATCTACATACTACAGTGCATTACTGAGTGATTTTAGAACCTGTTTACCGCTATCTTCAACAATGTCAGCCGACCAACCGCAGCCAGTTTCTTCAGCCCAGTCAATCAAATCAGAGTAGAGTTTTTGAGGACCAGTAAGTTTTTTAACTTTGTCATTTTTGCGCACTTCATGCTTTTTGGGCATCATATACCTCTTTGACTTTCTCATTACCACTTAAAACGCATTAGTCGATTCACTGTTAGTACTAGTAGACGGAAGGCGATTGGAGTTTATTGCAAACTCAACAAAAAATTTTTTAGATCGACGGCGACACTCAGTTGCATGTTAATGTTAGACATTTTTATTTGCTCCATACCGCCAATCCGATTGCCTACTTTTACACATTGAACGCATTCGGGCGACATTTCATAGCCCGAAGCAGTGGCAGCTGTGCGAACAAAATCTGCAAAATCATTTGTCACAGACTGATGCAGAGTAATTGGAGGAAAAATTACATTTCCGTTGAAATCTTTTCCAGACACGACCAAACAGCAGGGCGCTACCATTTTTTAACCGTAAACCGTGTAAAGTAAAATGAGAACCGTCAATGTCGTAAAATATGTAGGCTAGACTAAACTAAAGCGATTTTAGAAAAGCTGAAAAAGCTCGTCGATGAAAACTTCATTTTAAAAATTTTACGAAATCCGGTGTGGGGCAAAATTGTAGATGCGGGTGCAAAAACAAAGAATTTTTTTCTCACTTTACGATTTTTAGGTGCGGAAAATCCGACGAACATCTGATCAATTTGTTGTGGCCTTATAAAGTAGTGTATTCAGTTGTTCACGCCAGATATCGTTTTACACCTGAGTGTTAATATTTATGAGGAAAACTTTTGGTTAATGGATTAGTTATCCAAATAAACCAAACAGACCAGCCTATGCAGGTTTATGTTGGTTCACGATGACTGCATGTTCTGATTGGATTACTGAGACTATAAATCCGACTGTTTAGGGGATACAAGTAACTGTAAAGAGAAAAACAGAGTTCGGTGAGTAAAACTGTATTGTACTGTATGTTTTCAATGTGCAATCTTTTATTTATATATATATATATATATATATATATATACATACGTAATACAACACTAAAACAAATAAAAATAATATTGTACTGTCTTGTCTTGTATTAATTTGGTTTTTCTTTATTATTATTATTATTATTATTATTATTATTATTATTATTATTATTATTATTTATTATTACTATTATTATTATCCTTATTATTATAAATTTAGGATTTAACCTCAGATAATTAGTTTCTTTTATTTCGGGCTGTAGTTTTTATCCACGTATAGCAAATAAGTATGGTATTTAAAAGGCATATTTCCACCTCAAAGCGCTGTTTTCTTTGCGAATATTTTTTTCGTATATATTAAAGGACCTCGGGAAGACTTTTAATGTTGTTTTGGGGAATGTGTCACTTGCCATAAATAAAGGACATCGGGTTGCTAATAAGACTTTTCCCGTGCTGTCGCAGCTGTAGTTTCACTTTGTTTATATTTGATGCCTGTAACTTTGTTTATATTTTATGCCTTTTTTGAACGTAAGTATTATGTATAAAAAAAAACTTGTATGAAAAACAATGTATTCAATCTACAATTATGTTGCTGATTTTTTTAATAAAACCTAAGCCCTTAAAATGACAAATTTGAAACAAATATAAAATTTGCAAAATTCAAATAAGAAAAATACTTTCTCTCAGTTATATGTCAATAAGGTATATATTTGAGGTGACGTATTATTTGTATCACATCATCACATCGCTCTGGCATTGGTGTAACATCATAGATAGCAATGAGAAATTTTCATGCGAAATTTAATGAATCTATTTTTATTTTTTTTATGTTTGTGATTTTATGTTATGTTTATCGATTTATTTAGTCTATTTTCTTTGGTATGTTTTCAAAGTAAAGACAGAAAAAGATGAGATTAATAAAATACTAAAGACAACATTAAAACAAAAACGTAAGATTTGTTGCTTGTGACAAAACATTACTCATTTCTAGACCTCGCTAAATAAACAAATCTTTATTCAGCCCTAACCTAGTAAACTATATGTATTGCATAATTTATTCCAAATTATTTATTATGATTTCCTTTCAGTCCCTTAAACATCTTTGGGAAGCAGGTAGTTAGGCAGTAAAGTATGAATGACCCAGTAGCATTAAGCCATTAAGGTTTATCGTAAAATGAATAAACATATGGACGGATGGTTAGGTTGTTTTTAGTTAGCTAAACTCAATGTTAAGCAAAAATCTCGTAAATAAAGTTCTTCGATTAATATTGAAAGACGCATTGTGTAAATTATAAAGCAAACTATAATTTGTCGTTAAAAATATAAATGAGGTTTCTCGTGGGAAAACCGGGTTTAATGCATGTGCGTAAAGTGTCGTCGCGGATCAGCTCATAATCGGGACGACGAGAATTTTGTTCCTTGTCTACAGACAAATTAGCGAGTATTATGTTAGAAAAATCATTAATGGATCATAAACTTCTATAATGACAGAACTTGTTTTGTAAGTTGGTAACGCTGAATTTACTGTTTTCATATCGTACGCTTGGCGCCAAAAATACCCTAACTGACATGTCATATTTACAGAAGATAAAAACGATTTTCTAAAATTTAATGTAAAATTGAGTTTTTACAATACATTAAAGTGCAATTGTCATGTGTGTACATTTCAATTAGTGTACAAACAAATGTGCATAGAGCTGTTCAGTTAAACGAGTTTTTGCGCTGAAATTGTGTACACGCAAAAAGTGCACTGCGAATTTGCTTTGTCAATAATAACGTTTTTAACATCTTTTGACAAGGTTTTTTAATAATTATTATCCATATTATAAAAATAATTTTACTGATATTTACTTGAACCAATTAATAAGTTTTTGTAAGCAAACTGTTTAGAGCACAGACAACGTTACCAATATCTTTTGCGCCAATAATCTTGGTAATGCTCGTACATAATCTTTTTTTACCGAAGCCAAATATAAGGATGTTTAGCCATTGACAAGGTTTTGTATGTTTATATTGATAAGACAGTTGGTAAGTTATAGTTTATGCTTTCCAGTGATTTATAGGAATATATCAGTGATATAAAGTTGGTTATTAACTCCGGTAATTTCTACTGTTTCACACTGATTTCCGATTTAATACAGTAAATGAAATGCACCGTCAACGATGCCGGGCTCAAAATTGTGACGTCATGACGTTATAATTCCCGCGATTGTTTGAAATTTAACGCATTTAGATAGCACATAAAAATAACAAAACAGCGTAAAAAGCATAAAATAAAAACAATTTTTTGTGTGTTTCGATAGAATATCGATTGTTGATTAGCTCGCCGCTCGTGAAAATAAAAATTTCTCTGACCACTCGAAAATAACTTATGAACACACTTAAAATCGATATTCTACCGAATTCAACAAATATCCTCTATTTATTCTTCTTGCAGTTTTCCATTTTCACCTGTGTCTGGGCAAATGTCTTCGACGATGGCTCTAGCGCTTTGTTTTTCTGTGCTAGGATGTATTTGTCTCATGGGTATTACACCCGTGAATGCATTGACAAACATGGAATTGATGGTCTTTGCGGTCGATAACGGCGCAGGTAAAATTATATTTGATATTAACTAAACTTTTCAAAAGGTCGGTTATTAGATTTGGGTATTTTGTTTACAGTCGGGGGTGGCGGCGTCAACTTCTTGTTTTCGCCCTCTTACTCGAGAACGGATTGAGCTATTCATACATTATAGCGAGACCTCGCTTGGAATTGCAAATTGGGTGGGTGGGATCAAGGTCAAGGTCACTGTTAATAAAAACAGAAAAACGATTTCCACTTAATAACTTGAGAACAAATTAATACTTTAATGAAACTTCATATATAAATAATATATAAATAACTTATATCAAGACCTGGCTTAAGATTGCATATATGATGGGTGGGGTTAAGGTCAAGGTTACCGTTACTAAAAAGATAAAACGGTATCTTCTGTATAACTTAAGAACACATTGAGCTATGTTAATGAAACTTTATATGTAGATGTCTTATATCGAGACTTCGCTTGGGATTGCATAGGGGTTGTGTGGGTCAAGGTCTTGGTCACCGTTACTAAAAATAGAAACACAATTTCCGCTCAATAACTTCAGAACGCATTGAGATATTTTAATGCAACTTCATATATAGACACCTTATATTGAGACCTCTTTTGGGGTTGCGTATAGGGTGGGTGAATTCACGGTCAATGTCACCGGAAGTAAAATTATAAAAACGGTTTGTATTCAATACATAGAGAACAAATTGAGATATTTTAAAGAACCTTTATACGTAGATATACGGAGATACCTTTTATCAAGACCTCGCTTGGGATTAAACCTGCGGTTGGTAGTTTAAGGTCAAGGCTAACGTTACTTAAAATAGAAAAACAAACTTCCGCACTTCATATGTACCTTATCTCTAGACCTCGCTTTCGATTGCATACGGGGTGGTTGTGGTGAAGGTCAAGGTCACCATTGCTACAAAATAAAACAGTTAACGTCTAACAGCTTAAGAACGAGTTTAGGTATTGTAATGTTTGTTAAAATGTAGATACCTTATATTGAAACCAAAATTGGGTAAGCATCTCTTGTTTTCTGTCCTCTCGTTTTGCTCTTTTTCTCATACCCTGTTTGTTGCAATCCTACCATTCGTTATTTCGTACCCTCTCTGTTTCATTACTATTATTTATTTTCCTCTCATCCTTTCTTCTCCTTTAGTGATTCCTCTTTGTTTCTGTTTGTTTCATACCCTCTTTGTTTCCATCCTATTTCCTTCCCTTTTTTTATCATAGCCTCTCTTTTCATTCGGTGATCCCTTGTTTGTTTCAAGCTTTCTCTTTCTTTTTCTATTATCCGTTCCTCCATATCTCTTGTCCGCTCCGTACCTTATTTGTTCATTTTTTGTATAATTATATAGTCAATACCTTCTAGCATTCTATCCTTTGATTTCAGCATTGATGCACGAGAATGAAACAAGCAATGCTTTTACGATTCATCTTCCGGGGAAGATCAACGATCCTGTAAACTTTACAGCTTTTCTACAGCAATTCGAAGTAGACACCGGGAAAGGTACTTTAAAATCCGTTCTTTTCACAGTCTTTAAATTGTCTGTATTCTTGATTCATCGCGGACTTGCATCCGTTTTAATTCATTTATGTAATGTCAATTCAAATAATGCAGAGCACAAATCATGTTCGTAACTGTCGTTCTGTGTAGGGTTGCCCGCAACTGACTTCTTAAAAATCACTTAGTTGTCAAGGCAGTTATTTGCTCGAGATGTTAAATAAACATACTAGTAAACAACATACCGCATCATTTATATTAATTAATACGCGAAAATGAGAGCACTGCGTAATAAAGATACTTTTCCGTTAAATGTCTTTGAGACCTATTATTATGAAATTTATGTTTCATTTAAGTATATGAAGTAGTAGTAGTAGTAGTAGTAGTAGTAGTGGTAGTGGTAGTGGTAGCGGTAGTGGTAGTGGTAGTAGTAGTAGTAGTAGTGGTAGTGGTAGTGGTAGCGGTAGTGGTAGTAGTAGTAGTAGTAGTAGTAGTGGTAGTAGTAGTAGTAGTAGCAGTAGTAGTAGTAGTAGTAGTAGTAGTAGTAGTAGTAGAAGTAGTAGTAGTAGTAGTAGTAGTAGTAGTAGTAGTAGTAGTAGTAGTAGTAGTAGTAATAGTAGTAGTAGTAGTAGTAGTAGTAGTAGTAGTAGTAGTAGTAGTAGTAGTAGTAGTAGTAATAGTAGTAGTAGTAGTCATAGTAGAATAGAATAATAGTAATAGTAGTTGTAGTAATTGTTATGATGGTGACCGGTTGTTGTGGATACAGTGTTCCTGTATGTATGTATGTTGCGCAATTTCAGATTGTGATTGTGTTTTCTTGTTTAATGTAGGTTTAACTACTCAACAGATGCTCTCCGCATGTAAATGTGAGAAGTCAAAATGCGAATGCTGCTTCAATCGCACTATCAAGATAACAAGGTTTACATTTTCAATCAAAGGTAATACGGTTTAATGTATAGTTTATATTTTAAACGGACTAAGTCATCGAAAAAGAATTAAGGTGGTAATTTCTTTAAACAAATATTAAATTAACGTTAATAAAATAGGGTATATATAATGGGAAAAAGAGTGTAAGTATTGTGAGATCAAATCAATATATAATATGGGTTGTGTTTGTTTGGCCCCTTTCCTGCTTACATTTTGACGTCAGAATTGTGAGAATTCGGAATAACCGAAGTAAACATACGACTCCTTATCAAGCATGATAACGCATTTTGTTAAAGCGCTCTCTACTGTCATGTCTTCGTATGGCTCCTAAGTCGTGAGTTCGATACCCGCTTAGGTTTTTATTTGTTCAAGTTTGTTTTTTGCTAATAGGTTAGTACCGAACATTATCGCACAACACCTTTGCTAATACGGTTAAAAAGCTTGTAACACTTTCGTTGCATTCATAATGATGTAAAACATTTTAAATGTTTGTCATAGTGTTTGTTATTAATGTTTAAACTGAGTTTTGCCTAATGCCATGGCTATTTCTCTTCGATAAATTATTCATCTGTCTTCCACAAAGATAGCGCGGTAATAAAACTGATAACCATCACTTTTCACTATATACGCGAAAGTACATTCGGAGAATGTGTTGGTTATGACAGAGTGTCGGAATGCCATGAAAAGTAAGATACTTATGCTTGTAGCCCAAAGAAAGACCATGATATTGTACACAGGATTTGGCTCATCAGGTTTCTTGTCCGACAATATTTTTCATTTTCAACTGAAAGTTGTTTTTACAGGCCTTAAATATATAATTCCTACATAGTATTGTTAGTGGCTGTAAGCAGCTACATAGTTTTCACACATGTTAACGTTTGAATTAGTGGCGCAACTAGTGTATTTTACCGATGAAACATGTATAAGTTTATGACTTATGTAATTAAGGTGACATATGCTTCTGCATACCTCTCTAATTGCCCAGATTGTCCATGATAACGCGTCGGGGTTTTTATTTTAAGTTATTATATGGTCATGTATGTCATTATATACAATTATATTTTATTTACTGTTTCTATTGTACAATTTTAGTATACTGTATTTTCAATATATTTGCAAAACATTCCTAAAAACACACAATAACGGGTCTTAAGTACCTATTGTTCTTACTTGAATCGAAAAGATCCTTCGGACGCTATAATATGGAACAGGGCTATTTCTCTTCGATAAATTATTCATCTGTCTTCCACAAAGATAGCGCGGTAATAAAACTGATAACCATCACTTTTCACTATATACGCGAAAGTACATTCGGAGAATGTGTTGGTTATGACAGAGTGTCGGAATGCCATGAAAAGTAAGATACTTATGCTTGTAGCCCAAAGAAAGACCATGATATTGTACACAGGATTTGGCTCATCAGGTTTCTTGTCCGACAATATTTTTCATTTTCAACTGAAAGTTGTTTTTACAGGCCTTAAATATATAATTCCTACATAGTATTGTTAGTGGCTGTAAGCAGCTACATAGTTTTCACACATGTTAACGTTTGAATTAGTGGCGCAACTAGTGTATTTTACCGATGAAACATGTATAAGTTTATGACTTATGTAATTAAGGTGACATATGCTTCTGCATACCTCTCTAATTGCCCAGATTGTCCATGATAACGCGTCGGGGTTTTTATTTTAAGTTATTATATGGTCATGTATGTCATTATATACAATTATATTTTATTTACTGTTTCTATTGTACAATTTTAGTATACTGTATTTTCAATATATTTGCAAAACATTCCTAAAAACACACAATAACGGGTCTTAAGTACCTATTGTTCTTACTTGAATCGAAAAGATCCTTCGGACGCTATAATATGGAACAGGGCTATTTCTCTTCGATAAATTATTCATCTGTCTTCCACAAAGATAGCGCGTTAATAAAACTGATAACCATCACTTTTCACTATATACGCGAAAGTACATTCGGAGAATGTGTTGGTTATGACAGAGTGTCGGAATGCCATGAAAAGTAAGATACTTATGCTTGTAGCCCAAAGAAAGACCATGATATTGTACACCGGATTTGGCTCATCAGGTTTCTTGTCCGACAATATTTTTCATATTCAACTGAAAGTTGTTTTTACAGACCTTAAATATATAATTCCTACATAGTATTGTTAGTTGCTGTAAGCAGCTACATAGTTTTCACACCTGTTAACGTTTGAATTAGTGGCGCAACTAGTGTATTTTACCGATAAAACATGTATAAGTTTATGACTTATGTAATTAAGGTGACATATGTTTCGGCATACCTCTCTAATTGCCCAGATTGTCCATGATAACGCGTCGGGGTTTTTATTTTAAGTTATTATATGGTCATGTATGTCATTATATACAATTATATTTTATTTACTGTTTCTATTGTACAATTTTAGTATACTGTATTTTCAATATATTTGCAAAACATTCCTTAAAACACACAATAATGGGTCTTAAGTACCTATTGTTCTTACTTAAATCGAAAAGATCCATCGGACGCTATAATATGGAACAGTGCACTTACAGTTTCAAAAACTTATAGTTCAAACGAACGTTATAACTGTAATTGAATTTTATTCTTTGTTTCTAATATTCAAAACTGTAGACGAATTTTCGTTTAGACACAATCTCAATAAACCTTTCAAATCTGTTATGTTTTAATTAAACTAGTGTTGCTATTAACATTTGAATATAGTGAGTTGTGCCCAATGCTACGCATAAGCGAACAACTGCAGTGCCTTTAACACTTTGATTTATTTTTATTCATTATCAATACACATTGGGTTATACATTTTGTGATTAAAGTAAGGAGTTAAAAAAGTTAAAACTCGATGAATCTATAAATGTTAATGGGTTATCACATATGATCGTATATTCTATTTTTACGTATAAATATGTTATTATTTCAACATTTTTAATCTGTCGTACATGCATTTTTTCAAGAACTGGTACATTACTAAAGTATGAAAAAATGCAAGCCTTGATAAATTATTGATAAATAATTGATTTATAATTATGCATATGACCGTTGAGTATGATATTACCTAATGCATGTTTAAACTGTCGGCGGAAGAGAACGGTCTTTAGTAGGGCGATTTCCAGAGATTAAATCGCCTGACCTACTTTTTACTTTACAGGCTGCGACGCAATAAGAGTCGATACTGCCAAATTTGAACGTTATTCGGCTCTTTCAGGATTAGTCGACAATTTGACTTTTATGCATATCATTGCGTTTGCATGAAGCAGTTTGCCAACAAACCTGTATTTACCAAGATATTCAAAGTAGAGAGAATGACAATGAGTAGTTTGATTTTCTTGTGTAAAAATGGCATTGCAGAAATTCAGTTTCATTCCAACAAATGTGCCTTTTCTGTTAAGAATTGTGTACACTGTATTTCCCTGGATTTTGGTTTTTTTTTTTTTTCGTTTACAGTCTTTCTACGTTATAGCGGTTTGATATTTTCTTTTTTAGCGTGTGTTAGCGCAACGTTCGGTAAGAATCTGTCTAACGTGGAAATAGCGGCGACATTCAACAGTCGGACATTGTTTCAGAAAAACATTTCACGTGCGTATATATAACCAAACATTAGTAAACTACGAAAACATGATTGCGATATTGATACTACTGCTTCTACTGCAGCTAATTATGATGATAAGATGATGATGTTGATGATGATAATGATGATGATATTGATGACGATGATGATGCTACTGACGACGAAAATGACGATGACGATGATGACGACGACAACAATGATGGAGATAATGCTGGAACTGATTCTGCTGCTACTGATGACGATGATTATAACGATATGAGGATGGTAGTGACAATGTTTATTACAATATAAATGACTATGATGATGATAATGTTGATGTTGACCATGATGAAGGTATGGTGATAATAATGATGATGATATTGATGGCGATGATGATGCTATTGACGATGAAAATGACTACTATAACGATGACGACGGAAACGTTGATGTTGTTGATGTCGAGAATGATGTTGTTGTTGTTGATGATGATGATGATGATGATGATTGTGGCGGCGATTATGATGAAGATGATAATTTATATTGATTTCGTTTTCAGTTGACACATTCAAGAGTCTATGTTTACCCCTGCCTATTCCTCTGCTTCCGTTATCGGTCAAGGGGTGCATTGCGCTGTTTGATGTGAACATCGAGAAGCGGGATATTTGTATGAAAGCCTCCGTGCAAATCACCGTGCTGTTTGTGAGTGTTTATAAGTCAAGGGAATGTTTTTTAGCTTTATTACATCAGGCACGTATTTTCAGGTAATGATTTACTTGTTCTTGATGAATATGAAGTTGATGATTGTGGTGATTTTTTTTAACTATTTATTTGGTGTGCAACACACACGCACACGTACACACACACGCACGCACGCACACATATACACACACACAAACACACACACACACACACACACAAAACATTGCACATCTATGGCATAAAAAACATTGCATGTCTAACAAAAATATGCCAAAGACACGCAATTGCATTAAGTGTATATGTAGTTATGATATTATTCAACCTACAAAAATAATGTTATGATATACAAAATAGTTATTGCATAACAAAATGTGTATACATACAACGGTATTAATACATTTACATGTGTTAACTTGAAACATATCATAAAAACATTGCACGTTTAACAAACAAAAGTGAACTACAACAATAATGTTATGATAAACAAAATAATTATTGCTATGTGTATATATCCTGGTTCATTCAATTTTGCTTAAACAATATCTTATAAACATGTTAATCTTCTTTAGGACTTGTTACTATTTTCTTTACATATGTTGTTATTACAGGTCCTTGAATTTTATTATTATATGTGAACATGTCTTCAAAATTCTTAATGTATTTACTGATTATTTTTATCAAGCCTTGGTACAATCGAAAATTCACACTTGTTTCAGTTTGGTATCCAATCTTTCTTTGGATTTAAAACAGTCTTTGTCTATCACTATGTTTCTAACAAATCGAATACCTCTTTCATATATACTTTTAATATATGTATATAATTATTGTCAATTTTTAAAAAGTCGTTGTAAAATAGAGACATAATTAAAATATCTTCACTATTGAATATAGGCAACTTTTCAATATACAATATATAGCTTTTTAAAACATCTAGCCAAAATGTATTTTTCAAATATAAGCAAAGGTTCTCAGCAAACATTTTACCAGTATTAAAAAGTTTTTTAATATCAGTGAAAGATTTGACAAGTTTAAAACCATTGGCGTCTCGTATTGTAAATCTCTTAAGCCATGTTATTATTGTTATTGTAATTGTTGTTATTGTTGATGCTGATGATCTGATGATTATGATGATTGCGATGCTTGCGATGATGATTATGATGATTGCGATGATGATTATGATGATTGCAATGATTATTGCGATTATTATGAATTTTATTATTATTATGATGATTGGGCTGCTGCTGATGTTGCTGATGATGATTGTGATGATGATGATCGCGATGGTGATGACTTAATTAGAAGTAATACTATTTGATAATTGTTCTAAATTTTAGAAAACCTTCGAATTTACACTCGGACAAGGTTGCGTTCATGTCCCTAAATTTCTACAAGCGGTGAACGAGCTATCGTTCCGTTCAATTAACGTCGAGCCACGTAAGTATTTTCTCATTTTTTTTAAATTTATGTTGGTTCCAATATAAGAAAGTTATTAAGTTTGAGTAATATAAATTATTTATCTTTAATTCACATTAATCAAGTAATTGTTTCATTTATTGACGTTCAAACTGATGTTATTATTAGTATTATTATTATTATTATTATTATATTTATTATAATTAGTAGTAGTAGTAGTAGTAGTGGTGGTGGTGGTGGTGGTGGTGGTGGTGGAGGTGTTGATGGTGGTGGTGGTGGTATTATTATTATTATTAGTAGTAGTAGTAGTAGTAGTAGTAGTAGTAGTAGTATGATAATACTAATGATGATGATGAGGAGGAGGAGGGTGTTTATTATTATTAATATGATGATTATGACGCTGATGATGATGTCGATGATGATGTTGCTGCTGCTGCTGATGATTATTATTATTATTATTATTATTGTTATTATTATTATGCTTATTATTATGATTATGATATTGATTATGATTATTATTATGATGATGATGATGATGATATTGATAATTATTATTATTATTATTATTGTTGTTGTTGTTCTTGAGGTTGAAGAGATTGTTTACTATTGTTATTATTATTATTATTATTATTATTATTATGATTATTATTATTATTGTTATTATTATTATTTTTTTTTTTTTTATTTTTTTTTTTAATTTGCAGAACCCGGAAACCTCATTCAGCTCTTTGAAATGATGCACTTCGACGGAATCTCTCTAATAAGCCCGGAAATGTAACAGAAACGAGAATATTTAACACTGTTTCTCACAAAGATCGAGTACAGGGCCAGAGTTTGTTGATTTTTTGTTTCTCGCATCCGCCAACCCGATTTCTTTGGAAAATACAAAAAATGGAACACAAATAATAGTATAATGATAATAAACAAGAAATTTGTAACAATCATTTATTTCCACTGATGTTGCATTGTTTAAGAATATTAAAATATTTCAACTCACAGTTTTAATGTAAAAGCACAGTAACACGTGTCTTTTTTCCAACGTTAATCAAGATGATTGGATATAAATGCTATATATATGGGATCTGACACGAGTTGTCAATTCATGCCATATTTTATTAAACGAGTTAAGGAATTTTGCTAGTAAGCGAGCCTTTTTCATCACATGCTTTTGTACGAAATTTGCCTTTTGTGGTTATTTCTAATCTCCCATATTTGTCTGGAACATTTTGGTGTATTTCATTGCAGTCTAACTTGAAATGTGAACTTTTTGGGTGTGTTTACTGTGGTATGGGGCTTTTGTCGAAATATGACTGCCGACACCCTGTTTTCTACCGTTTTCTGCATTCAGACGAGATGCATTTTCTTAGGAGTAACATGACATATCTTTTTATTGCAATATTCATCTTTAAATTAATACCATGCTTGCACAATCTGAAATAAAGAAAAGGCTAGAAACATGCTTGGAAAGTTCGCCGTTTTATGATGTGATCCTATGGGAATTGGAATTACTGGTATCTAACCTTGAAATGATAATCACGTATGGATAAGGCGTAAAAAATATGTTTGTTTCAGGTAACATGCCCCCCAAAAATTATGGTAGATTGGTCGGGATTTTTTTTTGGGGGGGGGGGGGATGTCGTAAACTTGAAGATTCTAAAACTGATTAAATATTCAAAACGTATCAGTAATATCCTTAAACATTGTTTATAAGTGGATACTATTGAAACAAAACACTTATTTATTAACAAACACATTTGATTATTGAAAAAGGTAAATAAACCAAAAATCTATCTGACTAACCCAATAAAATGTTCTAGGGTCGGGGCATTTTTTTTAGGGTAGGTCGGGTTACCTGAAACAAACATATTTTGTTTACGCCTAAATAATTTGGCTACAGTATTTGCACTGTCTTATTGAGAAACAGCGTAGGTCTGTCTTTACTAGATTTTCTAAATTAATAGCTCCTGTGTGGGTGTGTCTGTGTTATAATAAACTCATTCATGGTTAATTAGCGTATATATTGGATCTTTTTTCACTATTAACCGTACTTATGTATAAAGTAATTGCTCTATATGTTGGGACACTTTTTGCTGTCCCAATTTTAAGAAGCAGATAAATAATTCCTTCTGAATGTGTCCCAATATTTAGCATCATCAATTGAAGGTCTAAACCCATTATTTGTAAGGTTCAATTGCGTAATGGGTGTGTGTATGAATTCCCATAAAACAAGCAAATCACCTTTGATATAGATCATTGCTCCAGGGATTTATTTATGACGCGCCGACAAGGGGCCACATTGGCGGGGTTAGCTGTCTATAGTCTACAGGATATATGGAATATGCACATGCTCTTTCACAACTTGGACAGTTTGCTAATACAGTGCAATTTATCAGTGCCGGTTTATAACAATTAGATGGCGATTTTTAATTGCCGACTTCACGGAAAAATATTGTCCCGAAATTTAGAAACAGGAAAAATTCTAATTTTCAAAGTGTCCCAAAATTAACAGTCACGAAAAATAATTATTTCATTGGATTTTAAGGGTGACCTAATATTTAGAGTGCCCCAACATATAGAGTTATTACGGTAGTGTTATGTTTTATTGTCCTAATATTTAGAGTGCCCCAACATATAGAGTTATTACGGTAGTGTTATGTTTTATTGTCCTAATATTTAGAGTGTCCCAACATATAGAGTTATTACGGTAGTGTTATGTTTTATTGTCCTAATATTTAGAGTGTCCCAACATATAGAGTTATTACGGTAGTGTTATGTTTTATTGTCCTAATATTTAGAGTGTCCCAACATATAGAGTTATTACGGTAGTGTTATGTTTTATTGTCCTAATATTTAGAGTGTCCCAACATATAGAGTTATTACGGTAGTGTTATGTTTTCTTGGCCTAATATTTAGAGTGTCCCAACATATAGAGGTATTACGGTAGTGTTATGTTTTATTGTCCTAATATTTAGAGTGTCTCAACATATAGAGTTATTACGGTAGTGTTATGTTTTATTGGCTTGATTTTATAATTGAAATCATATATTCAGATACTTGTTATGGTTTTTTATCATTAACCCGAAGCTTGCTTATCGTAAAGTATATTTTGATTGAATTATTTTGTAACGTTAACCAAATGTCAAGTCAACGTATATACAGAACATGTATTTGAGTTTTCGCTTGTGCAAACGATAACTATTTGGTGATTAAAAACTAGCTTATTGTGCGTTTCAAAGCACTGTTTGTTCTAAACTTTTATTCCAATTTAAATAGAAACATATGTCAATTAACTTCATTTGGTTAATTGTATTTATGCTACTATATCTGTTGTAAGATCGTACATACACACTTAAAAAAATGTGTGAAACAGGAAATATTTTTCATAATTAACAAGGAGATTACTGATTGTAAAGTATACTTTTATTGAATTACTAAGATAATTGAACTTATTTGTTAACACACTTTCTGTTTTATATTACAATAAATTTATTGTCTCTTTATTAATATGTAAAAAAGGATATGTTTTTCATTTTTATTGAATTATTTTGATAATTGAAATCATTTGTGAACATACTTGCTGTTTTATATTACAATAAATATATTTTCGCTTAATTAATATGTATATTCGAACTGTTTTTCATATTAAAAAGGAGCTTACTGATTGTAAAAGGTATTTTTATTGAAGTACTCGATAATTGAAATCATTTGTGAACACACTAGCTGATTACGATAAATTTATTGATGCTGAATTAATGTGTATATTGAAACTTTTTTTTATAATTAACAAGGAGGTTTTTTAATGCAAAATGCAATATTTTTATCGAAAATATTTTGTAATTGAATTCATTTGGAAAAAAAACATGCGATTTAAATCAATATTAACACATACAATTAACGTCTATATTGGCTCTATTTTCATGATGAACACCGTCTTACTGTACTATTTGTGTGTATTTTTATTAAAATTATTTCACACTGGAAATCGTGTTTCAATTAAAAGGATCTAATTTGAAGAAAGTATGGATAGACCCTATTGCATTGCATAATGAGATTATCGAAAAAGAATCAATGCTTTGGACAATTATAACAAAATGTTCGATTCACTGAACTATAACACTTAGATTGGAATGTTCGATTCATTAACCGGTAGCAATTCAAATTAATGTTCGTTTCATTGAACTTTAACAATTAACATGTTCGTAAGCTTTAAATGTTCTGTTCTGTTATGTTCTACATAATATGTGTTCTTTCATCTCATATGTACACGCGTATTTTCCTTCTTATAATGAATGTTTGAACGCTTTTAAATAAAAACACTTTATCAGTTGTTGTTTTGTTGTTTTATTGGTGCTTTTTGTTGTTGTTTAGTTAGTGTTGATCTTTTAATGAATAAACTTTATCCCATCAGCAGGCGTGCATTAACGAAATAACACCCAATGGAATAAACTTTGCTTTTATTGTAACACTGTGGTGCTAAAGCAGTCACGTGCAGTATGATGACGTCATCTTGTTGATTTTGTGACGTCATTTTATGTTTTTCGTAATATTTAGTGCGTTTTTCTTTCGTTTATTTTCTAAATAAAATGGAAAATTATGGGAAAAATAGCATACTAGCTAAGTGTTGATAAATATAAGGTTATTTTCTCGGCACGAAAAGGTGAAACACTGACCAAGGTGCGTGGTTCAGGTTGTCTAAGCCTCGCTAAATAAACTTATCTTTATTCAACACTTAACCTAGTATTCTCTAAATTCTTTACCGTGAATTAACTAGTATTGTGCCGATTAATCATTTTGTTGATTAATCAACGACTAATAGGTTATAATTAATTGGTCCATTAAGATTTGGGATTCGTCGATTAATTTAAGTTATCTAATTATGCATGAGTTTTCTTTCTTTAAAAAGTTCCAATTTCTTTCTTTTAACTCGAACAAGTGCTCCGATTCCTTATATTTACATTATATTCGGGATGACTTCATAGCATTCATTTATATTATTTTCGTTTAACATGCATTTTATTGCCATTCTAAGAGAAATATCACGCACAGCAGTTTTCGTATCGGAACAGCGAAGTACCACCCCTTGTAACGGAACTTCACAAAATAGAATGCAAATACGATTAATAAAATAGGCTAGTTCCCTACAAAAAAGTCATTTTCTCCTATTTTAAATTCAATTTGCTGCGACAAATGAAATTTAATGTAAACATTATAAGTCATAACATTTTTATTTTACTTGCATAAAGCATATCGCTACAAAACTAAAAAAGTAATTAAACAGATGCAAAAATACCGGTGACATCAAGAACAACTGCTATTTCGGCCGGTATAGCCAACGAGCACCAACAATAATCATGCTTAAGAAAGTTTAGTTTAAAATAAGAGATGCTTTGTTAGTAAGATTGCAGTAAATCCACATCATGAATACTTCTATACCACAGTTGAGTTCTGACACTTAAACTTTACATAATTTTCTTTGCTGAGAGGAGTTAAACAGGTCCTGGATAATCCTGTTTAAATATTAACACAACAGATGGAGACTTAAATGCCTTTAAATGCTTTTAAATGCTTTAAATCCACACCATAGAATACAAATTTTCACTCGGCGAGAAAAATGCAGAACAATCCACAAATGACATCACCAAACAAGTGATGACGTGTAAGCTAGGTAATCGATCAATAGCATCCACATGTGCGTATCTTTAGCTTTGCATGAGCATAACTTGTCTTAGAAGGAAAACATTCTAATATAAATCTCAAAATGCATTATTTTCTTATTGTACATTTTAAACAATTCATCATTATTAACTGTGATATAAATGCACAATAAATTAGACGATCTACATGCATCTAGCGGATAGACACATCAATGTTAAATCAAATCCATTTTAAAGCAACGTTCGTGAACCGATGTTACGTTATGAAGATTTTCTGTGGTCGCTTCTAATTAGTGCAGGACCGAAATGTTCATGTGAATTAATTATAAAAATATTTAATCAAACGTTAACCGTATATAACATCTTAGTTCATGTAAATATTCTTGTCGAAATATAATTTGCATAAAAATAGGACACACAGATATTACTACGCCGGTGATAAGGCATTGCACTCAATCGATTATGAATGCATACCCCTTTCCTATTAAAATGCCTATGAAATTTAATACATTGTTCAACAGAATAAAATGTATACATTTATATATTTTAATATAATTTGTAGAACTATAATTTATAAAAATTTATAGTCGTCTATAGTAAAGATGTAATGACTAAATTACAAACAAAGAAGTCCATGATGGCTTAACTCAGTAATTTTAAGGATGGAGATATGAATTTTGTGAAAGGTTTGAAGAAATGTTATAAAATGTAAAAAAATAATAGTAAAATTATGATCTTTGTATTCATTTGTCTAGCTGGTTATCTGTTATATTTCTTTAGTTCAACGTTTTATCCTTGCATATCAAAAACTTAATAATTGCCATTAATAAGTAAGGACCTAGGTATATATTCTTTGCCCTGGTATCCAAATTTTCGCACTCAGTTTTGAAAATAGCGTTAATGCTGCAGTTCAGAAAGATAATAAAGATGGCTGTGCATAGGTCAAGTCATGTTTGCCGTCTTGTTTTACTTCTTTCTTAGAATGAAGCTGTATTATTATCTACGCTTCCTATATTCAAATTGGTCTGCGATCTGATAGTCATCGACAAATTGAAGACGTTTGGTACCGATTGGGTGGAAAATGAAGATGTTTGGTACCGATTGGGTTGAACATGAAGTACCCGTTCTGCATTAAGTCCATTTTTATCCCATTTATTTTAACCCCGACAATATCCCCGGTGTTATTGCCTGATCTGGTCGATTTTAAGACTGTGCTGTGATATTATGGTCCAACACAAGCAAGGTAAATTTGATCAAGATTTGATGCAAAATTAAGTACCTGTCTTAGAAAAAAATATGCATTTTTATCACAAACAAGGGGTCATAACCCCGTAGTTCCAGCTATGATCTTATGACCACATATAGATTATGGAAAATGAAGTCTCTCTGTTGGAAAAAGGCAATGTTTGCATTTTCCACGAAATCTTGTGCTTTTGGACGGATTTGGCCCATTATGGATTCCATCCGAGATTTCATGACGACAGACAGGTCCCCTATACCAGTTGCTCACCAATTAGCATTTCATGCTGCACAGTGAGCTAAAAATAACTAGAATTGTCACATGAGTAACGGATATACCGCCACAATTTGGCTGTGTCACAAAACTATGGCATCCATTTGACAGAAATGGACATATAGATAATGCTTTAATTTGTGAATGGTCAACAGTGTATGGGGAAAAATTTAATTTCAATAGGAGCCATAACTCTGTCAACATTTAGTGGTTTGTAACCAAAGTTTCACTTGATCTGTATTTTATGATGTTACACCTATGTACCAAAAATAATTTAAATATGTAAAGCCTTTCATGAGTAATTGTCCATGTTTTTCGGAAAGTTAAGTCAAAAAGGGGGCCATAACTGTGTCAAAATTTAGTGGTTTGTAACCAAAGTCAAACTTTACCTGTATTTTATGATGCTACACGTGTGTACCAATGATTATATAAATATGTCAACCCATTGTTGAGTTATCGCCAGAAAACCATGTTTTCAGGGCTCGACGTTAACTTTTGAAACCACTTGTCCGGTCGGACTAGTAGCCCAAATTTTCGCTTGTCCTGACCAAAAAGTTACTTGTCCTGACCTTCAAATACCACATAGGCACAAACTCACGTTTTCTCTTTTTTTCATAATTACATTTTGTTTCTTTTCGACCTTTAGGATATGTTTTGGATGTTTCTGCTGATTTTGACGAGGAAAAACCCTTAGGAATATCAATCTGTCATTTTAAGCAGACGACATGGTACTTTTGAATATGTAACTAACGTAAATAAACCGCAATTGAGAATGATGACGTAAAATAATATATAAGGGGATTAACCGTGTCAGTGCGGCGAATGAAAAAAAAAGTAAGATTTATTTCCCTTGTCAACAGAACCGTGTAGCATTACATTAAGTATCGGAATACCTCGCGCTTTATCGTTAGAATGTAAACAACAACTTTTCAAAGGCAATTAAGCGAAACTACTGGATTTTTAACCAATTTTGTTACTACGTTATTGGAGATAAAGAACACTTGTCCCGTCGTACTAGCAGATTCTTTTTTAACTTGTCCGGACCAACAATTTGGTTGTCCCGGACAGTCGGACTACCGTTAATGTCGAGCCCTGGTTTTAGGCAATTTATGTCAAATACATGGCCATAACTCTGTCAAAATTTGGTGCTTTGTAACCAAAGTCGTACTTGACCCGTATTGTATGATGTTACACATGTGTACCAAAAATTATTTGAATATGTCAAGCCTTTCTTGAGTTATCATCCCGGAAACCATGTTTTTAGGGATTTTTAAGTCGAAAAGGGGACAAAACTCTGTAAAAATTTAGTGGTTTGTAACCAACATCGAACTTGACCTGTATTCTATAATGTTACACGTATGTACCGAAATTGTTTGAATATGTCAAGCCTTTCTTGAGTTATCATCCGGAAACCAAAAACGAACATACCGACGGACCGACAAGCTCACTCCTATATGCCCCCTCCCCCCTAAACTTCGTTTGTGGGGGTATAACAAAATTAACAAAATTAATAAAATGCTTAATAAATCTATATGTATTGCTTATTAGACCAATAACATGGCATGTTGTTTTTATCTATGCCATGTTTAATTGTTGTAATGACTTTTGATACATTTTCAATTTTGTACCAAACACAAGATAGTGTGTGTGCGGTTGCTTAACTTTTCAATAATTAATATATTTTATTTATTACACCTCACGTGACCACTCTGTGTATTTTGTCCATGCACAAAAAGTTATATCCCAGAGTAATATTTTGTCATACCACCCTCGCGCGGAGCTAAAAATAGAACAGCGATTTTTTTTTTCCAAAACAAAACAAAATTGAACGACTATGCAATTTTTACCTGCACAGTGCTGACGTCGAGCCACGGCATTTTACAATTAATATCCAGCTACAAGCATTTGTAATTCCTTTTTGTATCCACAAAGCTTTTAATAACATTTTTTATTTCATTTTTTCATGTGAACTGTGCTAACCAGGAATGCGATGTGTTTTCGAAATCGCCATGACTGGTCAGAACGTATCTTTAAATTCGTATTATTTTTCCAAACCTGTATCCGAATATCAATATTGGCATCCAAAATAATTGTTTACATCACCGATGCATGGTTTCTTCGGTTCTGTGTTTAAACACGACACAACACAACCATATGTAATAATAGCAGTCCATTGACAACTGGTTTGTGTCGTCACTGCACAATTTGTTTACATGTGTAGATACAGTGTCCTGCGTAATTTATCCGTTATGTGATCTAAATATCCATTTAACATTTTCCATCAACTGTATATTATTCCTTTTTGAATCACACGATAACGTTCGCCTGTATTTTTCCATGTTTATAACCGATTTAATCTAAAGCGCTGTAGAAACTTCGTATCGATCACACCATCTTTAAAATCGAATCGTCTAATTAAAGCAGTACACACTCAATGGTCATGCCGGTAAAAGGTTAAGGTCATGTCTGCGAAGCATTGGAAAGTATCCTCGTGTCGGGTATTTTCGACGATGCAATGTTTTTCAAACAAATAGCAATATTAATGTAGTTTAAACACACAAAACCAATGTATGCTTCTAGAAAAAATATATGTTTTGAATAATATTTTACGAAAAAGAAACTGCTAAAGCTTTTATGTTTGTTTACATTATACTAAAACGGCCGACACTCACCGGTTATGTTCTGCAAGTCACGTGGGGTATTTTCGACGGTCGCATTCCACTCACAATCCACTGCATTATACTAAAACGGCCGACACTCACCGGTTATGTTCTGCAAGTCACGTGGGGTATTTTCGACGGTCGCATTCCACTCACAATCCACTGCATTATACTAAAACGGCCGACACTCACCGGTTATGTTCTGCAAGTCACGTGGGGTATTTTCGACGGTCGCATTCCACTCACAATCCACTGCATTATACTGTTGCAAGTCACGTGGGGTATTTTCGACGGTCGCATTCCACTCACAATCCACTGCATTATACTGTTGCAAGTCACGTGGGGTATTTTCGACGGTCGCATTCCACTCACAATCCACTGCATTATACTGCTGCAAGTCACGTGGGGTATTTTCGACGGTCGCATTCCACTCACAATCCACTGCATTATACTAAAATGGCCGACACTCACCGGTTACGTTCTGCAAGTCACGTGGGGTATTTTCAACGGTCGCATTCCACTCACAATCCACTGCATTATACTAAAACGGCCGACAGTCAACGGTTATGTTCTGCAAGTCACGTGGGGTATTTTCGACGGTCGCATTCCACTCACAATCCACTGCATTATACTGTTACAAGTCACGTGGGGTATTTTCGATGGTCGCATTCCACTCACAATCCACTGCATTATACTGTTGCAAGTCACGTGGGGTATTTTCGACGGTGTCATTCCACTCACAATCCACTGCATTATACTAAAATGGCCGACACTCACCGGTTACGTTCTGCAAGTCACGTGGGGTATTTTCGACGGTCGCACTCCTCTCACAATCCACTGCATTATACTAAAATGGCCGACACTCACCGGTTATGTTCTGCAAGTCACGTGGGGTATTTTCGACGGTCGCACTATACTCACAATCCACTGCATTATACTGTTCAAAAAAGTTTAGCAGCACTGTCCAAATAAAACCTCAAACTATTTAAAGAATATTTTAACTGTGTTGATATTTTTTTATATATAAACATATTTACAGTTGTATTTACATGTGTTGAACACTATTTCATTAGTCTTCTGATTTACACCCAGGACGATGGAAGGTATTACCTAACCTCAATACTTTAATGGGTGAACAGAAAGTCAGATGTACCCATCCATGGCACAAATCACAGCAACCCCACTTGACAATGTTAACGTGTGACAGTTTTGTGTTATTGTTAGGATGGTAGAACATTTTGCACATTATGCACTTGTCAGAGTCAGGAATGTCACTGTCATCTGAGTCAGAGCCATCCAACTGCTCAATAGGTGGCTGGTTTCTTTTTCGCTGAATGCAAGAGGTGCTGGGAACAGTCAATGCATTATCAAAATCCTGTAATTACTTCTGAGCAGATTGATTTATTTTTTCGTTCTGTTAAGCAAAATGAAATTTAACTGCGTTAACAATTGACAATTCGGTAATTGCCTTGCCACCAACAACTTTGCTAAGTGTTTTCCTTGGTTTTGTAATGTTTACCTGGTTCAAAATTTACCCACATTTAGCTTCAAAGAATAAATCAACAAGTGTTTGTTGTGTTGCTTCACTAGCAGACTGACTTGCTTCATTGTTCTGAAAAACAGTGGATGGTGCTACAGTTGAAGGGCTTACAACATTTGGATTAAATGGGTACACTCCTGATTTTTTAAACGCTGCCTGGACATTCAAAGTTGTCAGTGTGCTGGTGTACACCTTGCAAGCAATTACACAAACATCAAATCTTGTGATGACATTACAACCACTTTCTCGCATGTGCTTATGACAAGCCGAGTTCCACGCCTGCTCAAGCGGACCATAGCAGCTGACATCTAAGGGTTGCAGTATGAGGCTACAATGGGGTGGCAAAACAAAAAGTACTATGTTTTTCTGAATGGTCCATTCAATTAAAGACAATGTAATATGACTTTTATGTCCATCATAAAGAATAAGTACATGTCCATCATTTCTAGAGGGAAGATATTTGATGAAATGTTCTTTCATGTATTTCTCAAATACAAGTGATTTCGACCAGCCATTCTGAGATAGTGCCAGTGGCACCTGGTGAAGCTCCTTGCAGTAACGAGTCCAGCATCGGCTTGCCTGGAAATACAAAATACGGGGGTACTAGTTGACCCACACCGTTTACACATCCGATCAAGGTGACATTTTTTGATTTCCCAGTTGTGATTGCCTAAGCTTTGTACAATTTACCAGCTACAATCTTTGGAGGTTTATGTTCACAGTTTAATCCTTTTTCATCAATGTTAAAGATGCGTTCTGGTTTATTTACTAAATCACATTTTTCCAAGATGTTTTGAAGTTCTTTGTAATTAGTGTCAGTTGTACTTTTAGTGGCTGATTTTGCTCTGGCTATCTCCAGACTCCTGGGCTTGACCAACTTCAAATCTGGCCATCTTGACAAGAATGCATAAAACCAATCAAAACCTAATGATTGTGTGGCTGATCTTAAACCTAGATGACTAGCTTAGTCAGAAGCCAGGTTGATGGTTTTTTGTCTGGAGTACCTGTATCCCACTTCAGCCATGGTCTTAAGATGGTTGGCCTCTTGTTCATGGAAGAAAACAGTTGAGGGCCCAGATCTTACTGTGTCTATTGATACCCTGCCCTTGACCCGGTCTTTTAATGTGCTAATGGGCACAGCATACATCTTGGCAGCCCTCTCAACAGGTATGCCCTTCTCCAGAACAGCATTATAGGCATCTGTGAGGTCATCTGCACTATAGTGTCGATAACAGCCTCGGGTGGAAACTTTTGGCTACAAGAAATTTATTTATATATGTCTTAACTACTCAAAAGGTTAATTCAAAAGTCAATCAGTTTTTTTGTGTGTAATGATTGCTGAAAATAACGACACTATTTTCATGTTGAACAGTATACTACGACTGTACATAAACACCACGTGACTACTATGGTATGTACGGTGTGTAAAGCAGACGAATGTCAACATTTCGAATCAATCGGAAATTGTTGAAAGCTTAATTTATGAATGGGGATATTTTAGGATTAGTTAAAATGGATCAAAAATTCAATGTTCAAACATAAGTAAGTTTATTTACCGCTCTAATCGCCATGAAAACTTAAATTAGGTCATCCTTGAATGATCTGTGTGAAACAAATGTAAATAACAAGTGATTTCATCCGAGCATGCGCAATACTCGTGTTTACACCGGATAATGCGCAATCGTCGAAAATACCCTTACGTCGAAAATACCCGATGTGACGATACGGAAGGCTGATTCTGCAATGTTTTAACTAGCTAACTATTGTATTGTGAAATGGTTATGTCAGGCCTCGGCTTGCGTAGCTTTTATTCATAGAGTCTACATTAAACAGACTGTTTATACGGATTGTTCGGTGTAATAAAATAACTAACACATGGCTGAGAGGGTGATATAAAAGTATCAACCCTTGAAAAGTCATATCAACCTCGGCAAAAGTCATATCAGCCTCGGTTGATATAACATTTCTCGGGTTGATATTATTTTATATCACCCTCTCAGCCATGTGTTATTTA
Source organism: Congeria kusceri (assembly GCA_027627225.1). Taxonomy (NCBI): domain Eukaryota; kingdom Metazoa; phylum Mollusca; class Bivalvia; order Myida; family Dreissenidae; genus Congeria; species Congeria kusceri. The sequence goes on from CM051026.1 coordinate 48,265,747, forward strand.
TTTAATGTATCTTGTCAATAGTCCAGCGCGTTACAAAAATATGTTTTATGCCTATAATTGCTATATAAGTCAGACTAAATAAAACTATGTTAATCATTGAAACTTTGCAGTCTATGGTGTATTTCCTTTACTTTCAAGAATCCTGATTATTCGGTTATTTAGTCAGAACTTGCTGTTAATTAATCGACTAAAATTTTGGACACTGATTAACAACACTAGAATTAGCACATGAGACAAGACGCCGACTATTGTATTCATCACCTACAATAATTGTTGAGGTATTTGTGCTCATTTTTACGTAAAACTTTGATGACACACTACTGGGATATGGCGGAAAATACAACTACATTTAAGATCATAGTAAATTCTTTTAGATCTGTAGACCATTAGAACCTTACAGTTAATATTGAATATGATATACATGATATGAATATGACATAGTCACGATCACGTGAGGTCTATAGAGAATATAATGTGAAGGTTGGATAAAGATCCATTTTATCGTGCGAGGCTGGGAAACTCTGTTTCGATTTTATTTTTCTGTCATTTTTGAACGAATAAGAGCAAAATTGTGCATAAACAATGATTGTTGATAAGCTGGTCTTTCAATAGTTGACATCGTTGCTATTTACAGACAGTACTTTAAATGGAAAACAGGAGGGTATCATTCTGAGTAGACTTCGACGAGAAGAAAATATTCCATGGTAAAATCGAGATTTTATTGATCAAACAACGTTTTGAATAAGTCTTTTATTTCTTTTAACGTTTATTACAAAGCAACAATCTTTATTCGCAATATAAGTTGTAAATATTAACACATCTTTGACACTTGAGTTTATGTCAAAAAGATCAACATAATCTAAAATATCGCTAATATAAAGTTGAAGCTTACATGATGTGTTGTTTTTCTATCGTTTTACTTGTAGCAATAGAATAAATAATATCAACCACTCGACCATGTATTAAATATATATAGCATATATAAATTGTTTTAAGGGAGTCTCTGTGTAAGCGTTCAAAAATTGTCACAAAGGAAACCACTGTGTAAAATATTGAGCGTTTATAAACTATATCAATGGAAACCACTATGTAACATATTGAGCGTTCATAAATTGTATCAAGGGAAACCACTGTGTAACATATTGAGCGTGCATAAATTGTACAAAGGGAAACCACTATGTAACTTATTGAGCGTTCATAAATTGTATCAAGGCAAACCACTGTGTAACATATGAGCGTTCATAAATTGTATCAAGGGAAACCACTGAGTAACATATTGAGCGTTCATAAATTGTATCAAGGGAAACCACTATGTAACATATTGAGCGTTCATAAATTGTACCATGGGAAACCACTATGTAACATATTGAGCCTTCATAAATTGTACCAAAGGAAACCACTATGTAACATATTGAGCGTTCATAAATTGTATCAAGGAAAACCACTGTGTAACATATTGAGCGATCATAAATTGTATCAAGGGAAACAACTATGTAACATATTGAGACTTCCTAAATTCATAAATTGTATCAAGGGAAACCACTGTGTAACATGTGGAGCGTTCATACATTGTATCAAGGGAAACCACTATCTAACATATTGAGCTTTCATAAATTGCATCAAGGGAAACCACTATGTAAGATATTGAGCTTTCATAAATTGAATCAAGGGAAACCACTGTGTAACATATTGAGCGTTCATAAATTGTATTAATGGAAACCACTATGTAACATATTGAGCGTTCATAAATTGTACGAAGGGAAACCACTATGTAACATATTGAGCGTTCATAAATTGCACGAAGGGAAACCACTATGTAACATATTGAGCATTCTTAAAATGTACCAAGGGAAACCACTATGTAACATATTGAGCGTTCATAAATTGTATCAAGGACAACCACTGTGTAACATATTGAGCGTTCATAGATTGTACCAAGGCAAACCACTGTGTAACATATTGAGCTTTCATAAATTGTATCAAGGGAACCCACTGTGTAACATATTGAGCGTTCATAAATTATATCAATGGAAACCACTTTGTAACATAATGAGCGTTCATAAATTATATCAATGGAAATCACTGTGTAACATATTGAGCCTTCATAAATTGTATCAAGGGAAACCACTATGTAAGATATTGAGCCTTCATAAATTGAATCAAGGGCAACCACTGTGTAACATATTGAGCGTTTATAAATTGTGTCAAGGGAAACCACTGTGAAACATATTGAGCGTTCATAAATTGTATCAAGGGAAAGCACTGTGTAACATATTGAGCGTTCATAAATTGTATCAAGGGAAACAACTATGTAACATATTGAGCGTAAATAAATTGTATCAAGGGAAACAACTATGTAACATATTGAGACTTCCTAAATTCATAAATTGTGTCAAGGGAAACCACTGTGTAACATGTGGAGCGTTCATACATTGTATCAAGGGAAACCACTATCTAACATATTGAGCTTTCATAAATTGCATCAAGGCAAACCACTATATAAGATATTGAGCTTTCATAAATCGAATCAAGGGAAACCACTGTGTAACATATTGAGCGTTCATAAATTGTATCAAGGGAAACCACTGTGTAACATATTGAGCGTTCATAAATTGTACCAAGGGAATCCACTATGTAACATATTGAGCGTTCATAAATTGTACGAAGGGAAACCACTATGTAACATATTGAGCCTTCTTAAAATGTACCAAGGGAAACCACTATGTAACATATTGAGCGTTCATAAATTGTATCAAGGACAACCACTGTGTAACATATTGAGCGTTCATAGATTGTACCCAGGCAAACCACTTTGTAACAAATTGAGCTTTCATAAATTGTATCAAGGGAACCCACTGTGTAACATATTGAGCGTTCATAAATTATATCAATGGAAACCACTTTGTAACATATTGAGCGTTCATAAATTATATCAATGGAAATCACTGTGTAACATATTGAGCCTTCATAAATTGTATCAAGGGAAACCACTATGTAAGATATTGAGCCTTCATAAATTGAATCAAGGGCAACCACTGTGTAACATATTGAGCGTTCATAAATTGTGTCAAGGGAAACCACTGTGAAACATATTGAGCGTTCATAAATTGTATCAAGGCAAACCACTGTGTAACATATTGAGCGTTCATAAATTGTATCAAGGGAAACAACTATGTAACATATTGAGCGATTAATAAATTGTATCAAGGGAAACAACTATGTAACATATTGAGACTTCCTAAATTCATAAATTGTACCAAGGGAAACCACTGTGCAACATATTGAGCGTTCATACATTGTATCAAGGGAAACCGCTATGTAACATATTGAGCTTTCATAAATTGCATCAAGGGAAACCACTATGTTAGATATTGAGCTTTCATAAATCGAATCAAGGGAAACCACTGTGTAACATATTGAGCGTTCATAAATTGTATTAATGGAAACCACTGTGTAACATATTGAGCGTTCATAAATTGTACCAAGGGAAACCACTATGTAACATATTGAGCGTTCATAAATTGTATCAAGGGAAACAACTATGTAACATATTGAGTCTTCATAAATTGTATCAAAGAGAATCACAGTTCACAGATTTAAAAAAATACAATTTAACTTTGTGCCACAGATTCAAAACATAAAAGAACATTGTATACAAAGGAGCGAAACAACTCTGCGGACATAGAACTATACTGTAAATATAGCTTCGTTAATGAGAAGTCATCTGTTGAAATGACACATTTATAAACCGTTTGTAATGCTAATCGATGGAATTGAAGTGTTTCTGTTGTTTTCGTTAAAATTGTTGACAGAACATTGGTCACTTACATTAAGTAAAATTGCAGGAATATTTATATTAATCGAAATGTCTGAGTTGTTAAAATATTAGCCGAGGTGCTCCGGAGATCCGAGGTTCGAACCCCGTTGGGAGTAACGTTTTTTCTTGCTTTTTTGTAGCCTTTCATATTATTATACTTGGGCTGTTTATTTCCGATGCTTATATCTGGCAAGTTCAGACAATCAATGGCATATATAAAATATATATAAATCTGTGAACAAGTCTCTTTAAGGCGAACCACTGTGTAACACATTAAACAAGGAAATTGCCTTGTCTCGTATTTAGTCCTAATAATTTGTTATAAAACTCGAAAATGCGAGCTAGAACATCAAGGATGGTAAACAAAGAAAAACAACCTTAATTGAAAACTAAGAAACATCTCGACATTTTCAAATTCTAATTTTTTTTTCTAACAAAGAAATGCATTGTTTCAATATTTTGACATAGTTGCAATATTCCTTCAAGGTACTGTATATTAATATGTAGTGTTTGTCAGAAAGTTGCAATTCTGCTTCTCTGGTTTGATTCTAGCCATATTGTAATTAAATGGTAATTAAATTTATGTATCTCTTTTATTGCTGTTTAATTTTATGTTCGATACTATGAGGTTAATTTTTATTTACACTTACATGTTTTGTGAATAATTCTGGACCAAGTGTGAGGTGTGTGGGCACGTAAACCGGTTTAAACCCCCAATGCTTTGCAAGGCGGTGACCCCAGTTTTATTCATGTGTGTTTTGTGTTTGTTATGTGTTTTTTGTGATGTGCTGTATAGTTTTTTGGCAATTGGTCACTTGCCATAAATTAAGGACCTCGGGCTTCTAATAAGAGTTCTCTCCTGCTGTCGCAACTGTAGTTTCGCCTTGTTTATATTTGTCATCCTCTGTTTCCAAAAACTTAAGCTTTTAGGTGTTGCAGACACAAATTCTAATTCTGACTGATTTTCAGCTTAATAAAGTATTTTAAAAGGATCTTGTTTTCACTGTTGTTAGTATTAAGAATTTCCTCATTTATCCCGTAAACTAGAATAAACTATTATAATATCCACGCAAATAACTTAGAAAATTAAACTCAGTTCAACACAATCATTTGTTTTCAACAAATTCAAAGCAAAAAGAAAGCCTAGATCACCTGACAAATTGCGTCTAATGACCTTTCAAGAAATACCCCTTTGGGTTAATTACAACAACAGCAAAGGTCACATTCCAGTAAAGTGTGACAGAATTCTAGTTGTCACAACATTAAGTTAGGGCTTAATGAAATCTTTTGTATATACAGTCTCTCATATCACTCTAAGGAACGCCCACTGTTCGAAGAGCTCTCACTTCGTCACATCGAGACTTTGTTCTAGCCAGCGCTGAGCATCGCATTGCCATAGTAACAAAGAACACCATTAGGGTAGACATTTTGTTTTACAGCCTGAAAAATAATTTTCAACAGTGAAAACAGGGTTTAACGCACGTGCGTTAAGTGTCGTTCCGGATCAGCCTTTTTGTTTTAAGACGAACTGGTGTATACTTTAATCAAATCGTGTTCTGCTTTTGTCAAGTGCCGGACCCGGCTAGCTCAGTTGGTAGAGCGCTGGACTTTGGGGTTCGTGAGTTCGAACACAAGTCGGGACACATATCCTGTGTGAGGATTGGTCATTAAATAATTTCTACGCGGCTATTTTCACCCTTAAGCAATTTCAAGTAGGGTAGTTGTCAGTTACTGGCATAAGTATGTGTACTTGGTACAGATACACCGCTTAGATCAGCTCGGCATTTTCCCAGGAAAAGTGTGAGTAGGTTAACTGACCGCCGTTATATGACTGAAATGCTGTTAAATATGGTTGAAAATCCAAACAGACGAACACATGATTTGTCAAATGCTTATATGTTATTCGTCGTCCTTGGATTGACATAGCTCTAAATACATACAGAAACGTGTTTACTGACAAATCTGACATGTGAAGGTTAAAAGACATAAATGTGTATTGACATGTGCATTATATTAATTATTGATGCCATTTGTAATAGTTTTGTTTCTTTGATTAAGACTGAAACAAACTTCAATCCGGAATAACTGCAAATAAGGACATTAACGGTTATTATGGCATCCAAGACCACCCGTAGAGTACCTTTTTGACTGTTGCTGAAAATAAGTGGGAACCTTCATTGTAAACTTTCAGCTTTTGCATTTTGTTATTTCTGTGATGTTGTTATAATAGTTGTCTGTCACTGTGTCTTTTTTCTTATTGTTTTTGGTAATGTTATTTGCCTTTCTTTTCGTCAGGCTTCATGACGCATTCGGTATTTCCCTTTGCACGAGCTTTTCGTTCGATTTTGAGGTTAGCTTACACAGGAGTTAACACGTGGTTCAGCATATTTTTTAAATTGTAAAAGCAACTTATAAAACATAAGGGAATTAGGAGATACAATTTATATTCAAAGTATGTATGTCTGTTTTCAGTTCAGTTGTTGTTGTTGTTCATAATGTTAGTACGTATATTAATATAGAGCTCGCTCATTGTGTTCATTCTGTTTAATAATGTATACACATTTATTACATTGCAATGTAACTAGTTTCGTCGATATATAAGACGTATCCATGATGATTGTTAATGTTAGTATGGGTGAGGCCCGACACTCTGCGATGTGACATTTGAAAAACGGGCACAGGTTTCCAGATTTTTTCCCCAAATGCAGTTCAAAGGGTTTTATCTCTGGTTTTTCGTGGGCGAGTCACATTGCACTTTACATTACTTATTTAAAGAATTGCATATAATTGCTATGTTATGTTTATGCATTTATTAGTGTGTAGTTCTTTTAGGGATATGTTTTGTTACCCTTTTTTGTGCCTAGCCAGTTAGCTTATTTGCGTGAACGATATGCAGACTAATTTTATGCTTATGAATTATATGTGTGTACATTAAAACGGTGTTACAGACAAATAAAAGAAAAGCGGACCGCCTCCTAAGAACTATGTGTTTCTCTTTTATGGTTGTATAGGTGCTACATTTGATGTAAATTAGGAATGAATTTATTTATTTTCGTACGAATGCAGTGAGGGGGAAATAAACGATTTTCTTTTATTTAAAGGCACTCACAAGGTGATGCACGTTAAACTTAACACTAAACGTCTATGGCTATATTCTGAAACGTTCCTCCACTCAACCTAACCTCAATTTAATCCGATAAGCAGCGTTAGGCTCGTGATTTAATATAACGGTCCGCTCCTTGACTCAATTAGGTATGCACAAACCTTAGGACAGCTCGAGGTTACTAATGAGAGAGGATTTGGTTTGGTAGCGAATTTGTTCCTCGAGGTAGTTCTAGAATACCAACATACGTGCAACTACATATAATGTAAAGTTTGCGTGTGCATTTATAACAAAATGGAAGAGCTTGCTCAAATTCAAGCTCTCGGAGATGTACGCATTCCAGGGCGTATGCTACGGGATAGAATGAATACTATTAAACACTATGTCGATGGTTTTTTTTGGCTACATTTCGACTTTCTAAGGTCACTTTAATTGTTTTGCTTCATGAAGTCGCTGCTAATTTGAAACACAATTCTATTATAAACTCACTACCGCTATTTATGCAACTTGCTGCATTTGCCGCGATTTTTTGCAACCGATACTTTTCACGAAAACATTTTTTGAAAAGTATATAAGGCGTGTTGTGGGAAATCCGGACTTAATGCAGTCCGCACAGGCTTATCCAGGACGGCACTTTCCGCATACAGTGGATTTATGTTAAGAATAGACGTCCTTGAAACAGAAAATACCATAAAAGATAAAAGTGCCGTCACGGATTAGCCTGTGAGGACTGCACGGGCTAATCCGGGACGACACTTTACGCACATGCATTAAGTCCGGTTTTCTCACTACGCGCCTCAGGTGATTTTTTAGTTTGACACCATTCATAATATGCTGAAAGTTGCATATTAATTAAACTGTCAATAATTCATTTTGTAACATTGAATAAATGTAATTACACATATTGTTTTGATATGTGTTTATAAATAGTTAAAATATAGATAATTTTTGTTGAGTATGAAGTAATAATAAATTAACGATTGATCATTTATATTCTCGTTTACAATAATCATATTATAAGTGTCTATTTTTTACCAACCTAATTATGAATCAATGAATGATCTTTTGTTAATTATTATTAGTATTACATTTTTATTGGGATTACTTAACAATTAAAACGCTCTTTTCGGCGCTTCGTCGATGTATGAAGGTCAGTTTTTTGGTATCTAATTTGCATTATGTACAAATTGGATACATAAAAACTGACCTTCATACATCGACGAAGCGCCGAAAATAGCGTTTCAATTCTTATAATTACAATTATAATTACAATTGTGTGTATACTTTAAATGTTCACCTTAAAAATGTAAATTAATTTGTGATTTATTTTATTTAATTCGCGCATTAATACATTGAAGTTTCTTTGACTAGCCAAAGTTCGTGGATGTAAGACATTGTAAAATAATTAACTGACAAAAATATCAAAGGTCAAAAGAAAAACCACTTACTCATATACTTATGTTTATTTTCTACTAAAGTATGTTTAAATCCATGAAAAGTTCAAACAAATGGCTGAGCAAACGCAAAACCCAAAGTACTACGTCATTTTTGTTACAACAATTCTAGCGCAATGCAAGTTCGTGGATATTCGTTCATCTTCAAATACAGCGCGTGCGTGTTAAGATGACGAAGACAATGCAACTTAGGCCAAGAAAAATTGTGCGTTTCATGCAAAAGAGCCAATTAAATCAATGTTTTATAGGTGTTAAATGGTTCCAGCTCATGATTTACTCAAGGTCTACATAATATGGGAATTATGGCTGGCTATCTCCTAGTAGTAACAGATTCAATATGAATTGTGCCATTAGTTCTATTTCTACAATGTTTATTCTGAGACTCCAAAGAGTTTGACATATTGCCTACATGTTTATTCTTTTTTTTTACACATTAAAAGACATTTTGCAAAACTTGAGGAGAATGTATACACTATTTCTGATTGACATGTTGGGGGTTCATCTCCAAACCTAAAGCTTTATTTTACTTGACTGTACGAATTATCATTAAATAAAATATTTTTGGTCCTAAAATGCCTCTGTAAAACAAGGAAAACGAGGCTGTCAAAACGACATATCAACAATGCAGACCACCTATATTTTACGAAATATGCGATATGAAACTGTCGGATTAATAGGATATTACAAATTTTGGGTATTTTACATATCTACATTTTTATTCCTGTTGCGTACTTTTTTAAACTCAGTATTTTATAACTTAATGTATTTTAACAAGTAGGGCAAGGTTACATCCGGGTTTTTAAATGGAAAGTTCAAATGTTGTATATATTGTTTTGATTACGTTACACAATTTATGAAATCCACGAAGTTACATTATCCACGAACTTAGGCCATGCGACGATATGATTCGTAGGCTCCGCCCCTTGCACTGCAGTAGCGTTGTGTACATGTCGCAACACAGCGGTTTCTTAAATTCTTAAATAATACAGTGGCTAAAGTGATAAAATTTACTTTTGATTTGCTTTCGTTTTGGTTGATATTTCGCAAGAGCAATTTTGAACAGGTCAAAAGTTGTTTTCAGACAGTTGCTAGTTTGTAAACGCACGTATACATGTGTGGATCGAACCGTACTTTGGGCGTAAAATATATTTCAATAATTAATTTTTATTTTTACATTTGAAACGCAATGTTTCATATGTATGTATTATTTCTTTCTTAAACTATACATTAGGCCGTCGATGTTACTTAATGTTTACACCCATGATGGCATGCATTTTAAAACCGTGTGTTGAGCGAATATTTCTACACCACATTTTGTTTACATGTCGTGTTAAAAACGTTTTGTGTATGAAATATGGCAAAATATAACTGTGGATATAAAAACAAGACGAGAAAAAGATAGACGTATTTTATTATTTTACTGCTGATCAAAATGTCAAATAACTAACGATAAGCATACACTAAACAATTATTCAAATATCCAAAATACACAACAAGTTAATATTGATGTACATTGATGTACATGTGAACACAATTACGAGTAACACTGCTATGACCAGCATACTAATACACAGATTAAATAAGGTTTGATTTCAATACGTGATTTCATTACAATGACAAGAACAGAAGTACTTTATTTTTTAGATATATTAAAATTGCCTATTGAACATAACTAGCCTTTGCTATCTAGCAATAGCTATAGCCCTGTTAGTACTACGATTAACGGAGTGATAGGGGCAGATAATCTAGAATAGCATAAGCCGTTGTTTACCATCTGAGATTTGGGTAATGCCTGACCATAAAATCAAAGAAAGTTAAGATCGGAAACCAGAATATATGTTATACACTTTAATAGGCTGCGCCTTTCCTGATATTTTCATGATGGAATTCTGGCGTCGTATTCCAGAAACATCTTATATCTATAAAATCTTATCGTTAGCCTCACAATGGTCATTTTTATTAAGCGCGGTTTTCCATTTATACCTGAAATTTCGCTAAATGTTCACTAATTATCAAATTATTATTAACGACTAACGACTATCGGTATTTACCTAAAAACTGTAATCGGGTTCATTAATGTATTTGTAGTTTTAAAAATATTACCTTATAAAAATTGGAACAAGAGTAAAAATATTTTAAGATAAACTTAAGATGTTTCTGGAATTTGACCCCAGGCTTCCTTGAGGTCAGGTTGGCTTCAGAGTTCAGCTTCACAATGGCGCTAAAGGATGTACTGTAAAACGTGAACACTAGAGACGCCAAACGTCAGGCACTGAGTTCACAACGGGTTAACTCTGGGATCAAGGTCAATCTTAGCTGATCTTTATCTGCTGTGCTCAAATTACCGAAATTTCAAAAACTATTTTATTGTCGAAATAAATGTCCTTCTAGATAAAGCAACGTGAGTTTTCGTTAGGTTTTGATTAAAATCTTCATATCAGATGGCAAATGTAAGCACGCATTAGTTTATAGTCATGTTAACTATTTATTTCACCATCAATTAAAATTGATTCAGATTATTAGTAAACGCAATTTGGAGCCTGATCCTGAAATATCTGGCTCAAGTTCATCTTGAAGCTGAAAATCAGGCTGAGCTTGTTTTGTGAACACGGGGCAAGGCAGCCTCGTCACGACGATAATGGCCTCCGGTACGTCGCATTGTACATGTCGTATCTACCCGATTGCTTTATGGCAATACAGCCTGTGACAATTATTATTATTATTGTCTTGTATATAGTCTACAAGAAGCACAGCATTGTGAGGTCGCGCGCTTTCAACTCTGGACGGCTTTTGTCTCTCTGTCTCGACTCGCACTTCAATCTTAATTTGATTGTATACGAATACATAAAAGGAAAAAAGAAACTAAAATAGTTTTTATTTGCATTTACTAATAGTTATGTTTGATAAGAATGTTTTCAACCTTGACTCTCTATGTATCATATGATAATATTTTAGGGAAATCAACATACGTGGCAGTAAAAATATTAACAAACATTGTACAAGCACATTGTATGAATGAAACAGATTGTAAATTGGGAAAATAGTATAAATGAACTTTAAGTATACATTATACATGCGCGTATATGATAAAACAATGATGACACGTCGTTGGACACTTTAATAATATAACAAGATATAGAACTTAAATCATTGACGATAGACGGGACTACACCGAAGTAGTGTAACAAAATATAGAAAAAAAGAAACTGTATAAAATCTACACGCAAATAATATTTTTTTGTTAAAGCCCGATCTACACTGAAATGGTATAACAATATACAGAACAATAACATTTTACTGCACGCTAAATAAGAATCATTGACATAGAACAGTGATTTTTTTTTCAAATCATTGATCAAAGAACAAACTACGTGTTATAGTGTTATAAAGAAGCAATGGGATTGCAATACACACAAATGAAGAAACATCGGTCAAAACCCCAACTACAATGAAAGGGTGTAACCCCGTATAGAAAAGAAAAAACTAAACTTGTGTTAAGCACAAATAATAAATCATTAATTAAAAACTGAATACCACTAGAATGGTGTAATATTAGGCTCTTTAACAGCGTTCTGTACAATGCGGTGATATATTTGAACGAGTATACAGCTGACCAACCATATTGGACGATAGGCGAGTCCAATGTGAGTATGTCAGCTGTGTACGAGTTCAAATATATCACCGTATTGTACAGAGCGCTTTTAAATAATCTTTTTATTATATACCTATTTATATTATTTGCATACTATACTTCATATATACATTAAACAACAAAGTCCTCGAAACTGTGCGCGCTCAAAATATTAATACATGTACATGACGACGCTCGACGTGATATATAATTTGCAAACATACGTTAATACTTGTCACACCCCTTAATATGTAACTATTTAAATGCTAAAACAACCTTCCTTACTTTAGAATAATTCGCACAAAACGGCATTGACCCTTGCACTTAAATGTTAAAATGAGTTTGTAGATACCGTACTATATTTAGACGTGTCATGTTAAAAAGGTGGCGTGATCAATAGGGTGTTTCTGCAGCGGATTAGCTTAACACAGTGGTGTAGATCTAAGTTGTCAAATGGAATATTATACAGTTGATGGAAAGTGTTTTATGGATATAAATAATAATGTAACCTGTAAACGGGATAGTGGCGACGGAAAACAGTGTTCACTGGACGCAGGATTGTTGTGTGCCATGTTACAACTTGCAGGCTTTATTTATGTACAGATAACGTTACAAACATTTTTAAATACGCCATGCTTCGTTAAATTATAAAATTATTTTAGAATGTGATATATTCAAAATCGAATACAAGTTTGAGACAAATTTACCTTTACACAACGCATACTTTATGACCATACATGACGATTTCGAAAACAAATTGCGTTTCTGGTTAGTACGGTTTACAAGAATAAATAAAGCTTCCTGGAACTGGATATATGAAACGGATCTAACATTATAGTTGCAGGATTTTAAAAGACGTTTTCGAAGCAGTAGACCGGAGTCAACATTTAGGTAAAACTAAACACAAAATATTCGTTCTCCTTCGGAATACTCGGGCATTATCGTATGTTTATTATCGGACCGTCCAATACAGAATATATTGTACGCGCGCATGTCCAATACGGTGAAATATTGTACGGTCACGTGGCACGAATAACGACAGCTGATTGGAGAATATAAATAGGTATATAATAACAATGTATATTAAACACTCAAACAATAAGTCATTGTTAAAAGATCAAACGACATTGATATGTTGCAACATGTATTAATAAAAAGCAAAATATTGTTTTTAGATTGATTGACTAAATATATTTATTTAATAATTGCTCACGATACATAAACTTTTTTGTAATGAATCAACGTTAAAAGTTTAATTCAGTCAATACACATTATATAGGTATACTATTGACATTAAGATATCAATGTCCCACAATACCGAAAGTTTTTTTTATAAGTTGTGAACATTTGAATTACAAATAAATGAGCATCTATATGTATTGACAATGACTTCTGTTGATGGTGCGTACGAATGAATAGGTTAGCATCATCCATTGCACTGTTTATAAACAACATTTCACTGTAGACCTACACATTTAAACCGACTATGCAAAGCCATGGAGTATCGAATCGAATAACATCTAATGTTTAAAGTCAGTTTTCTTTAACAATTCAGATACACTGAAATGAACACAAGTATAAGTAAACTAGGTACTGAAAGCCAGAATGTGTCATCAGCATATGTGCATAGAGGCTGATAGCCCCTTCTGGATTTCAAGGGATGATAATTATTGTTTTAACAGTCAATAGCCGTTTACACCAGCGTCAATTATATGCCAATTATTCTAGTGTGACACCTACTACTTGCACTCGAATATATACTGGTACGTACCGGGGTACATGTATAATTGATAACAGTTAACCATGTGCAATTTTCTTTTCTACATAAACCCACGAATTACTATTACAAATTCAGACGCGGGAAGATTGCTTTTTTAGTGTGACACATCCAATAGTAAATACTACAAAGTCCAAGTTATTTCTACGAAAGAAATTCTTCACAAATTATGTAAAAATTAAAGGTATTATTATTATTAAGGATTCAAGGTTTCGGTGCTGCTGTGTAAAGCAATACTCATATTTGATTGATAAACACGTTGTTTTCAGTCAATTTGTATCCTTATTGTCATTGTTGCATGTGACAAATTATGTGTAAAAATATAATATATTAGTGCGTCTATGAATGACGTCACTATCCCACGTGGTTACAGTCCTACGCATCAGAACTCCGAATCGTTGTTTATTAGCTGATAAACAGCACTAATTCGAAAATTATTTCTTAATTTGTGAATGCATCTTGCGATAGCAGAGATTAATATTGCATTGGATATAATAAATTATATGCATACAGTATTTATCCCATATTTAACAGGAACCGGTTAAAGGACGCATTCCCAATGCCCAAGATGGTTTATTTTTTATTTTGGAATGACAAAATCCCAAATATGAAATAACACAATCCTAAATACACAACAAATGTGATTCTAATCATGTAATTACTTATACGGTTATGAATGAACATCATTAAAGTACCAAGTTCAACCAATATAACCCTATTTCAAGTTATTCATTAAATAAATTAGAGAATTAGAGAATCATGTATTAATGTGTTTCCCAATTTGCAAGATTTCATCCCATATTGATGAGTACCGGACCCATTCCCAAAGCAATGAAAAAAATCGCTGGGCATTAATTATCGACGCTGCAGTCAACTGTTAGCATCTCGATGTTCTCAGACGACCATGACCGGCTCTTCCTGTTTGAGCAGCGGCTGTTGTTCGTCGAGTCTCATTGGACGGCGGCCTTCTTGGATGCGTTTGTCTGCCCGTTTACGCGTTTCTTTGGCCGTCCGTTTCGCCTCTCTGTCCTCGGCTATATCACTGTACGAACAAGAATTGTGTTTAAAAGGGACCTGCTCAAAGATTGTCCAATTGACAATTTTCATTTGTGTAATAGATCCCCCCCCCCCCCCAAAAAAAAAGATCAATACATGATACGTATATCGACACGGAAAATAACACTTCTGACAAAGAAATATATAGGAAATATAGTGTCGTTTATACATAATTATCAATTGAATTGCATAAAATTGGCCGAGTGGTAAGAAAAATCAGATTTGTTAAACCCTAAGGTCCTAGGTTTGAGCCCTGTATTTTTAATTTCCTTTTTAAATATGTGTTATTGGTTAGTTCAGATGATATAGTTTTTGTAGTTAAGACATTTAATAGCAGTTTTCAAAAATACTTAAAATCTATGAACAAGCCACTTTAAATAAATTAATGGATATCCACGTAAATAGGTCCTAATTTACTGCAGTTAATATTACTAGATTGTCCTTAATAAATTGTTGGTTTGACGTTACCCTTACCTGAATTATAGAGGTGAGTAGATAGGAAGGGTATTTTAACTATTTTTATTATATTTTTTCTTTCAATGTTGTAAGTTAAATATATAGTTCAAGATTACTATGTGACCGTTGTACCGATGTACTTACAATGCCGATGTTTTATTGATTTATAAATGTGTACAAAAATAGTGGCGTAGTGGATATGGTGTCCGCCTAGCGATCGGGAGGTCCTGAGTTCCATCCCCACTCTGGGAGCGTACTTAGGATCTCCCACAAAGACACCAAGTACTGGTTGTATCCTGGAAATATACTCGAGAGTGTCTCAATAAGCCTTAGGCTTTCGATGCAATCGAGCTAAAATAAATAGGTTTAAACTGTGTGTTAAAATCGAAAAACTCTGATATAGATTCCTCATAGTTTGTTATTGAAAAAAGTTCTTACAAGAACATTTTAACATATTCAACGCAATGTAAAACTTGTCGTTTATAAACTGAAAAACTCTGATGTAGATTTCTCATATTTTATTGAAAAATGTTTTAACAAGAACCTTTCAACATATTCAAGGCAATATAAACTTGTCATTCATAAACGAATTTTTTTCACATTGCTTTGTGAATTCATTTTGGATAGCGGCCATACTCGTGAGTAGGTAGGGTTACGCCAAACCAACAATTTATTAAGGACGGCCCCATTGGTATATAATTAAGGTAAAAATAATGTGCATATAATGGAAACAAGAGTTATCGCGGGAATATCGTGTCCCGCGTCGTGTTTCGCGCAATTCTCGTGCCCTCGCCGAAAGCGGCACGATATTGCATATGGCACTAACCGGATTTCGTAGTTTTATTCTTCTTTTTACAAGTATTTATGTTTATTAGTTTTCGTCATCAAAATCCCATCATGTAGTTAATTATTCACACTGTATTTACTGATGAACAACACCACATATTTAAAGCACCAGGTACATGTGTTTAGCTTGGCGAACAAATGGACAGACGAAGGCACGTAGCAACTTTTTTGAAAACAACCGAAGTACCTTAAGGAGATTAAATATGCTACGTCACAGATTTGGAAAATGACACAAATTTAAAATCGTTTAAAAATAGTATTTGATAGTTAGTTTAAGCCGACTATTGGATACGTAGAATCAACATCGCATCTTCATTATCACACAACCAACAGTGGTAGTCTATTTTAGAAGGGCTTTCCCAAACGAGCCGTTAAGTCCGCTATATATTTGTGTTGTTTTCATACTATTAAGTGATGCATACTTCATTTGATCATTAAGTTTACATTGTAATCAACGTGTTTGGCTTCAGTCATATATGTCGTATCATCTGTGAATTAGCAGCTTTAAATGTGTAACTAAAATCACTCGGAAAACCCAGACCTCCCCCAAGGGTCACCATCATAAAATCAAATCATGTATTTATTAGTCAAGTTCAAGCCCTGACAGAAACTTTCATGTAAATCAGGACCAGTATTAGTAAGTTAAAAAAACAGATCATTTTTTTCAATTTGAAATCCACCGTTTTCGGTTTACAAAAGTGTTAAAAATGAAAAATCAAAGCAATATTCACTAGTTTAAAACATTTAAATTTAAAACAACATCTACATGAGACATCCACAGACTTAAAGAATTTGATGAATCTGAAGAATTAACTAAAGTTTTACCTAAGGGGCCCTGTTTTAACTAATAGACAAAGAAACAGACGCGGGAAAATATAACCTCCTTGGCGGAGGTAATTAAATCAGAGGACCATACCAGTCATTCAGGGCCCACGCGGTGTTATACTTAGCGCCGAGCCGGTAAGGGGCGCGGGCCAGGAAGTGGGTTACTGTCGTCAGGCGGTGGATGATCATGGCTCCAAACTGGATCAGTAATACAAAGCTAAACAACACCAGGACTACAAGACCTGAAAAAAAACAAAGCCCGTCTGATATACTATAAATTCATTTTATTTTGCGGTCGTCAAATTTTCGCGTATTTCGCGGATCAAACAGAGCGCGAATTTAAGACCTCGCGTTTATTTTCTTTTTGCATGATTATTAGAAAATATAAATATGAAAACTTGCGAATTTAAGACCACTCGACTAAGCCGGTTTTCAAGAATGCGCGAAATTTAAACAGCGCGAAATCAAATAAGTTTACAGTATTCATTAGTTGTTGCATTTGAAAAAGTGTCATACATGTTCATTGTACTTCATGGTGGTTGTTGTGGTGGGGGTAATGGCTGTAGTGGATGCGCAGAGGGGGTTACGGTCTTGGTGGCGCCTTGTGTTAACAAGGTGGTTGTTGTGGTTATGTATGGAGGCTATCTTGTGCCAAAAATGTACAAATGTTTTTTGTAGAAAAATTTTGTACAAATCGACAAATTACAAATGTAAAGCGGTTAAAAATTAACTAACATTTTGCAGTTTTCAAGATTACACGTACAATTGTAGAAATACGATTTTATTTTAAGAAATATAATTCCGCTCTTTCGCTGTTAGTTAATCGCAACATGGTTTTGTGCAATTTCTAATGTTATGTTATGGAAAAGGAATCGGTAGAAAACCAAAATCCTATATAATATCCATTCTATTGAATAATTTCTCATAAAAAAGTTCTAGCTTTACTTAATTCAATGTTTTGAATAAGTTCATCTGACAAAGCGACAGTGGAACAACGCAAATGGAAAGTCGCCGTTTACATTTCTCGGTTTACAAAACTCGAAAGAAACAAGTATCGAATTTTGCACATGCCCATATATGGAAAATGTCAATAAGAATGTGGGAGGAGCCTATCGAACGCTCGTGCATCATCGGAAATTACCGGATTTAGTGGAAGGTCTACAGTGCTGTAGACCGTTTATGTCAAATATACATTCTAGCAAAGTTACGTAAATACATCCGGACAGTATGTAAATCCGGACACCGGAAAGAAATATATGTTCGTATTATCTATGGAATTTATTAAGCCATCTATCTGTTTCGGTAATGTAAGATATATTTCAGCAGAAACCACGGCGTTGGTCAATATATATTGCCGCCATAGAGTCGTTTGATGGTTTTTGCTGTTCAGATTTATTCTGAACGCGATTTATTTCAGCTACCACGGCGTATACATATTGACAATTGTTAAAAAAGCTGATATTTGATTCCACAAATGCCTGTGTCGGCTGTGAGTGTGAGCAAAAGCTGTTCTGAGAGTTTCTGTCATACAGAAGACATTAACTACAGTACTTTAATCTGTCACATAACCTAATTGTGACATATGTTAGTTTATCAGTTTAAAAAATTCTTGTGTGTATATTTTATATCAAAAGTAATTGGTAATGTATGTTCATGGCAAATGTATTAATTATATTAAGCTTTAAGAAAAGACATGTGTAAAAATTATAAAAGCGACCATTTCCATTGTCATTATGTTCACTCACAAAAAGCAGTAGGCCTACTTATATCTTTGTGCTAGTTACTAATATATGGTAATGTTTTGATTCACAACTGGGTATGTCCTGAAAAAAACAACAACAACAACATACACTTGTACATGTGCAATAATTATGCAAGGTTCTTTAAAATGACATTTAATTGTTATTATAATGAACTTAATATAATAACATGTTCTGAATTTCATTATTTCTATGTAAATATTAACTGATTTCTGTACAGCCTTGTTCTTTTGGGTTATATAAGGCATGCAACCAAAGGCTTTATTTTAAGTCCCTCTCAGAAAATGTGGAGGGTCTTGAATCGTTTGTCAATATAATTTGACCAGTTGAAATCTTTGTTTGATAGAGAATGCCAATTTATTGTTTTTATTTTAACAAGAAGAAATTACTGAGTGATACCTTTGTATTATTTTTCAAAATACAATTGCATTAGAGAAACATCATATTTATGTTCTTAAAGGCTTTAAAATAGGGCACTTTAGGATACTTTTTTTCTTAATTTAAAATATATTTCCAATTTCATGAAAAAAATAGAAACAGTCGTTGAGACAAATACTTATTTCTGTGGAACTTTTTTGTTAAAGTTCATGCTTTGGATCAAAAGCGATGAGAGGAGTTATTGGCACTGTGATATTTACCAAAATCAAGTAACAGATTTGCTTCTAGCACATGTTGGGCCCTACACAGAAATTGAGTTAAGCACATATACAATGTACATTAACAGTAGCTCTAAATATGTGTTTAGTGACTCATTCATTAGATTAATTACTCTAAGCCAGTGTTTCAGAGCTGTGCATTAGCTTGATTACCAACTTGTCCTGTCAGGCAAGTACTTTGAAAATTAACTTGCGCGATTTGTAGACGGAGCTCTTGATTGTACTGGTAAACCATTTCATGGCCAAACATTCATCGATTACATTAATTTGCATGCGGTGAATCTCGAACAACACCGGAGAAAATTGGGGGCGGGGAGAATACTTCGGAAAACTCCGTAAGCATTTCCTTATATGGAAGTCAGTGAAATTGCAACTTGCGATTTGTCATTTCCGAATCGCGATTTGTCATTACCGAATCGCAATCGGTGAAGTGTGAAAGTAAGTTGGTCAGATGCCAAAACTTAATCGTTATTTTACATTTTCATAAGTACGTTGAGAAGAAATAGAAGTGCAGGGTAATAATGCGAGTGGTCAAAATAAAGAACTGTATACTGATTTTAATGTTTCCAAATGTAAAGGACTGCTGTCTTATTAATTTTTATGTAGATATCTAGTTGATAATCAAGAATTCGATTTGTTTTCACAATAATGTACTTTTCTTGTTTGAAAATAGAATTTAGATGATTTACTTTCTTATTTTAGAGAATGGATTTTATACATCTGAAAATTCCGCTTATATTTCTATGTTTGTACATCATTACATTTTTGGCACAAGATAGCCTCCATAGTTATGATGGTCTTGGTGGCGTCTTGTGTTAACAAGGTGGTGGTTGTGGTTATGATGGTCTTGGTGGCGCCTTGTGTTAACAAGGTGGTTGTTGTGGTTATGATGGTCTTGGTGGCGCCTTGTGTTAACAAGGTGGTTGTTGTGGTTAAGATGGTTTTGGTGGCGTCTTGAAATAAGAAGGTGGTGGTTGTGGTGGTGGCTGGGTTTTTGCCGTGTGGAGGATGTGTGTACAACGGAGACGGTGGTGGTCGTGTGAGGGTAGTGAACTTTTATCGAGTGCACTGGAATTATCTACCATATGACCATCACCCTCAGAAGACTTGTTATTTTGGGTTACAGGGGATAGTTCAAGATACAAGAGACGCCCCGTTCCAGAGCCGACACTCAGTCTTTTAGTGCCCCGTGCACCTAGTGCACTGTAACTCGTTTTAACGCGTCATTCGAACGAGGAAGTTATATGTTAAGGTGTAGCGGGTGCTCGAAACTGCGACACTGGGTTGTGAAGCCAGCTGAACCACGGATTCAGTTACATCGGTGCTCGTTGTTGCCTTGGCTACATTTGTGGTGGTGGCAGTGATGTGGCAAGTAGCCCCTGATGAATTTTAGTACACATGAAGTTGCATAATTCCTGTGGGTTTTACTTTCAGGTTCGGATTGTTTTCATTGTATGTTATAAACATTCCACCGTGATGACAGCCTTGTGTTAGGTTGGTGGTAGTTGTGGCGGTGGTGGTACCAAGTGGTTGCGCTGATGTTTACAGATTTTCTTAGATAAGTGTGTGAGTTTGTGTGCACGCGCGTGTGATCATTTTTATACTTATTTTGTCTGGTACTTTTGCGGATATTTCTTATTTCTATCCGATCGTATAAAGCACTTCATTTGACAAATTTTAGGCGAGGTTACTCTTAGACGCTTACCGACTGGATTACTGCTTGCGACACTTAGTAAATTCCCCTGATCTGCGAGGGTGTAAATAAGGACCATCCAGAGGGTGTTAAACACTGCGAGTATTACTATCCATGTATTGCGCAATTCCCCCAAGTCACCTGCAACAAAGAAAATCGAAGTCATCGCTTGAAAAAAACTACAGGATATAGTATTGTCCATTGAATACTCGAGTTGAAGAGTGGTGTCTCTTGAATACTCACATTTGAGAGTGCTGGCCCTTTAATACTCACATTTGAGAATGATGTCCGTTTAATACTCACATTTAAGCGTGATGTCTTTTGAATACTTACATTTAAGAGTGATGTCCATTGAATACTCACACTTAAGAGTGCGGTCCCTTGAATACTCATAAGAGTGCTGTCCTTTTAATTCTCACATTTAAGAGTGATGTATCTTGACAGTTATCATTAAATATTGCTGTCCCTAGAATACACACATTTAAGAATGCTGTTCCTTGAATACACACATTTAAGAGTGCTGTCCATTGAATACTCACATTTAAGAGTGATGTCCCTTGAATACTCACATTTAAGCGTGCTGTCCCTTGAATACTTACGTTTAAGAGTGATGTATCTTGAATACTCACATTTAAGAGTGTTGTCTCTCGAAAACTAACATAAAATATTGCTGTCCCTGGAATACAAACATTTAAGAGTGCTGTTCCTAAAATACTCACATTTAAGAGTGTTGTCCATTGAATACTCATATTTTAAAAAGATATACATTGAATCCTCAAATTTAAGAGTGCTGTCCCTTGAATACTTACTTTTAAGTGTGATGTATCTTGAATACTCACATTTAAGAGTGCTCTCCTTTGAATACGTACATGTTAGATACCAGTAAATCATTGTGTATCCCTCTGTGGTCGAAAGTAGTGCATATTACTAAAGAGTTTCTTTTCTTTTTTGGTATCAAATCATTAAGCACTCTTAGACATGCCTTGTGTGGTTATTTTTTATATCATATGTGTGTCTGGAACATTTTGGTGCATTTCATTGGAGGCTAACTTGAAAGGAAAACTTTCGGGGTGTGTTTACTGTGGTATGGGGCTCTTTTCCCAGTGTCTGCATTTTGGTGAGATGCATTCTCTTAGAAGTAACAAGACATATCGTGTTTTTTTTGCAATTTGTGGAAGAGGACATATTCATCTATAAATTGATACAATTCTTTCAAAATCTGGAGTAAATGGAAGTCTAGAAAAATGCTTGGAAAGTTTGCCGATTTTAACGGGACCCTAATGGGAATTGGTTGTACTGGAATATAACTTATATTAAAAAGCTATGTCCCTTGAAAAATCACGTTTAAGAGTGATGTCCCTTGAATACTCACATTTAAGAGTTCTGTCCCTTTAATACTCACATTTAAGAGTGCTGTCTCTGAAGTACTCCAAACTCCGCGCAGAGATTTTAACTGGTTCAAAGCATAGCTCGATTTTAAATCCCTGCCGGTATCAAGTTCGACGTGCCCATAGTCAAAACACTTGGCGCAAAATTAAATCGTGGACAAGCACATGACAAAAACATGGACAACGCAAAATCCTTGCGTTGTTATGTTTATTTAATTTATTTATTTTTTTTTTTTTTCATTTCAACTAGTAGTATTTATTCCTTTCCTATAATGCTCTTCGTGTTTCAATTAAGAGTGGTGCCTCTTGAATACTCACGTTTTAGATCCTCCTCCAGCCCGTAGGCAGTGGATTGGGGCAGAAGACAGAGGTTGCGAAGCTTCTCCCAGAATTCGAACTCTTCCTTGTTGTATTCATGCATTTTGTGCAACACAGACTTCTCAAGCCGCTGTCGAACCTCGAGGATCTTCCGTTCGGCTGAAAGCAGCGAATATCGATAGAGTTATAGTTGTTTGCCAGAGGCATCTCAAGTAAAACAGTATATTTCCGTTTGCTTGAAAACAGCGGGAAGCGGCAGATTTATATCCCAAAGCATCTTGAGTGGAAACAATGGGCAATAACTCCCGTGTCTGTGGCCCAACCTGACCCATCTTTGGCTTCTACTGCAAATGAATGGTCACACACATTGGATGAACAATGAAGTTTCTATATATAAAAAATCCATTTTTTTTTGCATTTTTCAAATGAAAAAGGTGCAATAACTCTAGGGTTTCTGGTCCCATTTGGCCCATTATTGAGATGTTATGATTATACACAAACTGTGCAAGTAAGGTAAAGATTGAATTAATAATGAAGTTTTTATAGTGATATATAACAGTCAAATTGTTTACGGCATACGAACGATGGACGACGGACGACGCAGGAGAGGTCCCCTATACCAATAGCTCACCGAAAACTTCGTGCTCAGGTGAGCTAAAATGGTAGTACAAGGAAAACTTACAAATGTGAATAACTCTATAGATAATATGACTAGAGTTATAATTCTTTAGCACTGCACTCCGCCTAACAACCATCTATCCATTTAAGAAGTTTGAATTCAGTCCATTCTGTAGTTTTTGAGAAAAAAAATACTAAAAAACTGACAAAGCGGAACTAGTGCAGCTAGAGTTATAATTCTTGTGCAGTGCACACCACCTAGCAAACAAATATTCATGTATGAAGTAGAAGTCATTCCCTTAAGTAGTAGTTGTTTCCTTCCTCTCGTCTGAAAGCAGCGAGAAATGACAGAGTTATAAGCCACGGGCCGTATTCCAGAAACATCTTAAGTAAAATCTTATCTTTCCGTTTGTCTGAAAGAAGAGAGAGAGAGAGGCGACATAATAATATCCCCAAGGGCCGTGTTCCAAACGCATCTTAAGTAAAAACAAGGGACAATAACTCCCGCGTCCGTGGCCCAACTGGCCAATATTTGGCTTCTCTTGAAATCGTATGGTCACACACAAACTGTGAAAATTTGGTCAACATGGGATAAAAATGAATCTCTATATTAAAAAAGCATACCAGCCGAGATTTTTATAGGTATATGCAAACTGAGCAAGAAGGGTAAAGATTGAAAAAAACAAGTCTTTATCGCGATCAAAGTCAAATTGTTCACGGAATACGAACGATGGACTCCGGACGACGGACGACGCAGGAGAGGTCCCCTATACCAATAACCCACTTAGTGCTCAGGTGAGCAAAAAAGGGCCTTACAAGGAAAATTGGCACAGGAGGATTACTCCATAAATAGTGTGACTAAAGTTATAATTCTTGAGCATTGTACTCCATCTAACAAACATCTATCCATGTATTTTTTAAGAAATTGCTGGACAAAGAAAATTGACAAAGGGTAATAACTCCGTAAATAGTGCAGCTAGTGTTTAAATTCTTGTGCACTGCACTCCGACTAACAACCATCTGTCCAAGTATATAGTTTGAAGTTGATATATAAAATGGTTTGAAAGTCCGAACAAAAGAAACGACAGACAAAAGGAAGGAGGGCCAGACAGACAAGCTGAATCCAGTATACCCCTTGCAAGTGTTATGCGGGGAGTATAAAAATCATTTCGCTCGTCGCAAAGCAGAGGGCCTATTTCAATTCCGGAAAAAATGGTACCCTTCCGCTCTTCTGAAAGCAGCGAGAAGTGATAGAGTTATAAGCCTCGGGGCCGTATTCCATAAACATCTTAAATAAAATCTTATCGTTCGTCTGAAAGCAGACAGGCGACAAAATAATAGCCCCTGGGGCCTGTTTCAAACGCATCTTAAGCAAAATTTTATCATTTCGCTCGTCTGAAAGCAGAGGCCATATACCATAAAGTCTTAAACAAAATAGTATACATCCGCTCGCCTGAAATCAGCAAAGATTGACAAGAGCTATAAGCCGATGGGCCTATTCCTGAAACATTTTAAGCGGAATCTTATTCTGCCGTTCGCCTGAAAGCAACGATAAGGGACAGAGTTATGATTCCAGGTGCCGTATTAAAGAAACATCTTATATAAAATATTATCTTTCCTTTCGCTGCGAGAAGTAACAGAGTTATAGCCCCCAGGGGGGTCGTATTCCACAAACGCCTTAAGTAACATCGTATGCTTTCTCTCGCTCGTCTGATAGCAGCGAGAATCGACAGCGGTATTGCCATTATTAGGGCGTTTTCTAGAAACAAGAATATTAAATTTCGCACGATATAGTATCCGAATCCTTTTTAAATCGGATTATCAGATCGGACGTTTATCAGAAGTATACAAGCATCCCTTAAAATATATATGTGGCGTGTCGTGGGAAAACCGAGCTTAATGCATGTGCGTAAATTGTTGTCCCGGGACGGCACTTTCCGTTTGTATGGTATTTTATGTTTCCATGAAGTCTTTTCTAAACATAAAGCCATTGTAGGCGTAAAGTGTCGAACTGCACAGGCTTATCCGGGACGACACTTTACGCACATGCATTAAGCCCGGATTTCCCACGACACGCCTCATATCTTCCAAGTAACATGTTTTACCTGATGTCGGGTTCCGCAGTTTTCCAATTGCGTACATCAGCCTCTTGATGTGACCTGAAGGAACAATATAGCATCAATACGTTATTAAGCCATGTTCACATTAAATGGGTCAAGATGAAATATTAATGGTAATGAAGCATTCCGTAAAACGTTAACTTCTTTGGAAGTATTTTGGCAATTTATAACATTATATAGTACTATTAAAATAAACTTAATTAAAGCGTAATATTATACTTTAATGATACGTAAATATTGCAGGAACCCATGTTTATCAATTTAACTATTAAATATTTATTTTAATATATTGTAATAACCAGATATTTTTTGTACAGACGTTTCCTGTAAAAAAAATTGTTTAAGTATCAACCTAATGTTGAAAACTTATACATGTACAAAAATACACTATTTATTCTGGAGCACTTCTCATGATACCAGTTCTATTCGCGTGACACCAGTCATATTCGCGTAATACCAGACATATGCGCGTAACACAAGTCATCTTCGCGTGACACCAAACACATTCGCGTGGCACGTATCATATTTGAATGATACCAGACAT
Organism: Congeria kusceri; assembly: GCA_027627225.1. Classification (NCBI taxonomy): domain Eukaryota; kingdom Metazoa; phylum Mollusca; class Bivalvia; order Myida; family Dreissenidae; genus Congeria; species Congeria kusceri. Next base: position 48,291,809 of record CM051026.1, read on the forward strand.
AGTTCCGTAACACGACATATTCGCGTGAAACCAGTCATATTCGCGTGATACGTGTCATATTCGCGTGACACCAAACATATGCGCGTGACACCATATATATTTGCGTGACAACGGTCATATTCGCGTGACACCAGACTTATTCGCGTCAAACCAGTCATATTCTCGTGACGTTCGAACCACGTGACAGTAGTCATATTCGCGTGACAGTAGTCATATTCGCATGACATTGGTCATATTCGCGTGACATTGGTCATATTCGCATGGCAATGTTAATATTAGCGTGATGCCAATCATATTCACGTGACACGTGTCATATTCGCTTGATACGTGTCATATTCGTGTGATAAGTGTCATATTCCCGTGATATCTGTCATATTTGCGTAACACTAGTAATATTCGCGTGACACGTGTCATGTTCGCGTGACATTGAACATATTCGCATGATACCATCATATTATCGTGCTATGTGTCATATTCTTGTGTCACGTGTCATATTCGCGTTACACGTGTCATATTCCCGTGACACCAGTCATATTCGTGTGAAGTTTTAAATCAATACGTACCTATTTTTGTGATTTTTAGTTCCTGTTCAATATCGGATCGAGAGAAGGATTTCAGTATCTGAAAAAGTAATCACGTCAGCGATGTAATTAAGTTGAAAAGTTAAGAGTTGTCTGCTATACAATTTAGTTCAAACGTTAACATGTCAGCTATATCTTCTAATTGACGCATGTCACCAACTTTCATATAATTGGTAAAGATGGCGTGTAACAACACGTAAAACTGCTAGCATACACCACGTAATATATACCACGTGGCGTAATCCACATGACGCACGTGACTTACCTCCATATCTTTTGACGAAATGATGTGCTCCCGTTTGAAGTTTCTCTTGTACATTGGCAGTCCAATATTGTCCAACCAGTCATCGACGTCTTTCTGCCACCGGAAATACAGTAAAACAGTTGCAATGGACAAGTGGTTATGACGCTTACGTCTCCAAACCTCTAGAGGGTGGGGATGAAATAAATCAGAACAAATTTATGATCGACAGGGTCGGCGGAAAAATGTGGGGGGGGGGCGGATAAGCGGAATCCGATAACTTTTTTACGCCTAAAGATAGGAGTCAAATAAACGTTGTCTTATCGTGAAAATGGCCCAAATTCACGCGTTTTATTTTAATATGTATCTATTGATCAACGACAAATTAGTATTTGTATAAAATTCGCCCTATTTTCGGGCCGCGAATTACGAAAAAATTAGACCGCAACGAAATAAAAAGATGCTACACATTATTGAAATGCGCCCTTGGCCCATCGTTTACACACATACCGGAACATCTGCTACTATCTCGTAGTCTGGGAGTTTCTTGATCTTTTCCATCAGGTAACGTTTATGGCCCGACCCTGTGGATTGGAAATATGGAAATACAATTATTGAATATAACACGCTTTATATTGCACTTGGCGCCATAACGTTCCGTACATTACGTCACTTTCGCGTTCTTGTTATTGTTAACGTCAGCCATAAAATGGTGGACAACGTCTTAGTTATCATCCAAATAAGTTTGCTGCCGTGACCAGGATAATCACCGCCAAAATTATTCATCAACAGAAGTGATACATTTAGTTCACTTTTCGTGTGAAATGTGTAACAAATTGTTTAAATGCAAACCCTGCGAAATCTAAATATTAAGACATCATTATATGTGTTAGCATGGATCACCAAAAATTAATCACAAACAGAAATAATTCGTTTGTTCAATGTTGATGCATTTGATTCAAATGTTAAATCAGACTGATATTAAATGCAACCCTGTCGGTGAAAAACACGTATTTTAATTTCAAATGTAGAGTAAGACTTAAAAGGACCTCTGCTCGTACCTTTAATTCCCACGTCCTTCAGTTCTTTTTCTGTCATTTTGCTGATGAATATTGTGTTCTCAAATCCGTTATCCTTGAACTTTTTAACCACATAATCCTGCAAGTATTATACAAATGTTTCAATAAACAATCATCAGCAGCAGAAGCAGCAGCAACTTCAAAACCTCATAATCATCTTCATCATCATTATCATCATCATCATCACCAATATCATCATCATTATAATCACCATCATATTCAACATAATAATCATGATCATCATAAACAACAACAACATAATAATAATAATAATAATACTACTAATAACAATAATAACAAGAATCCTCATTACCACAACCACCACAGCATCATTATCATCGCCACAATCGTCAGTATTATAATCATCATTATCATCATCATCATCATAAATACCATCATCATTTTCTTCATTATCACCACCAAACACCGAGTTGTCAGTTGCCAAAACCACGTGCCACAAATGGCGTTCCAAACTTCTGCCAGTTATCTGTCTTGTGTAACAACGTACGTATTAAATTCCGTACGGTGATCAGAACGCACCTACGTAGGAATCAAAGTGAGAAAGGTAACTGTAACTCCCTTGAATATGCATCAAAGTCAACTAGGTAACAAGAAAGAACTTAATTATGCATCAAAGTCAATAAGGTAACAAGAACGCACTTGATTACGCATCAAAGTCAGAAAGATATAAATAGAACGCATTTAATTATGCATCAAAGTCAATTTCGTAACTAAAACGCACTCCATTATGCATCAAAGTCATTTATATAACTACAACGCATCTGAAGATGCATCAAAGTCAATAAGGAAACTAGAACGCACTTAATTATGCATCAAAGTCAATAAGGTAATTAGAACGCACTTTACTATGCATCAACGTTAGTGAGTTAGCCAGAGGTTCGTATTCCAGAAACATCTTAAGTAAAATCACATCCTTGGCCTTAAAATCCTCATTTTTCTTAAGCATTTTATTCCATGTTTATATAAAATTTTGCTAAATGTTCACCGATTATCTACTTATTATTAAATACTATTTACTTAACTGTAATTGGAATCATTGATTTATATGTATGTTTTTTAATATTACCTACCAAAAAAATGGAACTTTTGTTAAAATATTTTAAGATAAACTTAAGATGTTTCTGGAATATGGCCACTGAACCTTCTTACGTACGCATCAACGCAAGTTCGGTAATTATAACGCTTTCGCATACGTATCAAAGTCAACAAGGACGTACAGCAAGCATGAAAGTCAATTTATGTACATCTACATCTAATTAACACGGATACACGAACTCCTCCATGCGAAGAAACGAGATATTGGGAAAGAGGTGAGCGAACATATTTAGTTACTAAAAAAGTCTGCCAACAAACTGTTTTGATAGCTCTTACATGCTGGGATTGATATCAGAAATTTGCGACATCGAACGAAAAGGAAACGAAACTTACGAAACTATCACAGAAGGGGTTCAATTATTACAATACATTGATAGACGAACACGTTGCTGGGACCAACATGCATGTTTTAAGATGGTGGGTTTAAAAGCTCGAAATCTGGGACAACTTTAGATTGGGCGTGCGCCGCTCTGGCTCCAATTTAATCTACCTATGGTACGTAACGTCACTTACGTATCCATGTAAGTCAGCAAGATCAAATAGAACGTTTCAACTCAAGTACTTGCGTACGCATCAAAGTCAACAGCTTTAATGTCAATTTCGGTAAATGTGTCAACATTTGAGTAGCACCGATGTGCAAACGCTTCTTGGTACGTAACGCCACATACGTCGGCATGGACGTAAAAACGGTAACTAGAAGACAGCTATTTAAATAAGTCAGCGATGTAACTACAACAACCATACAGAACGGATCAAGGATATCAATACGTTAACAAGCTTCGTAACTTTACTTTCGCATCAACTAAAATGCACTTTCGTACGTATCAAAGGCACGGATGCACAATGTTTCTTGGTACGTAACGTAACTTACGTATGCATCGCAGACAGCAAGGTCGAACAAAAAGCATCGACGTAAATTTAGTTACATGTGCACGTAGCTAGCAATGATGTACAAACGCCTCTTGGTACGTAAAGTCACTTACGTATGCATCGACATCAATTTAGGTACATGTACGTATAACTAGCTCTGCACAAATCCTATTTTTCACATCTGTGAAAAATAGTATCTCATTCCTCACAGGTCTGAAAATTGAGATCTTATTCTTCACACATCACATTTGTATTCTTCACATTTCTGTGAAGACTGTTATAGCATCCAGTTTTTGTTATGCAATAAAATCATATTCTTCTGTGATCCTCGCGCATACCCCCTTTTTAGGCCAATCGCATTCTTCACACTTAAAAATGTGACAAATGAGATCATATTCTTCACAGGCGTGTGAACAAATGATTTGTGAAAAATATTATCCTACATAGCACCGATGTACAAACGCTACTTGGTACGTTATGTAACTTACGTATATATCAGAGTCGTTGGGCAGCCATTTCTCTATTGTGACACCAGTCTTCTCGTCATAAATCTCCTCATTCTCGTCTTCTGTATCGGAGACGCCTGTATGGACTGCATCCACTTCATCTACAGAAATTACGATGTACCCATTATGTAAATGTTTTATTTCGCGGTTGGCTAATATTTTCTCTGTCCGAAAGTAAAGGAATTTAAAGGCCTAGTTTAATCTTTCTTTATTTGACCCCCCCCCCCCCTCCTAAATCTGGGGTAATGTACTCCTATGTATTGGCACCCTGCTATGGTCACAGTGTGGCGACTCTTATATGCTGAGATCAATACACTGCTGCAATTGAAACAGTTGACTCAGCCAATACTCAAACAGCTGAGAGAAAATTGGCAGATAATGATACAAGACTTTCTGGTGGACCAATACCCAGTAATGAATAACCCATGGGAAGACCAGACATTCCTTAAACTATTTATGAAAGACTTCCACCAAATCTTTGAATTCTACAGAAATTACGCCGTTAATGCCAGTATTCTTAATGCATCTAAGTTGCGGATAAAGAAGCATCTAAACGTTCTTAAATATTATGATGGGGTTTTCTGACTTACCAACAATGTATTGTATGTAGATTTTAACACAGAAGTTGCAACATAATTCCAAGCGTATTAATATTAAGTATTTTCCGAATCATAGTGTTTCAAACACACTTTAAAATTTTGACATATTTTCAACTTATCGTTAAAAAAGAAATCTTAACACATATGGATGAACGTTTCGATGTGCAACGATTTGTTTCCATACAATGGTAAATCAATAAACCTGTTTTCCATCAATACTAGATAAACACATTTTGTTTTTAAAATCATCTTGAAATAAAACAATTGAAACAATTAAGGCATTTGGTTGTTTGAAGAGATTTTACTAAGGAGCTTTTAAGCATAGTCCCTGGGTCCATATTCCAAAAACATATCAAAAACATCTCAAAGACAAGTTTATTTTACAATATTTTCATTTAAGTTCCATTTTCGTAATTCAATATTTTAAAAGCAACATATAGAATGAGCACAATGTCAAGTTAATTATGAAATAAGATTGTTTTAAATGATGGTTTTCAGATGAAGGATAAGATTTCACTTAAGATGTTTCTGAAATACAACCTCTGACTTTTTAAAGAGGTTCCGAATAACTGAGAAGTGAACGAAGGTGAAAAGTGGTGTAGCAGGGGAAAGCACTGTGGACATTTTGTTAAACAGCATTGTTAAGCATTATTTTCAATGCCGTGATTTGATTTTATTGTAAAACATGTATTGATTATAAACTGTGTGTTCATTAAATGCATAGCGTAACAACAGCGGTATCAAAGTGTGAAGAGACCGAAGGCGAGTCTATTACGTTTTGGAAATGCAACCTCCTTGCATAATTACATCCCCTTCACGTGTTACAGCAACCACTGCCACCCCTAGTGAAATTCTTCCAGATACGAAAAGATCTATAGTTGAAACATTTTGATTGTTAACTATTTTATAAAACTACGTCCGACATATTGCAATATTGGTCCAGAGTTCAATTCAAAAACATAAAAAGACAATCTAAAACACCATGTGATTTAATTATGGTCACGTGGAAGTTGGTACCGACAGGAATTAATACGGACTATGCTCGGAACCAGTCAAATCTCTGTGTGGAAGTTGGTGCCGTCAGTAATTTGATACGAGCTTTGCTCGGAACCAGTCAAATCTCTGTGTGGAGGTTGTAAGGGGGATATCTGTGAGAAAACTATACAGTGTATCAGAAGATGTCGCTACTATGTGCAAGAGATCAATGTAGGAATAGACAACCTTAGCATGGAAATAACTGTGTGGAGATTTAGGCGTACATGAGATGTGGCTATGTAAATATACTAGTATAATAAAGCCCGATGGATTAATGGACTGAAGGCAAGCAGAACATGTTTCTGAGTTAATGCACTGCATAGCTTGAAAGGTGTATGGATAAATGTATAGTGTAGCAAGGGGGGTAACTGAGGTTATGTCCGTCAGTTGCTCTGCAGTTACCATTTCCCTCGGATATGATTGTTAATCCTCGAATAGAGCTGCCCATATCGACAGAAATGTTCAACGGTCTGAAAAAAGCATAATAATTTCACTTGTTTTAATTTTAATTAAATGCATCAAACAATATTTACCGGAAAGGAAGAACACAGATTGACCGGAACGGTCTGATCGAACACTGTAAAGAAATGGCATTATTCCAAAAACACAACGAGGCCAAGTAACATAAAGAATATAAACAAGACATAATTGTCAAAGATTAGGCCGTAATTGTGATAGCGTAAAACCGAAAGAAACTAAGTACATTTAATAATTAAAGTGCAAAATTTAAAATACCAGATGCCTGTTGGCAAACATGTCGAGCCCGTTTTCAAGAAAGCAACGTGTAATGTAATTATCTAAAAATCTCATTTTCTTACAAGCAGGGGCGAGTTGCTGAAAACTTCAACGGCGAGTTAAGCTAACAACCGTTACATTTTGTATTGATTTATTTATGTTAATAAAACGTTACCATTTTAAACTACAAGTGTATTCCATACAAAATGTGCTCAATAATGTACCAAATGTTTGATAAACAAGTAGCTTGTAGTATTTGCTTTATTTAAATCTTAAGTTAAGAGGCTGTTAGCTTAATTGGCCGTTAAAGTTTTGAGCAACTGAACCCAGATCGTTTCCTTTCACCTCTAAGTGTGACCTTGACCTTTGAGCTAGGGACACAGATCTTACGTGGGACACGCTGTCTCCACATTGTGAACATTTGTGGCATGTTATTTTTATAATTCCATGATGAATGATGAATTAACAGTCCGGAAAAGCTGTATTCTGCCCATATTTGTCATTTAACCTCTAAGTGTGTCCTTGACCTATGTACTAGGGGCTTTGAGCTAGTCTTGCGTGCAACACGCCGTCACTACATGGTGAACATTTGTGGCAAGTTAATTGAAAATTCCTAGACGAATGATGAATTAACAGTAAGAAAAAGCTGTATTATGCCTGCATTTCACATTTGACCTCTTGGTGTGACCTTGACCTTTGAGATAAGGACACAGGTCTTGCGTGCAACAGGCCGTTGACCTTTGAGCTAGGGACACAGGTTAAATTGCTTGATAAATGACTAAGTTACAGTCCGGACAAGCTGTATTATGCCGATATTATGCCCATACTTGACCTTTGACCTCTTAGAGTGACTTTTAACTTTGAGCTTGGTACACAGATCTTGCACGCGACACCCCGTCTCCACATGGTGAACATGTGTGGCAAGTTATCTAAAAATGCGTGATGCATGAGGAACAAGATCGGGCGGACGCACGCACGCAGGCACTAACGCACATACACCAAACCGCCATTGTGACAACTAAGTCAAGCTGAGAGGAGCGGGCTCGACAAAACTTGTCCTTATAAAATATCAATAGTTAATGATTTAAATATGGTAAAATAAGGAAAATATGTCGATGCTTTACCCGATTACACCCTTCAAGACACAATAATATTATCTAAACCAGCCATAGACATATGGAATTTCTATATTTTGAAATTAACATAAAATTTAAACAAGAAGCTCCACGTGCATGGGCATTGGTTCCATCTAAGACGTAGTTACCAAAAACACATAAGAAAACGTGTAGAATAATTAAATTGCGTTGTTCCTATGACGTCAGTATGACAAAAGCATGTTTCTTTGAGGTAACACAGTTACTTCCGGTACCTCGCTGTTTTAGTGTCAGAAGTTGGTTCTGGCGACTCGCTCGCGGAGCCGGTGCGCGACCTCGGCTTCCGGCCCGCCGTCGCTTCCGTTTGTATTTCTACCGAGTTCGTCTCCTTCCGGGTGAAACAGCAGCTGCAAACGACCGAAAAAAAAAAATATGTTCAAGGCCCATTAATTGTTGTACTGTAATGTGTACTAAATTTAAAGAAAACAGTTTTAAACTTGCGGATTTCCGGCGTTATATAGAGGTAATAGGCCACAATGTAGAATGTCTCCCTAGACGCTTAACGACCCAGTTTAGCAGCAGTGTACTGATCTCAGCTGGTAAGGGTCGCCACACTGTGTCCACAATGTGACGACAGAAGGGTGCCAATACACAGGGGTATAATGCCCCAGATGTGTGGTGGGGGTCAAAAAAAGAAGGATTAAACTGTGTTTCTGTTTTCAGTGGATAAATGGGAGAACATCTCGAAACTCGAATGCACATTGTTCCATACGAATGGCAGTATAATAATAATATATATATATATTTTAAACGACAAACACGAATTTACTGCTGTATTACCCAATGGGTCTCTCTGATATCATTTTGCTGCAGATTGTTATTTCTATGTTACATGACTTTATTTATTTATACGGCCTTTCTATTACACATGTTGCGATTTTTTGTTTGCAATTTTCCAATTCTGTTATATTAATTTAATTGCTTTTAAGCATGTACCTCACAAAGTATGTTACCATGCCATAGCCTAGACATGCGTTTTCTAAGTAATAGTTGGAGCATATTAAGTAAATTTTTATTGGTTAAAAAGGGGCGGAGCGAGCGCCTTGTTAACTAATACAAAATTACTATATGCTCTAACTAATTTAAAACACTGCAAGCTGATTGGCGGAAATGTAGGTTATTGGTGTTTATCTGCAAGCTGATTGGCGGAAAGTGTAGTTTATGTTTAAATATTACGGTACTTCCAATGTTTTTTATCCCTAGTACTAAGTAAATCGATAGAATCGCAACCCATCGTCTAAAATTGAGCTATATGCTATCGATATTTTTAGATCATGTTTACCTGATTGTTACTTATTAGTCGGTCTTAGTGATCACGAGTTTCAATAACTGATTTTCACAAATTTGTTATTTCAACAATTATTGCAATAAAAGATTGTTGCCTTGTTATAAACATTAAAAGTAATAAAATACTTGTTAAAAAGATTGTTTGATCAATAAAACCTTTATAACATCATGGACTTTTTTCTTCTCATCGAAGTGCACGCGGAATTATACAGTACGGTTTTTCCAAATAATGAACTGTTTTAACTAACAACGATGTCCATTATGAAAAGAAAAAAAAACAGTTTTTGCAGAATTGTGCACGTATTCTTTCAAAAAATGACAGAACACGAGAATAAATATACATTTGAGCGTTAAGAGATATAATGATCAAGTGTATCCTGCTCGGCTCTAAATATGTTTATCAGCCTCGCATGTTAAACTTGATCTTTATCCAACACTCACATAATATTCTATACATGCGTTTTCTTTAGGGTATCGTCTTAACTTTTTTACAAATAGTTTTTTTTCAATATTATATACTTAATTTTTATTGTTATTTGCACTTTACATGACCAGTACGATCATAGTATACTTGACGCATACATATTATACTCAACATTATCGTACATTATTTAACGCATACAGAAGTATATGAATTCCGATGATAATTCTGATGACTATCTAACTACCCAACCACGGGTGTTGAACTCACAAGAACACCTTCTTAACGAACAACGTAAACAATACACTATTCTGGTGACTATTTTAATACCCAGCTTCGGGTGGGAAACGAACAAGAAACACACGAGAGAACAAGATACACAACACACAATTCTGATCACTATTTAAATATGCAAATACGGTTGGTGAACTCACAAGAACACTTCCTTGAAGATTGCTATTAGTCTGTCCTGCCAGTTGCGGTGTACCACGCGCACCGAGTGTTCCTTCTCCTCCCGTGTTCCTGAAAAAATAACATCTTGAAAATAAAAAAACAACAACAACAAAAATTAAAAACTTGTATTTATTTCTCACCAATTGTCGAAAGATAAGTTAAACAGGGCTGAGTGGGAGATATAAAATTGTATGAACCCGGGAAATGTAATACATGTAATTGACATAACACGTGTGATTTTGGCGCAATGATGATTTCGATTTCACAATTCGGCATTCTAATGACAACCAGAATCTATTTTAAGCATGGTTATATGAAAAAATATCACTATGCGACATAACTTTATGTATATGGACAACACACACAGAGGGTCATAATAAAAATAACAAATTCTTGTAATTGTCATAAAAAAAAAAAAATCATTTTCACCAAAGTCTGTTACCGGTCTGGTACCAAGTAATGTAACGACTATAGGTAAAATGTTAATTTAAAATTTTCACCGTCTCTGAAAACAATCTCGCTAACAATTTTCATGTTTACATTTTCACAACGGTTGATAACGATAGTGCTTAAAGCGTTCATTTTTACCGTACCCCAGGATCTGTCTGTGATGTTGCAGATGCTGTAGATCATGAGGATGAGATATCCTGCGGGAATGCAGAGGAAGAACCAGAATCCGTGCAGGAGGCACACGAACTCCCGCGGGTGCATGAGCCCCGTCAGTAAGAAGATCCCAACCATGATGGCCAGGTAGAGAGTGGTAGTTGACAGGGGAAACTCTTTGCTGATTACTGGAATTAGAAATAAATGTTGTGTCTGGAACTTATACGCCCGAACTCGATTCAGTAGATGAACCGTTGCTGTTCTAAGAAAATACACAGCGTGGTGGTACTGTTAAAATTTGTTGATAGATTGAAAACTGTAGCAGACCACTGAAACCATTCATAGGGGCGACATTAATCACGAATTATTTGCCGTATTCTTATCCGAAGTAATTCTAGTACAAACCACAACACATATACTACACTTTTCGAAGATTTGTGGTGCATCATTTCAATGTGAATGCACTTCAAAATCATGAATAGAATAATTTGTATGAAACATATATCCTTCAGGTATGACTATCAATGTAACGAATTGTTCGGCTTTTTATCCCTTGCTCTATGTCCCAAAACAATGCAATAACGGTATTTTACATAACCGCAAGCCCATGGGACCGGTTTAAAGGGACCGGTTTAACTTTTTGTGGTCGATTTACTAGTACCTTGTTTCCGGTTTGACTTGACTACCAGCCCACCATACTTACATTGCGCGTCTGTAACACACACAACACTGTTCTGCTCTATATTACGTTACCTCTAGCCTACCACACCCTATTTTACGTCTCTACCAGCCCACCATACTTACATTGCGCGTCTGTAACACACACAACACTGTTCTGCTCTATATTACGTTACCTCTAGCCTACCACAACCTATTTTACGTCTCTACCAGCCCACCATACTGACATTGCGCGTCTGTAACACACACAACAATGTTCTGCTCTATATTACGTTACCTCTAGCGTACCACACTCTATTTTACGTCTCTACCAGCCCACCATACTTACATTGCGCGTCTGTAACACACACAACACTGTTCTGCTCTATATTACGTTACCTCTAGCCTACCACACTCTATTTTACTTTACTACCAGCCCACCATACTTACATTGCGCGTCTGTAACACACACAACACTGTTCTACTCTATATTACGTTACCTCTAGCCTACCACACTCTATTTTACGTCTCTACCAGCCCAGCATACTTACATTGCGCGTCTGTAACACACACAACACTGTTCTGCTCTATATTACGTTACCTCTAGCCTACCACACTCTATTTTACGTTACCTCTAGCCTACCACACCCTATTTTACGTCTCTACCAGCCCACCATACTTACATTGCGCGTCTGTAACACACACAACACTGTTCTGCTCTATATTACGTTACCTCTAGCCTACCACACTCTATTTTACGTTACCTCTAGCTACCACACTCTATATATATTACGTTACCTCTAGCCTACCACACTCTATCTATATTACGTTACCTCTAGCCTACCACACTCTATTTTACGTCACTTCAGCCACACAAACTTTCGTTCGATTTTACGACACGTCTAGCCCACCAGACTTACGTTCGATTTCACGTCACTCTAGCCCACTATACTAACCTTTTCTTTTACGCCTTATGTATCACACCATACTTATGTTCTAGTTTACATCATTTCTAGCCCACCATACTTACGTTCTATTTTACATCATTTCTATCCCAAACAGACATACGTTCTATACTAGGTCATTTCTAGCCCACCATACTTCTATACTGTTCTATTTTACGTCGCCTCTAGCCAACCCTACTTACGTTTTATATAAGTTCAGCACTAGCCTTCAATACTAACATTCGATTTTACGTCCTTTCCAGCCCACCATACTTACACTGAGCGTCCTCAGCAAGAGTGACGTCCTTTGCAACCTGGATGGCTGTTCCCACTATAACGGCTGCATGATGATGACGTTACATAAAAAATGCTTTATGTCACAATGTTCTGTGTCACCTCCTACCCACCGTACTTACTCTGAGCGTCCTCAGCACGAGTGACATCCTTTGCAACCTGGATGGCTGTTCCAACCATTACGGCAGCCATGATGATGGCGTATAGGAACGTCAGAAGTTTCGCCATCTGGACAGAAACAGAGCCACGTGGAGGCAATCGTGAACACAATCACAAATACATTGTAAGTAAATTTATTGATTCGTCAACGAGTATGTTTACTTGGTTTGTTGTAAGAATACAAACCTGCGTTTCTTTGGAAAAAAAATCATTTATACTAAGGAAGAAACAGTGAGATGAAATTAAGAAATACTGTCATAATCAAAGAACTACTAATAAATACACATAAATAGCGTAGCTTTTCAGTTTGCCGAAGTCTTTAGTGCCGAAAATCGAAAACGCGGTATCGCTTTTGGCACGGCAAAAATATTCATAGTTGTTTCCCCTGCTGTATTGCTTTCACTAGCGCGTAGCACAGAACATCACTGCGGGTGGATGTATACACGGCAAATTGGAACCCCCAAATATATCAATTAGATATTGTTAACTTACATTGAGCTGTGTTTTTGGTGAGGTGGTAAGGCACACGAGTGCGTACAGCACCGTCACGATCAACTGTAAAATCACGGACGCTGTAGGGTTGATACGCCACGCATACGTCAAGCCGCCTGCGGAAAAGAAACGGTTACACTGCACTAAATAGGCATTTCCAAAAATGACACTCCGCTTCAGTGGTCTGTGAAATTATATACATTTTGTAATACACAAGAATTTCCGCTCACAGGGTTTGGGGATTCGTACATGTGACCACTAATAACTCATTATTTACACATGGGAAAATAAACTGCTTTGACGGCGCTTTTTGAATGTTAACTATGAAATACATGTGCATTTTACATTTGTTAAGGATTGGGTACCTGTGACCACGAGTATGATGGAGCTGGGGCCGATCAGAGTGGCGAACAGGAGCACAGCCTGGTACAACAAGAAGACGATCGACACGCGGTGGTTCAGCTTGGAGACTGAAAACATACCGGTGGAAATATATTAAGACAATATTAACCTGTGCTCCACTTGTTCATGTTTGATAATCCTCCATTTTATTATTGGGTATTATTTAAAGAAATATTTTATTGTGCTTGGTTCATTGATATTTCATAACTCTCCATTGTTAGATAACATGGAATTACTTGATCGTGGCTCACTAATCTTTGCTTTGTTTACCAGGAACTACGTACCCGTGCTCCACACATTCGTCAACAACATAATTGCCATAGACAGGGAAGAAACTTTGATAGAAACGGAAATGAAACTTTGACAGGAACGGAAAAGAAACGGAAAAGAAGCTCTGATAGGAACGGAAACGACTATTTGCTAAGAACGGAAAATAAACTTTGATAGGAACGGAAAAGAAACTTTGATAAAAACGATAAAAGAATTTTTGATAAGAACGAAAAAAAAGTACCGTATAGGAACGGAAATGAAACTTTGGTAGGAACGGAAAAGAAACTATGATAGGAACGGAAAAAACCTACAATAGGAAAGGAAACGAAACATTGATAAGAACCAGAAAAAAACCTTATAGAAACGGAAATAAAACTTTGGTAGAAACGGAAAACGGAAAAGAAACTTTGATAGGAACGGAAAATACACTATGATAGGAAGTACATGTACTTACTTGCGTTACACTTTTCGTTGTTATTATACAACGAACTACTTTCTTGCGGGCAACACTTGTTTTAACGAACTACTTTCTTGCGGGCAACACTTGTTTTACCAGGAACTACTTACTTGTGCTCCACTCCTTTACCAGCAACATGAGGTTAGCCAATGTTGAGGCGACCCAGCGGCGGCGCTGCTTAAAAAACTCGTCGAAGTCTTCTGGGCAGTGCGTGCTGTTCTCTGCGGCTGCGCAATACTCGATTCGCCATCCGCTCTGCACCTGCGTATCGACAAAAATCAGTTAGAAACACCTTTATTCTTTTCTTTCAGCAAACATATCAGAATCAAATTTCTGACCTGGTATATTTTGGTACGTACAAAGTCTTACAAAGAAGATTTCACTTAGCCTATTTGCACAAGTTTCCCCTTTATTATAGTGCCCAAACTTTCTAATTTAAGTATCAAATTTCCCTAATTCCTCTGACTAAATTGCCTAATTCTTTTTATTATATTATCTGATTCCAGTTCCCAAATTCCGTAATCATTTTGCCTCAGTTCAATAATTCTAGTGCCTTCATCGAGAAAATCGTTACCATGTGAGTACAGAACCAGCGTTCCCCACATGTCCTTAAAACAAACGCTCCAAAATTAAACAGTCTAAGAACTATGATCCTAACCGCTTTAGGCCAGTCGAATACGCGAAAGTAAGAAGTGCCGTTTTGAGCATCGTTTCATTTGTCAAATGGTAATCATTACGATAATGAATTTGATTAGACATGTTAGGAAAACTTAAGTCAACAACTTTCAATGTAGGATCAAATACGACTGTACTCGCGGAAGAAAATAAAATAGAACGTTATTTGACGTCCTTATTCATTCGATTCCCGGCAGTGGTTGAGAATTTTTTCATATACTTTTTTGACAGTTTTGCTACTCCAAATGCCTAATTAATTGAAAGGAATACATTTTAAGACATTTCCAAAACAGACCAACAACATTTTGATAGTAACTCCCTTTGAGGAACTTAAAACACTTGCTAATACGGTTGAAAAGCTTGTAGCACAGTCTTTGCATTCATATACTGTTTCATTATATTTTTAATAATCAGCATCTTGTTTGTTCAACTCCACAGATTTTAATCTTCGACAGCGTAAGGATCTGTCATCGACAGAGTGTCCGGTTATGAAACTCATAATGGTCGTTTTTCACTATATATATGTTTATCCAGATAATGTGTGTTAGGAATGAATATTTAATCATGTCGAAATGTCAAGTAGGAATGTCATTTAATTAATATATGTTTGTTGCTCAAAGAAAGAGCATGACTTTGACAATTGGACAAAGAATTAGTTTCATTAGGTTTCTTGTCATACTTTTTTTCCATTTTGAATTGATTGTTTTAAAGACTTTAAATATATTGTAATCGTACAGAGTTTTAAGCTGCTGAATGTGACATTATCTAGACTTTACACCTGATTACGTTTTAATTAGTGGCGTAACATTTACAATGGGCCTAAATTCATCAACTACACATAAACAAACGCTCTCCATTATTACCGTGTGAGTGCAGAACCAGCGATCTACCCATGTCCTTAAAACAAACGCTCTCCATTATTACCAGGTGAGTGCAGAACCAGCGATCCCCATGTCCTTAAAACAAACGCTCTCCATTATTACCAGGTGAGTGCAGAACCAGCGATCTACCCATGTCCTTAAAACAAACGCTCTCCATTATTACCATGTGAGTGCAGAACCAGCGATCCCCATGTCTTTAAAACAAACGCTCTCCATTATTACCAGGTGAGTGCACAACCAGCGAACCCCATGTCCTTAAAATAAACGCTCTCCATTATTACCAGGTGAGTGCACAACCAGCGATCCCCATGTCCTTAAAACAAACGCTCTCCATTATTACCAGGTGAGTGCAGAACCAGCGATCCCCATGTTTTTAAAACAAACGCTCTCCTTTATTACCATGTGAGTGCAGAACCAGCGATCTACCCATGTCCTTAAAATAAACGCTCTCCATTATTACCAGGTGAGTGCACAACCAGCGATCCCCATGTCTTTAAAACAAACGCTCTCCATTATTACCAGGTGAGTGCAGAACCAGCGATCCCCATGTCTTTAAAACAAACGCACTCCATTATTACCAGGTGAGTGCAGAACCAGCGATCCCCATGTCTTTAAAACAAAAGCTCTCCATTATTACCAGGTGAGTGCAGAACCAGCGATCCCCATGTCCTTAAAACAAACGCTCTCCATTATTACCATGTGAGTGCAGAGCCAGCGATCCCCATGTCTTTAAAACAAACGCTCTCCATTATGACCATGTGAGTGCACAACCAGCGATCCCCATGTCCTTAAAATAAACGCTCTCCATTATTACCATGTGAGTGCAGAACCAACGATCCCCATGTCTTTAAAACAAACGCTCTCCATTATTACCAGGTGAGTGCACAACCAGCGATCCCCATGTCCTTAAAACAAACGCTCTCCATTATTACCGTGTGAGTGCAGAGCCAGCAATCTACCCATGCCCTTAAAACAAACGCTCTCCATTATTACCATGTGAGTGCAGAGCCAGCGATCTACCTATGTCCTTAAAGGCCTAGTTTAATCCTTCTTTATTTGATCCCCCCCAACCCCCCCCCCCCCCACACACACACCTGTCTATTGGCATCATGCTGTGGCCCGAGTGCGGACACAGTGTGGCGACCCTTATCAGCTCATGTCAATACACTGCTGCAGAGGAAACAGTGCAATAAGTCATTGCTCAGTCAGCTAAGATAAAAGAGTGCAGATAATGAGATAATAAGAGATTTTATGGTGGACCAATACCTTGAGTGGAATACCCCGTGGAGAAGCAAGACATTCCCTAAACTAGGCCTTTATGCAGGATCATCGATCTATCCGTGTCTTTAAAACAAACGCTCTCAATTATTACCAGGTGAGTGCACAACCAGCGATCCCTATGTGCTTGAAACAAACGCTCTTTATTATTACCACGAGAGTGCAGAAACAAACGCTCTCCATTATTACATTGACAGTGCAGGAACAAACGCTCTCAATTATTACATTGAGAGTGCAGAAACAAACGCTCTCCATTATTACATTGAGAGTGCAGAAACAAACGCTCTCCATTATTACACTGAGAGTGCCGAAACAAACGCTCTCCATTATTACATTGAGAGTGCAGAAACAAGCGCTCTCCATTATTACATTGAGAGTGCAGAAACAAACGCTCTCCATTATTACATTGAGAGTGCAGAAACAAACGCTCTCCATTATTACATTGAGAGTGCAGAAACAAACGCTCTCCATTATTACATTGAGACTGCAGAAACAAACGCTCTCCATTATTACATTGAGAGTGTAGAACCAATGATAATCATTTCATCCGTTCCAAAATGTCCACCCCTTTTTCAAAAATGGATCTTCATGGAGCCGAAGTCGATATCAAATGAGATTCAGACCTAATCTGAGGAGTTTACTACGAGAGTGAAAACCATCGATCCGTCTCATGTCCTTAAAACACACGCTCTCCATTATTACCATGAGAGTACAGAACCAGCGATCCGTCTCATGTCCTTAAAACACACGCTCTCCATTATTACCATGAGAGTACAGAACCATCGATCCGTCTCATGTCCTTAAACACACGCTCTCCATTATTACCATGAGAGTACAGAACCATCGATCCGTCTCATGTCCTTAAAACACACGCTCTCCATTATTACCAAGAGAGTACAGAACCATCGATCCGTCTCATGTCCTTAAAACACACGCTCTCCATTATTACCATGAGAGTACAGAACCATCGATCCGTCTCATGTCCTTAAAACACACGCTCTCCATTATTACCATGAGAGTACAGAACCATCGATCCGTCTCATGTCCTTAAAACACACGCTCTCCATTATTACCATGAGAGTACAGAACCATCGATCCGTCTCATGTCCTTAAACACACGCTCTCCATTATTACCATGAGAGTACAGAACCAGCGATCCGTCTCATGTCCTTAAAACACACGCTCTCCATTATTACCATGAGAGTGCAGAACCAGCGATCGTCCCCCATCACCTTTAAACAGAATATCTCGATTATTACCAATATAGTGGAGAACCAGACTTCTTCCTCAAGTCCTTTAAACAGAATCTCTCGATTATTACCAATATAGTGGAGAACCAGACTTCTTCCTCAAGTCCTTTAAACAGAATCTCTCGATTATTACCAATATAGTGGAGAACCAGCCTTCTTCCTCAAGTCCTTTAAACAGAATCTCTCGATTATTACCAATATTGTGGAGAACCAGCCTTCTTCCTCAATTCATTTAAACAGAATCTCTCGATTATTACCAATATAGTGGAGAACCAGCCTTCTTCCTCAAGTCCTTTAAACAGAATCTCTCGATTATTACCAATATAGTGGAGAACCAGCCTTCTCCCTCAAGTCCTTTAAACAGAATCTCTCGATTATTACCAATATAGTGGAGAACCAGCCTTCTTCCTCAAGTCCTTTAAACAGAATATCTCGATTATTACCAATATAGTGAAAAAAACAGCCATCTTCCTCAAGTCCTTTACAAAGAATCTCTCGATTATTACCAATAGAGTGGAGAACCAGCCTTCTTCCTCAAGTCCTTTAAACAGAATCTCTCGATTATTACCAATATAGTGGAGAACCAGCCTTCTTCCTCAAGTCCTTTAAACAGAATCTCTCGATTATTACCAATATAGTGGAGAACCAGCCTTCTTCCTCAAGTCCTTTAAACAAAATATCTTGATTATTACCAATATAGTGAAGAACCAGCCTTCTTCCTCAAGTCCTTTAAACAGAATCTCTCGATTATTACAATTATAGTGAAGAACCAGCCTTCTTCCTCAAGTCCTTTAAACAGAATCTCTCGGTTATTACCAATATAGTGAAGAACCAGCCTTCTTCCTCAAGTCCTTTAAACAGAATCTCTTGATTATTACCAATATAGTGGAGAACCAGCCTTCTTCCTCAAGTCCTTTAAACAGAATCTCTCGATTATTACCAATATAGTGGAGAACCAGCCTTCTTCCTCAAGTCCTTTAAACAGAATCTCTCGATTATTACCAATATAGTGGAGAATCAGCCTTCTTCCTCAAGTCCTTTAAACAGAATATCTCGATTATTACCAATATAGTGAAAAAACCAGCCATCTTTCTCAAGTCCTTTACAAAGTATCTCTCGATTATTACCAATATAGTGGAGAACCAGCCTTCTTCCTCAAGTCCTTTAAACAGAATCTCTTGATTATTACCAATATAGTGGAGAACCAGCCTTCTTCCTCAAGTCCTTTAAACAAAATCTCTGGATTATTACAAATATAGTGGAGAACCAGTCTTCTTCCTCAAGTCCTTTAAACAGAATCTCTCGATTATTACCAATATAGTGGAGAACCAGCCTTCTTCCTCAAGTCCTTTAAACAAAATATCTTGATTATTACCAATATAGTGAAGAACCAGCCTTCTTCCTCAAGTCCTTTAAACAGAATATCTCGATTATTACCAATATAGTGAAAAACCAGCCTTCTTCCTCAAGTCCTTTAAACAAAATATCTTGATTATTACCAATATAGTGAAGAACCAGCCTTCTTCCTCAAGTCCGTTGATCAGAATCTCTCGATTATTACCAATATAGTGAAGAACCGGCCTTCTTCCTCAAGTCCTTTAAACAGAATATCTCGATTATTACCAATATAGTGAAGAACCAGCCTTCTTCCTCAAGTCCTTTAAACAGAATATCTCGATTATTACCAATATAGTGAAGAACCAGCCTTCTTCCTCAAGTCCTTTAAACAGAATCTCTCGATTATTACCAATATAGTGAAAAACCAGCCTTCTTCCTCAAGTCCTTTAAACAAAATATCTCGATTATTACCAATATAGTGAAGAACCAGCCTTCTTCCTCAAGTCCTTTAAACAGAATATCTTGATTATTACCAATATAGTGAAAAACCAGCCTTCTTCCTCAAGTCCTTTAAACAGAATATCTTGATTATTACCAATATAGTGAAGAACCAGCCTTCTTCCTCAAGTCCTTTAAACAGAATATCTCGATTATTACCAATATAGTGAAAAACCAGCCTTCTTCCTCAAGTCCTTTAAACAAAATATCTTGATTATTACCAATATAGTGAAGAACCAGCCTTCTTCCTCAAGTCCTTTAAACAGAATCTCTCGATTATTACCAATATAGTGGAGAACCAGCCTTATTCCTCAAGTCCTTTAAACAGAATCTCTCGGTTATTACCAATATAGTGAACAACCGGCCTTCTTCCTCAAGTCTTTTAAAAATAATCTCTCGGTTATTACCAATATAGTGAAGAACCAGCCTTCTTCCTCAAGTCCTTTAAACAGAATCTCTTGATTATTACCAATATAGTGAAAAAACCAGCCTTCTTCCTCAAGTCCTTTAAACAGAATATCTCGATTATTACCAATATAGTGAAGAACCAGCCTCCTTCCTCAAGTCCTTTAACAACATCTCTTGATTATTACCAATATAGTGAAGAACCAGCGATCTACCCAAGTCCTTTAAACAAACGCTCTCCATTATGACCATGAGCGTGCAGAACCAATCTTCATCAATTCATCACTCACCAAGTCCAGTACCGTAACGTCTTGGATACCTTTTCCCCAATAGTTAAAATGAATATAGATTCAGACCCAATCTTAGGAATTTACCATGAGAGTGCAAAACAAGCGATCCCACCCATGTCCTTTAAACAAACGCTCTCGGTTATTACCATGAGAGGTCAGAATCAGCGATCCTCCCCGATGTCCTTAACACAAACTCTCTTAATTACTACCTTAAGAGCACAGAACAAGCGATCCTCTCCTATGTCATTTAAAAAACGCTCTCCATTATTATCATGAGAGTGCAAAAACAAATATCCTAATTCCATCACGCCCCAAATTCTCAACCCTTAATTAAAACCGAAATATAATGGAGCTGTATTCCCCAATAGTCAATATAAATTTGGATTCAAACCTAACTGTAGGAATTTACCATGAGAGTACAAAACCAGCGATCTTCTCCCATGTCCTTGGTTAGGAAGTCGAAGGCGCGCTCCACACTGGACGCATAATCGGGCAGGATGTCGCGGATGGCGCTGCAGCGGTACACGCTGAAACATCCCGGGGAACAAAGGACCGAGCCGACCACGTGCTCAGCTGCCTGAAAATGTATTAGAAACATCAGAGTTGCGCATGCGCATACTACAAAATAAAACACGGTTCTACGCAGACGCATTTTACAATTATAGAACAAGTCCTACGCATGCGCATAAGACAGTTTGACAACTTTGGTGCCGTGAACAGGATTCGAATCGGGGTTGTCGCGGCACCAAAATGTAGTGACTGCAGACTTATTTAAAATCTAATGAATTTCAACGAATTCAAAAACAAGAAATGTCTTTTAAAAGAAATCGGCGTTGAAATTAATATTGAGATGACATGTTTGCCCTAAATATAATATAAGAGGACCAAGATGATCGGTTACTTAACTTCTCGGACCCCAGATTTTTCGGTTCCGACTAACAGACTTCTTGGACCCCAGATTTTTCGGTCCCTACTAAGGAGACTTCTCGGACACTAGATTTTTCGGACTCCATAAGAAAACGTATCGCCCCAAAAATTAATTTGAGATAAACTCAATCACAAGTGATACATGAATAACATAAATACTAGTAATTTACGTAAACATAATGGATGCATGAATTTGTCACGCAAATTTAACAAAGTATCATTGTCAGAAAATAATAGCGGGAATGAATGGTAATTATTATATATATCAGACAAGTGTACATAGTTATGTTAAATAATACACATAGTGTATTCATGCTACGCAAATGAAGTTAAAGCAACATTCATGAATAACATGTTGATGTATAGCGAGACTTCTTTCACCAAATTGTACTTATAGAAAGATGTTTAACATTTTATAAATTGAAAAATATCTACTGGATAAGTTGATAGAAAGGTGCAATAAAAATAATTCTTAATAAACCGTAACCGTAACTACAATTCAAATATATATTAACATGCAAAGTAAGTTTATAAATTCCCTATTTATTGAAATTCTCTGGTTTAGGATTCTCCGCACACTTATTGATGCGTGTAAATTAACACAGCTTTGTAGGATCATATTTTTCACACGCCTGTGAAGAATAGGATCTCATTTGTCACATTTATAAGTGTGAAGAATGTGATTGGCCAAAAAGAGGGTATGCGTACGGATCACATTTTTCACATAATTTTAGGTGAAATTGTATCGCGACAAGCGATGAAATCATTATTTGGAGCATAATTATACAGTAATCATCATCATCATCGTCATCATCATCACCACCATCATCACCATCATCGTCACCATCGTCATCATCGTCATCATCTTCATCATAATTATTTTATGCATCACCATTATTATCATTATACTTAACGTCATCATCAGTGTTGTCATCATTATGAGAAACTAAGCCCTATTAAGGAGCGACTTGTGTGTGCATGCGCTTAATCGTTTGTCAATACGTTTGTACGGTCCTATTAGGAGACAGACATGTATATGTACTCGCGTACGTTCATACGAACGTACACCTTTTTATTGGGGTATTAACCAATGCACGCATCCGAACGTACGTACAAAGACACGTCATATTTTGGATCATTAAAACCAAAATAACCATGCATATGTCCGCCCGAACTAGAATATACGTATACACGGACGGTAATATAATGATCTTATTAGAACCTCCGCACATGTAAGTACGTACGTTTGGACAGTACAGTAGCGCAGTGTACCGTACTTCCCGTATCGTATCGTTCGGTACCAAATCGTTCCTTACCGTATCGTACTGTACCTAAACGTACCGTACCTAACCGTAAAGTATCGCACCGTACCGCACCGCACCGTACCGTACAGTACCGTACCGTACATTTCCATACTACAGCATTACAAACCATACCGTACATGCCATGCCGTGCCACGCCATACCATGCCATACTATTCCATACCAAGCCGTACCATACTTAACCGTCTCGTACCATACCATGCATACTGTACCGTACCGTAAATCACCCCGTTTATTTTTCGGGCACATACAGTGTGAAAAATAGGATTATGATTAAAATTTGAACACTTTTTTTGATGTGTGAAGTATATGATTTGAGTGCATATCAACAACTGGACTCAATCACAAATTTCACAGAAAATGTGAAGAATGAGATTGCGATGTATGAAGAATGAGATCCTATTTTTCACAACTGTGAAAAATGAGATCCTATTTTTCACATGTGTGAAAAATGTGATTTATAAAAAATATGATCCTACACAGCTTTACCGCGCGCTATTTTTTAAAATGATTCCCTCTCCTGCTGGAGTGTGTTGTTCATGTACTCGCTAGAATTAATTCACGGGGACCCAAGTCGGTTACAACGTGCAATAACATTTTTACACAATGATACAATAATAGGAAATGTAAGCTCCATCAAATTTGATAATATTTTTTGCTTATTTATCCGAAAAATACCATATATTTACCACTTTACATTTTGTGTTTGTCACAAGAAACATTAACACTATTGACAGGCAGACGTTACGCGCGCTCGACAGGCAGACGTTACGCGCGCTTGACAGGCAGACGTTACGCGCGCTCGACAGGCAACGTTGTACGGTGTGACCGACTCTGGTCCCCGTGAATTGTGGCATTGTAATTGCTATTTATAGAGCGCGTCGATTATGTTAGTTAAACAAAATATTTATTTCATTCTGTGAATGAATATAACATTCTAATCATGCGCAAGTTTGAGTAAATGAGTAAAATTGTCCGTTGTTATGTTCAGTTCTAAAGTGAAAATTGACTATATGTTTATAACTTTATTTTAACCGCTTATGTAAACAATGATGTTAATTTTAATCTCCATAAGTATGCAACAGGTATTGGTGTACATTAAACCATTTTTGTAAGTTTGCACTCCCTAAAATTAGAAAATTTGCCCAATTATATGGGCATTCAATTTTCCCGCTGCATAATTATCGCAAGAAATCTCGGTCAAAAGTCATCTTAGACAGCTTCGCCGAAACAAATGTTTGAATATAAAGCAGAAATGAAGTTAGCCACTACAAACTACATAACGCGCTTTTCCGAAACAGTCACAGTCCCGCGCGATGTCTATATAAAAGAATCGAAGATATAAAACTTTAGGTCTATCTGCAAATGAAAGTTGGCGTTTTCACAAATGTTAAACATATGCAATTTAATTAAGTTTTGTTATCCAATCATTGTTATCAAATAGCACATTTATAATTGTAGACATAGTTGAGACTAACGAGCAAGAGGTAAAGCGTGTGAAATGTTTGTAACAATAGCCGGGAAGAAGTTTAAAGCTTGTGAAATGTTTGTAACAATAGCCGGGAAGAAGTTTAAAGCTTGTGAAATGTTTGTAACAATAGCCGGGAAGAAGTTTAAAGCTTGTGAAATGTTTGTAACAATAGCCGGGAAGAAGTTTAAAGCTTGTGAAATGTTTGTAACAATAGCTGGGAAGAAGTTTAAAGCTTGTGAAATGTTTATAACAATAGCCGGGAAGAAGTTTAAAGCATGCGAAATGTTTGTAACAATAGCCGGGAAGAAGTTTAAAGCTTGTGAAATATTTGTAACAATAGCCAGGAAGAAGTTTAAAGATTGTGAAATGTTTGTAAAGATTGAAGAATGAAAGTTACTTCTTTAACAAGAGCCGGGAAGAAGTTTAAAGCTTTTGAAAAGTTTGTAAAGATTGAAGAATGAAAGTTACATCTTTAACAATAGCCGGGAAGAAGTTTAATAGACGTTTATTAATAATTGGAGACATAAAGCTTGTGAAATGTTTGTAAAGATTGAAGAATGAAAGTTACTTCTTTAACAATAGCCGGGAAGAAGTTTAATAGACCTTTTATTTATAATTGTAGACATGAAGCTTGTGAAATGTTTGAAAAGATTGAAGAAGGAAAGTTTATTTTTAACAACAGTCAGAAAGGAATTTAATAGACGTTAATCCGAGTTTGACCATGAAGTTTTAACTTCTCCCCAGCTGTTGATTACATATTAACCGATTAATTTCCATTCATCAAATATCAGACATATCGCAGGCTTTACCACTTGCTTCAGGTGTAAATTATGTTAAACGTTTAACACGTGATAACCATGTGCAATGATTGAATAGCATTGTAGATTAATGTACAACACATTTTAACGGTCCATTGATGAATGATTGAAAAATACACATTTCCAAAAGCTTAGCATTTTTATATCAGAAACAAGAGATTCACGCTCAAGCCTCGAGATGCGTTCCTAACCTTTTGAAACCAGTGGCCGATTGCGTACTCAAACACCTGGTACCAGAAGAGGGGGCCGCTCCCGAGCGGGTGGGTGCGCGCGCACACCGCTCCCACACTGGGGTCGCGTGTCATCAGATCAAGAAGCGCCTCCACGGAATCGGGAGTGAACTGGACATCGGCGTCGGTGGTGAGAATAAAGCACTCCTCCTCGGAACCTGTCGCAACCAACCCGGAAAATTACTGTCTTTTTTACGTGCCTTTACATCTAATAACTTGTGTCAAGTATATGTCACACATAAATTACACGCACTTTGAAAACGTCCAATGCATTGTACGCGTTATACTATTAACGGTAACATGGCGTTTGCTTCAAAATAAGCAAGCGTCTTTTCCCCCACTTAACTCTGTGTGCAAGCAAGGTGCTTCTTAATGTGGCCTGGATCAACAATTACGAGATAATCGTGTAACACTTACTCTTTTTATCCTGTTTGAGTAGGAAGTCTAGCACGTAGGACATATACATCACCTGGCTCCATCGCTTCTTGTTCTTCACCTTTAATAAACATAAACTTTCTCAATCTTTCATAAGTTAGTAGACCGATGTTTATAAGATCAATTCTTTTGTTGCTGTGGACTTATAGTAGTAAGTTGGGATGTATTATAAGATTATTCATTTTTGATAAACAGACACATCTTCTAGATAAATAAGTCAGTCATCAGTGTCAAAGTCTTCAAATACGATAAACAGACAACCACACACGAACAATGACGTACACACACGCACGCACGCACGCAAAACAAGCACTAACGCACACGAACATACCCCGGTATATTATACACACAACACCAATCAATCTGCCGTACACTACATGTATGCACCTTGACATTGTCCTTAAGGTGTATCCTCAGTACCATCTTTTTGCCTTTGCTGTTGATGAGTTCCCAAGCCAGGGACAGGCCGTACGGAGTGCGCGCGCGCGTGCAAAGCTCTGCCTTCTTACCTGCAACAAGAGCTGTTTGTAAAACAGGTATGCCCCAATCTAGATGAAAAGCAATTTAAAAATTATCCAGTTTGGTGAATATAGGATATTGTTGGACATAGCGGAAACAGCTAAAATGGGCAATTTTATATCTGGATTAGTGATTTGCAAGACGTCTTACCTAACTCTTCTTCAACCAGCGAGATGAGCTGCAGCACGAAATCTGTCGGGCTCGTGTCCTTCACCGCTCCGTCGAAGAAAATATGTGACTCGAAGTTTCGATCTCCGTCCGTCTGTGCTTGGTTAACACCGCGAATGGACTGCAGAAGTTGTCGCATCTCATAGTCCGCCTGCTCATGCGAAAAGAACAATTCTTTTTATCTCACCTTAGCACAACGTGCTCATTGCGGAATTTTATGATTGCCTTTTGTGCCTCGTCCGTCGTGCGTCGTCCGCCGTCAACATTTACATTGTCAACACTCTGGAGGCCACAATTATTGCCCAATCTATATGAAACTTGCAAAGAACATTTGTTTCAATAATATTTCGGGCCTGTTCGAAACTGGGTCACATGGGGTCAAAAACTAGGTCACCTGGTCAAATTGAAGAAAAAGCTTGTGAACACTCTAGAGCCACATATTAATAGCCCAATCATCATGAAACTTGTTCAGAACATGTATCCCAATGATATCTCGGTCGAGTTCAAAACTGGTCGCTAGGGCACATCGAAGAAAAAGCTTATGAACACTCTCGACTACATTTTTGCCCAATATTCTTGAAACTTGCTCAGAAAATTTGTTTTAATTATATCTTGGATGATTTCAAAACAAAGTCACGTCGGGTCAAAAACTATGTCACGAGGGCAAATTTAAGAAAAAGCTAGTGAACACTCTAGAATTCACATTGTTTGCCATATCTTCTTGAAATTTCCTCTAAAAAACATTTGTTTCAATTATATCTTGGAAGAGTTAGAAACTGGCTAATGTCGGGTAAAAAACTAGTTCACCAGACAATATTTAACAAAATGCTCGTGAACACTCTAGAGGCCAATTTATAGGCCAATCATCACGAAACTTGCTTACCAATGATATCTGGAACAGGTTTGAAACCAGGTCACAGGGGGTCAAAAACAAGGTCACCAGGCCGAAATAAAGCTTGTGAACACACTAGGGAACACATTTTTAGCCGAATCGTCATGAAACTTGCGCAGAACAATTTAGTTCCTTAGCCCCTCAGGTGAGCGACCTAGGGCCTTATGGTCCTCTGGTTTGTTTATTTTTTCTACTAAGATAAATAATGCGAGGTAGGCTAACAAAAAGGGCGGAAGCATACTCGAATGCTTTTATTTTCGTCTTTATTGCTTGTTTTCATCGTCATTGTTTGTTTTCGTCGTCGTAAGTAAAGGCATCTCATAGTCCTACTGCCCACGAGAAAAGATGCGCGGGCATTTAATGAACCGTTATCATGGCAACACAGAATGGTTCTTTTTACAAAAGAGTCGATATGTTTAGAGAGGACAAATATGTGTTAACCAAAGTTTCTTTTTGGAAAACAGCATGCCTATTCCACGTACCTCTCTGTACATGTTGCTACATGGCGGTCCCACGTACCTCTCTAAATATGGTGATCCATGCCTACTCCACGTATCTCTCTGAAAACTCTGTTACATGTCTACTCTACGTACCTATTTTTTTATTTTGTGATCTATTCCATTTACTTCTCTCCAAGTCTCTGTGCATAATGGCACATGCCTATTCCAAGCACCTCTCTGTTAACGTTGAAACATTGCGATTCCTCATACCTCTCTGTACAGATCTAATTACCCCAAAACGGAAGTCACATCCTCAGGCTGTCAGTTACATAATAAACACATATGGTTGAGTGCAGGGTGCATATATTGTAAAATACAGTCTAAATGATATGTTTTATCATTTTAATGGTATATATGTTAGCAATAAGAAAAAAGGCTGTTTTGGGGCACTACTTTTTGTCTAGTGGTTCCCAGCTTCATAACTTTTGGTCCATGTATTCATGAGCAAAATGGCAGCCTCCATGCCCGTCAAAACTAGTGTGTTTTTTCTAAAGTAAATATTTTGAGTTACAACACATATAATTTTTTTACATGCTGTTTTTTCAAAAGGTTATGTCCTCATCTTTCCAACAATGTATGGTGATATATTGGAAAGTAGCTTGGTCATGCTGAAATGTGACATCAAATTTTGAATATTTATTATGTAACAAAGAAGGAATTTATTTGCGCATGCGTAACCTACATGGTGGAACATGCCTAAGCCACGTTCCTCTCTGTACATGGTGGTACATTACTACTATACGTACCTGTCTGTACAAGGTGGTACATACCTATTTCACGTACCTTCTTAAAAACGGTGAGACATTGCTATTCAACGAACCTCTCTGTACATTGTGGTACAGATGATGACCTTCGTCCGGCGCGCCTTATCCAACGGATCTTCGTGCTGCTCGTCGTGGTACTCCGTCTTACGGGACAGCATCAGCCACTGCTCCAGCAGGCCGCTTGTGTACATGGGCGTCCAAAACAACTGAAAGCAATCGTCTTTAGTTCAAACCTATTTATTTAAGCTCGGTTGTGTAAAAAGCTTGTAGCTTATTGAGCCACAATCGAGTCCTTTTTCTGAGCAGAACCCGTAGTTGGTGATTATTGAAAGAAATCATTCGAACGCTTGTCGCAAGGGGATCAACAAATGCATTACACCACTGCGACCTTTGAATACCAGTAATTAAACGTTGTTATTTTGGCTCTATTTTGAGTAGAGTGCCCTGTGGATAGTTTCACTTGCTGTTAGGAAATATCTAGCGGTATAGGTTACACTCTACGTTGATCTTTTGGCATACTCAATAAGGATTTGGCGGCAAAGATTACACACAATCTGGTTTTTCTCAATTTTGCAAGGAACATTTCATAATGATTGCAATAAAACTGCACACGCTTTATTTTAACTTTTTTTAAAGGGGGCATAACTCAAGTACGATAAGAGCAATTAGGCCGAAAATCGAACTTAACCTTCCCTTTTATGCCTACTAATGCTTTCCCAAGTTATTGTCTGCACAAGCCTTATTTGAACTTTTTAAAGGGGTATAGCTCAAGTACGATCTAAGCAAATATGCTGAAAATCGAACTTAATCTTCCTTTTATGCCTAATAACACTTCCCTAAAGTTTCATAATGATTGCACAAAAACTTCTCAAGTTATTTTCTGCACAAACTAAAGGGGACGCCCCCACCGACGCTGCCAACAACGACGCCGCCGCCATAAGTTACTCCTATATGTCGCCTTTTCAGGCGACACAAAAATAACATTTTGCCTTACGGGTTACATTCCACGCGATCTGTTTTCAACATGACGTGGAACATAAGGTGGCACTACACAGTTTTAGCCGAAAATTCGAATTGGCAGGGGGAAAAAAATATAATATATAGGGATACAGTGAAACTGAGCAGCATTTTGAGTGTTTTAGAAGTTGTAAGTATCAGATTTAAGGGCTGGCGTTTTTAAATGCATACTTAGTGAATTCGAAAATATGACCTATGTAAAGCCAGTGTATGTGCTGAGCCACCTTGCACATAAAGTTCGTAAATTATGATTCCTAGCTCTGAACGCCATTTTGGCAGGATATTTAAAAGGGCGTACATACATTGGAATTTATTGGAAAATCTGAATGGTTGACCCCCAGTTTGCTCAGTTGCAATCAAGTACCTGGTAATTTACGCAGACAGGCATGCAATGTTTGAGGTGCTCGCATTCGCAGGAAAGTTGCAAATTGTTGTTGAAAATCACCGACATGGTCGCGAAAACTGGTTACATTTGAACCCCAAAATTGGCTGATCATGTATGTTAAAATTATACTAGAACTGTGTGCATAATTCTTTTCCCTACATTTTTGTGAAGCCACAGCCACAACAATATTTTAGCATGACGAGGTACTGGGATCGGAAGAGCATGTAGCCGATGGATAGCCTCTAAGAAAGGGGCATTTAAGGAACAGGTTGCACTCTACAAGATCTTTCAGAACAAAAAGGGCGCAAAAGGTTACACTCTACCTGATCTTCGTTGAGCATGGCGAAGAATTAACCATTCGACGAGATTTGATTGTCAATCCATTTAGAAAGCTATTACTTCATTGTTAGACGTAGACGTGTTGTAAAAAACTTCCGAATACTGTAAACGGTATTTGTCTAAACGGTATTTGTCAGAGATTAACCTAATTCGGCGTGGTAATAAATCCAGTAGCGATTGGCAATGTGGACCGGAAAAGCAGGTGGCCAATGGAGAGACGCTAAATAGGGACATTTTGTGTTACAGGTTACACCATACAAAAATATACATTAAGTGGCCTAAGTTACACTTTACCTGATCTTCTTTCAGCATGACCAGGAACTGTGACCGGAGGAGAAGGTAGCCGGTTGAGAGCGTCTGCGCGACCACAAGCACGATCAAGGCGCTCACCGAGAATGCGTTGCCGTACATGTCGCATTTGGCTACAAAAAATCGAAGAAATCAAAAGGTGTTTCACGCGCAAGCTGTGGTGCTTATGTCTTTTTAATGAACAAATGTTTAACAATTTCATGGATATTTATCGAACAATGCTGCGGATCCTTCTAACTGACGGTGCACAGTCTGCCTGCAATAGAGGGTCATGTTCTAATAGCCTTGCATCTAACCAATCCAAGCATTGCTTACATTATCAAGAGCGAAAGTAGAGGACTGTCAGCCAATCCAAGCATTGCTTTCATTATAAAAAACGAAAGTAGTGGACGGTCAGCCAATCAATGCCCTGCTTATATCGAAAAAAAAACATAAAACGAATGTACAGGACTGTCAGCCCATCAAAGCCTTGCTTTTATGGTAAAAAATTTAAGTAGAGGACTGTCAACCAATCAAAGCGTCAGTTTCATTGTAAAAAAAGGTAGAGAACTGTCAGCCAATCGAAGTCTTGCTCTAATGATAACAAAAAAAACGAAAGTAGAGGACTATCAGCCAATCAAAACTTTGCTTTTATCGAAAACAACGAATGAAAAGGACTGTCGACAACGCAAATCCTTTCTTTCACGGTGAACACACCAAAAGTAAAAGATGTCAGCCAAACAACGCATTACATTTCTGGTTTTGTACACGAAACTTGTTCTATAAAAGAGATACCGCACGTATTTTTTTTGGGGGGGGAGGGGGGGAATTCTGAGTTTTCGAGATTTAAATCAAACAGTGTCGCTATCAGATTTTCAAGCAAGAATATCGTGCACGTTATAAGTATTTTAAAAGAATATCGTGCACGTTATAAGTATTTTAAAAGCAGGCGATTTTTAACCACATAGTCTGAGGTACTCACATTCTTCAACGACATTTTTCTCGCACATGACGTAGAAGGTGAGATAGGAAATCGGAGTGCTGAACAATGTGAGCGGGACTGAGAATCCGAACCGCTGCATGCACGTGGTGCACGCGACGTATGCTGTGAAATAACCTGAAACAAAGCAAATATATAGTATAATACCTCACGTGACTAGCCCGTGTTACATTTCCATTTAAACATCACCAAACAATTCGTAATGTCCCATGCGACAGTATAATGTCACCCTCGGGTGGAGCTAAAAATAGAACAACGGTTTTCCCTAAATCAATGGAGGCAATTGCGTACGAAAATCTGCTCCGACTGAGCGAACGCTTATTAAAATGCGCTTGCTTCCATTTGTATGTAACTTTCCTGACATTTGATAAACAAGTTAGTAAAATTAGTTGATTATTTAAAACGTTGCATCTGTTTCCTCGTTTATGTCAACCGGTATAATAAAATAAAATAATAAAATACCGGTTGACATTATCATTATCAGGTTGACAATACCGGTATAATAAAATACCGGTTGAAATTATCATTATCAGGTTGACAATACCGGTATAATAAAATACCGGTTGACATTATCATTATCAGGTTGACAATACCGGTATAATAAAATACCGGTTGACATTATCATTATCAGATTGACAATACCGGTATAATAAAATACCGGTTGACATTATCATTATCAGGTTGACAATACTTTGTATCACCCTCTATGGGGTGTGATATTTATTTAATGTCAGTTCAGTTCAATGTTGTTAAATGGCATTGTTTAAACACCTTTCCGACTTGTTCAAAAGGCCGGTCGGTCGGTCGGTCGGTTGGTTGGTTGTTTGGTTGGCTGGACAGTCAGTCGGTTGGTCTGTCGGTCGGTCAACCAACCAACCAATCAACCAACAAATCAATCAATCAATCAGAAAATCAATCAGCCAATGGACTGATCAATTTCTTCCTTACCCAGAAAGCTCCCGCATATATTCCCAACGAACATCACCCAGTCTTTTGTAGTCAGCTGACCCCCAAGGTGTCCCCATCCTTCCACCCAGTCCTTAGCCGGCTTCCTGGGAAACACGTTCGCGTAAAACAGGACGGAGAAGCCCATGATACAGACGGTCTTCATGGCGGACATGACGATGGTCAGCTTCCACGTGGGTAGGCCCAACTTTCTCTTTCGGTTCTCTTTCGGGGAGCTCTGCGCGCCAATATTATTGGACATTTGGATACTTGTTCGCAATGGGTCGCTCTAAGATATGGAGATATAGGTTGTGTATTAGTAGTGTTAGTATTAGTAGAAACAATAGTAGTAGTTGAATTCTTAGTATATGTTTTATTTAATATTAGTATTCGTTATATTAGTAGTTATAGTAGTCGTAGTCCTAGTCAACGTCGTCGAAGCAGTAGTTAGGAGTAGTAGTAGTAGTTGTTGTTGTTGTTATTATTGTCGTTACTGCTGTTGTTATTGTGGTGGTGGTTGTTGCTGTTGTTGTCGTTGTTGTTGATGTAGTAGCATTAGCAGTAGTAGTGGTGGTATTCTTGATATTAGCATTATTTATAATTATTATCAGTCGTATTAGTCTTAGTTAAAGTACTTGTATTAGTATTAGTAGTTACATAGGTGTAGTCGTGTTAGTAGTAGTAGTTGTTGTAGTTATATTTATATTAAAATCGTGTTGCTATTTATTTTATGTTGCAGCAGTAGCAATAACGGAATACCGTTGATTATTGTGGGTGACGGTAGTCAAAGTATTGTGTACTCTTTGGGTTGTAGCGATATTTAAAGTTAGAAACCAGTAACTCAAATACCCATAAGGTCTCATTGTAATATAGTAAAATATGCTGGCGTCGTTCACCGCATTCCTTTATTTCAGATGTCGTGAGTCTGGTCTCTTTGAAATGATGATTCCCTCTACTTTCAAAATTATTATTCAAAATATATGTCATGTTATTAATCTTATTAATACAGCGGATAACAACCAATCGTATAACCTTCAGCTTTACCCTATCGCTATTTTTTCATTGAAAAAAAAAAAACAGAGTTAAATCTGGGCAACCATAGGTTTTTTTTTACATAATCTCACGCGGTTTTCATGATTTATGAGCATATCATAATAGGATCAATAGAATATTAGGTGAGTGTGGATAAAGATGAAGTTTGTCATGCTCGGCGCGAAACATTTGAGCGCTGGACAAGCCTCGCGCTCATCTGTTTCTAAGCCTCGCATGATAAACTTCATCTTTACCCAACACTCACCTAATATTCTCTATTAATAAGAAAATGCATCTCACTTGAATGTAGTCATCCATAAGAAATGAATAATATATTCGCGATTTCGACAAAAGCACATCGTGTCCATAAATTTACTGCCGATAATTCGTATTTCAAGTAAATTGGTGCCACGATTCATAAAAATGCCCAGGAGACACGTCGTTGTCCGGAAATAACAATTTAAACCAGCATGTGAACTGTCTTATTTGACAGAAGGGGAATTCTCTACTATTTATTAGTATCTAACCTAAAGGAACACAGATTTCCGTGTTTGCATACTGTATTTTTATCTTTTGGGGATCGGTGACAAAAACGTTTGGAAATAAACCATGTATCGATCTATGTATATTATGGGTCTTTTTTACGGAAGTCCGTTAGGGTCATCGCTCATGAAAGTGTTGATCTGAAACGCGATACTTGATAATACGATGATTAAAACCGGAAATTACAAAAACACGACAATGAAAACGTGATAACAAGATGATAAAAACGCGAAACTACGATAAAGAAAAAGCAATAATACAATAGTACGATTATGATAATGCAATATACTATAGTGTTTTCAACATTGTGCTGTTGCGTTTTTCCCATCGAAATGTTTTCGTTATCGTATTATCTTGATTTCGCAATTTCATAACCGTACTATCGCGATCATTATCATACTTTTGCGTTATTATCAGAATTCCGTTCTGTCTATAAAAAAAAAAAACTTACAGTAGTCATTGATTGATATCCGCTACGTGACGACTCAGTAATGTCCATCGTGTCTCCGTCGTACACGGGATTCTCCGACGGCTGTTGTGGCGTGCTTTCGCCGTCACTCCCGGTGTTGAGAAGACGGCGCTGAATTCCCGGTATCCAAGCAAAAGACAAACATAACACAGCGGTTACCAGGACGCCGTACCGGGTTGCATCGCTCCCGCCAGCTTTATCTTTATGGTACGTGTAGCCTGCAAAAACGCGGTTTATTGGGTTTAACGGGACATAACTATTGACTTGAAGTACACGATTTGATGGGTATCATGGCACACTTGGAGCGGGTACGCTTTGAAGGATACCATGGTATCCGCGGGGCGGGTAGGCTTTATGGGGTTCTCAGGTACATTTTCTATACCCGGTTACCTGCAATTGTCGTTAGGTAATTATACGAATACATGTATATACACACAATACATGCAATAACCCTAAATATCCCACCAAACATCGCAAATAATGCTAAATGTTATTTGATAACATCAACTATTAAGACTGGGCAGTGGCACTACGGCCTTCTCACTCTACTCTGGTCATTTATCGTGACTGATGATGATGATGATGATTATTATTATTATTATTATTATTATTATGATAGTGACGACGACGACGATAATGATGATGATGATAACGATGAGATCATTCGCGATAATAATGACGATATCGCAATGAAAAAAATGAGAACATCCATTACCTGCTAAGCCCAAGCCTGCCAGTTCCAGAACCAGCGCCGCCATCAAGATAAACCTGGCGGTGCGCCCCCGATGCTCCTTCCAGCTGAGTACCACGTTGTAGAATATGGGACACAGGAAGACGCCGCTCATCAGGAGCACCGTGGTTCCCGGCCCTGTCAGACCCGGCACGCAGAACACGAACAATGATGTGCCGACGGACTCCACTACGCTCAGGATCACTGCCTGTGTTGAGGTTACATAAACTGCTAATGTCCATGCATTTTCAACAGTTTCATACATGTTAGTTAAGTTATTTATAGAACAAAGCTATTTAACTACTCTATTACCATATTTCAGTGAGATTTGTTTTCGGTATTCAATAACTGTGATTTCAGACCGGTAACTGGTGGGCGAAGCCTAATATGCAAGCTTATCGTGCAATAAGTATAGACAAGACAAGACAAGACAAGAGTTTTATTCGAGATTAGTACAAAGTACATGATCTAGAAAAAACGAACATATATACATTCTATACGCGGTCAATGCATTCGGAACTTGCTCTGAAAAATGTGAAATATAAGTAAATTCAAAACGAATCGAATTAATTGAAGTACATCATAAACATAAGTTGCAAACGTATGGAGAGTGATGTACATGTATATTATACATGAATAGATTGTCTAATTTCTAAGGCATATTTAATATATTTGGCAACACTTTTAACAACATCAGAGTTAACTGATCCCATTAATGAATTGAACTTATACACTTATGGTCTATCGTAAAATCGTATATCAAGAAATCGTCGCCTTACTGTTGAGTAACATGGACAAATGCATATGAAATGGTACACATCTTCTAAATCACGCCTTCCACAGTACAGACAGTGCCTTTCATTTCTTGGTATATTATTTGAGCCATAGCGGCCTGTATGAATTCTTAACGAATGTGCACAAATTCTAAAACGTGTAAAAAATTTCCTGAGACTAGCAGGCAATATATCAAGATAACATTCATACGCAAAATTAATAAACGTAATCCAACAGAACTGAACTACGTTGTAATGAACCATGCCATTCTTGGATAAAGTTGTCAATTACACGTTGTTTGAAAAATTAATGGAAAGGAAACATGGATACTTTCGGGATACAAAAATACATCCGAAAAACCACAATCATCTAAAAGTTTCTTCTCAGAGGACACCCAGTTCGAGTGGCCTAATCTATAATCGTCTAAGGCTCTACGATACAATGATGAAATAATAACATTATCACTTTGCAATACCTTACACCAGTAAGAAATGATGCATGTATATCTTGATATATGCATGTATATCTTGATATATATAAGGGATGACGTCCAAGTTCGCCGTATGCACCAATGGATGATGTAGACTTTCTTACATTCAAGATAGATTTGCAAAAATTTTAATGTACCCGTTCAATATATTTAGACTTCATAAAACCCCAAACTTCTGATGCATAATTAAGTGTTGATCATCCCAAAGCATCAAATAATTCGCAGTAACTTTTTGGAGTAAGTGGGACCTTTTTAAAATTGAATAATAAAGTATTAAGAGCTTTCAGAGATTTACCAATGATGTATTAGTTCGTTTTTATTGAACCACTGTTCATCATATTTTAAAGCACCACGTTTTCTGAACACCATAATTTTAGTTTCGGAACTATTAACTTCTAAACTCCAGATATTACAATAATCCGCTAATTTATCCACGTGAGTCTGTAATAGAGCGGTATATTGAAATTTAAAGTGTATACGCACGCTATCTATTGCACGGTAAGCTTGCACATTCGAATCGCATCACGTGTCCTTTTGACAGCGCTAAATTTGGAAACGACACAGATGTCAACAAGCATGTCAGACTTCACGTTACGTCTTAGAACTGACCATTTGGATCGGCATGTAGAAAGTAGCGATGTGATTGGCAAATATGGTATAAAACACTTACAGCACCCTTTGACCTCAATATATGTTAATTATTTAATCTCGTCCTGGGTTCGTAAATAACTAACATATTCCGGTCAAAGTATGCTACAACTATCACTTAAACACATATTTTAATTCTTATTTCAGATCGGTTGTACCGAAAGCCATTGGTTTATTGAGAGATCGAACTCACACTGTTCTTTACACTTCTGCGAATTCCGAAGATAAACAATAAAAAACACAAAATGCTCAAAAAAACCATGAAACTAATAAACTAGCTAATTTTAATGTACAATATAGTTATACAAGTATGGGTTTAAGTACGCATGTACCCATGTAAGAGACCGTCGGGTCGGCCATGGGATGTCCTTCCGAAACACACCGGCGAAGACCCCGCGCACGAAGCTGAACGCGTGCGGTGTGACGGCGGCGATCTGCAGAAGAACAAACGCCCGTTGCCTGGACGTCTCATTACCGAGGTCTCGAGAGAGCGAGATTATCCCGACCTGAAAGAAAAACACATTGAGGAGGAAACGTTTTATCTTTGGGCGACATGCAGCACAATTAGAAAACACAATTTTTAATATACACAGACAATGTATTAACATTATGTACGATCGAATAACAAAAACGATTAAAACGGGATTTTTATCTACCAATCAAACGTTCTATTTTGACGGACTATTTGGTAGTAACGAATGCAAAAAGAGAAATGTATCTCCGGTTCTACAGATTTCGAAATGTGGTACTACTAAGAACTGAAACAACACCATGTTGTTTTGTTGTTGGTGTTGCTGATGCTGTTGCTACTGCTGTTGCTGTTGTGTCGGAACATCGGAACACAATGATTAGAAAAGAGAACGTTTAAAACACAAAAAAAGACAACTCGATGTTAAGCACAGTCTGTACGAGTTGTCTCCCTTATAATAAAACGCATTTCCGTACTTTGCTAAAATTCACGAAAGCGAGCAGTAGGAAGAACAGAAGGACCGTGGAAAGCCACTTCACGACGACGACGCCGACGGACGGACGGAGACTGTAGTTGTCCTTCCGGTTGAGTTCCCGCTTGATCTTCGAGTCCGCCTCTATCGCCAGCTTATCTGTGTTCGATGGCGGACGTTTCGATGCCACGGACGCTGGAAATTGAAATCAGTCAAATTATGTTCGATTCAATGTAGGCGACATATAAAAGCGTGATTTTTTTAAAGAATTGTGTATGTCTTTGTGCATATATTTTTCTAAACGATTTCATCAGTATATTGTTCAAAACGATACGTTCGAGCAAAACTGACATATGTGATAGTTAAAATATGTGCCTGTATTTATGCGACCGTCGATATGCCCCTTTAGATACATGTCATTGCATTAGAGTGCCGGAAGTCACTTACTAGCATTGGATGCCGTGGAAGTCGCACTGGCCTCAATGCTGGCCATGATTGGTGGTTCACTTTACTATGATGTCACAGCGTTTGCGGTCGACGATGACGTCAACGTACGTTAGTTCCAAGGTGACGTCACTAAGGTTAATTCCTACATCTGTGTTTTTATGACGTTGATGCCTGTGGTTGGATTAATGACGTCAATACGTTCTCTTTTTATAACGACGACGTCAGATTACGTTTACTTGGTCTTGAAGTCAGAATGCGTTCACACTGACGATGACGTCACACTGGAAAGAATACAAAATACATCACTTCATACACATTTTTACATGAATAGAATGCAAATCTTCTTCCAGTTTGAAACAAAATTAATTAATAAATAAATCAATTAATGATCTTAATTTAGTTACAAACAACAGATCTACAAATATTTGTACCGCTACAGTGAATTCATTTTACAGTACCTTGGGATATTTTAGCTATAAAATAGTTTTTTCCAGTTATGTTCGCGATGGTATTTGATATAATATGTATACCCTATACTTAAAATGTTCTCACTGAAATACAAACAGCAAGGTGAATATTTATAGCTCTAATAAATATTTTATCAGATGCTGATGACAGCAACTGTTCAATTGTTCGATTGTTCTTCTAATCAATGTTAACACCCATCTGTGTGCATTGGTTTGTAAATCGTCCCTTAAAGGCAGAAGGTGCTATCAGCAAATGAGAAAAGAAGGCTGGTAGCACCTAATGGCTTTCAATGGAAGATGTGTTGTTTTTCAATGTCATGTACCTAAGCATTGTGACGTATAGGCCTTTCCTAAAACAACGTTACTTCCCTGTGTAATCACGAGTGATGGTCAGGGGACCCTGTTCACTTCCGGCGACGTTTATTGATTATACGGCGGGATAAGCGTATGGATATTTACCGAGAAACATGCAATATATTTGATTTTGATCTTAAAATTGTGTTGGTGTTGTAAAAATAAATTTACAAAAATCAACATTCGTATATAATATACATCATGTACTTTATCAATTCAATTAAATTATTATTTTGATTTTTAACAATATTGTCCACTCTTTGCAGATTGACAAATAAACTGTACACGGTACGTTTAACGGTTATGCAACAAAACACAAAAATACCGATTGCATTATCTAAACCACCTATGCCTTCATCATG
The DNA here is from genome assembly GCA_027627225.1 of Congeria kusceri. Taxonomy (NCBI): domain Eukaryota; kingdom Metazoa; phylum Mollusca; class Bivalvia; order Myida; family Dreissenidae; genus Congeria; species Congeria kusceri. The sequence goes on from CM051026.1 coordinate 48,332,056, forward strand.
TAGGAAATTTGCATTACTAAATAAAATAAATAAAAAGCTGTTTTTAGTAAAATGACTTTGCTAAGTAACTCTAAGCTAACATTCTTCTGTCGACTAAAATTACGAAAATAAGGTATCATCACAGGAAATTTGAGCGTAATTTCAGATGTTTTTGACAGCAACTTCTTATTTGAATTCCATACACATTTGTGTTTAACTTTCAAGCTTTTTTCGTTGCAGATATTCTTGTTGTGTGCCAAATATTATACAGTGCTTGCACAGGCTTCGCTTTAATCTTGAAAAACACCTACCTTTAAATTACTGTTAACACAATATTACAATAACTAAAGATGATGTCATTCCTCGTTAAAAATTATAACTGATGTTGTATTAAAGAGATTAAGCAAGTAATTTGTTTATTATTGTGTCATGTGTTTCAACAATGTTCATGATTACTTCATATAATCAACGAAACAAATAACATCCGACCCAACTGTTTTATATGTCACCAGGAAATAAATATGTCGCGATAATCATAAACATATTAGGGTGAGTATCTATAATAAAACAGACATAGATATATACATTTTGATTTTTTTACACAATCAGAGTAAGTAATTAACTAAGCCAGCAGAAGAGTCTAATATACGTTTGAATAAATCTTTTATACTTGTTGAGTCTGTTTGATCAAGTATTTAGTTTTCCTTCATGTATATAACTCTAACTGAGATTATTTCTTCATTTCTGTCGGCATCGTGGTAAACAAACAACAGCAGCTACGGTAATTCCAGTATGTTTTAGAAAAACACGATGAGCTCTTAAATGTTCAAAACCTTTCAATTCTTCAGAATTGAAATTTCACTCTTTAATTTTAATCAATTTGTCATTTCGAAAAAGTGTTTAATGCTTTTAATTAGGTTCTGTTCTGTTCAATAGGGTGGCGAAATTTCATAGGGTGATAGGCAAAGAACAACAACGGGGACAACAACATTTTAAAATGTGAGATAAACTTTAATTTGAGACGCAAACAATGGAGACGAAGTGTGACATGTTAGTTGTCTCTGCATGTAGATCTTTATCATCAATGCATTACGCAATTGCACGGATTAGCGGTATTGTTCTAAGGGCAATTTGGTAAGATCCAGCGGTTTGTGGCTTTGGTATTTTTATTACCCCCTCTTCACTCAGATAACTAAGTATCCATTGAGAGAACAAGTGATGGTACTTATGTATGAAAAACAACCGATCAAGACGAGACAAGGAGACTACTTCTTTTCTTTCTGGAAACCTATCATACGGACATTTGGCCTGAGTAATGAGTTTAAAACGATACTACATTTAGTTCTAATCAATTATTTTTGTAAGATATATCCTCTATGAGTTTTTTTAAAGTATTAAATCAAAAACATGGTTTAAAAAAATGTATCACAAGTTTTGAAAGCCGCTTTATCTTAGATCTATAATACTTAATATGGCAAGCTAGGGAAAACGTCGCCGGAAGTCGGGTTTCAAATGTGGCGGTCGTGAATTCGCAATAAGGAGGGAGATCCATAGTTTTGGGAAAGGCCTATGCATTTATTTTAATTGTATGAGTTATTTAAAGGGACTTTGTCAACGAACGGGGTCACAAGCGGGGGGGGGGGGAGTTTCATTTAAAAAATCTAAAATTAAGATATTAAAACTAGCGTATTGTAATGGTTTAAATTAGAATATATATCATGGTGACGGAGATTTCACATTATGAGATCAAAATAAATTTTAAAATAGGGGCCGTGTTGTTTTTTTTGCCCTTACTTTGTTAACATTTGGACGTCAGAATTATTAGTATTTAGCATAACGTTTACGTACGTTTCATTGCCGAGCAGAATAGCGCAGTTGGTTAAAGCGTTTTCTACTGTTATTTCTTTGTATGGCTCATAATTTTTGAGTTTTACATTTCTCAATTTTATCAAATATCTCATTGTGTATTATTTGTGTTATTTATTTTATGCATATGTCATAGTATAGCCCGTTTCTATCATATAATATCATTTAAAGTGCAAAAGTCATTTTTTCGTCGACATTGTCTCTTTAAATAACACAATCAGGAACAAGGTAATAATTTATATCACAACAGCAATGAATCATGCATTCTATTCACTTCATGCAAATTCATTTCTGATTGGATGAATAAAAAATTGTAGTAGAATTTCGGAGATTATGAAATGGGAAGTTAAATCGTGTTTGGATCCTAGTTGTGGGGCTGACCCTTACCCCACTACATAATTCAATTGTTTTCAAAAATCACTGACATTTCACATTTCAGGAAAGTTGGGAATTAAGGGGCAAATGAACAAATTTGGTGGAGATCCGGATCACCGTCTGAATCCAGGATTGTTTTATAATTCTTTAATGTTTGGGCATATTGCAAGGAAGTTAATCTATCACTATAAACATTTATTTATTTAAAAAGAGCCGTCCGCTTTGGCGGAGCCGGCTGTCTCCAATTGCTTTCAAGTAGTCATTGAAATGCAATGCTCATTAAATATAATACCCATATGTCTTCTTTAGATTCTTTAGTTTCTAATCGAAGTTTACATTTAAGAATGTTGCAGTGATGCTACTGATTTAGATCATACACATTTGATTCTACGTTTATCGTCCCCATGATTTTTCGAAACCTAATAAACCAGGCAGGGACAAACAAACAACGAGTCGATAAAACCCAGTTTTCTTTCACAACTTATTCATGGCGGTGGTCCAATCTAAAGAAAATGTTTACTTGCAGCACATTTATTTGTCATATTCATATTGGGAACAAACTTTAACACAGTATTTGAACAGTGTAAATTGACTAGGTGCACACTATGTTTCACAAATATTGCAAAAAAACACATAAAAGTCAATTTTTCCAAAATTGTTATACGCTTTCCAAATTTTCACATTGCCCAAATTGTTTTTATTTTCGTTGCGGCATCTGAAAACCTACCAGCCCGAGGACGCTAAACATGGAATTAAATTGGTATGGCCTTCTTTGCAATCTTCTTCTGTATTCCCGTACCAGTCACGCTCGTCATAATGCAATAGTGAATCATGCTACTGATTTGAAATATTCTAATTACAGTCTGATTGGTATACTACCATTGTCACGCGTACTGGTTTATCTTTTTTATCAGCAGCGATAAATAACAGTTATGATTGTATAGAACAAAATTTCGTCTGTTTGTAAATGTTTGTAAAAGCTGCACTGTTTAAACCTGAATACAATAAGGAAATTTAAAATGTTTAACTAAAATATAATATTTCTAGAATTTATTACGAAGAACAAACGGGGAGCACTTGCTATTGCGGGCCAAACTGGGTGAATTGAATCTGTAGCAGATACTAAAATATTGAAATAAGACGTAAAAAATATGTTTGTTTCAGATTACATGACCAAAAACTAAGGGTAGGTAGGTAGAGATTAATTTTTTGTATTAATAGTTTTTATTTAGTAAATGGTCAACCTGAAGATTCTAAAACAGAATAACTATTCAAAACATATCTGTAATAGCTTTAAACATTATTTTAAAGTGAATTCTATTATAACCAAACACGTATTTAATAAAAAAAAAAAAAAACATTTGTTTAAAACATAAATAAAACAAAAAATATCTGAAAATCTCAATAAAATGTTCGAGGGGCGGGTCATTTTTAAGGTAGGTCGAGTAGCCTGACACAAACATTTTTTACGCCTTATCTTTTTTGCTGTGTGGGGCCCGAGGAGATACGACCAAAATCTGGTTTAAATGGACGTGAAATACATTGTTACATCATAAAAGTTATCAATGCATTTTATTTTAACACTTTTCACGCCTACAGTTACCGTAAAACACAAAACTGGACATTTACACGAAAAAACGTAGTCAAGACAAACTACTTTCAGCTCTATTGGCCAGCAGTCGGATGGCCAGACTGGAGCACATTTTAAATTTTCCGATATAAAAATGGCAGTTGAAAATATATTGCGTTGTAAAATACGCTCTATCACGTATTTAAAAACTGACGGAGATTCTGTCATAAGGTTATAAGGTCGCATTTATTTATTGCATATTATTACTGGCCTGTAACCTTTAGAGAACAGTTATTGTTAGTCATAAACAGGAAGAAGTATTGATAGCTGTTTAGGTTACAATATACTAATTCCAATCCTTATGTAATTTAATGTGAAAGCGATAACTTTAATTAAAATTAAATGCAACATTTTGCACATAGGGACTGTCATAACCATACATTTTCTTAAAGAGCATTCTAAGCTGAATTGATTTAAGCAATTAAAAGGGTATGCCATGTGTTATGTAAGAAAGAACTCGACACTAAACAAAGTTGACTGTTTTATCACCATCGTTTTAGCGGCTACTTTCTAGTTGAATGTAACCCGCCTCAGCGCTGTCATACTGTAGTCTCCAATCTTAAAACATATCAGTGATTTATGTGTGCATACCAATGCTTACCCTACCAACATCTCCAAAAAAAAAATTCAAAGCAAGTGTCTAAACCTAAAAACATGTATTCGAGTTAAACTTGTTGATTGATTTAGAGAGTACAGCCCTACATCTCTTATTTATTTAGTGTATTGTGACCTTGATAAGAAAGTTAAAATACGTTTAATCCATTGGTTAATGGAGATTATATAATTGCCTTTCAAGCTGACGTTTATTTGTTTTGCGATTTTATTTTTTTTCACACTAAACATTTCAAAACGTTAGTACCATATTTAAGAGTTTCCTTTGTTTTGCGGCATTCAATAACTGTGATATCAGTTGAAGGCGAAGCCTACAAGTAGCGTGCGTATAAATTACAACTAAATTGCAATAAACCGCACGCTCAATATGGTATAAATCACTTGTAGCATACGTTTACCTCAAGATGTTAACTATTACTTAATCCCTTTGCATTACTGGTGAAAAAAAATGTTTAAACATACTTTTTATCTTAATTTGATCATATGGACTAAATTTAAGTTACATAATTATCTAATAGTTATCTATTCGTTGGCATTCGTTCTATTGTCCTATTTAAGGGACATTTTCATATTGACTATATGAATGAAATCTTTGACAAAAAAAGGAAATCAAGGTGGTAAAGTGGAAATTGTTAATTCGTCAATCTGTAAACATGTCCCTTTAAAGTTAAATTTCTAAAAACCGATAGCTGTTTGTCATGATTATATTAACATTGTCACGAGCTATTTTATCTTCAAGGATGAAGTTTGTTTATTATTGTATGCACGTGATGATAAATTGCGTGTGCTTAAAGATTGCAAGAAAAACTGAAAACTGATACCATAATTGGGTAAGGCATGCGCTACAGATTGATGATAATTTTATGGTTGTTGTTGTTTAGTTGTTGTTGTTTTTTTGTTTGTTTTTGTAGATGTTTGTTGTTGTTGTTCTTGCTGTTTTGTTCTTTGCATGTGTTTTTCTGCTTTGTATTTTGTTGTTGTTGTTGTTTAGTTGTTGTTGTTTCGATGCAATGAGTGTTACTTACACGTTAAAGTTATGTTTCTCATTAAATTGCTTTTATATTTTAAGTCATTGTTCCACGTCAATTATTAAATTCAGAACATTCACTACGCATTATGCACAAATTTGGTTTTAGTACGCTAGTATCTGTCATCATAAATATGGCCAGAGATTTTGTATTTTCAGTTAATCACATATTTTTGGAAAAAATAACTGTTCATCTGGAGGATAATAATAATAATTATTATTATTATAATCATAATGATAATAATAATAATAATAATCACAATAATAAGTATTATATTATAAACACACCTTTTCGCAATAAACGTGACAATTTAAATAATAATACAATGCAACATTTCTTATGTATACATGCATATAAAGTCAACATGATTGACGTCTTTAGGACCACATTTTTCACAAATCATATTTTTCACACACCTGTGAATAATAAGATCTCATTTGTCACATTTTTAAGTGTGAAGAATGTGATTGGCCTAAAACGGGGTATGTAGTATTGTGCCGATTAATCATTTTGTTGATTAATCAACGACTAATAGGTTATAATTAATTGTTCGATTAAGATTTGGGATTCGTCGATTAATTGAAGTTATCTAATTATGCATGAGTTTTCTTTCTTTAAAAAGTTCCAATTTCTTTCTTTTAACTCGAACAAGTGCTCCGATTCCTTATATTTACATTATATTTGGGCTTATTTTATAGCATTCCTTTATAGAACAAAACAGAACAGAATAAAGAATTGTTCTGTTGAGCATTCCTTTATATTGTTTTTGTTTAACATGCATTTTATTGCCATTCTAAGAGAAATATCACGCACAGCAGTTTTCTTATCGGAACAGCGAAGTACCGCCCCTTGTAACCGAACTTCACAAAATAGGATGCAAACTACGATTAATAAAATAGTTCCCTACAAAAAAAGTCATTTTCTCCTTATTTTACATTCAATTTGCTGCGACAAATGAAATTTTATGTTAACATTGTAAGTCATAACATTTTTATTTTCCTTGCATAAAGCATATCGCTACAAAACTAAAAACGTAACTTAAACAGATGCAAAAATACCAGTGACATCAAGCAGAACTGTTATTTCGGCCGGTATAGCCAACAAGCACCAAACATAATTCATGCTTTAGAAAGTTTAGTTTAAAATAAGAGGTGCTTTGTAAGTAAGACTACAGTAAATCCACATCATGAATACTTCTATACCACAGTTGTGTTCTGACACTTTTAATTTACACAATTCCTAGGCTGAGAGTTTAACAGGTCCTGGATAATCCTGTCTAATTATTAACACAACAGATGGAGACTTAAATGCTTTTAAATGCTTTAAATCCACACCATAGTATCCAAATTTTCACTCGGCGAGAAAAATGCAGAACAATCCACAAATTTAAAATAATTTTTTTTTGAATATGTCAGGCCTTTCTTGAGTTATCATCCGGAAACCAAAAACCAACAGACCGACGGACCGACAGACCGACGGACCGACAAGCTCACTCCTATATCCCCCTGCCCCTAAACTTCGTTTGTTGGGGTACAACAAAATTAACCAAATCAATAAAAAGCTTAATAAATCTATATGTATTGCTTATTAGACCAATAACATGGCATGTTGTTTTATCTATGCCATGTTTAATTGTTGTAATTACTTTTAATACATTTTGAATTTTGTACCAAACACAAGATAGTGTGTGTGCGGTTGCTTAACTTGTCAATAATTATCCGCCAGTGACCTAATTCCGGTGACATAAGGGACTAATGAGCAAAATCTCTTTTGCAGTGTTAGTAATGCAATTACAAATGAATTACCTTCAAAGAATTATTTAATTCCAGTATACTGCATCTAAAAATTGTTTAATTGCACACAGTAATCCAATGCAATAAGAATAAAATTCACAGTCACTGTAATATCGTTTGGCATAAACAATGCTGACCTAATTCCGGTGACGTAACTTTGTACTCTGTAGAAACCATAACGTTCGCCTGTATTTCTCCATGCTTATAACCGATTTAATCGAACGCGCCGTAGAAACTTCGTATCGATCACACCATCTTTAAAATCGACACGTCTAAATATAGCAGTACACACTCGGTGGTCATGCCGGTAAAAGGATAAGGTTATGTCTGCAAAGCATTGGAAAGTACGGAAGGCTGATTCAGCAATGTTTTAACTAGATAACTATTGTATTGTGAAATGGTTATGTCAAGCCTCGGCTTGCGTAGCATTTACTAATAGAGTCTACATTAAAGTTATGGTGAAACAAAATCACGAAGCTTATTATTTCAAAGTGTTATATACGGATTGTTCGGTGTAATAAAATAAACAACACATGGCTGAGAGGGTGATATAAATAATATCTACCGCCTCGGTTGATATAACATTTCCCGGGTTGATATTATTTTATATCACCCTCTCAGCCATGTGTTATTTATATAATGTATCTTGTCAATAGTCCAGCGCGTTACAAAAACATGTTTTATGCCTATTTCCTTCATAATTGCTATACAAGTCAGACTAAATAAAACTATGTAAATCATTGAAACTTTGCAGTCTAGGGTGTATTTCCTTTACTTTCAAGAATCCTGATTATTCGTTTTTTTAGTCAGAACTTGTTGCTGATGAATTAACTAAAATTTTGGACACTGATTAACAACACTAGGGGTATGGTGCGGATCACGGAAGAATATGATTTCATTGCAATCAACAACTGGATGCGATCAAAAACTTCACATAAAATGTGAGGAATAAGACTGTGATATTTGAAGAATAAGATCTCAATTTTTCACACGTGTGAAGAATGAGATTATATTTTTCGCAGATGTAAAAAATATTATTTATGAAATATATGGCCATACATACGTCGAATTAATATACTCGTATATAATGATACATTTATGTTCCACTGTGTTTTTATATTATAAAAACGAAACTCTCTTTTAATATTCATACGGCATAAGTGGAAATAAGTACATATTGTTAATTGTTGGTTTATTATTTTTGAAATATTGGTTTCGTTCCATTTTTTTTGTATTTTCTCAATAATCTGGTCGGCGGATAAATGCAACTAACAATCAACATACACTGGCCTAACATTTTGTATAATATGGACACAATCTGACGACCCTTATTTAATATGACATTGTCTATATAAGTAATAGTTTTAGCATACTTTGACCAAAGTATGTTAGTTATTTAATGAGCCCACAGGGCTAGATTAAATAATTAACAAATTGAGGTCAAAGGGTGCTACAAATGCTTTATACCATATTTACCAATCACATCGCAACTTTCTACAATGCCGACCCCAAAGGGCAATTCCTCGACGTCACGTGATGTCTGACATGCTTGACATCTGTGTCGTTTACCAATTTAGCGCTGTCGCAAAGTCACGTAGTTCACGATACATGTACTTATTGCACGAGAATTTTGCATATTAGCAGCCCCCCCTCCAGTTACCGTTTGGATATCACATTTCTTGAATACCAAAAAACAAGGAAAATTCTCTGAAATATGGTATAACTGTACAATACGAAACTTAAGACAATGCTGTTCGGCGGTTAGCACGCTCGCCCTCAGCGCTTTGGTTGGGGTTCAATTCCGGGTCCCCGCGCATGCGAGTTTGGTTGGTGGTCGCCATAACGGACAGGTGGGGTTACGGTACTCCGCCCCCACGAACACGTACATAGCACAAGACCATGCCGTAATTAAGGATATTTCGGTAAACAAAAATAAATGTAAATTGCAGCCAAGATTCAGAAATCGTCGCAACTTTCGTCAGTCTCTCGTAAGTTTATGTAGGGGTGCTGGGACACACTCCGGGTCCTCATATAAAGCAACTTCGCAGCGGAAGGACCTTATAAACTTCAAAATACACACACACAACTACAGACGATAAGGAAATTATTCACGTGTTACTCAAGTATAATTTACTATAATTTATTATATGAACAAAATGACAGTAGAAAACGTAGTGCAATGTAATACTGTGTGAAATACGATAACCACGTGATATTCTCGCATACGGCCAGTGCCATAAATATATACAATTGAATACGAATTGTTTGCAATAAAATTATAAAAATAAAGACGAAAAAATGATGATTAATATGTTTTATTTTATTATCTGTTTGTTACTTTAAAGGCACAGCGTCCGCTTTGGGCATAAAATATTTTAAATTGTTCAAAATGAACAATATAATAAATCAATGTTTCTCATTGCTGCACCAATCAATACTACAATAGATTCCGCAACATTTCTTAAACCAAAAAACATTTTGTCAACCATGAGTTTGTTTACATGTTTGATAAGTGCTAACCCATGCTTAACTGTTCGAGTTGGAAACACGTGTACTACGTGTTGTATTTACAGTTTAACAATCAGCCAGCAAGTGCACTGACGCTACAAAACCAAAAATTATGGTATTTCCCATTAAATCGAGGAATTATGTGTCAATGTCATTCACAATGTCAAGAAATATACATGTTAAGTCCAAGTCCAAGAAAGGCATGAAATACTTTGATTTTGTTAATGTAAACCCATTCTAAATCCAAATGAAATTAAATTACTTCCGAAATAGTGTTAGTTTAAAGCGGACCATGGACCTTTCAAGCTCAGACGTAAGCTTAACAAGTAGGAGCCTTACTCATCTCGCAAAATATTTCGTTTCCTTATTGTACATTTGTGTATTGGCTAATTAACAACGGTTTTGACTTTGAATGCTTATTGCTTTCGTATTTTGCTGTTGTTTATCGGCTAATAGACAACGGGTTTGAATTATATGTGTAGCACTATATCCACGAATTTTTTTTAAATGTTACATTTACTGTGGAAGTTACAATCACCTAGCAGAGCTATCGTTCGTTGATCTCACCATACACCTCTGCAACAGGCTCAATGACAATTAAGAATCTTGTCAGAACGGAAAAAAATGTATTTTAACGCACATTAAAGTTGATTGACAGGACAACAAGCATAGAAATGAGAAAAAAATGTGTGTTTTTAAATGATCATACATGGGGAAAAAATAATAATTTAGATTCCTAATTTCCTGTTAATGGAACTATTTGATGCCCATTTACGCAGATGGAATTAGTTCCCAGATGTCAATAAAATGGACAAAGTGGATGGTATTGTGCATTGCGTTTTGAATGTTATGATCATGTGACTAAAACCACGTGAGTTGTGATTACTTTCCGAGCCAACTACAGAGGTGAATGGAATGTAGCCGGTGTGCAAGAGGTTGTGGACGATAACAGAAACTTTTTACAGTGATCTCCCTTGCTAACTGATATTAACCAAAACAGGGGAGACCACTGTGAGGATATTGATGCTGTTACTGTCCAGCAGCAAATTGCCGCCTCAAGTTGCTATACATTTTGTGATTTTTTTTTAAATTTATTTAATATTTTTGTATGTATTCATTCAGTGTTTGCAAAAGCAGAATTGTGCTGTTTTTTTTACTACAAACTAAAAAACATATCACGTGTGCACTCAAACAAGAAAAAGTGAAGGTAGCAAGCAGTTTGTGGAAAGATTTTTTTTTTTTTTCCAATAAATGTTCATTTTTAAACCTAAAACACTGGTCTCTTTTCTTTACATATAAGCATTCAAAGTCAAAACCGTTGTTTATTAGCGTAAAATTAATTTTTTCTGTTATCTGTAAATTATAATCGTTCAGACTAGTAAATATAGGTATGTGTATTACTTTTAACGATTCTTATTTTCAGATAACGGAAATAAAGAAATTTTACGCTAAAATAAATTTAACGGTTTTGACTTTGAATGCTTATTGCTTCGTGTTTTGCTGTTGTTTATCGGCTAATAAACAACATTTTATATTTTATAGTATTCGCTTTTGGATAAATTAAAGTGATATCTATCCAGAGATCTATCTTTGATATATCTTTAATGTCACGTGATATTTGTGTCGTCAGTGATTAATCTCCAAAGAGTCGAGATTAATGCAGTAGCCACAAACGTTCGTCGATTGTCAGCTTTGTCAAAATTCGTTGACCGTAAATAGAATTCACATTTGGTAAGATGTCCATGAGTAACGTTTGGTGCAAAATTGTATTTTTCTTAATGCTGCTTTAAATGCCCTATTGTATTCCAGAAATTTGTGTTTGATCTATAGGGAAATTCGTAAAGGTATTTATGCAAACAATACACCGGTGATGTTTGTAAACATATTGTAGCAAACATAACTCAAATGGTGAATTAAGTATACATGTTTAAGCAAAACGAAATGCAATAGTTAGGCTATACCAATTTGATTCTCTGTCCCGATGATTTTTCGAAACCTAGCAACCAGGCAGTAAAAACAAAAAAACAATTGGTAAATAACAAAAAACAACATTTTTTCTTTCACAACTTATTTACGGCAGGAGTACAAGGTAAAGCAAACAGTTACCTGCAAAACTTGTATATATCATCTTCATATTTGGAACCTACTTTAACACAGTATTTTATCTGTGTAAATTGACTAATTGCACACTGTTTTTACAAATACTGGTAAAAACAACTAAAAGTCTGTTTTTTTCAAATTTTTATGTGATTTCCAACTCTATTTATCACATTGTCAAAAATGTATTTTTTTTTTCCGTTCAGGCATCCGAAAACCTACCAGCCCGAGGACGCTTAACATATAATAAATTCGGTCTGGCCTTAGTGAATTTCGAATATATATATGACAGCAAACATAATATCTCTACTGAATTTCGTGAATAAAACCAATTGCAAACACATTGAAACACAACTCGAGTACGCAGGTGAATTTCGTAAAATATTTAAGCAAACACTCATTACATTGATGAGTTGTGTATACATATTTAAGGGAAGCATAGTTTCACTGATGAAATTCGTGACTATCTAAGCTAAGATAGATGAACTGCAGTGATGTAGCCGATATGGTGTCCGACTTGCGAATCGGAGATCGCGAGTTCGATCCCAACTCGGGGAGCATTCCAATGATCTTTCGCATAAAACACTAAGTACTGGTTCTTCACAGGAAAGCGTTTTAATAAGCCCCTGGCTTTCGACACAATCGAGCTTAAATAAATTGGTTTAAGACATATCAACTTCTGAATTTTGCTGACACATTTAAGCAAAAAAAAAAAGAAGATATATCGAATATCTTCAAAAATCTAAGCAAAACTAATTTCAATATTACATGTGTCAAATACATTTAAGCGAAAATAGCGATTTATAATAAATTTTCTTAAGAAATAAAATTTATCAAGGCAAAAAAAATGAAATAATCTGGAAAAAAGCGATATTTGCACATGACTAGAGGAAGTATAAATCGTCACATGCATTTGACTATACTCGATCTCTATGTAAACGAGCATAACACATTGTTTATCTCAATAAAGTTTCTACACTCCTTAGATAGTACATGTAGTTTTTATATTATTGATATAAATTATTTGTAAGAAAAAGAGGTGACGATGATGATAAGAGATACTGCTGCTGATAATAATAGTGGTAATGATGCTTATAGTTTATGATAATAATGGTGGTAATGATGCTTATAGTTTATGATAATAATGGTGGTAATGATGCTTATAGTTTATAGTTATGATGTTTTTCATGTCGATGTTGACGTGGTGATGATGGAATTGCCTATTGAATGATGCTGATAATGACGATGATATTGTCATTATGTTGATGATGTTGATGATGATGGTGATGATGGTGATGATGATGATTATTATGATGATGTTGATGATGATGATGATGATGATGGTGATGATGATGCTGATGGTGGTGATGTTGATGATGATGATGATGATTGTGATTATGGTGATGTTGATGATGATGCTGATGATGCTGATGATGATGATGATGATGATGGTGATGGTGATGACGGTGATGATGGTGATGATGGTGATGATGATGATGATGATGATGATGATGATGATGATGCTGATGATGATGATGATGATGATGGTGATGATGATGATGATGATGATGATTGTGGTGATGTTGATGATGATGTTGATGACGGTGATGACGACGACGGTGGTGCTGGAGATGTATTGACGTTGATAATGGTGAAAACAATGTGGTGAAGGTGGATTATCCTTACTACTATTATCAACATGATCATTATGGTGATAATGATAAGGGAAGAAAGAGGACTGATGAATATTTTGTCCGATATAGGAGACAATCATGGTAGATCTTCAGGTCACGGGTGCACATTTCAATGAGTTATTTATAACAGTTACATCATATCTCAACCGGTGTTGACGACGGCGATTGAGTCACGTGCTCGTATTGTGATTAATATTTTATAAATATTCGTAGTATATATATTTCGAAGTTTATGATGTACTTCCGCGCCGAAGCTGCATTATGAGAGGACCCGGGGTGTGTCCCAACTATGTGTCCCAACTATGTGTCCCAACACCCCGCACTAATTGTAGAGACACGTCGAAAGTTGGGACGAATTTTTAATCACAGCTGCAATTTCCAGAAAAGCAGCCTTCACTTTTTTCACAGCAACCTGACACTAACAGAGGTCTTCATTTAACACCATCTAAATATTACTACTGGTAAATACCTGTATAATTGTAGTTCACCACATAAATGACACTCGTGTCTGATGTTTTCGTAGAGGTCTAACTTTTGTTGTAGTTTTTTTATTTGTTTGTTTGGATTTTTCGCCGTTTTTCACAGTATTTCAGTCATATCACGGCGGTCAGTTAACCTACTCACACTTTACCTGCGCAAGTTTAGCCGATCTAAGCGGTTTACGAGTACTAAGTGCACATACTCACGCCAGTAACTGACAACTGCCCTACGTGAATCAGAGGTAGGGGGATAATGGCCGTAGAAATAATTTCATGACCAATCCCCCACACTAGTTATGTAGGGGTCTAACATATTCGTAACTAATTACACTGTATGGCCTGGGTTCATGTACATAGAGCATTGTAGAAAATCTCAATTTAAGTTGTACTTCAGCGAAAATATCACATCGCATTAGTGTCTCACTGCACATTTCCATTAAGAATATCCATTATATATCTTACCCCATTATCATAGAGGGATTTTATAAATATAGTTTTTTTCACAAATTAAGATATTATCATAATGAAAGAGAGGAATTGCTACGAATTCATTACACTTACTGGTATCATGTACATTAATACAATCATAATAGGCATTTAGGACATCTTTCCAAAAAACATTATCACACAACTGACTAAGTTTCTTTACATAGTTATTTCCAAAACTGAATAGCATTATAAAGTTCACACAATATTCTAACAAAGTAAAACATTTCTTATCACTATCGGTTAACAATCGTCTCAGCTAAGAAAGCTTTAAAGATTTCATGTAGGCTTCGATATTTATCATCTTGAAACCACCATCACAATAATCGTTTGTAACAGATTTATTCTTGATTTTTGCTGGGCCTTGCCAAACAAACTCTAAAAATATATTATTGAGTTTTTTAATTATCATATCATTAGGGTTAGGTAACGAAGTAAACAGTTGTGTCAGTAGAGGTAACAAAAGTGATTTTACTGGTGTAATTCTACCTATAGGAGTAAGTTCTCTTCTTTTCCAGTAACTAATACAATTAGATATTTTATTTATTTTTTCACTAAAATTTAGTCTTATCATTTTTTGTAAATTAACATCAAATTTTAGACCTAGTAAAGTGAATGTAGTTTTGCCCCAGATAAGTTTCCACTTTGCTTTTATCGAACGAGTACTGTATTTCATGAACCCAATCCAGATAATTTGTGTCTTATCAAAATTAACCTTTCAACCTGATATCAGAGAAAAAGAGTGTAAAACATTCAATGTGCTATAAAGTGATTCTTCAGATCCATCTAGAAGCAAGGATGTATCATCAGCAAATTGTGATATCTTAAACTCAGTATCATCAATAAAATTCCTTTAATGTCATTATTCCTAATTTTTAAAGCTAGTATTTCCGCACAGATGATACAAATGTAAGGACTTATCGGGTCACCTTGACGGCATCCGCGTCCTATTGTGAAGATATTTGATAAAAATCCATTCACTTGGACAGATGTCTGAGTATTATTTAAAAATATTGAGATCCATTTTCTAAAAGTAGGTCCAAAGTTAAAAAAAAAAGGCCAGTGTTTTATCAATAAAATCAAAAGAGACCGTGTCGAATGCTTTTTCAAAGTCAATCGTCATAAGAATGCGCGGAATTTTATGTATGTCCGTGTATTTAAGAATGTCGTAGATAAGACGTATATTTTCGCCAATAAATCTACCTTTTATACTCAATGTTACTTATTGCTACACCAAATAAATACTGAAATAGATTCAAAAACGTTTTCTTAATCCGAAAAACATTGTGCCAACCATGTGAACTGTTAATCAACATAGTCTGTTTAGATGCTTCATAACGGCTTACCTATTTAATAGCATTTACAGATTTAAAAAAAATAATCCAGCAAGCTCACTGATGCTACAAAACCAAAAAGTATTATATTTCCCGTTAAATCGAGGTTTAAATTATGTATCAATGTCATTCACAATGTCAACATATACGTTTAGACAATATATACTTTTTGTATTATATTATGTTTTATTTATTTAATGCACATTGTTTTACAGTCCAAGAAATGCATGAAATACTTCAATTTTATCAATATACTCCCATTCTCAATACAAATAAAATTAAATTACTTCTGAAATAGTGTTATTTAAAATCGGACCCTGGGCCTTTAAAGGGCCTATGTCGTCGAACAGTTGGATTCCTATTACACTAATACTCTATAAATTATATCATATGATAGAAATGCGCTTTATAAAGACATGCGCATGAAATAAATAAAACATAATATAATACACAATAAGATATTTAATTAAAACAAATTAGCAAAAAAAGTCTGAAAAATTAAAACCCCAAGCACGGATCGAACTCACGACTTAGGAGTCATATGAAGAAATAAAGTAGATAGGGCTTTGTAGGATCATATTTTTCACAAATCATATTTTTCACACAGCTGTGAAGAATTGGATTTCATATGTCATATTTTGTAGTGTAAATACTGTGATTCGCCCAAAACGAGGTGTGCGTGAGGATTACAAAAGAATATGATTTAAATGCATATCAAAGACTGAACGCGATCACAAACTTCACAGAAAATGGGAAGCATAAAATTGTGATGTGTGAAGAATAAGGTCTTAACGTTAACACATGAGAAGAATGAGATCTTATATTTCACAAATGTGAAAAATATTATTTGTGAAAAATGTGGTGGACCTTCAGGGCTTTAACCAACTGCGCTATCATGCTTGGTAAAAAGTAGAGTGTAAACTATGGTTATAAAAAAATACTTACAATTGTAACGTCAAAATGTAAACATGAAAAGGCTCAAACAAACAAGACCCATATTAGGCCTATAAATTGATTTTTATCTCAGAATGCGTGCACCTATTTTTCATTATATATACCCTATTTTAACCATTATTATATGTCAGTATAAGTATCTGAATTTCAAATTTTGTTAAGAAATTGCCCGCTTGGACTATGTCAACGAAAAATTAGTTTCCTATTGCACTATAAAAGATATTAGATGATAGAAATGGGCTTTACTAAGACATGTACATTAAATTAAAATTAAATCATATAATACATAATAAGATATTTGATGAAACAAATCAGCAAAAAATGTTTATACAATTAAAACCAAATGCGGGTATCGAAGTACAACTTAAGTTAAGATTTCCCTTAGGAGCTTTGTGAATACCGGCCCTGATATGTCCGTTAATATGAATCGTGCATAACCCTTACGCTGACCATTTATTTATTAGAATTATAAATAAACGTCAAAATATAAAATAATGGGATTTACGTATAAAATCTTGAATTCCACTGAAACTAACTGTTGGTGTACTTGTAGCGATAAAGAATGTCAAAAACATGATAAACGAAAGCTCTTTCGTAACTTTCGTAAACATATTTATCACTAACAACTTATTATCCTATTCTATTACAACAATTATTTTTTTTATCTATAGTGGAATTCGGAAAGGTATTTATGCAAACGATGCATTAGTGACGTTTGTAAACATAATTGTAGCAAACATAACGCAAATGGTGAATTTAGTATACGTGTTTAAGCAAATGAAATGTCAGTGAAATACTGTTGGTAATTCAGTTTTAAAACAGTGAACATTACCACTTTGATAATAGAACTACTGCTTTCACCGAGAAGTCGGGAAAACGCCAAAAACAACACTTTACGCATAAAAGAAAAAGAACATTTGTTGGTTTCGGTGTAAGATCGATTTTTATTCACTCGTCATCATAGAAAATATATATTTCTTTGATCACTCGTGAATTATAATCGATATTCTACCGAAACCGACAAATATGCTCTACATCTCTATTCTATTATCACTTGATCACTCGTGAATTATAAACGATATTCTACCGAAACCGACAAATATGCTCTACATCTCTATTCTATTATCACTTGATCACTCGTGAATTATAAACGATATTCTACCGAAACCGACAAATATGCTCTACATCTCTATTCTATTATCACTTGATCACTCGTTAATTAAAATCGATATTCTACCGAAACCGACAAATATGCTCTACATCTCTATTCTATTATCACTTGATCACTCGTGAATTATAATCGATATTCTACCGAAACCGACAAATATGCTCTACATCTCTATTCTATTATCACTTGATCACTCGTGAATTAAAATCGATATTCTACCGAAACCAACAAATATGCTCTACATCTCTATTCTATTATCACTTGATCACTCGTGAATTAAAATCGATATTCTACTGAAACCGACAAATATGCTCTACATCTCTATTCTATTATCACTTGATCACTCGTGAATTATAATCGATATTCTACCGAAACCGACAAATATGCTCTACATCTCTATTCTATTATCACTTGATCACTCGTGAATTAAAATCGATATTCTACCGAAACCGACAAATATGCTCTACATCTCTGTTCTATTATCACTTGATCACTCGTGAATTAAAATCGATATTCTACCGAAACCAACAATTATCCCCTATTTCTCTTCTGAATTTCGTGAAAAACAACAACAAATGCACTATTGAATTTTGCAAAGACATTGAAACAAAACACAAGTACACAGGTGAATTTCGTAAAATGTTTAAGCAAAAACTGTTTACATTGATGACTTGTGTATACGTATTTAAGGGAAGCATAATTTCACAGATGAAAATCGTGATTGTATCTGAGCTAAGATAGATGAACTGCTGTGGTGATGTGGATTTTATCAAGGCACAAAAATGATTGAAATAATCTGGAATAAACCGACATTTGCATATGATTTGAGGAAGTATAATCGTCACATGCATATGACTATATTCGATCTATATGTTAACGAGCATAACACATCGTATAAAATCTCAATAAAGTTTCGACACTCCTTAGATAATACAGTAGGTAGTTTTTACATCATGGATTATTTATTGATCATTCAATCATTATTGATTATTTGTAAGAAAAAGAGGTGACCATAATGATAAGAGATGCTGTTGCTGATGAAGATAATGTTGGTAGTGATGATGATTGTTTATAGTTATGATGTTTTTCATGTCGATGATGTCGTGGTGATGATGGTGTTGCTTATTTAATGATGACGATAATGACGATGATAATGTCATGAAGATTATGATGATGACAAAGATGATGATGTTGATAATCATGATGATGCTGATGGTGATGTTTATGATGATGATAATGGTGATGATGATGATGATGATTGATGATGGTGAAGGTGATGATGACGATGATGATGATGATGAGTGGTGCTGGAGGTGTTTTGACGTTGATAATGATGAAAATTATGTGGCGACATCCTTACTACCATTATCAACATGATCATTATGGCGATACTGATAAGGGAAGAAAGAGGCCTGATGAATATTGTGTCCGATATAGGAGACAATCATGGTAGATCTTCAGGTCACGGATGCACACTTCAATGAGTTATTGATAATAGTTACATCATATCTCAACCGGTGAGTTATTGATAATAGTTACATCATATCTCAACCGGTGAGTTATTTATAATAGTTACATCATATCTCAACCGGTGAGTTATTGATAATAGTTACATCATATCTAAACCGGTGAGTTATTGATAATAGTTACATCATATCTCAACCGGTGAGTTATTGATAATAGTTACATCATATCTCAACCGGTGTTGACGACGGCGATTGAGTCACGTGCTCGTATTGTGATTAATATTTATAAATATTAGTAGTATATATATATATATATATATATATTTCGTCAATGATGTACTTCCTACTTCCACGCCGAAGCTGCATTATGTGAGGACCCAGGGTGTCTCCCAGCACCCAGCCCTAATTTTGGAGACACGTCGAAAGTTGGGAAGTTGTGATTTTGAATCATAGCTGCAATTTCCAGCTTAGCACCCTTATTTATTTATTTTTTAGCAACCTGCCACTTACAGAGTTCTTCATTTAACAACATCCAAATATTACTACTGGTATATACATATATACTAGACAACTTTATTTCCCTATATACACGACAATCTTGCCCGATAATAAAATGAGCATAACCGTAACTAATGGCCTGGGTTCGTATACATAGAGCATTTTAGAGAAGCTCAACACAATTTGTTCGAAAGAGAAAATATCACATCACATTAGTGTCTCGATCACTGAATATTTATAATCGAAATAAGGTAAACTAAGAAACATCTGTTCAGTCCTTTCATGTACCAGAAGCAGATGGTCCGTGCTCTCGGAGTTCTTTCTACAGTAGTTTTGCCTTTACCCTTGCCCTTGTCCGTCCCGTCCGTCCGACCGTCGGAGTTTTGTGTCGCGCGAAACTCAAAAAGTATAATTGCTGCAGTGATGAAACTTTATAAACATATTCATCAGCATGTGAACTCGTACACCTGGGTATTTTGGTGAAGTTTTTTCTAACATCAGCGGAGTTATGGTCCTTTTTTAGCAAAAAATTACATATTTGGAATTGTGTCGCGCGTAACTCAAATAGTATAACTGTGATGAAACTTTATAATCATATTCATCAGCATGTGAACTTGTGCACCTTGGTATATTTGGTGAAATTTTTCCGACATCACCAGAGCTTTGGGCATTTTTAGCCAAAATTGACATTATTGGACTTGTGTCGCGTGCAACTCAAAAAGTAAAACTGCTAGAGTGATGAAATGGTATAGACATATTCATCTGCATGCGGACTTGTGCGCCTGGGTATAGTAAGTGCGTATGGGTTTGCGGAATGTGGGAGCATCGGTGTAATTTGGACACACGTCTGGATTATTAAATTAGTGGTTATATTACTTTTGTAAATACATACAATCATTATGTATTTGCTTATTTTTGCTGTAATTATTAAAACCTGATAAAGTAATACTATTAATACGGTTGATGGCACTTCCATGTTTAGCAGTTAATCTAGACTCAACAAAAGTTATATCTCACCAAATGGAAATAAATGGAAATTGTTGTATTTTCTTTATTTATCAGAATTTCAGCTTGAAATGTCAGCTAAGTTTATTTGAGTTATACGTGCAGGTGTTCCTACCAAATTATTGGAAAAAAACGCATACGAAAGAATTTCGTGTTTACCATGGCGTAGCTGAAATTCTTATATACACATCTAATTAGAGAAAATACAACAATTGCCATGTGGCGTTTATAACTTTTGTTTCTTTTTGGCGCGTTATAACTTTAGTTGAGTGTATATATGGTTTGTTTTTCTTTCATTGCATGTTAAACCTTAAAACCGCTAGAAAACTCAATGACTACACGAAGTAATTTGTATATATCTACATTGCACAAACCTGTAATGCAAACCCCCAAGATATCTTATTTCAAAATATTGTCTACTTTTGGTTTACTGCTTACAATGCGAATTAAAAATATACGTTCGGTAAGGGACCTTTAAACATATTGTAGAGGTCCCTGTTTACCTCACAAAAGTCGGTACCTGTAACAAAAATATTGAGCATACATTTTCGACAGTTTCATTGACATTTCAGACTCTCAGAACTTTTAGTGAATGGAGATACCGTCAACCCCTTATTAAAGCGATTTATTACTCGCAATTAAACGGATTAGACAACATATGTAATATGTGATACTTTGTAGTACGTTATTGAACATTAATATATTTGGCATATATGTATTACAAATTAATCATTTATAGTTGTGGAGCTCAATATATGCAGCTAAACACTACATAGTGTTTAATGAACATTTAATGAAGGTAACCAATATTGATGTGACTTCGACAAACAACTTACACTTATCATTTGCGCCAAAGTTAATTCAATATAAGTGCAAATTAAAACGGGTATTTATTTAAAATAAATGCCTTTGAATTTCTTTAGCTCTACAAACGACCTAATACTATTCGCCGTCATTTCTTTTGTAGAATATTATCGATATACATATTTAAACACATATTAGTAAATGCTATTACAACCGTTATTTTTGTTGTTGTTAAACTTACACACGTAATTGACCTTACGACGAGATTTAATTGACAATGTGTTTAGCCATTCAGAAAGCTAGGACTTAAATGTTTGACGGACATGCCTCGTAAAAAGATTCGATTACTGTCAACGGTGTTTGACGGACTTTATCCTAGGTAGGCGTGGTTATAAATCCTGTAGGGTATCGTCAATAGTGACAGTAAAATATTGAAAAATTGCAACCTTACTAAATTGAGAACGAGTACCTTTAAAGACCGTTGACAATTTTCAATTTTGTAAGACGAGCTGTATTTGTGTGTTTACAACATTAGAAAATAATAGGTCTCAAAGCTAATTCAGTCAACCTGAACTAAGTTTATCCATGTTTTGCATTGCATTTCACAAATTTAAAGTTGAAAACAACATCAATAGTTTAATCATTCATTTTCTTTGAGGCAATACAATTACAGACAAATTATCATACATGTTGTTGAAACAACCATGTATAATAGGTGTCAATTAGCTATAAGTATTTTTTGCATTAAAATGAAATCCCAGTTTGTTTGTTTTTTTTGTTTGTGATAAAAATCCTCAATCTTGCAAGGTGCTTTTGCTGTTTAATATATGCTTGTAAATGTATCTTTTCCTTTATATTGTGCTTGCTTCATGGACCTTTTTTAAGTGTGTAATATTTGTTTATACATATATGGATGTCTAAAAAAATTCCCATTGTATACCTGAAGACACATTTAAAAACCATTGAGTTTCTTCTCTACCTTTGGATATATAGAGCATTGTTTTTTACAGAAATAGTTAATATCTATGGATATTTCCTGTAGTTCATGTCTACACCATTAGCATGAATTAGCTATAAGTATTTTTTGCATTAAAATAAAATCCCAGTTTTTTGTTGTTGTTTTTTTTATTTTGATAAAAATCCTCAATCTTGCAAGGTGCTTTTGCTGTTTAATATATGCTTGTAAATGTATCTTCTTCTTTAAAAAAAAAAAAAGAAGCTTTTTGCATAAGATACTGTGTTTTTACTGTACTATGTACCTATTTGTGTCTATAATGTTGCTTTCTTATTGTTCTACTTGTATAAATAATTTGTTCATGCTTTTTCAAAGTGCACTACAGATACTTGTTAAAAATACTCAAGTAATAATAACATAATGTAATTTCCCAATGCATTCTTATAAAACACACTCAACATAATTAAAAACAGTTATCAAAAAGTAATTCTGTATATAACTCATTCCTAAAATAAAACACATTCTACCATGAGGGGCTTTATTGTTAAATGAATTTCAATTATACATAATTATAAACCCTAAATTAGTGATAGTATAAAGATGATATAAATTGTTCTGAATTCAAATTGAAAACAACAACTTCTACTAACTGATCAATTCAAATTACAAGGACAACTACATAAAATTATAAAAATGAAAATAAAACTGGTATGTATGTGCTGTTTTTTTTTTAACATAAGAACCTAAAACAGTCTCAATTTATTTTATTTTTTTTCTCTTTCTTTTTTCTTCCATTACCTAACTTTTCTCTGTAACTATGAGCATCCTTAACCCTAACAATAATAGGACAGGCGTCTTGAGCATAGGAGTTGTACATGTGAAGCAAGGTTATATACTTACCTACTCTACTTTAATAAATGACAGATAAACTAAAAATTCTATCTCTAAATTGCAGAGGTCTAAATGGCGCTTTTAAACGACATAAAGTATTTAATTATTTAAAGGAATATAAGTGTAATATTTACTGTTTGCAAGACACACACTTCTCCATAGATATGTATAACGACATCCGCGCTGAGTGGGGTTGTGATTTTTTTGCAAGTTATGGCTCAACAAATTCCCGGGGCACCGTTGTACTTGTGTCTAACGATTTTGATTATAAAACGCATCAATGTATCCCTGATGATAGTGGAAATTATATAGCGCTAGATATCTCTTTTGGGGAAACTCGTTTTACACTGGTATCTATTTATGGTCCAAATACAGACACTCCATCATTTTACACAAACATTTTTAAATTAATTGATGATATTGGAAATGACTCATTAATAATATGTGGTGACTTTAATATGGTTTTAAATCCGGAAATAGACTATTGTAATTATAAGAACATAAATAACCCTAAAGCCAGGGGTAAACTTTTAGAGTTTATTGAAACGTATAATCTTGTAGACCCCTTTCGTGAAAAGTATCCATCCACTAAAAGATACACCTGGCGCAGGTCACATCCCTTACAGCAAGCAAGACTTGATTTTTTTCTACTATCTACAAATCTATTCGCCTCTTTTGATTCCACTTCTATAAAACCAAGTCTACAGTCTGACCACTCCTTGATAATGTTAGACCTGATGTTTAGTGAATTCCAACATGCGTCGGGCCTGTGGAAACACAATAATTCTCTTCTCTCCGATTTAAATTATATTAACGAAATTAACAGTAAAATTATTCAGATTAAAGAACAATACGCGCTTCCTGTCTACAATGTTGAAAACTTGAATTTAATTCCAGATAGTGAAATATGTTTTACCATCAGTGACCAACTCTTTTTAGAGACACTACTGATGGAATTGAGGGGAAAAGCAATTTCATACGGATCATATAAAAAGAAAGCAAATGCAAAACATGAAAAATATATCCTAGATAAAATAAATGTTCTGGAACAAAATTTATCAGATGCTAATATGGAAGAATTAAACATTTTAAAACAAGAATTTGAAAATATAAACGAACAGAAAATAAAAGGTTATCTCACTAGAGCAAAGTCAAAGTGGATTCTTGAAGGTGAAAAACCAACGAAATATTTTTGTAATCTTGAAAAACAACGCGCAGCTGTAAAAACTATTTATAAATTAGAAGATGAAAATGGAAATGTCACAACTGATCAAAAAGAAATTTTAAATAAAGTTAAAGAATTTTATCAATGTCTTTACCAAAGGAAAGATACTTGTGAAACTAAAAGTTTTTCAAATTTTATTACAAACATAATTGGTCCAAAATTAAATGATACAGAAGCGCTTCTACTTGAAGGAAATATATCTGTATCAGAAGCAACTAATGTCTTAAAAAACATGTCTAATAATAAAAGTCCGGGCAGTTCAGGCTTTACTGTAGAATTTTATAAGGTCTTTTGGAAACAAATTGGTACTTTTGTAGTAAGATCTCTAAATGAAGCATTTCAAAGTGGGAAATTAACTGTTACTCAAACGCAAGGGATTATTACATGCATTCCAAAAGGTGACAGATCTAGATTATTTTTGAAAAATTGGAGACCAATAACACTTTTAAATACTATTTACAAAATTGGCTCAGGTGTTATTGCAAACAGGATGAAAACATGCATGGATAAACTTATACATAGTGATCAAACAGGTTTTATCAAAGGTCGATACATAGGTGAAAACACAAGGCTTATATTTGATATTATGAACTTTACTGAAGAGAAAGATATTCCTGGTTTGTTGCTTTTAATCGATTTTGAAAAGGCTTTTGATTCTCTGTCGTGGTCATTTGTCGATGAGACACTTTCTTTCTTTAATTTTGGTCCTGACATCAAACGTTGGTTTCAAATATTTTACAAAGATGCCAAATCCGCAGTCATACAGTGTGGATATTTATCTGAATTCTTCCCTATTCAGCGTGGATGTCGCCAAGGAGACCCATTATCTTGTTACATCTTTATTCTTTGCGCAGAAATATTATCTTTAAAAATAAGAAATAATAACGACATCAAAGGTGTAATCATTAATAACATAGAACACAAACTCTCACAATTCGCAGATGACACAACCATTATTTTGGATGGAGCGGACAAAAGTCTTAATGAAACATTACTTACATTGTATAATTTCTCATGTATTTCTGGACTAAACGTTAACTTTGATAAAACAAAGGTAATATGGATTGGAAAGAAAAAATTCAGTTCCGAAAGTATTAAAACTAAATGGAAACTTCAATGGAACCAACACAGTTTTCAGATGCTAGGAATTCATTATCACGTCGATCTACAACAGATATTAGACATTAACTATAAAGAAAAAATAGCTAAAATGGAGAATGCACTTTTAAGTTGGAAAAAAAGAAACTTAACACCCATAGGCAGAATTACAGTTATAAAAACATTATTGATATCATTATTTAATCACCTATTCATATCCCTTCCTAATCCATCATCGGAATTTATTAAAAACTTAAACACAATATTTCTAAACTTTATATGGGGTGGACAAAGTAGGATTAATTATAATACTTTATGCAAAGAATATTGTGAAGGGGGGCTCAAAATGATAAATATCAAAGCTTTTATTCATGCAATGAAACTAACATGGCTAAAAAGAGTATATGTCTCAAATGGAAATTGGTTACACATTGCAAATTCATACGTAGATTTTAAGAAGCTTGTACGATGTGGAAAACATTATTCACAAAAGTTAGCAACTACAATAACCAATCCATTTTGGAAAGACGTCCTACAATCATTTGTCGTCTTCCAAGAAAAAATAATATTTAATGCAACGGACATATTTTACTATCCAATTTTCTATAACGAAGGAATATGTATAGGAAATAAAAGCATCTTTTTTAATTCCTGGTATATGGCAGGGTTACAATATATAGGTGACCTGTTAGATAGTGATGGTAAATTTCTAACATTAAATGAAATAAATATAAAATATAATCTGAAAATTGACTTTCTTTTATACCAAGGTATTAAAAAGGCCATATTTACAAAATTCAAATCACACAATATACACGAAACTGACAGAAACAATTATAAAATGGAAAGACCTTTTATACCACCATCATTTAAAGTAATTTTAAGCAAAGAATCGGGGGCAAAACGAATGTACAACATCCTAAAAAGAACAGAAATCGAAATGCCAATAAAACAAAAATGGCCTAGTAAATTAAACACTATAATAAGCAATGATGAATGGAAGGCGATCTTCCTTTTACCTTTCACAATCAATTCTGATTCACAATTTCAATGGTTCCAGTACAGAATAATTCACCGAATAATCGGAACGAATTACTTACTTTGTAAAATGAAATTGTCGGAATCCCCTACATGTTCCTTTTGCAAAAACAGCGAAGAGACCATAGAACACATATTCTGGGAGTGCCCCACCTCAAAGTTTCTTTTAAATAATCTGTTTCCGACTACAATTTTTCCTTACTGTAACATGAAAAATTTCATACTAGGTTATGCAGAAACAAAAAGTGATGCAGTAAATAATATTTTCATTTACACAAAACTTTACATATACAAATGCAAAATGTCATTATTGATTCCTTCTGTTGAAGGTGCAAAAAATTACTTAACATATAAATACGAGCATCAATGGAATGCCGCACTTTTAGCAGACAGAATCAATGATTTCGAATCAAAATGGAAATATGTGTTGGATAAAATACCATATCTCGCTCGTAGATCGGGGCACTAATTTACGTAAGACACTTTAACTAATGACAGATGTTTGTTGGTGTCTTTATTTTTGTTATAGTTCCTCCAAAAGTTAAACATTAGCCTTACTCCATTATTAATACATTGAAAACTATCTATCTCTCCTTAACAATAATCTTTTATTTTTAATACAATATCTTTCTGAAATATACTTCTGTGAAAGTTGGCGTAAATTTCGTAAGGTTTTAAAGAATTACCTAAATAGCTAACTGTCCAACCTGACACGCTATTGATGTTATACACCACCAGCTCTCTGAAAGAAAATACATCCTATGCTCAAATGCTAATGTCCTAGTTGCACGTTTGTCATGTATTCTTAGTACAACTTGTATATGTAAGTGATGCTCGTATGTGATTATATAAGTCCTGAAATACCGTGTTTTGTTTTTTTTTTGTTCTTTTTTGTTGTTGTTTTTTTTTTTTTTTTTTTTTGTTGTTTTTTTTTTTTCTAAAATGTTTTTAAAATCTGTATATTTCAAAGATTTATATTCATAATAATTTGCCCTATCCTTTGTTAACCTTCTTCAATCTACATTTTTTTTTTTTTTCAATTGTCGATCTGTACCTGTAGTAAAATCGTTTCTGAATATTTGAATGTTTATGACGATTTGCTGAATTACGTGTGATATGTCACATAACATGTTACTGTAAAATATTACACGTCTTGTTGAATGTACATCATCATAAGAAAATGACCTATGTTTTGTATAATGTATTGTATATATGGAAATAAAATCATTCGACATTGAAAAAAAAAAAAAAAAAAAAAAAAAAAAAATAATAGGTGTCAGTTTAACGTTCAACAATTTAACAATGGATTACTTACACGGACGGGTATATCCATTTAATATCCGATTTTAGAACACTGAAATTTTAAACATTGCGTCGGGTATATTTGTGACAGTTTATGATATTTGAGTGGTTGTGAAGCCGATATATCCGACGTGGACGATGCAATGAAGGTGTAATTACGCTGCTTTTATCGCTCCGTTATCACATTTCGTGGTTTGTGTAATTTAAGAATGTACAACATCGATAAAACTCGTGACCAGCTGATTTGCCTGTCTACCACGCTGTAAAAAATACTTCCTCAAACATTACTGGGCGTTGTGTCTACACCAGTCTGACAGACCTGTGTACCCACGCTCTAGATAAGCATTATGGGTATGCGCTACTTTCTAGCATAGCTCGCAATGGTTGATTTAACATCGCATGGTGGTAAATCAATGTGTTTCCCTCCGTTTTACGTTGGAAATATTGCCTTTTACTAGAGTTCCTTTTTTCTTCTTCTATGAAAAGCATTTAGCAATGTCAGGCATGCCCTTTGTGGTTATTTCTAATATCCTCTGTGTGTTTGGAACATGTTTGTGCATTTCTTTGGAGGCTAACTTGAAAGATGAACTTCAGGGGTGTGTTTAATGTGGCATGGGGCTTTTGTCGAAATATGACTGCCGAAACACTAGTTTCTACCGGTGTCTGCATTCAGGTGAGACGCATTTTCTTGGAAGTAAAATGCCATGTCTTTTTATTGCAATTTTCGGAAGAGAAAAGATTATTCTTTTAACAGACACCAAGCTTGCACAATCTGAAATCTGAAAGTTCGCCGTTTTATAATGGAACGCTTTGAAAATTGGATTTACTGGCATCTAACCTTGATTTTTCACACAAAACGAAAGTGAAAGTAGCTTTTTTTAATAATCACGCTGAACAGCGTTAAACACGAACTTCTGTTATTTTATTTAACAGAAATATATTCTACTATCAGTTTTAACTGAATGTTAGACTGATTAATATTATCAATTAAGTCATTTCAATTAAGTCATTTCATGAAACAACTACGCGGGAATACTTTATTCGTAAGTACATTTCGCCGTTTGGGGCGAAATAATGCGGTTAAGTACAGAGGTTTGGCGTGTGATGTCATCCTCTGTGATAGAATGATTACTGGGCGCATCGGAGTTGTCGTTATTTGTAACTGATGTTTAGTGAGTTGTCGTTCGTGACGGGCGGTATTAAAGACACTAAGTCTAAGAAAGCAATGATGTATTACATCGTCGGACACCCACGACCAATTCATTACGTTACTCTCCATTCCTAGATAGATGGAGAGAAGCGTATTCAGCAGCCGGGGGTATCCGACGATGGATGTATACAGTAATAAAGATCATAATACTAACGAAATGAGCTAAACAAATGCGTGTACATTTAAAAAAAGTATGAGTAATATAATTCATATGTGATTTTTCATAAACAAAATAACCCAAATGCTTGGGAAAACGAAAAACCTGGGCGGATATCAAACTCACGACATCTGAGTCGAGAGCACAAACGACAATTGACAGCGCTCTGACCATCTGCGCTGTTTTAACTGTGAGAATATATGCGCAAAATATGGTTATACAAGATACTCGCTTCCAAATGTAAACAAGAAACGGGCCAAACAAACACAAATTTCATTATATATAATTCTTTCTTTCTCAGAATGTATTTTACCTCTAGTATATGCCAATACTAATACCTAAATTTCAGATTTGTTACAAAAGCCTCCCCCTTGTGGCCATTTTCGTAGACAAACGGCAGTAGTATGAAAGATGTTCAAGGAAATAATTGATCCCAAATAAAGACACTATTCAAAAGGTTCAATCTTGAACATAATGATAACAAGTAAACATTTTAAAAACAAATAAAAAATAACGTTCTTCACAGCACTACGCCATTGTCACGTGTGGTCAGGCATGACGTCCGGCGGCAGTCGTATACAAGATGGCGCCTTGAGGCTTCGCAGAGTTGTCGTTCCTTTCACTCACTACTAGTGAAGCCGTCTGTAAGAGAGTGCTGTCGAGTATTGAAGAAAGAATAGCATGTCGTTAATGAATATAGGAAATAGAAGGGGACCAAGAATAGATCCTTGTGATATTCCAGCCTTCTTTTTTGAAATTATGATTTGTTGAAAGGCATTTTCTTCTACTAGACAAATAGAACTTTATCAAGGGACGCGCATTGTCAGAGAAATGGTTCATACACAGTTTTTGAAGTAAAATAACATGATCTGCTAAATCAAATGCTTTCTTGAGATCAATTGTTTTAACTATCGTGACAAATCCAGGACATGAAAAAGGTTACGCCGATAACTCAATATGTATATCAATAAACAAAATGTCGTCTACTGACTAATTTTTCAATAATTACAACTTTTTGCATGTTCACGCAAACGCTGCAATCTGATTCAAAAATCCGCATACGTGACCTGTTATTCATACCCCGATGAACCGGCTGCGTATGCAAATTACTTCTTTATTATTCATGGCCGTACTACTTTTTCATTCTTTGTTTGCGAAATGACGTCATTGTTTTGCGTGAACCTTTACACTTTTTATTTCATTCGCTATTTGCGAAATGACGTCATTGTTTTGCGCGAACGTTTATGATGTATACACCATCGTTCGTAAACAAAATGACTGATTTATTTGTTGCCGGAGTTGCGGACGATGAAATTTTTCACGCATATTGGGAAATTTGAATTGTTTTTACCAGAAAGTCAACTCCAAAATGACCCACAGCGATTTGAAACGTCTGACCGTCAGTGACGAGATATTATTAATGCCGTTCGACGGAAATGAAACCGAAACTAAAACGGGGATTCCTACAACGGAGGCTACACGTCAGTTGCTGCTCTTAGACAGTTACAAGAAAAGTTTATACCCACTGTTGGTTGTAATATAAGAATTGATTAATATTTTTATTCATTTCATCGTTGTATGAACTGTCATAAAAATTACGCCTATATAATACATGCATACACGCCGTCGGTGTTTATGCAAATTAGGCGTAATTTTCTCGACAGTTCATACACAGATTGAATGCAGAAAAATACTATTCAAATCTTAATTAAACGAGAAGCAAACAAATAAATAAGTCATTAATGCTTTATTAGTCATATTTCGGACACACCGAAACGAATAAAGTGCTTGATCGCGTCGGTTTGCCGACATTTATGACTGGACTACTGCACTGCTAAATAGCTAATAAACATTGTCATTAATTGTATTTATACTAGGTCTATTATTTTGTATCATTGTTTTGGTAGTTTCATGATCGATTTTATTACTAATATAAGCAACACAAGTATTACATTATTATTATTCGATAAACCAATAAAATATTTAGCGTTTAATAACAATAAAATATACGCGATAAATGTAAATATAAAAATTATAATATTTGTTAATAGTCAGCATGACTTTGTCATTGAATACAAACCTGGATGTACATGTAGTAAAACTTATGGAATATGTTGGTTTTGTATCGCCGGTACACATAAATAATGCCTTAGTTTCCGATTTCGACAGTTCAGAATCGTTTACAAATACATTGTATGTAAACTGATGCTGTGTCTATAACCAACTGACATGGTTGACAATGGTATATGCTGTGTCTATAACCAACTGACATGGTTGACAATGGTATATGCTGTGTCTAGAACCAGCTGACATGGTTGACAAAGGTATATGCTGTGTCTATAACCAGCTGACATGGTTGACAATGGTATATGCTGTGTCTATAACCAGCTGACATGGTTGACAATGGTATATGCTGTGTCTATAACCAGCTGACATGGTTGACAATGGTATATGCTGTGTCTATAATCAACTGACATTGTTGACAATGGTATATGCTGTGTCTATAACCAGCTGACATGGTTGACAATGGTATATGCTGTGTCTATAACCAACTGACATGGTTGACAATGGTATATGCTGTGTCTATAACCAGCTGACATGGTTGACAATGGTATATGCTGTGTCTATAACCAGCTGACATGGTTGACAATGGTATATGCTGTGTCTATAACCAACTGACATGGTTGACAATGGTATATGCTGTGTCTATAACCAACTGACATGGTTGACAATGGTATATGCTGTGTCTATAACCAACTGACATGGTTGACAATGGTATATGCTGTGTCTATAACCAACTGACATGGTTGACAATGGTATATGCTGTGTCTATAACCAGCTGACATGGTTGACAATGGTATATGCTGTGTCTATAACCAACTGACACGGTTGACAATGGTATATGCTGTGTCTATAACCAACTGACACGGTTGACAATGGTATATGCTGTGTCTATAACCAACTGACATGGTTGACAATGGTATTTTCTGATTAAGAAAACGTTGTTAAATATATCGTTGTATGTAAAAGCGTTGCAATGAGTAACGCTGTATTATTTATTAGTTTACTTTGTTCAAAGAAAAATATGTTCTTCCCAGTCCGAAATTGGAGGTTTTAATCCAAAAGAATACAATAGTCTAATGCGCAAGTGTAACGGTATGCTGCAATTTATTTGGAATTAACTAAAAGTTTCAATTTATTTGGAACTAACTAAAATGTGTACCAAAATAATTACAATTCTGTAACATAAAACAACCATCAATAATAATTCTATCAAAGAACCTTTTTGTACGACAGCCTACACACAAAATTCATTCATTACGTTACGTCAAAACAGCGATTAATACGTTAGCACCTATACTAAATATACTAACCTATAGATGTACTCGAAATAGTTATAGTTTTAACCTACAAGTTAATGCTTTAATCACGAATTTAGGCTGCGACGTGAAATAAAACTGACGTCTCGCAACCTTTCCGTAACGCTTTCCGATCGTTTTTATGAACGGTCAGTAATTATAATTGACAAGGGACGCATGCTTGAGCGACCGGCGTAACGGTGTCCACACTTAACCACCGTTCAGCCACTGTGCAGTGGCGTATCTATGTGCCCAACCGAAATGGTGGTACGTTGATCGAACACGTTTTCGTGGATATTATTGCACATTGGCCTGAACTAGTTTTCACAATTTATTTTACGTTTATATATTTAAAATGAATGTACCGGTATTACGGTAAATAACTTCAGCGAAGCAGGACATAAGACTACATACACATGTACGGGGCGGTAAAAGGGGTGATATATATTTCAGAAAATCCACAGCATACCTTACGAGAACGTATGTACGAGTAACGCCAAAATTTGACCGTCGTGTACAAAATTGCAGGGGATAATGTAATTACGTTCGACCACTCGTTTCAGATGGGTATCCTTGGAGAAGGACTCTAGACGCCGAGCTGAAGGCGATACAATCATCATGGAGATAAGACAGAACCAAATGGATGAAAGTGGTGTATGCCTGTCCAGAAGTGGGTGAAGAGGAATACTTAAGTAAGGGTGGCCGGGCGTGCAAGAGTGTGACTGGATACGCCATTGCAAGCAGTGTCGATCAACTGTCATTGACGGACGCTCGGTCATATGGCGAAAATTTGAATATCTTATCCAGCACGGCGAATAAAGAATTCCTTTCTCCTTCTGTTTCCGATCAGCACGTATGTGATATATATTTTTTTACCTTTTTAAGGAGCTGTGGTAAATATGTGTTTCGGATGTCGAATTCCAGCGTCAGTTCTAGCATGTAATACAGACCTTTTCGTAATATTGTGATATAAATATATAATACGTTCACTCCCAGTGGGTTAAAAGTATACAAAATGCTAATCCCAAGACTTGTGTATATTTGTTTGTGGATATATGCGCGCGCATTTGATATAGCTTTAACTCAGTTCCAAGGGGGTGCCCCCAATCCACTGAGCCCGCCATTTACAGGAGTTAACCCCGGTTTTGGGACCGCCCCGGGGCAGGGAAATGCGGGCGGGGTCGCGTTCCAGCGAGTACCCATGAACCCCGTGGTAGGGCCCGGGACGGGGTTTGGAAATACGCAGAATTTCGGCGGGAATGTTGGTCCAGGATTCGGGACACAAATGACGGGATTAAGCAATACACAGCAGGGCGCGAGAACAATACCACCGGGATCTGGTCAGGAAGGCCCGGCCCTGGGAAATACGCAGCAGGGCGCCGGGACATTTTTTCCGGGCAGACAAGGGCAAACACCGGTGTTAAGAAATAATCAACAAAGAGAAACAAATTTAAGGCCCGGAATTGGACAACAAGGCATACCTTTTGGGAATCTACAGCCCTTGGGCGGAAATAGTGGCCTGGGAATTGGGCAACAGGGCACGGGAATTGGCCAGCCTATACAAAGTCAACAGTTTTCTTCGCAGCAAGTAGGTTCATGTTCTTTGTTATTCCATGGATAATAAGTAATAGTTGTAGCATACTTTTACCGAAATGTAATAGTTGTAGCATACTTTGACCGTAATATGTTAGTTACTTAACGAGACCGCGGGGCAAGATTAAATAATTAACATATTAAGGTCAAAGGGTGTTACAAGTGTTCTATACCATATTTACCTATCACATTGCAACCCTCCACGATGCCCATCCCATCGGTGTTTGCTAACGTCACGTGATGTCTGACATGCTTTGCATGTGTGTCAAGCATGTGTGTCGTTTCCAAATTTAGCGCTGACGAATGTGGAAGCATACCGTGCAATAAGTAGCGTGCGTTTAAATTAAAACTAAATTTCAATATACTGCACGCTGCTTATTGCACGATAAGCTTGCATTTTAGGGTTCGCCCAGCATTTCCTGTTCTAATATCACAGTTATTGAATACCACAAAACAAAGTAAACTCTGAGAAATTTGGTAAAACATGTTTTTCGTTATTAAACTGAAAAGAACATTTTATTCGTTATAACAGAGAACGGTATATGTTCTTTGTTACAAAACTGTCAATGATGCTGTCACTAACAATACCGAGCGATGTTACTACGGCTGAAGACCGCACCGTCTTTCGGTAAGGGTTGTAGAAGTAAAATTAAACTTTAAAAAAAGGACTTATTCACAGATATTCATATTTTTATGAAATGTCTTAAATGTCAATTTCAATTACTTAAACATCTGGCCCAGTGTTCACAAAACAAGTTAAGCCTGATTTTCGGGTTCAAGATGAACTATAGCCGGATATTTGAAGATCAGGCTCAAAAAGAGTGTTCACCAAAAATCTGGATTTTTGTCAAATATATATTATTTATAATTCTAAACGCATCTCAGCGTAAATTTACAGTCTAAAATGAATGTTGTGATCGAAACCACACAACATTTCATGTTATCACATCTAGACAAGATGTTATTTCAATATAATATATTTGTTTGAATCTGCTCAGCTGAGCTAGAAAATCAAACTCAGCTGAGACTGATCTTAATCCTGTCGTTAATCCTTTGAGAACACGCGGCCTGCACTAGCAAACCCTTAGAAAATCAAGCTCAGGTAAGACTGATCTTAATCCTGTCGTTAATCCTTTGTGAACACGCGGCCAGCACTAGCAAACCCACAGAAAATCAAACTCAGCTAAGACTGATCTTAATCCTGTCGTTAATCCTTTGTGAACACGCGGCCAGCACTAGCAAACCCATTGAAAATCAAGCTCAGCTAAGACTGATCTTAATCCTGTCGTTAATCCTTTGAGAACACGCGGCCTGCACTAGCAAACCCATAGAAAATCAAACTCAGCTGAGACTGATCTTAATCCTGTCGTTAATCCTTTGTGAACACGCGGCCTGCACTAGCAAACCCACAGAAAATCAAACTCAGCTGAGACTGATCTTAATCCTGTCGTTAATCCTTTGTGAACACGCGGCCTAAACTAGCAAACCCACAGAAAATCAAACTCAGCTGAGACTGATCTTAATCCTGTCGTTAATCCTTTGTGAACACGCGGCCTGCACTAGCAAACCCACAGAAAATCAAACTCAGCTGAGACTGATCTTAATCCTGTCGTTAATCCTTTGTGAACACGCGGCCAGCACTAGCGAACCCA
This sequence comes from Congeria kusceri, assembly GCA_027627225.1. Lineage (NCBI taxonomy): Eukaryota > Metazoa > Mollusca > Bivalvia > Myida > Dreissenidae > Congeria > Congeria kusceri. The sequence continues at coordinate 48,368,312 of CM051026.1, forward strand.
CAGAAAATCAAACTCAGCTGAGACTGATCTTAATCCTGTCGTTAATCCTTTGTGAACACGCGGCCTGCACTAGCAAACCCATAGAAAATCAAACTCAGCTGAGACTGATCTTAATCCTGTCGTTAATCCTTTGAGAACACGCGGCCTGCACTAGCAAACCCACAGAAAATCAAACTCAGCTGAGACTGATCTTAATCCTGTCGTTAATCCTTTGTGAACACGCGGCCAGCACTAGCAAACCCACAGAAAATCAAACTCAGCTAAGACTGATCTTAATCCTGTCGTTAATCCTTTGTGAACACGCGGCCTGCACTAGCAAACCCAAAGAAAATCAAACTCAGCTGAGACCGATCTTAATCCTGTCGTTAATCCTTTGTGAACACGCGGCCTGCACTAGCAAACCCACAGAAAATCAAACTCAGCTAAGACCGATCTTAATCCTGTCGTTAATCCTTTGTGAACACGCGGCCTGCATTAGCAAACCCACAGAAAATCAAACTCAGCTAAGACTGATCTTAATCCTGTAGTTAATCCTTTGTGAACACGCGGCCTGCACTAGCAAACCCAAAGAAAATCAAACTCAGCTGAGACCGATCTTAATCCTGTCGTTAATCCTTTGTGAACACGCGGCCTGCACTAGCAAACCCACAGAAAATCAAACTCAGCTAAGACCGATCTTAATCCTGTCGTTAATCCTTTGTGAACACGCGGCCTGCATTAGCAAACCCACAGAAAATCAAACTCAGCTAAGACTGATCTTAATCCTGTCGTTAATCCTTTGTGAACACGCGGCCTGCACTAGCAAACCCAAAGAAAATCAAACTCAGCTGAGACCGATCTTAATCCTGTCGTTAATCCTTTGTGAACACGCGGCCTGCACTAGCAAACCCAAAGAAAATCAAACTCAGCTAAGACTGATCTTAATCCTGTCGTTAATCCTTTGTGAACACGCGGCCTGCACTAGCAAACCCAAAGAAAATCAAACTCAGCTGAGACCGATCTTAATCCTGTCGTTAATCCTTTGTGAACACGCGGTCTGCACTAGCAAACCCATAGAAAATCAAACTCAGCTGAGACTGATCTTAATCCCGTCGTTAATCATTTGAGAACACGCGGCCTGCACTAGCAAACCCACAGAAAATCAAACTCAGCTGAGACTGATCTTAATCCTGTCGTTAATCCTTTGTGAACACGCGGCCTGCACTAGCAAACCCATAGAAAATCAAACTCAGCTGAGACTGATCTTAATCCTGTCGTTAATCCTTTGAGAACACGCGGCCTGCACTAGCAAACCCACAGAAAATCAAACTCCGCTAAGACCGATCTTAATCCTGTCGTTAATCCTTTGTGAACACGCGGCCTGCACTAGCAAACCCACAGAAAATCAAACTCCGCTAAGACCGATCTTAATCCTGTCGTTAATCCTTTGTGAACACGCGGCCTGCACTAGCAAACCCACAGAAAATCAAACTCAGCTAAGACCGATCTTAATCCTGTCGTTAATCCTTTGTGAACACGCGGCCTGCACTAGCAAACCCAAAGAAAATCAAACTCAGCTGAGACCGATCTTAATCCTGTCGTTAATCCTTTGTGAACACGCGGCCTGCACTAGCAAACCCAAAGAAAATCAAACTCAGCTGAGACCGATCTTAATCCTGTCGTTAATCCTTTGTGAACACGCGGCCTGCACTAGCAAACCCATAGAAAATCAAACTCAGCTGAGACTGATCTTAATCCTGTCGTTAATCCTTTGAGAACACGCGGCCTGCGCTAGCAAACCCACAGAAAATCAAACTCAGCTGAGACTGATCTTAATCCTGTCGTTAATCCTTTGTGAACACGCGGCCTGCACTAGCAAACCCACAGAAAATCAAACTCAGCTGAGACTGATCTTAATCCTGTCGTTAATCCTTTGTGAACACGCGGCCTGCACTAGCAAACCCATAGAAAATCAAACTCAGCTGAGACTGATCTTAATCCTGTCGTTAATCCTTTGAGAACACGCGGCCTGCACTAGCAAACCCACAGAAAATCAAACTCCGCTAAGACCGATCTTAATCCTGTCGTTAATCCTTTGTGAACACGCGGCCTGCACTAGCAAACCCACAGAAAATCAAACTCCGCTAAGACCGATCTTAATCCTGTCGTTAATCCTTTGTGAACACGCGGCCTGCATTAGCAAACCCACAGAAAATCAAACTCAGCTGAGACCGATCTTAATCCTGTCGTTAATCCCTTGTGAACACGCGGCCTGCATTAGCAAACCCACAGAAAATCAAACTCAGCTGAGACTGATCTTAATCCTGTCGTTAATCCCTTGTGAACACGCGGCCTGCATTAGCAAACCCACAGTCCCGCTGTCAATGAAAGCATTAAAGCCGCAGTCCATAGAATATAATTCAATACATTAAATTAGCATTAGTTCTAATGACGTTTACTCGACTGAAAACTGTTTCTTATTTACTTACGAAAGGCATATTTTAATGTATACGTTCGTTTTTTGGTATTTTGATCGGTAAGATATCCATTAGAAACGATTTCTGCAAAGTTGTTTTTTTATTAACACATTTCTGGACTGCTGCTTTAAAAAGAGAAATATGTAGGCCTTTGTCGTAGCTCGTACCCACGGCCTCTGGACCAACAGTTTCACTGGCTAACCACTACATTAAATACGCTAATATAACGTGCAACTTTGACGTTATATGTAATTTGAAACACGCCTTATGAAAAATATCGTCGAACGCTTTATTTTGTTGCCATGACAATCGATTTCTATTCATAAACGACATACATTCTTTCGAGTATACATTGTGTTTCTGTGAGCTAGTATTCATAGTTTCGCTTTCTTTTTGGACTCGGTGACAACACATTTGGAAAGTGTTAATTTGCCAATCTTTGAATATGTCGCTTTAAAAGCAGCACAAAGAATCTATGGACAACAAGTACACAAAAAATATAGAAAGGGCTGGACAATTGTGCTATGCAGATTAAATGATTCAAGGTGAACATGGAAAAAAAAAACAAAAAAAAATCTGTTTTCATAAAACGCATTTAGTGTAGCAAAAACTAACTATATGGGCAAAATAATTCACAAAGCTGTCAATTTTCTGTTGTTCAACGATATGTTATTCGGACATTCATTGCTCACTGATCAACACGCACGCATGCTTGTTATAATGTTAATGACATTATAGTTTTTTTTTTATCAAAGGTGACCAACCCGGTGCCGAGGGAACGACCTCTCGTGCAGATAGTTCGATCTGGTCAGGGTGTAGACAATGGTCAGGTGCGCTTGATTCAGGACCCACGCACCGGAAGAGTGGTACGCATCCCGTCTTCGACCAACTTGCGGTTTAATCATCAAACAGGCGAACGACTTCCCATTTCTGGTAGAAACGTAACAAATACGCCCCAGTTTCCGTCGATCATCTCTGGACCTCTAGCGTTTCAACAGCAGCAACAACAACAACAATTCATTTCCGGTCAATTTCCAACAGGCGCGACCAACCCTGTCCCACGAGACAATCGGATGGCGGTCCCCTCCACATCAACCGCCGGGCGCTCACAACTTCCAGCGCTCAGTGGCCCCGTTTCAAGCCCACATCCGCCGCTGTTCCGGATGTGTCAACGGCCCCGGTCCGTCAGATGCTTCCCATGGCCGCCGGACAGGAACTTGAGGGAAGCGTATAGGTACGTTTGCAAAACAACGTAGTATAGTAAAAACGTATTTTGAACAATCGTTTTTTAATTATTATAACATGATAAAATTATATTAATATGATAGATCCAGTACGGTATTCACCACAGGTACTTGAAACTTTCCGATTTCACTATATGGTATGTACCTTATAGAAACACAGGGTACATAGTAATATCGGAAAGTCGGCTAATCTAACTATTATACTAAGAATAAAGAAAAGACTGAGGCTCAAGAAAAATGCATACTAGTAGTAGTTAGGAACCCACTTTGATGTTCAGTATAGTAGTAAGTAACACATTTTGATATTCAATATAGTAGTTAGGAACCCACTTTGATGTTCAGTATAGTAGTAAGTAACACATTTTGATATTCAATATAGTAGTTAGGAACCCACTTTGATGTTCAGTATAGTAGTAAGTAACACATTTTGATATTCAATATAGTAGAAAGTAACACATTTTGGTTTGCAATATAGTAGTAAGTAACACATTTTGATGTTCAATATAGCAGTAAGTAACCCACTTTGCTGTTCAATGTAGTAATAAGTAGCACACTTTGGTATTCAATATTATAGTAAGAGACGCACTTTGGTGTTCAATATAACAGTAAGTAATAACTTTGATGTTCAATATAGTTGTAAGCAACACACTTTGATGTTCAATATAGAAGTAAGTGACACACTTTGGTTTTCAGTGTAGCAGTAAGTAACACACTTTGATGTTCTAATCTATATTCTAGTAGTAAGTAACACACTTTAATGTTCTATATAATAGTAAGTAACACACTTTGATGTTCAATATAGTGGTAAGTAACACACTTTGATGTTCAATTTAGTAGTAATTAACACACTTTGATATAGTAGTAAGTAACAAATCTACCGTCAGCCCCAGAAGACTTGTTAGTTGGGTAACGGGGGATAGTGCAAGATAAGGAGACCCTGGGTCTTTGAGTGCCCGGTGTAAAGCAAGTAGTACAATGCACCTCGGTTTAACGTCTCATGCGAAAGATGTGTCAGTATGTAATCAGGGCGTAGCGGGCTCTCAGACCTGCGACACCCGGGTTGTGAAGCCAGTGCGTCACCACTAGACCACGGTTCCGCTACTACGGTAGAGGGATAAAGTACTACAGTATCTCTCTCTCTCTATTTTGTAGATGTCAAGGAACGTGTCAAGGTGGCCGCGCATGCGCAGTACCATGCCAATGTTCATGCGTGGACTCGTCAGTATTTCCGCGGTTAATAGCGATGGGGCGAATTCGGCAACCGGAACTACGTCCAAACGACGTGCGACTGTGGCAGACGGAAGCGGAAATAACCAGGTCACGTGATCAGCGACGCGACTTCCACGTGGTTCCGAGACCAGGCGGTATTCTGGAAGTGAGGCCGAACATCACTTCCGGCGTTCAACCGGCTTTGCGTAATGATTCCTCCGCACTTCCGTTCGGTATACCAGACGACATTTTGGCGCGACTTATTGCGCAACCGGATCTAAACAATCTCATTGGTCCTCAGGGTATAAACGATATGCTCGCCGGCGAGCCGCCGATACTACTTCCGCCCGGGGCAGGTACGCATGAACCACCACTGGCCACTACGCCGCAACCACCGCCTCGCCGGCAGCCGATGGGAGGCGCTTCCGGTGGAATCCCCGTCCCTCTGGATCTGATGAATCTTCAGATTGATCCCAGCATTCCTAGCCTCCTCGCGGCTGCCCAACGCTTAGGGATAGCTACTTCCGGTACTCAAATGGAGGGGAGATTAAGTACTTGAAATATGTTAATGAATTAAGATATCAGTGCAATTTTAGTTTAATTGATGTAACTATTGTTTGCTTGTGCTATTTTCCATTATAGAAGACTTATTCACAACTTTTTTATGTGATATAAACTGTCTGTACTTTGTAAACTAAAGCATCTTCACTTACAAGCACAAATATCATCTGTCAATAAAAGCGTAAATATCATAATTTCTGTCACTAGGCCGATATATATCAATACACGTATCGATTTTACGATATGTATACATGTATGACACGCGTGTATTATATAGAGGTTTTTGTTGATTTCGGTGTAAGATCGTATTTGATTTCAAGAGTGTTCATAAAAAATAATATTTTTCTATGGTCACGAGTAAAATATAATACGATCTTACACCGAAATCAACTAATTTTCTTTTTATTTTATGCATTTTTTTCAGCCGTTTTTTTAATTCATTGCTATCTAATTGGGTTTAACTGGAAATTATCGCGGGAATCATAACGTCATGACGTCAAATAATGAAGTAATTTCACAAATTTGAGTCCATTATGTTGACGGTCGGTTTTATTTACTGTATCAAAGCGGGAATCAGAGTGATAATTTTCACTGTTTTAAAACAGTTAATTACAATTTTCTTTCACTGATATTTCCCTAGAAACCACCGGAAAGCATAAAATAACTATTGTTCATTCCAACTGATGTTTATACATAAACGACATTTAAAAAAAAAAAAATCTGCCTCAGAACTGCTATATAGGATCTGACACGAGTTGTCATTTCATACCATAATTTATTAAACGAGTTCAGGAATTTTGTTAGTAAGCGAGCCTTTGGCGAGCTTACTAACGAATTCCTGGACGAGTTTAATAAATTATGGTATGAAATGACAACTCGTGTCAGATCTTTTTATTACATGCGTTTAAACGAAATAAAACCCTTCTAATTTTACCAAAATAAGTTGGTAATTTTTCAAAGTTGTGTACTGACGTGACGTCATTTCATGTTGACGACGTCATTTCACCAAAATAACGTCATGCGATTGGTCAGTCAAAGAATACGTAGCCAATGAAAGCGCTCAAAATGGTATCGTACACATGTGTAAGATATAAATATTTATAATGGTTGTATTACACGGGAAACAATGTATAGCATTTTTATAAATTTCGCTTCTTATGTAGTTAAGTTTATTTCTAAATACAGGGGGGTAGAAATGCCTATGACACTCACTACACTAAACATATTTGAAAAGAACAGTAACAGTATACCTTACATGTACTACAATACATATACAATACATATCAAGTGTATGTCTAGGTCACTGCGGTACATGTATAGTCACACTCAAGATATTTAGACTGTTACAATTGACATATAACAGCAGTTGTCACGAAACATATCTCCTTTGTGTATTGCAGATTTCCCACCCCGAAGTGATTTCCAGGTGGGAAGCACGGTACCGGGCCGGGAGCGCATCTCCGCATCCACTTCCGGTGGTGACAGTCTCGCCGACTTGAGATCAATCCTCATGCAGAGCGGGATCCCAGTGGACGGCGGCCTCCGAAACGCAAGCGCCTCCATGATAACGTTACTTCAGTCGGAGGCCGGAAGCCAGCGGGACGCATGCGTTACGCAAGGGAGAGAACTCTGGTGCGAGGCCGCGCAGGGGTGGGGCCACACACCGGGAGTAGGGCGATGGTGTCTGCTCAACTGCCGTGAGAGCACGTGCGACGCGACGCGATGCGCGTGCGAATGTGTGGATGATTTCGTGTTTCGCGCGCGCTACGAACAGCTAGAACGTTCGTTAGGCGCGGTGGGTTGAGCTGTTAAGGTCGTGGAATTTTATGTTTACTATTTTTACGTGATCTTTTGTTTTATGTATAGGAATAAATTATATAATAATGAAGCATTGTTTACCTTTTTAAGCAGAAATAAGTTGTGAAAAGGATCCATTTATAATATATTGATTAGGTTAGCCAGCTGAAGTACTTTAAATGCAAACCAAATTTTAGATCAAAACGCTGATAGACAGTTGGCGAAAAAAGGAAAGAAGCTAAAATCGAGGGGAATAGAGTACTAACACTTTCTAACAGAAAGGAAACATTTGTTTGAATGAAACTGAATTTAAATTTTGGGTTATCGATTGTTAGTGCTTCGTAGCCTGCAGAGTAATAAGTAGGTCACGTGATTCAATCTCTCGAAATCACCCTACTAAAGACCGTTGGCTTTCTCCAACTCAGCCATCTAGCTGAAAATCACAATCAAAACGCTGACAGCGTAGAAAGACTGTTGGCAAGAACAGAAACTAAGAGCAAATTAATCATGAGAGTATTTTTGTCATAAGGAACATTTATGGAAGTAAGTCACCTGTCTGTTATATCATTTCTACAAAACAAATATCGGATCTCATAATTATACACTTAAATAAATTGATTTAAGCTGGTATTTTACCGAATTGAAGATGGAGATCCAGGCCACTGTCATTTGCAAATTAAAACTTACAACGCAATGCTATTTATCTACGACAATATCATCATTATTTTGTTTTTGTAATTCGTGGGAACTAAATAATGTTTGTGCAAACTATTTAAAAAGCAAACAGAGTTATACAAATTAATCTACAACGGCTAAAATTAGGCGATAAACCGTATAAGTTCGAATCGATGTTCAGTGCTTTTATTAACAAGCGCTTTACGCTTTAATTAAAAAATAAGTTAAATTAGTAAAATACAGTCAAAACTCCCTTTAGAAGTACAATGCCTTTCCACAATTCCTATGCATACTTCAAAAACAATGGCAATCGTCAATCGAGTGGTTACGATTGCTCCGCTATATGTACTGAGTCAATATACTATTGTTCAACTTATGCAATATGATGTAATACGCAATTAACCATTAAACTGCACAAACAGATATGTTATCATACATATGTGAATAGACATAACATGAAATCACTTGTAGATGTGGACTAACTGGATTAGTATTGTTGTTTATTAGTGTTAAAGTCGGATCTATTTCTTGTTATCTATTCATACAAAGAAGGATCGATAACAGGAAGCCTCACTGCTCAGCGAGAGAAGCGCATTAATTTATCGATTTACTGACTCGTAGCCTGCAAAGTAAAGAAGTAGTTCCCTCAAGACCGATTTATGAATACAACTACTAAATCATGTTGGCTTGCGCCAACAGTCTAAAAAGCAGTCCAGAAATATGTTAATAAGAATAAACTTTGCAGAAAGTGTTTCTAATGGGCATGTAACCGAACAAAATACAAAAACTACGCACTGAAATCTGTGAATTATTAACATGTTGGTAACTTGCTATCGTCTATTTTCTGTATACGATAACTGGTGATGACTATGGAGTGAACAAGCATGTACATTATTATAGTATATTCAGTTCGTACCAAGTGGTTTTGAACAATGCATTTCGTAAATAAGAAACAGATTTCGGACGAATAAACACCATAAACGTTCATAAGAACTATTACTAAAATTACGATGAATTGAATTAGATCCCATGGACAGCGGCTTAAATTAAACGAATCCGCATGTTAACACTGCGGAAGAAGAGTAACCCGGTGGAGATTTCGGTATTTCCAGTAACTTTCTTCCGGTCTGATTTGATTGTATAACTCGGATATACACAAATTGTGAAATACTGTATAAATTTTGAAAAAAAAGTAATATTCGATTGGGAACCTTTATAAATATCGTCTATTTGTTGATTTAAACATTTGTTTCGTAGATGCTTTTGCTTGTGTAATAGCATTCCATATTTTTTAAAGATAATCTGTGTCAATATAAGTCCTATGGAAACAAACAAAAATGCAAGCTGCATTGACAAGTGTTGATTTTCCTTACCAGAAATTATTGGTGATTTATTGCAAAAATAATTCCTATTTTTGATAGTTATAAAAATATGAATTACGAAAGTTAAATTTTATAAAGAGAAGTACTTTAATGCTGATGGTATATCAATTTAAAGACACTTATGTTAATTATCAAAATACATATTGAGCGTTATTTTACGTCAGCTTGCATAAATGACCGTTTGTGATTAATAAATCAATACTTAGAATTTTATAAAAAGGGATGCTTATGTTGTTATAAAAACTAAAAATTGTCATTAATCTGTACTTATTTACTTGTTTTAATAAGCCATTACATAGTGCCAATAGAAAAGAGTAAGAGAAAAGGAAAATACTTCAATAAAAATAATCGCCCTCCCTCCTGATTTTGTGGAAAAGGTGCCTGAGAAACAAATCATTATTTTTTTTTAGCCATACCTATGTACATAGACATAACATGAATTCACTTGTACATGTGGACTAAATGGATTATTATTATTGTTTATTAGTGTTTTAAGTAGGATCTATTTCTTGTCATCTATTCATAGAAAGTAGCATTGATAACAGTAAGCCTCACTGCTCAGCAAGCGAAGCGCAGTAATTTATCGATTTACTGACGCGTAGCCTGCAAAGTAAAGAAGTAGTTCCCTCAAGACCAATTTCAGAATACACCTACTAAATCCTGTTGGCTTGCGCCAACAGTTTAAAAACCTGATTTAAAATCAGTATCACGAAAAATGCATGTATGCTTTACAATGCAAATATATTTAACCCACTTGTACCTACTTAACCAAATGTTAAGTAGGTAGTTTCGTTAATAGCACACGATATGAGAAATTTATTGTAATATTGTAATTATATTGCCAGAAATCAAGCATATATTGGTAAAATAAACGTCAGTCTGACACGTTCAGTGTTGCTTCAACCGTTGACGTTCTAACGACGTTGACTTGCCATCGATTCGTTAACCGCGTGTATTAACCGCGACATTAACACAATAAGTAATAAACCATCATCTAGGTGTATTTTGTGTCAGATAGTCTCCCAAATGTTGACAACAATTATTGAAATAAGTACAAGTGTTCAATTATATCAGATGATATAAATGCTTGAATAACATTGTTTTCCGTCGCGAATATGTTACCTGATATACTTGTGACCGCCAACACAGCCAAAATTAAATAACCGCTTTTATAGTACTTATCCAGTAATGATAATGAATTAATGCACCCAAAACCGTTTGGTAACAAAACATACAAAGAAAACTATTTTTATATAATTGTTATTTGACAAGAGGGCCAAATGACCCTGGGTCGCTCACCTGAGTTTTTTGAACCATAATGGCATGCAAAAGATTAATAGCGTACCCAGAGATACATGTATTTGAACATTGACAATTGATTTTTAATGGACCACTGACCTCCATGTTTGAAGCGAATCAAAACAATTTAAAGGAATTTTTGAAGATAGTTGGAACATTTCTGTGAAATTATTTCAAAATCCAGCAAGTGGAAAACAAGATTTTCAAAGTTTTAAATATAATACTGTTTACGTCCAATACAGTCAATACTGAATACCCGCCAGAAGAGTACATATCCAGTAGTCTCTGTTGGCACCAAGACATTTTAAAGCCGCAGTCCATAGAATATAATTCAATACATCTTAAATTGGCAAAAATTCTAATGAACGTTAATGCCGTTTACTCGACTGAAAACTGTTTCTTATTTACCACAGGCATTTTATAACGTCTATGTTCGACAACGCTTGGCACGAAGGAATATACACAAATGTACATGCTGATTTACTCCAGAGGCATCATCAGCTATTGCATACAGAAACTATGCGATAAAAAGTTACGAAAACGTTATTACTTTATCGATTTCAATGCGGTTTTTTTTTTACTTTGATCGGTAAGATGTCCATTAGAAACGATTTCTGCAGATTATTTTTATTACATATTTCTGGACTGCTGCTTTAATAAATAGCCAAAACTTGATTTTACAAAAATACCTGTTATTTAGAAATATTTCTCTCAGAAAGTATGAAAATATGCGAAATTTTCAATATTTTGAGAAATTTTGGCAGCCAATTAAGAGTTTTAGTAGCTAATGGCTATTTTGGCTACTGGTAGCGCTAACATGCGAGTAGTTATAATGAATTATTGCACCCAAACAATTCATACGATAAGAAATCTATTTTTATATAATTCAATAAGTCTAAGATTACGTTTCACAATATTCTACATGTTTTGCCCACTGTTGCATAAGTTCCTTACATTAGCTTTAGCATGTGTCGTTCTTTGTACATTAAAGTCAACTGCTTTTAATTAAAGAAGTTAGAAAACAACACAATAAAAAACATTAACAAGAGGGCCATGATAGCCCACAGCGCTCACCTCAGTACTGACAATGACAGAAATCATGCTGTTGTAAAGCGTATGTACCAGCTTGAACAAAGGTGAATTAACACGTTTGTTTATACATGGGCAATAACTTGTGTGTTTCCGATCGTTTATACATGGGCAATAACTTTTGTGTTTCCGATCAGGCCCATATTTGACTTCGACCTTAATGTGGCCATGCACAAACACTGTAAGTTGTTAACTAGTGGATACAAGAGGCACACGAGTGCCTGCATCGCTCCACTGGCAGTGTCACAAGCGAAAGGACCCCGATTTGCTTGATAAGGCAAAACAATGTGCCGCACTCTGGCGGCCATGATTTTTTTACCAAATATTTCAGTAAAGTATCTTTTGTACCCATTTGAGCAACCTTGGTAGAGAACCTCCCATGAAACATTTCTGTGAAATTATTTCGAAATCTAAACATTGATTTCTGACAAGATTTTCAACGTTTTCAATATAGTCATATAAGGAAAAATAGCCCCGCCTCCTGGCGGCCATGTTTTTTAACAGAGCGGAACAATTGTTTAGTACAGAACCACCCAACAAACATTTCTGTAAAATTATTTTGAAATCCAACCAGTGGTTTCTGACAAGAAGATTATAAGTTTTCAAAATAAGTCATATAAGAAAAATGGCGCATCTAAAAGTGAAGACGCTATCCTGCACATTGTCTACTTATTTGCATTTTTTCTCAAAACAAGATGTACAACTCTGTGCTGATGCAAGATAAAAACAACAACGATTGTTTCATCATAATTATACACGTATTAATTTTAATATAATTATTAAATAAAGGAATAAAGAATACAAATCTTAACAATACGTTCACAACATGGATCAATAAATGAGTTCACAAACAACATGAATTCACAAAGCAAAGCACATATATTCAGAATGTGAAAGGAGTCATTAACAATTAAAATAATATATTCAGGAATAAACTAGATCCATTAACATGAAACACATACAATGTATATTTAACATTATTTTTACATGGAATGGTTTCAATAAAAATTGCAATAGATTCATTAACAAATACTACACATACTCGTATACACACAAATTTAACGGATACCTTAGCACTGAATGGATTCCTTAACAATTAAAACACCAGTACTTAGACATGGAATGGATTCATTAACTTTTAATAGAATAACAATTACAACGTATGTTATATATCCAGACACAGAATGGATTCATTAAAACACGAGTTTAGACACGGAAAATGCATCATCAACATTTAAACACCAGTATTTGGACATGGAATGGATTCATTTAGAATTAACACACATGAGTTCAGACACGGAATAAGATTCAGTAAAAATTAAAACACCAGTATTTAAACATGGAATAGATAAATTAACAATTAAAACGCCAGTATTTAGACATGGAATGGATTCATTAACAATTAAAACACCAGTATTTATGGATTCATTAACATTAATGGAATAACAATTACAATGAATGTGTTTAGACATGGAATTAATTCATTAACATTTAAAACCCATGAGTTAAGAGACTGAATATATATTCATTAACAATTAAAACACCAGCGTTTAGACATGTAATGGATTTATTGACATTGAATGGAACAACAATTAAAACAAATGTGTTCATACATGGAATTGATTCATTTACAATTAAAACCCATAAGTTTAGACACGGAAAAGATTCATTAACAATTAAAACACCAGTATTTAGACATGGAATAGATTCATTTACATTCAATGGCATAACAATTAAAACATATGTTCAGACATGGAATTAATTCATTAACAATTAAAATCCATGTTGTCAGACATGCAATGGATTCAATAACGATTAAAAACATATATACATGCTTGGAATCGATTTATTAACAATTAATGAACGTCGTGTGTATGCTAACTACATACAGAATACAACACTTTAGACTGCAATACAGGACATTGACTGCTCTATTGAGCATTACAAAATACATAATTATAAGTTAAAAGTACCATATCTTGCATTAAATAAGCATGCAAGCAACGCCAAAAAAATGTGTGTATCACAAATGAACATGGTAAAATTGCAGCAGAGTTGAAACATTATGGTGAATGATGAGCCAGATCTATTTCCACTAGATTCTAGAGTTAACACTGTATGACTTATTTGAGCTATATTTTATCTATATGCACTAACACTATATTTTACGGAAGGCTATACAAATTTGATTATACTTTAGCGTCCCCATGATTTTTCGATGACTAGGTGCACACTATGTTTCACAAATATTGGCAAAAAACACCTAAAAGTCAATTTTTCCAAAATTGTTATATGCTTTCAGAATTTTCACAAAATTGCTTTTTTTTCGTTCTGGCACCAGAAAACCTACAAGCCCGAGGACACTAAACATAGAATTAAATTGGTATGGCCGAAGGCCAGAGATTTTTTATTTTTAGTGTTACTGACATTTTTGGAAAACTGTCCAGCAGGACGGTGGAAATAAAATAAAACCTAAATTTTTATTATATAAACATTTTTTTGCAATACACATGACAATAACAGTAATAATGCAATTGAACGTTTGCTATATAAATATGCACATCAAATCAACATGATTTACGTTGAATTAATATACCCCGTACATTGTAACACTGTGAGTTCAAAACTTTTAATAATCATAAGGAATATGGCTTCAGTAGAAATAAATTATTTTTATTATATTTTGCTTTATTATTTTCACAATATTGGTAAATTTGTTCAATATTTTTAGGGGCTTTTCAAAACATCATGTCGGCAGATCAGCGAAACTTAATATCAGGAAACTCTGGCCTAAGCACCCATCATTAGAGCTGTTACTGGCCGCACGCACTTTTCTACGCCTCTGAATGAAATGTTTAAATTGGAATTGGTTTTGCACTAGAAAGAGAAAGTTTACACCTCTAAATTGATCGGCAAAGTTTACTACACAAAGTTGAGTTCCAGAATTGTCTGCAATACCACATGGTAGCATAGTAATATCAGGCCAATATAACTGGCCATGAAAAATAATATTTTGGAATGTATATTAAGAAATGAGAGTGAAAGATGGATTTGGCTGAACAGTTATTGCATCAATATAGCCACGGCAACAAGCCTGAATAGACAGTTTGAGGGTTGAGCGTGAAACTCTTGTATCTGCTTATCATTTCTATATCAGATACAATTGTTTCACACTCAACCCTTGAATACCATATCTGCGTCGGTATTCATACTATTCACAAACATCTCAAGTTAAACGATATCCTTATCCTTAAAGCTGTACATTTTCTCAACTGTATCAATCAATACAGAAACTGTCAAGCACTAAGTTACATTTTATAATATAATCAGTAGTTCAATATGGTTACTAACAAACTAAGGTAGTGAAATATCTAGGATCAAAAAAGGTACAGGGTGCTGTAAAAAAGGAGCAGGTGGGAAAGCCGGACCACTTTGATGACATCACCTAATAATAATTTACAACATCCCGGTTTTTTATGAGTCTAATGCTTCCAATAAAGGGTTTTAAGCATTGTTCATTAATTTGTCATTGAATATTTGCAAAAATATATTGAATTTCAAAAGATATTCACTATTACTGTCTTGACCAGCCCAGAGGGGCAGGGTGCAGCACCCAGCTATTTTGCTCTAGATCTTTCCCTATTTAAGGTTCCATTTCTAAATTTATAAAATAAAAAATCAGGCAAATTTTCAATATTTCAAAATGACAGGCCTTTTTGCGAAATCATACTATTTTTATTCCTTACCAAGAAGATGGCAAAGTCTAATAAGAAACAACAACTACAACCTTAGAAAGTGTACTTTCACCTAATTTATTACACTTTGTCTACTGTCCATTATTTTCTTTTTTCATCTGAATCATTTATGTTCACAGGATTTTAATACACAACAATTAAAACTAAGGTTTCCATAGTAAAGATTTAGTACAATCAGGAGTGATCCTACAAATAAGATTTGAAAATGGTTGCCTAGGAAACAATTGGGAATGGTAATCATATCTAAAATATCAATATACAGCGACAAAAATACATATAACTGATTCACATATGCAAATACATATAACTTAATCACATATGCCAATATATATAACTAAACAACATGTTAGTAAGTGCTTGGTCCATAAGATATAGGAATGGGTCATGTGTAAACAAGAAACAACAAATATGTAGTTTAAATGGTAACAGGTTTGAAAAACAACTTTTATTTAAAAAAAAAACACTGACCACGAAAACAATGTAGTTCTTTGGTCAATTACATGGCTGGATAGATGGAATAGCTCAATAATAAAACTATACAGCACGAGCAGCAATACCAGTAGCTGTGTTCATTCTGGGCCGCGCCTTTGCGGGATTCCCGCTAAAGAAAAATAAATGGGCGCAACAGAAATACTGTTCGTGCGCCATTTGGGCGCATGATAAATATAAAAGGCGCATAGAAATTCCATCTGCAGGCGATTTTTTTCTAATGAAAATCATCGTAAATCGTATTGCGAATTGTAAACATCGCATAGCACGATTGTTAGTGGAAATTAACCATTGCCAGGCTAACGCGCGCGCACTGTTTTATAACTAGCGATTTCAATGGCAGATAAGGTCAAGCCCCTTTTGACCTCACTTACATCATCATAAATTGATCACAGTGCTGTCTGAAATTTACATGCGGCATAAGCTGATTTTAATAACAAAATAAAGATGTCAAAGCAGAAAGCAGATACAGAGAGCATCGAGGGAAAAACTTTTGAATTTTCCACCAAAATTCCTCGGCAAATGAGAACACCGATCAAAATGAGGGCGAGACAACATCCGTTGATTCGGCCGTACCCATAATTCATCTGCAAGTTAAGTTGAAAAAAAACTGATAAATCTTCCAAAAACGTTGACGGTCACAGATTTCAGAAAGGTTGGTTAGAGAAATGGTTGTGGTTATTGTACAATCGAAAGAGTAATTTGATGTTTTTTTACATTTGTAAAAAACGTAATAAAAGTAACATGAAAACTAATTATGATAAAAATGTGTCGCCCCCGAAAAAATCCTTCAATGGCGCACTGACTTTGTGGCTGATGGGCCATTGGCCTGCTGCCTGCCACTCAGCCCAGCATGAACACTGCCGGTAGTTAACATAAAACTATAGACCAAGGATTATGAATAGCGATGTTTGAATATAAAGGCTTGGATGAAAGAATGGTATTATGATACACAATAAATTGTCCATAAACATTCCAAAGGAATGTACATGTATATGGTATTCTGACTTGGTCAGAGATACAACTACAAAAACAATAAAGATACCTTAGGCTTTATGAAATTATGAATACGAATACATGTGTAATGCATACGTAGAAATCAGACAAACTGGTCAGTTCCATGTATGTGTAGAAATGAGACAAACTGGTCAGTGTCATGTATGTGTAGAAATGAGACAAACAAACTGGTCAGTGTCATGTATGTGTAGAAATGAGACAAACTGGTCAGTGTCATGTATGTGTAGAAATGAGACAAACTGGTCAGTGCCATGTGTGTAGAAATGAGACAAACTGGTTATTCTTCTACTGAATCAGAAAGAAAAAACAATGAAAATAAAATCATTGCTTTATAACTTAAGATAAGAATCTGTCAAGTAATTTCAAAGTTTTTCAAGATCAAAGTAATCTCCTTAGTTAAGCAGATTAATGTTATTTTCAGGTTGCATAAGTTTTGAAGATTATGGCAATTTCCTAGTGCTCTTTTTTCCAGATTTTGTAGATGAAATATATTAATGTTCAAACATGTTAACGTATGAATGCTATTAATATTTCCCCCGGTGGGGGGGGGGGAAGCATTTTTGTCCCAATCCCCACAGTGGGAGATGCTCGTTGACAAGCTGGTAGACAGTGGTAGTCTATGCATGACACAATAAACCTCTTTACCAGGATCTAAAATCTGACCAAATGTCTATTTCTCGCGACCCGGGAGCATTTTGCTTTAAGTGTAAAGTTCCGTATATGCCTGCCGCCCCCCCTCCCCCGGGGGGAAATATGATTAGGTGTATTTTGAACTATATGTGTTTCTTGAACACAGATTGTATTGGACAACATAAAATATTTTCCTGAAATTCTTGTGGTATACTACAAATAGTGAACACTTAAAACTGGCCAATGTCACAAATAAGGTAAAAATTTAAACAAAATTTAAAACAAACTAAAACAATAGGCAGCTAACACGGCCCAGTTCCTATTACGATTAAATGATTTTTACATCATAAACATGTACTGGCAGTTAAAATGCATTTGGTCAGAATGCATAATTATACAACATATTAAAAGGACCTGTTCACAGATTGACAAACTGACAATATTGAAATTTTTGTCACAGATCCCAAAAATAAAAGAAAACTGTATGTAAGTGAACGAAATTGCACTACTGACATAGAAATATATTGGAAATAATGTTCCGTTAATGAGTAATCATCAGATGAAATTAATAAAATTATAAAGCGTTTGTAACACGCAACAATTGAATATTTTGGAAGGTTTCTGTTGTTTTCACTGAGTGATTACCGCATCAGACGTTTGATCCAGAGGTCATAGGTTCGATCCTTGGTGGCGGCTCATTCTTGTTTCTTTTTTGATGCTTTTCTTATTATAATAGTAAAGGTCCTAAGTTCAGATGCCTCAGTTGTTCCTGTTTAGAAATTGAATGGCACATTGAAAACAGGGTTGCCAGCACCTGGGGCAAAACAATTCCCAGACTTTTCACTGACTTTTCCCTGACTAAATCCAGTTTTTCACTGAACAAAACCACCAATACTGAACAAAACCACCAATGTTCAATGGCCTCATCCTCCCCATTAAGATATATATTTCTGACAAAAATAAGCATATTATGTATTGATACATACATTTTAGTAATTCAAAACACTTCAATACTGCCATAGCCATAGCCTGCTAATTTGTATTAGTTATTTTTTTACCTTCAAGCATATTTTCCCCTGACATTTCACAGACTTTTTTAATTTAATGTAATTGATTTTTCACTGAGTTTTTCAAAATTCCCTGACAATTCTCTGACCTTGAAAAAAAAATCAAATTTCCCTGACTTTTCAAGTCTGCTGGCAACCCTGAAAAAATGCAAAAATCTGTGAACAAGTCCCTTTAAACAAACTTATTGGAAAAATCTTATACAATCTTTTTGGAACGTAACACTTGAAAATATTCAGTGATTATAGTCTAATAAAACAACAACAACAACATAAAACACAATTGCTTAGAAGAAAAGAGAAAAGTTTACAAGAAAATTGCAGTAAATTTTATCCCATAATCACACCTGCATTTACTAATAATACCCTGTGGGATAAACTTAGCTGTATTCCACCTTGTTGAATACAGCAAACACGCGCATTATAATGACGTCATTCTGTTTATTTACATGACATCATTTGATAATTTTCGTGTTCTTCAGTGAATTTCTTTTATTTATTTTCAAAATAAAGATAGAAAATGATGGGATAAATAGAATACCAGGTAAGTGTTGAATACATATTCATGGGGTGCGTCGTGGGAAAACCAGGCTAAATGCAAGTGCATAAAGTGTCATCCCAGATTAACCTGTGCAGTCCGCACAGGCTAATCCAGGACGGCACTTCCGCCTACAGTTTTTGTTCAGAAGAGACTTTCTAGAAACAGAAAATACCATCAATGAGGAAAGTGTTGTCCCGGATCAGCCTGTGCAGACTGCACAGGCTGATCTGGGATGACACTTTACGCACATGCATTAAACCCGGTTTTCCCACCGCATGCCTCATATATGTTTTATTCTTGGCACAAAAACCTAAACCACTCGCCAAAGCCCATGGTTTAGGTTTTTTAAGCTTATCTAATAAACTCATCTGTATTCAACACTGACCTAGTATTCTCTATGCAGTAAATGGATGACAATAATAAAACAACAGCACACAAGTGAACAGTTTTACGAGATGAAATAGACATAGATAATAATGAAAATGGTGGGATTAAAGCTTCTAATTGACTAATTAAGCCTCAAGTTCATAATGTAACCACATGTTTCACTATTGCTGTCAATGTATGACTAAAATAATATTACAACAAAAAAGTGAAAAGTTATACGAGATAAAATACACAAGGATAATTATTAAAATGGTGCGTTTAAAGCTACTATAGACTAAATAAGCCTCGAGTTTATAACGTGACCACATGTTTTATTACTCATGAGCTATAACACAAATGGAGGGTTGAGCGTGAAACTATTGTATCTGATATAGAAATGTTAAGCAGATTCAACAGTTTCACGCTCAACCCTTGAAACACCTACACACTTCATTTTATGGTACAACTCAGGTGAAGAAGTGTTGTCAACTTAGGGCGAAAGTCGAAAATTTTGTTCAAATTTTATAAACAGCTTGTACATCACTTGCAATGGCCCATGAACACTTTTTCTGACTGCAGTGCAAAAAGTGAAGTAAAACTGTGAGATCAAAAGGTGTTGCACAACATATGGAATATAAAAATTTAATTTGACAAAATACTTCAAAACAATGAATACAATTCCTTATCAAAACTCCATACAATGGTCTTCCCTGCTTCACAAATTTGACCACTGTAATCAAAAGTAATATTTTTTACTGAATGCAACAGTATCTATCCCTACATCACACTTTTGTGAATTGTTCACTTCTGTGGGAGGAAAAGTACCGGTATTTACCTCAGCATAGGGAATAAGGACCTCAGCATAGGGAATAAGGACCTCAGCATATGGAATAAGGACCTCAGTATAGGGAATAAGGACCTCAGCATAGGGCATAAGGACCTCAGTATAGGGAATAAGGACCTCAGTATAGGGAATAGGGACCTCAGCATATGGAATAAGGACCTCAACATAGGGAATAAGGACCTCAGCATATGGAATAAGGACCTCAGCATAGGGAATAAGGACCTCAGCATAGGGAATAAGGACCTCAGCACAGGGAACAAGGACCTCAGCATATGGAATAAGGACCTCAGTATAGGGAATAAGGACCTCAGTATAGGGAATAAGGACCTCAGTATAGGGAATAAGGACCTCAGCATAGGGAATAAGGACCTCAGCACAGGGAATAAGGACCTCAGCATAGGGAATAAGGACCTCAGAATAGGGAATAAGGACCTCAGCATAGGGAATAAGGACCTCAGCACAGGGAACAAGGACCTCAGCATATGGAATAAGGACCTCAGTATAGGGAATAAGGACCTCAGTATAGGGAATAAGGACCTCAGTATAGGGAATAAGGACCTCAGCATAGGGAATAAGGACCTCAGCACAGGGAATAAGGACCTCAGCATAGGGAATAGGGACCTCAGAATAGGGAAGAAGGACCTCAGTATTGGGAATTAGGACCTCAGCATAGGGAATAAGGACCTCAGAATAGGGAATAAGGACCTCAGTATAGGGAATAAGGACCTCAGAATAGGGAATAAGGAATTGAGTCTACACATGTATTTTGCTCCACACCTGATTACAGCTGCAACGATTATTTCGATGCATCGATCAATCGATTGTGAATGGCCCAATTCAATTGTCGATACTTAACCAGCCATTTTCAATTCGATTCTCTTTTATATATTTATAGATGATTTGTCATAAAAGTATTAATTACAACTATGATTTTGTGTAGATTCGTCATGTAAATTATCGCCATTTTCCACTGTTCTTATTTACATATATAATGATACACTGGTATTTAGGTACATACGTTCACATTAACCAATAAATGACATTAATAATAATAAATATAAATCTTTCCTATATTGCAAGTCATGACTCCCGAATATCCACAATAATATTATACTATATACATAAAGGAAATTTTGAATCGAATCGAAATATTCAACTAAATGATACTTGAAATGGAATTGAATCCAGCTATGGCTGAAAAGTTGCAGCTCTACACCTGATAAGCACACTGGACTAATGTACAAATTATTCCGTTTTCTCATATTAAGCATCAGACTACTGTTAAGATTTTCTTGATTGCTTCCTGTAGCAGGCCCCGACAAGGCAGCTGAAATTCCAAAATTCAGTGTTTCCCCTAGCAGGACCTGACAAGGGAGCTGAAATTCCAAAATTCAGTGTTTCCCCTAGCAGGACCTGACAAGGGAGCTGAAATCCCAAAATTCAGTGTTTCCCCTAGCAGGACCTGACAAGGGAGCTGAAATTCCAAAATTCAGTGTTTCCCCTAGCAGGACCTGACAAGGGAGCTGAAATTCCAAAATTCAGTGTTTCCCGTAGTGGGACCTGACCCTGCATTAAGTATGACTACTACATCTTCTAGTTTCTTGGAAAAAATACTTTCATTCCCATTTTGCACTAAACGTTTGCTACTGTAGCAGAGTGATCAGTGGCTTCTTAATATGTAATAAATTCTTCAACTTCCCAGTTGATATCCGACCTGAAATTTCCAATTTTTTAACTGAAGAATTTCCTAGGCAGCTTTGTACTTGTGAGCCCTGATCACTAGTAAGGGCAGATAATCAGGATAGATAGTAAGGGCAGATAATCAGGGTAGATAGTAAGGGCAGATAATCAGGGTAGATAGTAAGGGTGGATAATCAGTGTAGATAGTAAGGGCAGATAATCAGGGTAGATAGTAAGGGCAGATAATCAGGATAGATAGTAAGGGCAGATAAACAGGGTAGATAGTAAGGGCAGATAATCAGGGTAGATGGTAAGGGCAGATAATCAGCAGTTGCTCTCAGTATTTTCTGTTGCAGAATCTGACCATGTATGCACTTTACACCTTTGTATTCTAGCTCCTTGGTAAAAACTCATATTATGAAATTCCTCAAGTCTGTAGCCTTTTCATTTCAAGATAAAATCATATATAAAAAGTAGTATTCTACTGCACAGGTGGTACCGAATTTGCCGTACTCTGAATTAAGTTAAATTCATGAATTTCACATTTCAAATGTGATCTGAAACTTTTGCCTAAGTGAAACTTATGTTACGATTTTCCTAAGACGATTTGTGAGACTGGGCCCATGTCATGTGAAGACAATATCAGCAGTTGCTCTCACTGTTTCCTGTTGCAGATCCCGACCCTGTCCGCAGTTTGACAACCTCGTCTTCCAGCTGGTGAATTCGTTTGTCCTTCAGGGCAAGTTGTTCTCTCAGTGCTTTGATTTCCGTCACCTGCTGGAAGTAGGCCTTGCGTAGCTAGGAAACAAGAAAATAATATTAAGTTATTTAACAGAATTCTGTACAATATGGTAATATATTTGGACAAGTACACAGCTGACAAACCACATTAGATGAAACAATATTATTTGTTGATTATATACCTATTTATATTTATATATTATTTACCCGAAATAACATAATATTTACACAAATCTGCGCACAACAGCGTAATTAAATCAGATGCTTGATAAGATGCTTGCAAAACATACATGCTGTCTGTTCTCAGTAGATAAGCCATCAACCATTATTCAGAAACATGAATTTAAACATATAATTGTTATTTCCATTTCATGCTATTTTGAAAAAAGTTGTGAAATAACACTGAATGACAAACTAATCATTTCAATGCAGGTCCAGAGAAACCATAACATCAGTCATTTGGCTCTGCTGTAAAAAAGTTACATGCATATTAAGCTGTTGGTAAAGTAAAATAACAGACTGACAATGTTACTTATACATTTGAGGCGTGTCGTGGAAAAACCGGGCTTAATGCATGTGCGTAAAGTGTCATCCTGGATAAGCCTGTGCAGTCCGCAAAGGCTGATCCAGGATGGCACTTTCCGCCTATAGTGGATTTATGTTTAGAAGAGACTTTATTGAAACCTAAAATACCATAAAAGCGGAAAGTGCCATCCCGGATTAGCCTGTGCAGACTGCACAGGCTAATCCGGGACGACACTTTACGCACATGCATTAAGCCTGGTTTTCCCACGACGCGCCTCATTTAAAAGCCAAAAATAGCAAGAGTTCCAATGCAACATTTACATTTTCCTAGTGGAGTAGCTAGAAAACTACAAAATTTATGAACTTCAGAAATGTATATAAGAACTGCAGATATTCTAGCATAGTTCAGACAAACAGGAAAGATATATGCCTAGCAACTAGGGTGATAAAATATTACTTAAAGGACTATAACTTTTTGTGTTTATTAAGCAAAAATGTCGAAATTTACCAATAGTAATCTCTGAATCACAGACTTCAGTTATACAGAGGTCTTTATTAGCAGTTCTGACAAACTAATATGTCTTTAAGATAACAAAATTGCCTGTGGCATGGGATAAGTTCATTATTTGGGCAAGACAGTTTTAAAATAATAATTAGTTTGTGCAGAACTGTTTTAAATGCAGAATACAAGGTTTCACAAACGTTGAAAGTTTCTTATACCTTATATCCATGTTCACCTTTTTCGCGAAGCAATTTCAACATGACAGTGGATACAACAATGTATAGGACAACAGATGCAAAGAAAGACCACATGACCAGACAAAGTTAACTCTCCAAACTAACTCAAGACTACTGCATGACACTGTGCCAAGATCTCATTCAAACACAGCAAAAATGTGCAAAAGAAATCCATGATTTTGTGCAATTCCATCTTTAAAACCAAACACTAACTACATACAAACTCTACACAATGTGACTAACTTCCCACTAAATCAAGAAATCATTCAGTCATAGCAAAAAAGTGCACAAAGGAAATTAAGTTTATGTGAAGAAGATACAAGTTAAAACAAGTGCTAATGTCATTCATATACAACAAACTGTGATTCTAGAATCTCACTTTCTCATTTCTTCTGCAGATCTATCACAGAAAACAAGTCCTTTAAGTTATAACAATATTAGTTTAATTATATAAAATTAGAGCTTACTGAGGCAAACTTTAGCTTATCATGACAAACTGAAGTTAACAGATAATAACTTGAGCTTATTGAGCCATATGGGTCTTATTGAGACAAAATTGGGCTTATTGAGACAAACTTGAGTAAATAACTGAGACAAACTTGAGCTTAACTTGAACTATTGTGACAAACTTGAGCTAATAGTGACAAAGTTAAGCTGACGGATACAAATTTGAGCTATCAAAACAAAATGGAGCTTATTGAGTCAAACGTGTGCCAGTGAAGCCAAACTTGTGTTTCTTAAACCAAACCTTGAGACAAATTGGAGCTTATCGAGACAAAAGTGAGACAAATTGGAGCTTATCGAGACAAAAGTGAGACAAATTGGAGCTTATCGAGACAAATGTGAGACAAATTGGAGCTTATCGAGACAAAAGTGAGACAAATTGGAGCTTATCGAGACAAATGTGAGACAAATTGGAGCCTATTGAGATAACCCGGAGACAAATTGGAGCTTATTGAGACAAACATGAGACACTCTGGAGCTTATTGAGACAAACATGAGACATTCTGGAGCTTATTGAGACAAACATGAGACACTCTGGAGATTATTGAGACAAACATGAGACAAATTGGAGCTTATCGAGACAAATGTGAGACAAATTGGAGCCTATTGAGATAACCCTGAGACAAATTGGAGCTTATTGAGGCAAACATGAGATGCTCTGGAGCTTATTGAGACAAACATGAGACACTCTGGAGCTTATTGAGACAAACTTGAGACAAATTGGAGCTTATTGAGACAAACATGAGACAAATTGGAGCTTATTGAGACAAACATGAGACACTGTGGAGCTTATTGAGACAAACATGAGTCAAATTGGAGCTTATTGAGACAAACTTGAGACAAATTGGAGCTTATTGAGACAAACATGAGACACTCTGGAGCTTATTGAGACAAACATGAGACACTCTGGAGCTTATTGAGACAAACATGAGACAAATTGGAGCTTATTGAGACAAACATGAGACAAATTGGAGCTTATTGAGACAAACATGAGACAAATTGGAGCTTATTGAGACAAACATGAGACACTCTGGAGCTTATTGAGACAAACATGAGACAAATTGGAGCTTATTGAGACAAACTTGAGACAAATTGGAGCTTATTGAGACAAACATGAGACAAACTGGAGCTTATTGAGACAAACATGAGACAAACTGGAGCTTATTGAGACAAACTTGAGACAAATTGGAGCTTATTGAGACAAACATGAGACAAACTGGAGCTTATTGAGACAAACTTGAGACAAATTGGAGCTTATTGAGAGAATTAAGCAAATGAGATTATGGAAAAAATCTTTAGCTAACTGAGAAAAAATTCACCTTACTGTGACAGACTCAGAGCTTACAGGGAAAAACTTGGGCAAAGCAACAAACTTGAGCTTATTCAGATATACCTTAGCTTTTTGAAACAAGCTTAAGCTTTCTTAGACAAACTTGTCATTATTGAGAAAAAAATGAGCTAAAAGGGACAAACATTTTCTAACAGACAAACTAGTGGAAGCATTGATTGTATCTGATCAGCCACACTGTTCAAAGCACTTACTTCCGGGTCGGTACTAGGCGGGTTCCCGCCCTCTTCCCACGTGGGATGTTCGGGTTGGGTAACTGGTGACCAGGTTTTCTTAATGTGTACAGTCTAAAAGCAGGATACAGAAAGGAGATTGTCAAAGGTAAGTAAAGCAAAGAAATACGCAAAAGAAAATGTCGGCATACAGTACGACTCAGGCAAAATAAGGCCATACAAATTTGATTCTATGTTTAGCGTCCCGATGATTTTATGAAACCTACCAACCAGGCAGGAAAAACAACAAGTCGATAAAAAAAATTATTCTTTCACAACTTATTCATGGCAGTGGTACGAGCTAAAACAAAAAGTTAACTTGCAAAACTGTTAAATATCATCTTCATATTGGGAACCTACTGTAACACAGTATTTTAACTGTGTAAATTGACTAGTTTTGCATGCTATGTTTTACTAGTAAAAACACCTTGAAGTCCAGTTTTTTTTTTTTTTTCCAAATACTTTACGCTTTCCAACTCGATTTTTCACATTGTCAAATTTTTTTGTTTTTTTCGTTCAGGAATCTGAAAACCTACAGCCGGAGGACGCTGAACATAGAATCAAATTGGTATGGCCTAAACATATTTGAGGCACGTCGTGGGAAAACCGGACTTAATCATTTTTGCGTAAAGTGTCGTCCCGGATTAGTCTGTGCAGTCTGCACAGGCTAATCCGGAACGGCACTTTCCGCTTTTATGGTATTTTCTGTTTCAAGGAAGTCTTTTCTAACCATAATTCCACATTAGGCGGAAAGTGTCGTCCTGGATTAGCCTGTGTCGACTGCACAGGCTAATCGGGGACGACACTTTATTTACATGCATTAAGCCAGGTTTTCTCATGACGCGCCATATTTACTGATTCTTGGAGTTTGTGTGATCCAGTAAGACGATGTTGACTCTGAATAGACCGATGGTTTTCACAAAATATTGCCATGAAATTAATTTGAGTCACTTGGCATCAACCATTTTTGTCTGTGAACTCATATGGAATTATACCGCTTAATTCTTTGGTAAGCGTAAGTCACAAATCTGTGTAATTTCACTTAGACAAGTAATTGTATGAATTATAGAAAATTTTGACTAAGTGAAATATTTATTTTGCTCGAGTCGTACTGGAGGAGAAGACAAAATCAAGATTTTCCCATTTTTTATAAATCACACTAGCAATTACTGGTAGGAAATACATACTAAGTAAGTGTCAAAAAGACATTTCTGGATTAATATCATGCATGTATAAGATTAATAATATACTATGATGTATAACAAAAGCTGTCGGAGGACAGCGATCTCGACTTTTCTTGTACTTGCAGAGTTACTGGCATTTTTTCTAAAACAAACTATTTGAACTGTTGGGGCCAATTAAACAAAGTTAATTCCATTCTCGTATAACTGAGTGGAAAGCATTTTTCTGATTTTTAAAACAGTGACCTTTGAACTTGACCCCATCCACCCCATATGCAATCTCATGCAATGTCTCACTATACAGTATCAATAAATGGAGTTTCTTTGAAATATTTCAATTTGTTCTTTAGTTATTAAGCAGAAACTGTTTTTTTTTCTATTTTAGTAACAGTGACCTTGACCCCAATCACCCCAAATGCAGCCCCAGTGAAGTATTGCTTTCGGGTATCTATGGATTAAAATTCATTCTTGAGTTAGAGAGTGGAAATCAAATGTTGATACCGCCACCCCACCCACATTGAATGTAAAATTTCTAAGTGTAAAAAGGCCCATAATTTTGACAAATTTCAAACTAGAGTAACCAAAATTGGCCTATGCATTCATTTTAATATAGAGAGTAAGTGTTTTAAGTTTGAATAAAATCCCTCAAGCCATTCCTGAGAAACTATCTTACCAAAAAACTTTAACCTATCCAAATTGCTTTAAATGTAAAATTTATGAGTGCAAAATTGACAAATTTCAAACATGAGTAACCAAACTTCACCTACAGGTTCATTTAAATTTAGAGGAATAATTGTTTAAAGTTTGAATGAAACCCCTTCTTGAGAAACTAGCTTACCGAAAAACTTTAACCTAGCCCGAGCGCCGACGCCGACGTCAGGGCGAGTATAATGGCTTGCCGTTTTGAGCTAAAGACTAACAAGCTGAACCCTTTTTTGGGATTTTTATGACAATATTGCAGATGCTATGTTTTTTTCAAACATTTATTTTGTGTATGTGAACAATGAAAAAAAAATAAAGTGTCCAAAAACAGATTTAATATGGTAATTTAAATTTATTCTGTGATGCTCTTGTGTCAATAATACATGTTTCTTGGAAATATCCCTGAAAGAAAGTTCTCTGCTTAGACTGAGGTATATAAGTCTAGCCTTGTACATACACAGTCTACTAACCCTGAAATAGCACAACATTCTAGCTTACTCCGCACTCACATGGGCTTTACTTTGGTCCTCATTTATCTCCCCTAGAATCAATCTCCCCTGTGAAGATTTCAGATTTATGGTTTTGTTAGAGTGCTCTCCCTTGTCCCCAGTAGTCTGAGAGTGCTCCCCCTTGACTGTTGGAGCATTCGGAGCATTCTGTGCATGCTTTTTGTCGATTATCTCGATTTCTTTGTGTTCAAAGAATTTTGCTGCATTATGCACGCTTAGCCCTTTACCACCATGCTAGAAATGAAAGAGGAAGATAGCAGGTATAAATAGAAGTACATGCTGCATGCTGTTCAGTCAGGCCAAAAAATACATTTTCTGTGTTTCGGGCAACCTTACCCTACCTAGCAAAAACCCCCCAACTCTTAAGTTTTTAGTGACGATTATTTTCCGTGAAATACGTATTCGTCAGATTTAAGATGATTTTCAATGTTTTTGACCAAAAATATCTTTAAAAAAAAAAATCAAAAAAATTCAGTCCGACCCTACTTAACTTTTTGAGACCATTGCACGAATCACACAATTTTTTGGGGGGCCTTAGCATTTAATTAAGGGTGGTAACATCCAAAAGTGGCATACTGCGACGTGTAAACAAACATTGATTTATTAAGACTTTTATGGAATATCTGAAAGCAGTAGACAGGTAATTTTGTAACATTTTTATACTACTTTTTCATTGAAAACCTGACAAACTGATCTTCAGTTGTCATACAATTTGTGCTCTGTTTCCAGATAATCCATGAATACCATGGACGTTTGTTTACAGTAAGCCAACTTTGGAATCATGCAACTGTCAATTATTTTCCACTGTGGGAATCGATTTAGAAAAAAATGTTAGGCTCTAGGGTGGGGAATAAGAGCTTAAAAAATAACAATAGTCAAATTCCCCTGGGTCAGCCCTCCTCTCCACCACTTGGGGAAAATATTGATAGGTGCATGAAAAGCACATCAAGTCCCACATTGTCTTGTAATGTAAGATATAGTGGCTGCAACAGAATTTGGCAAGCTTGTTTGATATAAAATGGCTGCTGAACACTTTGGCAAGTTTTAAAACATAGAATTTCTGAGATAATTTCATTAATTTATTAACAGTCACCATGGCTGTTGTTCATTTTGGTAACAAGATATTTTGATTAGATACAAAAACATGCAAATACCATCAGCAAATATGCAAATTACCATTAATCCAATAGTTCAATGCCATTTATTTCATTTGTATTGTTAAGTTTTTTTAATTAGAAACAAAAACATGCAAAAACAGTAAGCAAATAAAATTCCATTAGCTCAATGGTTAAATACCATATACTGCATTTGCATTTCATAATGGTATTATAATGCAAAACGTTAACTAATTAATGCCATATTAGCGATGTTTGATGGTTAAAATATCTTGTAGTGTAGCATTAAGGTAAATTGACAGTTGTTTGTTAGTTAAACTCCATGAGTATATTAGCCTGTCCTGGGAAAACTGGGCATAATGCATGTGCACAAAGTGTCCTCCCGCATCAGCTTGTGCAGTCCGCACAGGCTGATCTGGGATGATACTTTCCACTTTAATGGTATTTTCTGTTTTGAGGTAGTCTCTTCTAAACAAAAATCCAATGTAGGCGGAACGTGTCATCTCAGATTAGCCTGTGCAAACTGCACAGGCTGATCCGGGATGACACTTTACGCACATGCATTAAGCCCAGGTTTCCCTCAAAACGCTTCATGCTAGTAAGCAAATGGTTAGTCCCAACAAGAAAGCCCCACTGTGACAATGTAACACACTTTGTCCTCGACGTCTATTGCATCCTAAGGCCACAGTTCACTGATTTATAGTTTCTCAGATCCGCCTAACCAATTTTTTTTTGTAAATACACAAAAAAAATTGGAACAAAATAAAATAAATAAATAAATAGAAAAAAAATATGATAAACCAAAACTTGATAAAAAAAAAATTCCACTAATGATGTATTCTTTATGAATCTTAAAAGTTTTCATCACACAGTTATAATGTAAAAACACAGCGAAATATAGATTAATTCAACGTAAATCATGTTATTTTATATGCATGTTTACATAACAAATGTTGCAATGAATTATTAATGTAACTGTCATGTGTGATGCCAAAAAATGTGTTTAAATTTTTTTTTCCACAGTCAAACTGGACAGTTTTCCATAAATGTCCAAGATACTAAAAATAAAAAAACTCTGGCCTAAGAAAAAAACAAACATGTCTCACATAAACAGTATGTCCCTTAAAACTCTGGCCTAACAAACAAACATGTCTCACATAAACAGTATGTCCCTTGAAAGCCAAAATGGTTCATCAGCCATATTTTCACATATGCTGATGACACAGTCTGGCTTTCAATGGATGAATAACCCTCCCCATACCATATACCATAAATCAGGGGTTGTTATTCAGAAAGGATTGTAATTAATTTCTCAAATATTTTTTTCTTCAGTGCGAAATTCTAATACAATGCTTTTGTAAAATACTTCAAGATATTTGAACAGTGCTACTATTCATCAAACTTGTTTTCAATACTGATATAAAAATTTATGAATGTAACTAATAAGCACTGCACAGTTTCTGTATGGAATAATACAGTAATGAAATGTTAATATAAAAGGAAAGCAACTTTATGTCAGATGCTTTGGGAATACCACCCATGTTCATCATTATAAAGCCTATACATTTCTTCTTGTTGATAATAATAGTAATAGCCAATCGAGCTAATGGTAAGCAAACAAAGTTAAACATTTAAATTATTTTTTTGGCCTGAAAAAATGAATAGACAAAATAAAATTTATTAAAAGCCTGTAGATAAGTTTGGAAAATTCTGAAAATTACATGCTTTGAGCTCATGGTGATGACCATTTTATGATAATGATGATGATGCTAATAATAATATTAATATGACGATGATGATTATAATGACAATAATAACGCATGTAATAATGATGATGATGAGGATGATGATTATTATTATTATGACGAAAATAATGATGATGATGATGATGATGATGACCTAACACATATTATACATAACCTGTATATTATTATATTTCATATTTTAAAAGCAATTTTGTGAACATAGTATTTTTTATCAGTAGTTGTTATTATATTTTATTATCAGTATTAATTATCATTATGATTACACTGGACAGATATGAACCAGGACATGATCACTGCAAACTAGTTATTAGGCCAAATAAAAAAGTTGTTTGTTTGGAAAAAAGTATGGTAGGTAGGTAGGCATAACTTTTTTTTTTTCGTAAACTTTTTTTCCTTCGTGACCCAACAAGCCACAGATTTACATCCTCTTTAACAACTTTTTAGTAATTGGTTATAACTTAATTTTAATAACTTATTAAAACTTATTATAAAACAAAGACACACTTGATATTTAATAGGCAGTTTATGTAAAACAATTTGAAAACCAAAGCCAAAGTTTCCAAGTCCACAATTGTCACTGCTGACATGAGTTCCTATTTCTTTTTCCCATGCGGGTACATTGTTCTTGGTTTTTTCCTAATTTAAACACACAGTGACACTGTACAACTTGGCAGTTCGTCTGTAGTGTGATTTCAACACTTGCACCAGGGAAGCCACAATGGTCACAAACATCCTTCCTTGAAGATGAATTAAATTTGCAGGTATAAAAACATGCTTCAATAGGGTTTTCACAATTTTTGCAGGCGGTTCCGTGGTCCAGTAGTAACGCACTGGCTTCACAATCCAGGGGTCGCATGTTCGCACCCCGACACACTAACTCGTTTTCACATGAGACGTTAAACCGAGTTGAAGTGTACTAAGTGTTCACACCGGGCACTAAAAGACCCAGGGATGCCTCTGAACAGGGCGTCTTCTGTATCTTGCACTGTATCCCTGTGCACTCGATAAAAATGTAATACACACACACGTTTTCACAATTGGTTCTTGGTCACAACACCTCTTGGAGATAAGTACACAGGTTCTGCATCAATAGACGCTTTTTTGCCATTTATTATTTATAAGCACCGGCACACATTCAAACTTTATTACGGCATAGCCGTTTGTTATTGTTAAATGTGCGCCCAAATGATCAATAACTGTCAGTATTTAGGAGGAAAGCTCCGCCGAACTTTGCAAAATGCGATTTATTCAATATAGTAAATGATGGCAAAGTTGTAACAAAGGGCGACAATTATTGTATACAAACGGTTGAACAACACCAACACTATTGGCGTTGCTGCCTGGACTGGTTCCGCGGTTGTAATAGAATATTAAAATAACATGTCTAGAGGCCGGATCCCAGTCTAATTACTGCCTTCATAACGAAACATTCAATATTATTCGAAAAAAAAACGCGAATATTTAAAAGAAAAAAATCCAAACGGCAAAAAATGTTTATGGTCGGGGGTAAAAAAACATGGTCGGTCGGGTTAGTGGAAACAAACAACTTTTTTTTTGCCTTATCATGATTTTGAACATGTATAAAGCATGTACCAGTCCACACCAAATTTGGATTATAATTCATGCATCAGCATGAATATTATGAAGATTTCATTGTAATTATCTCAACCAACAGTTACTGTACTTAAAAAGGATTTTTTTTCTTCACTGATGTGTCGTTAGCAAATTTATAAATTATATATTCTGAATTAAATTACTTTCCAAAAACTTCGTAACTTTCAAAATGTATGAAAAAACCTTAAGTCATTGTAACAAATGTTCCTAAAGTTTTATCAAACCATACAAATATTTGCACTGGTTACAAGTAGTATATGAGCATATTATTTAAGTATTTGTACAAGTTTATGATGCAATGATATATCGAAATCTTATCGAAAACACTAGGTTATCTAAATATATAACATGTGAAATATACATTTATATCAGTGAACTGACCAACGGTTATACAATATAAGCTGTACAGCACACATTACTGATCAAATACAGCTAGCAAATTTCATACTTTCTAAGAATGTTTCCGGAACTGAAATCATTTCAAAAGAAGAAAAAGTGGCAAGAGTCATTAAGTCTCAAATGAAAATTAAGACAATGGAGTTATTATCAGACAAAGTGAATCCCTGGCAAAAACATGCATATTTAAAATGGATCGCCTATTAATATAATTATGAAGCATTATATTGGTGTAGCTATCACCTCAGCATCTGAATAAAAGCCTCAAAGAAATTAAAGAAGCAAAGCCTAGCTTCAGAAAGGAAGGATCTAAATATAGAAACTTACAACACCATCTAAAAATAGAAACTTACATCACCATCTAAAAATAGAAACTTACATCACCAGATCCTTTAATGCCATTGGCTATGACATCTGGAGGAGGATCCTGATTGGTTGACCATGACCTTTGTATGGACTTTCTGGTAGGGGAGGTCACTTCCATACTACTGTTGGTGTTGGTATTGCCTGTAAATGGGATAATCTCAAATTTATGCAAGAGAATAAGTTAATGCGGTAATTCGTCTTCGTATCAAAGAATGAATCTGCACCAATAGGACATTGCCATAGGTGGCAAGTGCAATATAATTATGCTGATGACCTCAAACTCTTAGATAATGATTTTGAATGGTAATTTGTCAAACTTCACAGGTTCCAATGGAGGTAGGAGCAAACTGGTCTTAACTACAGTTATATAAGAAATGTTTCAATGTCAGGGCATAATAAAAATAACATGGAAAATGTATCCTTTCCCATGCATGTAAATTTGAGCTCAACTCACAGTCGATGTGTGATACAAGGGATTTCACAATTTAATGGATCATATTATAGTGGAAAAGCAGTGCAATCTGGTGTAAAAAGTTGAATATTGTTTGGTAAGACTAAATTTCCAACTTTAGTAGGCAGCACAGTTTAAGCTCTTATGCAATTATGACCATAGGTTTCATAGACTGTATGCCAGACATACAATAATTTTATAAGTTTTAGTTTTCAAGTTATAAAACTTTTGAATTTAAACTTTATCCAAAAAATCTATGTGAAAAGGGAACATAACTCTGTCAAAATACAAAACAGAGTTATTGGGAATGTTGCACCTAAATGCTGGATTTGATGACAAAGGTATATTCCAAGTTTCAAGTGTTAAGACTAAATTTCCAACTTAAGTAGATAGCACAGTTTAAGCTCTTATGACGTTATGACCATATGTTTCATAGACTGTATGCCAGACATACCAACATTACATCAGTGTTTACCATGCAGTCTTGTTTTGTTTAACACCAACAAGTTCATGTACTAGACAACTTTCATAGCATTGTATAAAAAACACACTATGGATTAAAGGGTACAAGTGGAATATAAATTTGTAAGTAAATGCACTTGTCATAAGTTCTGTCATGGCATAATGTCAAAGTTCATCTTTAAATTCAGTACACACCATTTCAACAAAAATTATTTATCAGAGCATGATTGTATAGTTAAACCATAATTCTATGATACTCACTATTTCAACACAGACAAAGAACACAATTATCGTTGTTAAACTACCAAATAGACAACGCAAAAAGTATTCCCGAATATGAGCAGAGCATGATGGCTTAATTTCAACGTCTCAAAACTCCAAATTGTTGTTTATTGACCAATAAACAATGATAAATCGAAAATTATTTCTTAAACAAAATATTGCTTGTTGCCCCTCTTGTGACCTATGCTTATTAAAGGGTGAGTAGGTAGGTAGGGAATTTGTTTGGGCTTTTAACTTTATAGCCCATTTCAATTTAAAAAAAAAAATTCTATTTAGAGTTGTTTATTGGCTAATAAACAACTATTTGGAGTCATGATGCGTAGGAATTAAGCCACTAGACAAATTGGTGTTTATAAGCCAATAAAAACTCTAACTCGTAAATAGTTTTGATTCTAACATACCTGACAACATTACAAAGCGAACTATACTTTACAGTTTCGGAACTAGTTTTTCTGGTTGTTTAATTGTAATTTAACAACAGTGAATTTTGTTAATTGTCTTAGGAAAACTCTGCGCGTGTCATGCTAGAATTGGATTTAAACAATAGCAACATATTATGTAGTGATTGTGTGTTCTTTGGTAATTAAACATTGAAACCTCTGTTACACACAACTTTGATAACAAATAACGAGAAGAAAAACAAAGCATTTTTTGACAGTCTGAATTTAATAATAAGTTTCATTACTTTCATAAAAAAAAGAGCCTTCTGAAAAAAAAAATACATTTTCGGACAATTTTTTACAGATTAACACCAAACATGTTGCTGCAAATAAAATATTTTTATACTAGGTTCAAAAAAATATTTTTGGATGGGGACAATTTTTGTTGGTAGGTAGCGGGACAGAAAACAAATAATAGTTTGCATATTAATTAAACATTTTATGTTAAATAATTTCAATATTTCCAAAATCATTTTTTTCTTATCCTGATGCAAAAATTGAGTAGGCAGCGGGAGGGAAAAAAATATTTTAGGCATGTTGTGGGAAACCCGGGCTTGATGCATGTGTGTAAAGTGTCATCCTGGATTAGCTGTGCAGTCTGCACAGGCTTATCTAGGACGGCACTTTCCAGTTTTGTTATTTTTTTGTTTCAATGTAGTCTTTTCTAAACATAAATCCACTTTAGGCGAAAAGTGTCGAAAGGGACGACACTTTACGCACATGCATTAAGCCCAACTTTCCTACGACACGCTTCATTCCATTTTAGGCCTTTTACCCTTGTTTTCGAATGCAGCAATCTTGCTGTTTACGAAGGCCTTCTCTTTGTCTTTGTGGGTGTCCGCCACATCGGGTCGTGTATTCTCCTTGCTCGTGTCTGTCTTACTGAAAACACAGAACACCCTTCATATGTCTCCTCATGGAGCTGTTGTCTATTGAAGTGTGTAGGTATGATCATCCATATCAATTATTTTCACAACAAGCTTATGAAAATGACAATATTACTTGAAAGCAGACAGATAAACATAAATATGACGAAGGAAACACTAATTATCAAATAAATCAACAAATAGCAGTGTCGACTTTTGCATTGCTTTTTTGTGTTGTGTAACCTAAAACAACTGTCGAGTCAGTGTATATATGCATTTATTGGAGTTTTCCGCTGTACAGCCCAAAACTAGTTTGTGATTAAAAAGTAGCCAATTATGCGTTTTACAACAATAGTTCTTATTAACTTTTCTTCCATTTTAACTCGAAGTATTTGGTAATTAACTTTATCAGTTTGTTTTTATGTTCATCACTACGTCTGTTTTAAGATCGTGCATTCACTCTTTAAAGAAAATGATTAATTAGAGGCTAAACCAGTTTTCAAGTTAAGATGTTATTTTTTATCTACTTCTTTCAGAGAACGTAATATTATGTGTTCACGTTTTTGATGAGTAAGAGGTAGTTCATACGACCCCACAAGCTGCTCGGTGAAGTGTGCCAGGTACTAACAGGAAAGTATAACGATGGCACTTTGAATTGCTTCCTGTAGAAAACTCTGCATTTCAAAAGCGCTTCATACTCACTGGAATGAACACATTCTAAATATCCTCAAAAACATATGAGAGGTGTAGAGCGAAAACCCGTCTTAATGCATGTGCGTAAAAAATCGTCATCCTAAATTAGCCTGTGCAGTCCGCACAGGCTAATCTGGGACGACACTTTCCGCCTACAGTGGCTTTATGTTTAGAAGAGACTTCCTGAACACAGAAAATACCATAAAAGCGGAAAGTGTCGTCCCGGATTAGCCTGTGCAGTCTTAATTCGGGACGGCACTTAACGCATGTTCATTAAGACGGGTTTTCATATTGTCAAGCAGACTAACCTGGGCCAGCATTCACCAACCTATTCTTAGACTAAGAATAAAGATTACCAATCGACCGACAGACTGACCAACATTAGCAAACCAATATACCCCATACTTACAGATCTGCCATGCAGACTTATCTGGATTTCAGATCCAAAGTGACAACATCCTCATACGTGCTAAAGCTCTTGATGTTCTCAACGCACGGGAGGGGGGGGGGGGGTGAAGACTTCTGCATGTCTGACTGGCTGACCAGCGCAGGCTCCATACTAACTCGCATGAACACATTCTTAATATCCTCAAATACATATTTGGCTTACCTGGATTTTGGGGCGTTTGTGACTATGTCTTCACACGTGCTAAGCTATTCTTAGCTGATGCGGGTAACCTCTGAATATCTGACCGGCTAAATTTTTAATCAAAGAAACGACATAGCTCTGGTGCACACTTTCTCAATAAATTATTTTTTACCAATTTATCACGCATAATTACATTGATTTCGGATCCAATGTAACAACATCTTCACACGTGCTAAGCCTCTTGATGTTCTTGATGGACGCGGGTAGCTTCTGGATGTCTGACCGGCTGACTGGTACGGGCTCCCCAGACCCTCGAGGCTTAGAGCCGGACAGAGCTCG
Organism: Congeria kusceri; assembly: GCA_027627225.1. NCBI lineage: Eukaryota > Metazoa > Mollusca > Bivalvia > Myida > Dreissenidae > Congeria > Congeria kusceri. The sequence goes on from CM051026.1 coordinate 48,406,249, forward strand.
GTAGGTTGTGATGGTCGGCATCTGGTTAATGGTCTCATTCTGAAACATGTTCATTGACACCGATCAAAATCTCATCTGTGTATCTTCATGCATGGTATTCTGGGTATTTAAACTACTTTCTTATCGGTTCTATTCCAAAGTTAAACTTTTAAGTCGGCTATTTGCCCATGTGCAGGACAACAGTTAATATGATACACTCCATAACTGTAACTACAACTCCGGGAGTCGGAGTTATGCCTGACGGGGCATAACTCAAGAACCATACAAGCGATTATGCCAAAAACCAAACTTACCCCTCCTTTTATGCCTACTAAAGTTTCATAATGATTGCACAAAAATTTCTAATGTTATTGTCTGCACAAGGCTTTTTTTTTAAAAGGAACATAACTCAAGTACGTTAACGGCACTTATGCCGAAATTTGGACTTAATCTTTCTTTTATACACACTAACACTTTCCAAAAGTTTCATTATGATTGCACAAAGACTTCTCAAGTTATTGTCTGCACATGCCTTATTAATTTTGAACTTTTTTTTTAAGGGGCATAACTCAAGTATTATAAGAGCAATAATGCTGAAAAACGAACTTAACCTTTTTGCCTACTAACACTTCCCTGAAGTTTCCTTAATGATTGCACAAAAACTTCCTCAAGTTATTGTCTGCACAAGCCTGATCTGAACTATTTTTGTTTAAAAAAGGGGCATAACTCAAGTACGATAAAAGCAAATATGCCGTAAATCAAACTTAACCTTCCTTTAATGCCTACTAACACTTCCCTAAAGTTTCATAATGATTGCACAAAAACTTCTGAAGTTATTGTCTGCACAAACTCAAGGGAACGCCGCTGCCACCGCCGCCGACGCTGCCATAAGTAACCCCTATATTTCAGGCGACACAAAAATGGTAACTAGATATATTTAAATTTTTTCTTTACACAATGTCAACATTTCTTAATAAAATACTTTTTAATATCATTTAAGTTATTCGTTTCTGAACTATATTTCACCTCTTTACCGTCGCATATGTGTAAAAAAAAGTATAGAGATCTATGTATGCGATGTGATCTCTATGAATAGATTGGAAACATGTTAGTTAACACTCTATTATGTGAAGCTAGAATAAGACATCAAACATAGAATCCAACTGTTTCTTGTAATGTTTCTTTGTTCAAGTATGACTGGGTATTTTATGTTGTTTAAGTTGTTTGTTATATTTAGAAAGTACTGATGGTATAATTTTCATTTTTCCATTACTCTTTTGTAAAACCTGGTCTTGTTTTGTCAGAAAATCCAAATATAACTACATATTAAAAAAAAACATTTTATGTTAAACAATTTCCAAATAAACTTTTGTTTAATACTGATGCAAAAATTTATTGGTCAAATTTGTAAAATAAATTGCTGAAAAAATAAAATAATAAGCAGAATAAGCATGTTTAACATCCAGTAGTAAGGAGATCACGTTACCTTTGGTCGGTTGGCATTGGATGGGATATACGAAGGGTCATTGACCACTCGCTGGTCCTAGAGAAATACAACAACAGAGTCACAACATAGTAAACACAACATGAACGTTTTAAGACGCAACATAAAAACTGAAGGTCCAACACAGAGGTTTTGACATAATGGCAAACAATAACACTACAATGGGTTTTTTGTATGGAATATAAGTGGTCACAACAAAACTGACACAACATAAGTGTCTCAACGTAAGTTCTGAAGGCCCAACGGAACTGTTTTGTATCACAACAAAAATTGAACAGTATAAAGCTATTACGTACAGGTACGAGTTAAGTGTCACAATATTACTTACACAGCATAGAGAATTTATTTACACGTAAAAAAAAGATAGAAGTCACAACATTAATAGCACTGTCTGAAGCTTTTGTCACAATACTGAAGTTGATTGTCACAATACTGAAGTTGATTGTCACAATACTGAAGTTGATTGTCACAATACTGAAGTTGATTGTCACAATACTGAAGTTGATTGTCACAATACTGAAGTTGATTGTCACATACTGAAGTTGATTGTCACAATACTGAAGTTGATTGTCACAATACTGAAGTTGACTGTCACATACTGAAGTTGACTGTCACAATACTGAAGTTGATTGTCACAATACTGAAGTTGATTGTCACAATACTGAAGTTGATTGTCACAATACTGAAGTTGATTGTCACAATACTGAAGTTGATTGTCACAAACATAAATGTGTAATAAAGTAAAATGTATAAGAAATATTTCTGTAACAATTTAAGTTATTATAACTGTCACAACATCATTTACAAGATATATTTGTAGTGTTTTAAAGCCGAATCCATAGAATATAATTCAATACATCTTAAATTGGAATAAATCTAACGAACGTTACTGACATTTATTGAACTTAAAACTGTTTCTTATTTAAGAAAGGCATTTTGTAATGTCTATGTTCGAAAACCCTTGGTACGAACGGAATATACACTAATGTACATGCTGATTTACTCCAGAGGCATCACCAGCTATCGAATACAAACAACTATACGATAAAAATAAAACGTTACCAAAACATTATTATTATACCTTTTTCAATGCATTTTTTTTACTTTGATTGGTAATATGTCCATTAGAAATGATTTCTGCAGTTTCATTTTTATTAACATATTCTGGACTGCTTCTTTAATAACAATATAAATGTCATTTACAGGTACTACATATAAAGCCCAATGTCACAACACAGACAGGTTAGCTCAGGTGAGCTAAAAAGCTTGTGACATAGGAAATTCTGAAATAATATGAGGGGCGTCGTGGGAAAGCCAGTCTTAATGCATGTGCGTAGTGTCGTCCCGGATTAGCCTGTGCAGTCCGCACAGGCTAATCCAGGACGGCACTTTCCGCCGACAGAGGATTTATGTTTAGAAGAGACTTCCTTGAAACAGAAAATACCACTTTACGCACAAACATTAAGACCGGTTTTCTCACGACGCGCCACATATAAAAGAGGTGTCAATATGAACAATTAGGTGACAAGTGCTATTGTTATTGTCCAGTCCTTTGTGAATGGGGGGAGCCCTTTGAATTGTGAAAATTAACACTCTAAGAATATATTTTGTGAAAAAAACAACATTTCAACCTGTTTTTGTATGAAGTTATTCTACCAGGAATATATTAGACAATTTGGAACCAATTTTAATTGACTTTGTATGTATTATATGCCTATAGATATAAAAATTGTAACCAGTCTAGACAAAAACCGTTACTGGAACAAAAATAGCAGTCAAAATGTAAAACATAAACTTGCTAGCAATTGTGAATTTTAGTGGAAACATTTGTAAAAAAAGACAATTGTTTACTTTGTGAATGGGGCCAAATTTTAGCCCCTAATTGGCTTAAAAAAACCACCATTGCAGGCTTTCTGAGTACTTGCATAGATATAAGTATGGGGCCCCTTTTTTGTCAGGGGAAACCCTGTGACACAATGAATAAAGGACTTGCTGAGTACCTGCATATATATAAGTATGGGGTCCCTGTTTTGTCAGGGGGGACCCTGTGACACAATGAACAAAAGACTTGCTGAGTACCTGCATAGATATAAGTATGGGGTCCCTGTTTTGTCAGGGGGGACCCTGTGACACAATGAAACAAAGGACTTGCTGAGTACCTGCATAGATATAAGTATGGGGTCCCTGTTTTGTCCGCTGATCCACTCGTCAGCACTGAGGGAGGGGATGGCACTAGCAGTTGGCGGGAAGATGTCGTCTTGGAACACGTTCGACTTGAAATGTAAGCCACAATGCAAATAATGTAATGCACTTGCAAACAAGAATCAAGACCCATATTCACCTACCCATTCTTAGACTTAAGATGTAAGAAATATAGACTCAAGATGTAAGAAATATAGACTTAAGATGTAAGAAATATAGACTTCAGATGTAAGAAATACGGAATATTACGCTAGTCAGTTGTTCCAAGTGTATGTATCAGTCGAGTGGCTTGTGTGATGACGTATCACATGAGAGACAGAGCCTCGAGTGTGATACCAAATAACGCAAGCCACAAGACTAATACATACTCTTGGAACAATTGACTAGTGTAATATTTCTTTTATTATATTATACCACGATAAACTTCAATGTGCATTTACCTTATTCTATTTGATTAAAAACAACAATAATGACTAATCACGGTAGGTATAGATTATATTTGTTTACATAACTCTATGATGATGTCATTAAAAAAAGTAGTTCAGCTAGTATGGTAATACGGGATCGGAAAAATAGCGAGTAGCATAATACGGGATTTTGTTTCTGGCGACATGTATTTTACCGATTGATAATGCATGTATTTTATTAAGATTTTAAACAGGTATATTATAATAATGATTATTCATTTATCACATGCTATACCTTGTTTTCTGTGTAATACAGCCATTATGAATATTTTTTTCTTACACATGTTTAAGATAACTTTTTGAGCATTTTCGTTGGACCAATCGCAATACGTTATTTTGGTTAAATGACGCTGACAACATGAAAGGACGTCACATGAAAACACAACTTTTAGGATTTATCAAGATCGTTTGGTAAAATAAAATGTTTTTTTTTTTTTTAAAAGCATGTGCTAAAAAAGATCTGACATTTGAATTCTAGTTGGTCTTCGCCAATTCTGATTTTAGCAATCATTATTTAGAATAATTTATTGATGACTTAAGCGACAGTAAATCCCAAAATGTTTTCGAAAGCACAAGCATATTGTACAGAGTCTAAGTCTGTTCTTTATTCTTAAGTCTAACAATTGGTTGGTGTCACTGAATATGGACACAGAATTTCAAGATGTTAATTTTCTTTTTTCTTTCATAGAAATCTTGAGGATAAATATGAATTCATGATTTAAATTAAAGTTCTTTTATCAGACAACTAGATAAGGTGGACCACAAGATATGCACTGGCAATCATGGTGACACATTTAGGCAGAAAGTTTCAACCTTCCGCGAAAACATGGAAACGAAACAGACCCATATATGTTATCCGACTGTAGACTGTTAAAAGTGTAAATATGTAGAAATGTCCTATTTAAAACATTTTTATTACAGTAAGAGGCAGAAAAAAAGAAACAAAGTTCAATTCAAGCCAGCTGGAAATACACTGTACTTTTTCTATGGACCTAATTGGGTGCCTTCAAAATCCTCCCTGTATATCTACTGGCTTTTTTGTAATATATTTTCTGGGCTCATGGTATTTGAGAATTACAGTCTGGTACAGTAACCTTTAATTTTGGGGATCATGTACTTTTTATGACATCTTTCAACTTTAATTATGTGCAAAAACATGTTTCAATGTACAATCAAATATTCAGTAAATGTTACCCTTATTTGTGTTGACAGAAACCTGTACTTTAATCTTAAACAAATATGTAGTGTTTACTTTCTAATTATAAATGTCAGGCCATGTGGGTTTTTTTTAAACTTGTGATTTTCAGTGGTCGTTTTTCCACCAAGTATCAGCTCATAAAATGTCAGGTAAATTTTATTAAAACTTTGTGTAGTTTCACCACTGGCCTTGCTGTACAAGATTCCAAATTTGTTTCATTTTTTCTGCCCCTTACTGTATCTTCATGAAAAGTCTGCTACATTACATTACTCTGTTGCTTTTCTTTCACACTATTAATTAAAAAGCTAACTATTTTTCCAAACAAAAGTACATTTACCCCCATAAATTATAGACTGAGTGTACATTTACTCCCATAAATTCTGGGGGTAAAAAACCTATATGGAGCACTGTGTACACAATAGGTTTACGAGGAATGAGTTGTTTATGAGATGTTGTTGCTGTTTTTCAGTTGAAAGAATAAAACTCTGAGAACTTTAATCATGATCCTGATTATCATTATCAATTTCTACTTGAATAATAATAGTCTTCCATCATGGACAAACAAGAGCTATCAGAGGACAGCATGCTCAACGTTTCTACTTCAATAATAATAGTCTTCCATCATGGACAAACAAGAGCTGTCAGAGGACAGCATGTTCAACGTTTCTAGTTCAATAATAATAGTCTTCCATCATGGACAAACAAGAGCTATTAGAGGACAGCATGCTCAACGTTTCTACTTCACTAATAATAGTCTTCCATCATGGACAAACAAGAGCTATCAGAGGACAGCATGCTCAACGTTTCTACTTCAATAATAATAGTCTTCCATCATGGACAAACAAGAGCTATTAGAGGACAGCATGCTCAACGTTTCTACTTCACTAATAATAGTCTTCCATCATGGACAAACAAGAGCTATCAGAGGACAGCATGCTCAACGTTTCTACTTCAATAATAATAGTGTTCCATCATGGACAAACAAGAGCTATCAGAGGACAGCATGCTCAACGTTTCTACTTCAATAATAATAGTCTTCCATCATGGACAAACAAGAGCTATCAGAGGACAGCATGCTCAACGTTTCTACTTCAATAATAATAGTCTTCCATCATGGACAAACAAGAGCTATCAGAGGACAGCATGCTCAACGTTTCTACTTCAATAATAATAGTCTTCCATCATGGACAAACAAGAGATATCAGAGGACAGCATGCTCAACGTTTTCTAATACTTTTCAGACTTACAGGCATTTTTTCTAAAACAAACTGTTTGGATAGTAGAGGCCAATTAAATAAAGTTCATTTTATTCTCGAGTTACTGAGTGGAAAGCATTTATATACTTTTCGAAACAGTGACCTTGACTTCTTCCCCAGCCACCCCATATGCAACCTTATGAAATGTCTCGCTATATGGTATCTATAAATGCAACCTCATGAAATGTCTCGCTATATGGTATCTATAAATGTCTCGCTATATGGTATCTATAAATGTCTCGCTATATGGTATCTATAAATGTCTCGCTATATGGTATCTATAAATGCAACCTCATGAAATGTCTCGCTATATGGTATATATAAATGTCTCGCTATATGGTATCTATAAATGTCTCGCTATATGGTATCTATAAATGCAACCTTATGAAATGTCTCGCTATATGGTATCTATAAAAGTCTCGCTATATGGTATCTATAAATGTCTCGCTATATGGTATCTATAAATGTCTCGCTATATGGTATTTATAAATGTCTCGCTATACGGTATCTATAAATGTCTCGCTATATGGTATCTATAAATGTCTCGCTATATGGTATCTATAAATGCAACCTCATGAAATGTCTCGCTATATGGTATCTATAAATGTCTCGCTATATGGTATCTATAAATGTCACGCTATATGGTATCTATAAATGCAACCTCATGAAATGTCTCGCTATATGGTATCTATAAATGCCTCGCTATATGGTATCTATAAATGTCTCGCTATATGGTATCTATAAATGTCTTGCTATATGGTATCTATAAATGTCTCGCTATATGGTATCTATAAATGTCTCGCTATATGGTATCTATAAATGTCTCGCAATATGGTATCTATAAATGTCTCGCTATATGGTATCTATAAAAGTCTCGCTATATGGTATCTATAAATGTCTCGCTATATGGTATCTATAAATGTCTCACTATATGGTATCTATAAATGTCTCGCTAAATGGTATCTATCAATGTCTCGCTATATGGTATCTATAAATGTATCGCTATATGGTATCTATAAATGTCTCGCTATATGGTATCTATAAATGTCTCGCTATATGGTATCTATAAATGTCTCGCTATATGGTATCTATAAATGCAGTTTCATTAAAATATTTTGATCCCGAGATGTTAAGTAGATACTGTTTTTTTCTAATTTTAAGATTTCAGTGACCTTTACCTTGACTTCACCCACTCCAAATGCAATCCCCAGTGAGGTATTGCCTGAGGGTAATCTATGTACAAAGATTCATTCTTGAGTTAGAGAGCGGAAATAAAAAGTTGATACCGCCACCCTACCTGCATTGACTGAAAAAAAAATGTAAGTGTAAAAAGGCCCATAATTTGACACATTTCAAACAAGAGTTACCAAAATTGGCCTATGGGTTTATCATAATATAAGGAATAAGTGTTTTAAGTTTTAATGAAATCCCTCAAGCCACTCCGGAGAATTTAGCTTATCGAAAACCTATCCAAATAGCTTATATGTAAAATTTCTAAGCGTAAAAAGGCCCATCACTTTGCCAAATTTCAAGTAGAGTTACCAAACTTGGCCTAAATGTTCATTTGAATATGGGGAATACATGTTTAAAGTTTGAATGAAATCCCTCCAGCCATTCCTGACACAATAGCTGACAGAAATGCTTGAACCTACATGTAGCTCGGATGCCGACGCTGATGCAGACGCCGACGCCGGGGCGAGTAAAATATCTCGCCTTTTCTTCTAAAAGTCGAGCTACAAATCTGTGAACTTTTTTCATACCCAACTTGAACTGAAAATGTTCTACCTTTTTTTGCGGGGAATACTTCTATAATTCTGTGGTAATAATGACCTTAAGATCCATTAATGAACAGGAATCTTCCACTAGTCATGACAACAATACCTACCAATTTTTTTTAACTTAGGCCTAAGGGTTCCACTGTTATTGCCCGGACAAGGAATTACAACTAATGGTCAATTTTGTGTCAATACCGACAGATTGACGGCCTGAAAACATATAAAATTACCTTCCTTGGAACTATCATGGATATTGGTTCTACAAAGTTCCGGGCTGCGTGCAGTTTATAGAATCGCATGATCTCACACTTGTTGATGTCACACCCTCGTTTGGGCATCACCCCTGGAATGAATGAAATGAGCAAACTGTTGCAAAACAAACTGGCTTCAAAGGCCCATTATGTAATTATATGAGGCGTGTCGTGGGAAAACCGGTCTTAATGCATGTGCGTTAAGTGTCATCCCGGATCAGCCTGTGCAGTCTGCACAGGCTAATCCAGGACGGCACTTTCCGCCTACATGGATTTATGTTTAGAAGAGACTTCCTTGAAACAGAAAATACCATAAAAGCGAAAAGTGCCGTCCTGGATGAGCCTGTGCGGACAGCACAGGCTAATCCGGGACGACACTTTACGCACATGCATTAAGACCGGTTTTCTCACGATGCGCCACATATATTCTTGCATAAAGGTCAGTGTCAATGTTTAGAGGAACCATGGCTACCATCGAGAAAGATTGGAAAATGTACAGGGCGATGCTCAAATAGAGCAGGGGGGTGGAAACAATCTGAGGAGAAAATGTACAGGGCGATGCTCAAATAGAAACAATCTGAGGAGAAAAAAAATGCTTAAACATGAGGTGTTACCATACATCAATATCACTTATTTTTCCTCTACTCTTACACATTAAATGCAAGTCTATAGGGTAAATTTGGCAGTTGTTGAAAACTTTGCGCAAATTTATGACACCAATGCTAGAAACCAAAACACAAACATTTCGCACCACAGATAATTTGCGTTGAACAGTATATTCTAACATGATACTCGCTGATTTGTTAGTAGACTAAAAACTAAATTGTCATTGTTAAACTACACAATAAACAACACAAAAAGAAGTTCTGATTCTGAGCACAGCATTGTAAAAAGTAGTTCTAGTTACAATTGCAAAAATATATGTCAAATCATGTTAGAATCGAAATAATTTTCGCACTATCGTTGTTTATCGGCCAATAAATAACTCTTGGTTGTTCTGATGCGTTCTAACGCCCTTGTAGTTTAATTAATACACATCAGAACTCTAAATAGTTTTTTACTGGCCGAAAAACAACTCTTTATCGAAAAAAAATTCTTAAATAAATTATTTGTTCTTGATACATACCGATACCTCTCTGTGGTGAGGAGGACCCGTAGTTGTTCAAGTAGTGACAATACGGCTTTTCTGTTGTCATCTCGAAGTAACGAATATTCCCATCGCCCTTGAAACAAGGGGGATAACTATTACTGATAGTGACATAAGTCTTTCAAATGCGATCAACTCTGGAGTAAATAAGGAATATGCATTGAAAATGGTAACTTCCTATTAGAGCGAAAAACAATAACTGTGTTCGTAATAATTATGGTGGTTACAATAAAGGGAGAAAACTATGTTTTACTTTCTTGACACACAGTACAATATTTGTATCTGGCTAGTTTCAGCAAAGGGAAACAACTTTGATTTTTACTGCCAAGGTAGACAACTATGACTTTGTTGTTGTTATGGGAGACAATTATAATTGTTTTATTGCAACAGGTGAAAACTATGATTTTTTATTGCAAAATGAGAAAACAGTAATTTTTTTATACACAAAAGGAAGACAATCCTTTTTATTGCAAAGGAGAAAACTATGATTTTTATTTTTTATTACAAAGAGAGATAACTGAGATATTTTTGCTAAGGGAAACAACCATATTTTTTATAGCAAACGGAGACAACAATAACTTAATTGCAAAGGAAACAACTATAATTTTGTATCGCAAAGGCAGATAAATATGAATATTTGTTCAAAAGGGGACATTTGCTTTATACAGCTTTACAGAGAGCTTTTACCTTTCCTGCCACAAAGACTATTTTTGTATCGTGATCGTAATAAGGCAATAGAATTCCATTAGAACTGTCTAGACTGCGTCTGAAGAGGTCTTGAGACATATTTCTCTGAAAGGAGAAAAGGTTATGTGACCAAAATAATATGATGAACATTGAAAAGTGTTAGTTCCCATCAACATTATGTTGTTTGTCAACAGTGACTAAGAAAACGTCTTTATCATCTGAACTTTTTCAACAGATTGCTTACATATTTGCTAATCTATTATCTATGAAAATGTAATACTGGAAGACACTTTTTAATTATTTGTTTTTTGTTATTGCTTTTTGTATTTTGTCATCACATTCAAATAAACGCTTGTATTTTTCTAGTCTGTTTCGTTTTCTTTTAAAAAAGTGAGTGCATATTGGTAAAAACCTTAATTTTTACATTGGTTATCTGAAATGGATGCAACTTTTGCCTGGGGAATTAAATTGACACATACTTTGTTTACACATGCAAAAGGGGAACAAACCCTGAATGTTACATTCCAACATTCCAATTTTCAACATTGAGTTTAGTTAATCAGCAAAAACTGCACTAAAATAAATGCAAATTTCGTTCGACATATACTCGCCCACAGAATACATTCAATAATTTTTCTTAAAGATACCGGGCTAAAATTAGCTACATTACTTACAATATCCCAGATGGCTATCTCGCGCTCCCCAGTCCGATTAAATCCGGTACAGAACACCCGTCCCAAATCGCCCAGGTAGACGCACTTGGACGGTCGAATACCTTGGAAAAGTTCTTTAGCCTCCTGGAAAAAAGACTTATTATGTCAGATACGTTCAGTGATAGTTTAAATCTGGTACAAACCACCTGTCAGATATCACCCAGATAGACGCACTTGGATGGATGAATACCTTGGAAAATATATTTTGCCTCCTGAAAATAGACTATCATGTCAGAGACTTTCAGTCATTAGGTGTAAAAAAAAAATATGTTTGTTTCAGGTTACCCGACCTACCCTAAAAAAATGCCCAGACCCTAGAACATTTTATTTTGGGTTTGACAGATTGATTTTTGGTTTATTGACCTTTTTCAATAATTAAGTGTGTTTTTGGATAAATAAGTGTTTTGTTTTGATAGTATCCGCTTATAAACAATGTTTAAGGATATAACTGATATGTTTTGAATATTTATTCAGTTTTAGAGTCTTTAAGTTGACCACTTACCAAATAAAAAAATAAAAAAATAAAAATAACAAATCCCGACCTACCTACCCAAATTTTTTTGGGCATGTAACCTGAAACAAACATATATTTTCTGTTATCACCTAGCTAGACACTCTTTGATGGATAAATACCTTGGAAACGCTCTTCGGCTTCCTGGAAAAAAGACTTTATTATGTCAGATACTAATTTATTTTTTTTATATTGCCAGTCAATAGGCAACATAACAAAGAACAAAAGATGGCTATTGCTTGACTTACAATGCTATGAACAAACAAAAATAATCAAATGAGGCATGTCGTGGGAAAATCGGGCTTAATGTGCGTAAAGTGTCGTCCCGGAATAGCCTGTGCGGACTCCAGGACGACACTTTCCACCTACAGTTAATTTATGTTTAGAAGAGACTTCATTGAAACAGAAAATACCATAAAAGCGGAAAGTGCCATCCTGGATTAGCCTGTGCGGACTGCACAGGCTAATCCGGGATGACACTTTACGCACATGCATTAAGCCCGGTTTTCAAACGACGCGCCTCAAATTTATTCTACATTAACAAAACTGGCAAACTCCAAATTGCTAAAAATACAGGAATTCTTAATTTTCATCTTTCTGTTCAGTCACAATCTAATATGAAACTTACACATTTTTTTTTTTCAATGAATATTAAAAACTTTGTTAATTTACCTGATATGAATTTATTTTGTTACTTTCATCTGCTTATTTTGAAAACACTAAACGTGAAAAAAATGGTACAAGCACACTGAAAAATGGTACAAGCACACTGAAAAACGGTACAAGCACACTGAAACTTCAATGTTTAATTCAATTTATACGGCAAGAATGCACCTACCAATATTTCCCCCCAGGGGAGCAGCGGCGGGCATATATGGGACTTCATACTGAAAGCAATTCCCGACCGGGTGGGGAATTAAACCCCAAACATTCAAATTAGTCAAATTTCCCTGGGTCAGCCCGCTGCTCTCCCACTTGGGGAATATATTGATAGGTGCAAAAGGAAGACATCAACTCACAGACACACTGGTTCCCACACGAGGGTCAATGATTCTCAGCAGCTTATCCTTGCACGTTGTGGCAAACAGGGAACCATCCCTGTTCCAGGAAATAGACTGAATCAGGTCATCATGGCAACTCACTATGTTGACTGGTTCCGCTGTTTCTATGTTCCATATGATACACTGCAAACAGAAACAAAACATTCAATATTTTACTGCAAATAAAAAATTCATGGTTGAGCATGAAACAATCTGATACAGAAATGTTAAGCAGATATAACAATTTCACAATCAAACCTCAAATAATGTTCTAGATCTGGTTGTCATAGCAACTAACAATGTTGACTTGTTCTGCTGTTACTATGTCCCAAATGATTCACTGCAAAAAAAAAAAAACTGACAATGTTGACTGTTTCTATGGTCCATAGGACAAACTACAAACAGAAACAAAACTTATCCTAAATTTTACTAGAAATGCATTAGATCTTGTTGTCAAGCAAACTGAGAATGTCAAACAGAACTAGAATTTTCCTGAAATCAAAATATTGGCTGGTTGCATATTACATAGAGAATACTCGGTTAGTGTTGAATACAGATAAGTTAATTTAGTGAGGCTTAGAAAACCTAAACCCCAAGCCTTGTCGAGTGGTTTAGGTTTTCGTGCCCAGCAAATAAATGTATCTGTATTCAACACTTACCTGGTATTCTATTTATCCCATCATTTTCTGTCTTTATTTCGAACACAAACGAACGAAAATTGCTAAATAACACGAAAAACATCACAAAAATGTAAAATGACGTCATTCTAACGCGCGTGTTTGCTGTATTCCACAAGGTGGAATACAGATAAGTTTATCCCACAGGGTGTTATTTCGTCAATGCAGACATGATGATGTGATAAAGTTATTTATTGAACATGTCAATTTTATTGCTGCTGCATTTCCAATCATAAGAACAATTACTTTCATCTATGTTACATTGGGCATCTAACTATACATGTAACTATATGTGTGAGCGTTCAAAAAATGGATGGTATGACTCTAAAAGGCAAAGCATTATGTATTATCCATAAATGAACACTGATTATCTCCCTTCCTTTGCTGTCAACCAAGATTAGCTCCCTTGCCATGCTGTTCATCCCTTATCTTATAGTCCATCCTTTTTTACATTGCAGTAAAGACCATGCTTGCCTCCCTAACTTTTTTATCACCAACATTTACATTCATAACCTGGCATGCAAGAGTGTTTATTACACTTACATTGCAGTCAAAAACTTACCTTGTAGTCAGCCCTGATTACCTTTCTTACCTTGTAGTCAACCCTGATTCCCCCTTACCTTGTAGTCAGCCCTGATTACCTCCCTTACCTTGTAGTCAGCACTGATTACCCCCCTTACCTTGTAGTCAGCCCCGATTACCTCCCTTATCTTGTAGTCAACCCTGATTACCTCCCTTACCTTGTAGTCAACCCTGATTACCTCCCTTACCTTGTAGTCAACCCTGATTACCTCCCTTACCTTGTATTCAAGCCTAGTTACCTCCCTTACCTTCCAGTCAGCCCTGATTACCTCCCTTACCTTGTAGTCCACTCTGATTACCTCCCTTACCTTGCAGTCCACCATGATTACCTCCCTTGCCTTGTAGTACCTTTATAACCTTTAATTTGTAGTCAACCCTGATTACCTCCCTTGCCTTGTAGTCAACCCTGATTACCTCCCTTACAATACAATCAACCCAGATAACCTCTCTTACCTTGTAGTCAAGACCAGCACTAAGGATGACATTCTCTGCCGTGGGATGCCACTCTATGTAGCCAACCCTGCGCCCATGACCGTGGAGGTCCACCCGCCAGTCTGTCAGGTTAGACAACAGCCCCCCTTCAGGGATCTCCCACACCTTTACCTAAAAGGGAATACAAGATTTTTAGTACATTTCTGTATCAGGGGTGGAATTTCGCTAATTTTTGTACAGTGTAGTTTTCTTAAGGACTTGGTGAAAAAAAATAATCGGAAATTTTTAATTTGCCAATCTGTGAAAAGGTCCTTTAACGAGGTCAATGAAATCAGCGTGGTTTTTTTTCACCTTTGGGGGAAAGGTGGTAGGGCCCTTCAGGCGGGCAAATTTACGACAAAAGGGGATTATTTTTTTTATAAAAGCATTATTACGTGTTTATATTCTACTTTCTGATAAAACATTAACAAATAATAACATATGAGGGGTTTCCAAAATGTTTATGTACTAATAGTTCGGTTAATTGTTTTTGTGTACAAAGTTCATATATCTCACATGGTTGGAAATAATATTTTATTTTCTACTAAACTCAATAAAAAATAAAACGCGATCATTCCATATGCACTTGGTAATTACATTTGAGTTACTCCGGTAAGGCTGTACCGGAGCACGCTAGTTTTTCGTTGAAAAGACTCGTTTTAGTTCAAATAACATACAAAACACACAACCACCAAATGTCAGGGAAACGTTGTCCTATGTATAAATGACGTCATATGAAAATATGACGTACTTTGGATATGATAAACAGTTGTTAAAAAGTCCCATTTACGACCACATTAAATCTGAGCGGCAACAAAAACAACAGCTGTCGGAGGACAGCGCGCTCCACTTTTCTTGTGTTTGTCAGAGTTACTGGGTTTTTTTAATATAAAACAAGAAACATAGAAATACCACGAAAACCAAATGTTTACAATGAAATGCATTAACGTCAGCACATCCATAAAACTTTTAGTAATGGTAAACTTGACCTTGACCCCACCCATCCCATATGCAATTCCAAGCGAGGTCTGGATATAAGGTATCCATTTATAAAGTTTTATTAAAATATCTCAATGCGTTCTCAAGTTATTGAGCGGAAACCATTTTTTTATTTTTAGTAACAGTGACCTTGAACCCACCCACCCCATATGCAATCCCAAGCGACGTCTTGATTTTATGTATTAAGTTTAATTTATACATCTCAGTGCACTCTCAGGGATATTGAACGGAAACCATTTTTTCTATTTTAGTAACAGTGACCTTGACCTTGACCCTAATTATCAAATTATTGAGCAGAAACCGTTTCTCTATTTTTAGTAACAGTGACCTTGACCTTGACCCCACCCACCCCATATGCAATCCCAAGCAAGGTCTTGATATAATGTATCTATGTATTAAGAGTTATTAAAATATCTCAATACGTTTTCAAGTTATTGAGCGGAAACCGTTTTTCTATTTTTAGTAACAGTGACCTTCACCCTACCCACCCCATATGCAATCCCAAGCGAGGTCTCGCTATAAAGTATATATGCTTGAAGTTTCATTACAATAGCTCAATCCGTTCTTGAGTTAGAGAGCGGAAACGAAAAGTTTAGAAACTAGCTTACCCAAAAACTTTAACCTGTTCATATAGCTTAAATGTAACATTTCTAAGTGTAAAAGGCCCATAATTTTGACAAATTTCAAACTAGAGTTATCAAAATTGGCCTATGAGTTCATCTGAATATAGGGAATGAGTGTTCTAAGTTTGAATGAAGTCCTTCAAGCCATTCCTGAGAAACCAGCTTGCAGAAAAACGTTAACCTTTCCATATAGTTATAATGTAAAATTTCTAAGTGTAAAAAGTCCCATAATTTTGACAAATTTCAAAATAGAGTTACCAAACTTGGCCTATGAGTTCATTTTAATGTGGGGAATAAATGTTTAAGTTTGAATGAAATCCCTCAAGCCATTCCTGAGAAACTAGCTTACCGAAATTTTTTAACCTAGCTCGGACGCCGAAGCCGGGGTGAATAGAATAGCTTGCCTTTTCTTCGAAAAGTCGAGCTAATGACATCTAAAGAACACTTAGAATTCCTCGCACTGACACAGTTTCATAGCGACATTGGGAGACATTTGACTACTAAATTGATACAGCAAGAAAGAGGCAAGTGTTCGGTGTCATGGAAACTGATATTTTAGTTGCACAAACGCTTTAGTGAAGTAAGAATGCGTCTGAAAGACAATGGCCATTCTAGAAAATTAACGTCAGTCAGAAAGATGCAGACGTCAAATTAAGACCCTCTGACTATCGACAGACCTTTGAAAGTCCATATGCTGCAACTGTCTACACTCAGAGCATAGGCGCCATACATAATGTCGCCACTAAACAACAGTCAATAGTAGAGGTTTAAGGAATCTGTATTTATAAAATTATCACACAGATATAATTACTATATTAAATTTAGTATATACTAAATTCGGTTTAAAAACCAAAACCATTTTAAATTTTAGTTGATTCAGATGGTATCGCAGCGACTAATAGAAATGCATTTCAGAGTAAGAGACTGGAAATTGCAGACACATACCAACTGTGTTATTTGTCAGTTTTCAGCTGGCTTGTTCTGTCATGTGATTCACATAAAGTGGATTCATAGACACAAGCATTGAATATAGTGTTTTCAGTGATAGTATTTTTAGAAATGCCAAATGTTGTATGGGTAAAACAAAAGCAATGTCTTTGACATTCATCGATGACATTACATTACAAATGTTAGCCCCAAATTGGCCCTAAAAAAATACTGGAAATCCAGATACTCACCGTGTTATCTTCTGAACCCGAGGCTATAATACTGTCCCGGAATGGGCTCCACTTGATATCCAGGACGTTGCCCGCATGCCCGCATACCTTCGGGGCACCAATGTCAACACGACCAGTCTGAAATGCGACTTAGTATTTAAGTAACAATGTCTACCCGTTTATAAAATTATTCATGATTAATAAAATGATATATGTTCAGGAAAGGCTTCATACTAAACATATCTTTAATACTGACTCATTAAAAAAAACAAAAACAATTAATGTAAACAGACCTATATGTGGTATAGTCCCAAACTTTTACAGTTTTCACAAATTCACTACCGGTAAGTTTTTGCTAAGGAGCTTTGTTACAAATTTGTGAAAATGTGCCCAGGTTTTTTTTTGTGACAAAGAGATTGGGTAATTTTAGAAACTTTAGGAGCATAATTCCAGGGCTGAGCATAAAACTATTGTATCTGACAGAAATGTTACGCAGATAGAACAGTTTAACGCCCAACCCTCGAAGATAGATCTTTCTCTACAGAAATGATTGTTTTTCCATACCACAAGTACATAAGCACTAAACTTAAGTAGTCAATCAGTGGCCAAGAGGTAACACACTGGCTTTACAACACAGGGGTTGTAGGTTTGAGTGCCGCTACACCTACACCTACTAACTTTTTCATGAGGCGTTTAACCGAGTTGCAGTGTCCTAGGTGCTTCACATCAGGTACTAAATGACTCAGGGTCGCCGTTTAACCGAGTTGCAGTGTCCTAGGTGCTTCACATCAGGTACTAAATGACTCAGGGTCGCCGTTGAACCGAGTTGCAGTGTCCTAGGTGCTTCACATCAGGTACTAAATGACTCAGGGTCGCCTCTGGAACGGGGCATCTCTTGCATCTTGCACAATCCCCCGTAACCCAACTAAAAAGTCTTCTAGGGCGATGGCCATATGGGAGAATTGTTTGTTTGTTTGGATTTTTCACTGTTTTAAACAGCTTGTTTGTCATATCACGGTGGTCATATAACCTACTCACACTTTTCCTGGGCAAGCTTAGCCGATCTAAGTGGTTTACCAGTACTCAGCGCTCATACCTATGTCAGTAACTGACGATTGCACTACTTGAATCAGAGGTAGGGGGAGAATGGCCATAGAACTAATTTCATGACCAATCCCCACACAAGTTATGTGGCTGGGCTGCGGTTCAAACTCACGATCCCCATATTGACAGTCCAGTCTCAACCAACTGACCTAGCCGGGCATATGGAAGAAACTCCTGGTGCACTCGATATAAAAATTCACCACACACACACACAGTTACTTTATCACATACCCGAGCAATAGGAAGGACCACAAACGCCCCACCCCCGGCCGATTCCGTCACCACCGCTAGGTATTTCGGGTTCACTGCGCAGAAGTTGCTATCATGGGCATTGCGTGTGAGTCTGATGTTCTCGTAACACTTCTCCTTCCGGTGCGCATCTCCGTAAATGTGCCGGAACTTTGAGGAATGAAGCCGGAAAGCCATCTGAGAAAGAAAATACACTTTTGTTATGCCCGAGTTTGTTGATTTTTAGTTTCTCCGATCCGCTGACCTGATTTTTCTGCACATACAAAAAAATAAAAATTGGAACAAAACCAATGTTGTTATAATAATAAACCAACAATTTATAAAACTAGAATTATCATATGAGTGACGGATTTACTCCCACAATATGGCCTTGTCACAAGACTATGGCATCCATTCGAAAGACATGGACAGAGAGAATGCTTTAATTTGAGAATGGTAAACAGTGTATTTGGAAAAATTTAATTTCAATACAAGCCATAACTCTGTCAACATTTAGTGGGTTGTAACCAAAGTTGAACTTGATCTGTATTTTATGATGATACACCTATGTACCAAACAGAATTTAAATATGTGAAGCCTTTCATTAGTTATTGTTCATGTTTTTCGGGAATTTAAGTCAAAAAGGGGCCATAACTGTGTCAAAATTTAGTGGTTTGTAACCAAAGTTGAACTTGACCTGTATGTTATGATGCTACACATGTGCACCAATAATTATTTAAATATGTCAAGCCATTGTTGAGTTATCGTCAGGAAAGTATGATTTAGGGAATTTAAGTCAAATTAAGGGCCATAACTCTGTAAAAGTTTAGTGGTTTAATACCAAAGTCGAACTTGACAAATATTTTATGATGCTACACATGTATACCAAAAATTATTTCAATATGTCAAGCCATTCTGGAGTTATCGTCCGGAAATCATGTTTTTTATGGAATTTTAAGTGGAAAAGGGGCCATAACTCTGTCAAAATTTAGTGGTTTGTAACCAACATCGAACTTGACCTGTATTCTATGATGTTACACATTTGTACCAAAATTATTTGAATATGTCAAACCTTTCTTAAGTTATCATCCGGAAACCATGTTTTTAGGGAGTTTTAAGTCGAAAAGGGGCCATAACTCAGTCACAATTTAGTGGTTTGTAACCAACATCGAACCTGACCTGTATTCTATGATGTTACACAAGTGTACCAAAAATTATTTGAATATGTCAAGCCTTTCTTGAGTTATCATCCGGAAACGAAAAACCAACAGACCGACAGACCAGACCGACAAGCTCACTCCTATATACCCCCCCCCAAACTTCGTTTGTGGGGGTATAAATATTTAATTCCACTGATGCCTTATATTGGACATCAAAAGTTTTCAACTCACAGTTATAATCCGTAAGCATATATTTATTCAACGTTAATCATGTTGACATTCATGTCTATATAACAGAAGTTGCATTGAGTTATTTTTGTTATTGGCATGTGTATTGCGAAGAAAACGAGAGCTGTCAGAGGACAGCGCGCTCGACTATTCAAAGTATTTCAGTTGGTACATATTTTGGAAAGTGGAAGGGGCATAAATTTGTTTAAATACAAAACTGAGTTATGGCAATTATTTCATCAAATTATTCCAAGTTTCCAGTGAAAACCTTATATAGTTTATAAATTTTAAGACCTTGGAACAAAAACTTTAATCACAAAATCTATGTAAAAAGTAGACATACCTCTCTAAAAATACAAAACAGAGTTATGGGGATTGTTGAACCTGATGCTGGACTTGATGGAAAAGATATATTCCAAGTTTCAAGTGAATAACCTATGTAGTTTTCAAGGTACAAGATTTCTGAATATAAACTTTAACCAGAAAATCTATGTGAAAAAGGGGCGTAACTCTGTCAAAATACAAAACAGTTATGGGGAATGTTACCCATGATGATGCAGTTAATGACAAAGATGCATTCTAAGTTTCAGGTGAATAACTTGTGTAGTTTTGAAGTTATAAAACTTTTGAATATCAACTTTGACCAAAAAATGTGGAAAAGGGGCATAACTCTGTCAAAATACAAAACAGAGTTATAGGAAATGTTGCCTCTGATAGAGGAGTTGATGACAATGGTATATTCCAAGTTTTAAGTTAAAAAATATGTAGTTTTGAAGTAAAAAACTATTGAATATAAACTTTAACCATAAAATCTATCCATAGGACACGGATGCCCCCACATTTCGCTGGTTGTCACAAAACTCTGCTGATGGAAAAAATGCACCAAAATACCCAGGTGCACAAGTTCACATGCTGATGAATACGTTTATAAAGTTTCACCAGTCTAGCAGTTATACTTTTTGAGTTACACGCTACACAAATCCAAAAATTGTCGTTTTTTGCTAAAAAAAGGGTCATAACTCCACTGATGGCAGAAAACACAGCACCAAAAATATCCAGGTGCACAAGTTCACATACTGATTAATATGTTTATAAAGTTCCATCACTCTAGCAATAATACTTTTTGAGTTACACGCGACACAAGTCAGAATATGTCATTTTTTGCTTAAAAAAAGGCTATAACTCCGCTGCTGTCCGAAAAAACTGCACCAAAATACCCAGGAGCACAAGTTCACATGTTGATTAATATGTATTTAAAGTTTCATCACTGTAGCAGTAATATTTTTTGAGTTATATGCGACACAAGTCCAACAATGTTATTTCTTGCTAAAAAAAGGGCCATAACTCCGCTAATGTCAGGAAAAAATGCACCAAAATACCCAGGTGCACAAGTTCACATGCTGAGTAATATGTTTGTAAAGTTTCATCACTCTAGCAGCAATACTTTTTTAGTTACGCGCGACACAAGTCCCAAAAAAAAATTTGGCAAAAAAAAGGGCCATTACTCCGCTGATGCACAAGCCCCGTAGCCAATGAATATGCTTATAAAGTTTCATCACTACAGCAGTTATACTTTTTGAGTTATGCGAGACACAAAAATCCGACAGGCGGACGAAGGACGGACAAGGGCAAATCTATATGCCCCCCTCTAAAGGGCATAAAAAGGTTCAAATACACAACAGAGTTATAGGGAATGTTGCCTCAGACACTGGAGTTGATGACAAAGGTATGTTCCAAGTTTAAAGTAAATAACTTATGTAGTTCTGCAGTTACACAACTTTGGAATATAAATTTTAACCAGAAAATCTGTGCAAAAAAGGGGAATAACTATGACAAAATACAAAACAGAGTTATGGGGAACATTCACCCTGATACTGGAGTTGATGACAAAAGTATATTCAAAGTTTCAAGTGAATAACTTATGTAGTTTTGAAGTTACAAATCCTTTGAATATAAACTTTAACAAGAAAATCTATGTAAAAAGGGGCATAACTCTGTTAAATATACAAAACAGAGTTAAGGGGAATGTTGCCCCTGATACTGGAGTTGATGACAAAGGTATATTTCAAGTTTTAAGTGAATAACTTATGTAGTTTTGAAGTTACAAGACTTTTGAATAAAAACCAACCACTTCAGATGCGGACGCCTATGCTGACGCTGGGGGTAGTAGGATAGCTCACCTATTCTTAGAATAGTCTAGCTAAAACGGTTTTATAATATAATTTCATTTTTAATTTTATTTCTGACATCCAAAATGTCAGAGAAACAAAAAATAACTAGACATGTGTCCAAAAGACATGGATACCCCCACACTTCGCTGGTTGTCACAAAACCCTATGCAATTACTACAATCAGCTGCAATCATATCATATCATGTCCTATAAATGTAGGTAATAGAAAGCTGACCTAATAAGTTCAAACATTGTATTTACATGTACTTTAAAATTGATTTCTTCTGTTTATTTTAGAACTGGATTCTTATCGACATTTACTTTTCACTGTTTCAATGTAACCCAAACAGTACACTTCAGTCACATTAAATATTTGTTCTATGCAGGCATATGGATGGTTATAAAATGCTTAAAACAAACACAAAACATAATACTTACTGTTTTAGGCAGGTACATTCATATTTTAACAAGAGCTGTTTGTAAAACAGTTATACCCGCTCTAGGATAAAAGCAATCTTTAAAATATTAAGTTTGGTGAAGATTGGATGAAAACTGTTGGACATAGGGCGCGTAAACGGCTAAAAAGGATAATTCAAGGGCCATAATGACACAATTCCAAGAGCAATTTTGCTGATGTTTGGTTGATTATTGAACTTGGTTGAAGTACTATATCCACAAACATTTTCATGAAGTTTGGTGAAGATCGGATGAAAACTGTCAGACTGAGGGCAAAAACAAATGTGGTCGACCGACAGACCGACCGAACGTCATGGCCAACCAATATACCCCACCATCTTCGCTTGGGGGTTATAACTGGACAGCACTTCCAGGAGAGCGCACAATTCTCATAGATCGGTCAATTATAAAGGAGGCGCGTCGTGAGAAAACCGGTCTTAATGCATGTGCGTAAAGTGTCGTCCCGGATTAGCCTGTGCAGTCCACATTTAGTGCTAAGTAGTGCAGTCCGCAGAGGCTAATCCAGGACGGCACTTTCCGCTTTTATGGTATTTCTGTTTCAAGGAAGTCTCTTCTAAACATAAATCCACTGTAGGCGGAAAGTGCCGTCCTGGATTAGCCTGTGCGGACTGCACAGGCTAATCTGGGACTACACTTTACGCACATGCACTAAGTCCGGTTTTCCCATGGCATGCGTCAAAGGATCCTATAAAATCGCTAGATCCAGATGGTGATCCAGATCACCACCAAAATTTTATTATTTGATCATTGGCCCATTTCCAACCTTCTAACAAAGTACCTGAATCCCTTTTTAGAATTCAGATACCAGTACCTCACAGTAGTATAATATCTGGATATAAGTATCTGAATCCCTTTTTAGAAATCGGATGACAGTACATGTAGTATAATATCTGGATATCCAAACACCTGTGACCATCACTAAGTACATGTATAGGAATACAAGTAAAATTCCCGACATTTTCATCACAAAATAATCCAAGAACAGTAACTATTGATAAATGTCCAATAACAAATTAACCCAACACTTTCAGATCTGTAACTGATTTTGTTTTTTTGACAGCCAGATTTTGAAATGCATTTATCTTGAAATAATATACAAAGGATTAACAAATGAGCACATTGTAAGACAGACAAATTTGTAAAGACACTGAAATTGGCTCAATTTTCAATAAACACTAATCAAAATGAAATTATTAAAATAAACACAATTTTAGATGACCAAATTTGTGAAGGCACTCAAATTTGCACAGTGTTAAATAAACATTTGTCTAATTTAATCCAACTAAAATAATTAAATGAACACATTTTCGGACGGTTCAATTTGTTCTCACAGTTTTCAATAAACATTTATCCAAATTTTGAGATATCCATAAAGATAAAGTCTCTTGCACCCACCAAGCTAACAAATGTTTTTATGTGTGACCTTTTTATGATAATCGGTTTTCCACATGCTATCAGCTAATCTTTGCATATTTTTCAATACACTGCTTTATTTAGTGCTAAGTAGTGAAATATTGAAAAGTTATCAGTGAGATATATCCCTATACCACTCACAGTGAGGGACTACTTTTTTTAATTTTATTTTATGTGGACAATATTTGATTGTAGGTGTTGTCACCATTACTCATACAGAATTACCAAAAAGAAAAGTAGTAAACATTAATAACAGCAAATGTTAAGAATACCTCTCCGATATATTGAACTGCCTTGCCTCTTTCTTTCTCTTGCATTTTCCTCAGTCGTATTGAGCCAAGGAGACTAGTACAGACAATGTCTTGCGGGTACAACTTTTACCCACAAGGCATAGGAGCTGGTCACCTTGGTCCAAACTTTAATTTGTAGCATCAAAGGTATTTATTTTATCCTTTGCACTTTATTAATTCCCGCATACTAGATCTAACGTTACACTTGCAGTTGCACTTGTTGTTTATTGTTGCTGCGAACAGTAGTCTCCCTTTGTTTACATTATTGCTGTATCGCCAGTTCTCCAAAATGAAGAATCCAACGTAGTAATAACTTAGTTTGTGTGTATTAAGTTTGTATATCCAGTAATCACGCTTAAGTATTTAAGTATTCTAAGTGCTGTTGTAAGAAGTGTTCAGCGTTCTATTCTGCGCCATCTTGTTTTCTTCAAATTCTCGACCGAGCTTTAACCCAATTGTTAAATCCGAATAACTAATATAGAAAACATTGTATACGTATAAGTAATCAATGTCAGAACACTCTTTCACATTTTAACGCATCTACTAGTTTAATCGTCTTGAATTGCTTTCGAAAACACATAGTACGTTTGAATGTCGTGACTGTGTTAACTATTGTTTACATCATAACACGTATACTCACGCTATTTTTAGAAAGAATACTGACATTAGCATTAAATTAAAAAGAAAATTTGTTTGTTTCCGGTGTGGTAACGCGTGATATCATCACCGGAAAGGAAGACAATATTTTTAATTGTCTCCCTTTCCAGTGATGATATCATGCGTTATCACACCGGAAACAAACAAATATCCTCTATATAATATTGCAGACAGTGAAGTGCTGATTACTTTCCAAGACATTTTGCATTTATATTTTTGAATTTGTGATTTTAAGCTGTAAATAATGAAAAGATATGCATATATATATACTAACACTATTAAAATACTTTGAACAACCGGTAACTTATATTTTTCCCAATTTGGTAACAAAATTGCGGCGCGTCGTGAGAAAACCGGTCTTAATGCATGTGCGTAAAGTGTCATCCCAGGTTAGCCTGTGCAGTCCGCACAGGCTAACCCGGGATGGCACTTTCTGCTTTTATGGTAGTTTCTGTTTCAAGGAAGTCTCTTCTAAACATAAATCCACAGGCTAACCCGGGACGACACTTTACGCACATGCATTTAGCCCGTTTTTCCACGACGCACCTCAATTTCACAATCGGAAATTCCCAATCTGTAGGGTAATCTGTGCACAAATTGCTGGTTTAAGGCCCTGTAATACTGCAGCGAATAAGTCATTGCGAATGCGAAGCGTATGAAAAATGACCAAAATCCCACTCGTTCGGCATTCGCATCACTGCATTTCTCGTGTGTTCCTGTTCGCCGTCATTCGCTGGTACTCAATTCATTCGCGCGCAAAGTTTTGGACTGACCAAAATAATGTGAGCGATTAAATAAACGCTACTCAATCGCTTTCATTCGCTATACATTCGTTACTCAGTCGTTCCGTATTCGCCGCGTGCGCTTCTCAATCATTTCTTGTACGCTCCACATTCAGTGATACCCTTACCTAGCATATAGGGAGCAGGTGAGTAGCTTTTGCGTAGCGTTTGAGTTGCGATTAAAGCGATTGTGTTCCGACCAAGTAACGCACTTGCCGCTTCAGAGTATAAAAGAACAAGCATCCTCTGGATATCTCCATTGCAAATCCAGCCTTCACCGAGTACACATCTAAAACTATTGTCACCATGGAAGATCTAGCCAGAAGGGACCTTCTGCTTGCTTTAATTATGAATCAGCTCAATCTGCAGATACTGAATGTCCAACTCACCGTGAGAAGAAGGCTAAGAAGGAGGCAGCGTGCCCATTGGGTGAGGCCATGGATCATAAGAAGACCTCAACTTGGTGTGTTCGATCGACTCATGGTGGAGTTCAGGAGAGAAGATCCCACCTCTTTCCACAACTTCCTCCGCATTACCCCAGCTGTGTTTGATGAGCTGCTGCAGAGACTGGCACTGAGGCTGACGAAACAGGTTTGAAGTTGGCACTTACCCTTCGCCACTTAGCCTCAGGGGCAAGGTATGCTGATATGAAGTTTGCTTGGATTGTCCCCCACAACACCATCTCCATTGTGGTCCGTGAGGTCTGCCAAGCCATTGTAGACGAATACCTGGATGAGCTGTTGACGTGTCCCACTACCGAAGAAGGATGGAGAGAACTCGGAGACAAGTAGTGCCAGAAATGGAACATTTCCCACACCGTGGATGCCATTGATGGCAAACACGTAGCATGGAAAGCACCTCCAAAGTCTGGCTCAATCTAACATAACTACAAGGGGTTCTTCAGTGTCATCCTATTTGCTATGGTTGACACTGACTACCATTTCATGTGGGCTGATGTCGATGGAGCAGGGTCCTGCTCCGATGCTCAGATCTATAATGCTAGCGAGCTGAGGGAAGGACTCGAAAACGGCGATATAGCTGGCTGGCTGCAACCAGAACCTCCCCCGCGACACTCAAGATGTACCATACTTCATTATTGGGGACGACGCCTCAGAACATTCCTCATGAAACCATACAGCACCAAAAGGATGAGTAGAGACGAATGTATATTCAACTACCGTTTATCTCAAGCAAGAAGGGTGGTTGAAAATGCCTTCAGTGCCCTAGCGAACCGTTTCCAGGTCTTCCTCACCACCATGCAGCACCACGCAGAAACAGTAAAGCTGATCGTCAAGGTCTGCATGCTGCTGCACAATATCATGCGGACAAGGTACCAACAAATAGACCGGGATACCCCCAATGGCAACGTGGTGCCTGGTGCCTGGAGGCAGGACCAGAACCTGGTGGATACTGTGGAAGTGCAGGCACCAGAGAAGGCTGCAGCGAAACATCATCAAGCACTGGTGCAACTCCCCTGCAGGGTCCGTGCACTGGCAAGATAGCCTGATTGACATGTAGATGACGGAGAACTCTCACATGGATTACACGCAATACTGTTCATATGCATTATTTTGATTGACTCATTACACACATATTAGTATTTAGTTATTTTTCTATTGTATGAACATGTGTACTGTTAAATAAAGTGTGTATTTATTATTTGAATTATTAGTTGTAATAATAACATGTGATTGTCATATTAAATACTATTAAAATATTCTCTCTGTACGAGAAATTTATTTGAATAAATGTTTATTTTCAACAAGCTTGTAGCAGCCGACTTACGACAGAAGCCAGCTGATACAACCATGTTCGAACTACACTTACTATTAAATAATTATCTTGTGCGTTAGAGAATATGTTAAACATATGATTATTTTCAACATGCTTGTATAAGCTGACTTCTGACACTTTACCCCAGTAAACAAAGACAATCATGTTGGAATTAAACATATATTTTGTAAGTCTATCGTACAGACATATAAATATTTTAAAAACATATATGAATAAAATGGATGGGTGACCCATATTGTTGTGTGTTACCTGTTTTGTTGGGTGGATCTGCAGACAGGTAGGAATGTGATTGCTTTCAACCTGTATCCAACTCAACAAAACTGGCACACAACAACATGGGCCACCTTTCTATATTATGGCTAAAGAGCTAATGGTACGGTGAAAACTATTCATAGTTCACAAGTTATGAAAAATCTAATTAAATATAAAACATGATATAAACATTGTACAGCAAGACACTTGGACTGTAAACAATAAAACAACGTACAATACTGTACTGTTTTGTACACCTGATTCATAATAAACAAAGCAACAAGTTTTGTATCGAAACAAAACAACATGTACATAAAATAGCATCAAGCTAATGAAAGTAATCCATGCTATGTAGTGTATGGATGTGGGGTCTTCACGTTTGTATCCATGCCTGATATTCCAGAGAAAATCAGGGTCATGTCGGAGGACAGCAACAGTGCAGTTAAATTTCCAGTGGAGATGGCGGTGGCGGTTGCGGTGGCAGTGGGTGTCTGTCGTTGTGGCGAGTACTGTTGCTGATATTGAGGCTTAGGGTGGTACGGTGGCTGTGACGACTACTGGTACTGAGCTTGAGGGTGCCGTGCCGCGTTTAATTCGCCGCGATCAGACGCGGTACCCAAAACAAGGCACAATCGCTATGTATGTGCTACGCATTCGCTATGATCGCTACCCATACGCAATGCATTCGCAACACAAACGCAATGCATACGCTATCCATTCGCTACTATTAGCTGGCATTCACTCCCTTTTCGCTATAACCTTGATCGTTATCAAAATGCCAACGCACTACATTCGCTTCTCATACGGTTTCGTACGCTACTTAAATGCTTCTTATTTGCTATTCAATCGCTTTCAAACGCGATGCATGTTTCAATTTGAAAAGATTGTTTCATTCGCTCTCAAAATCATGGAATTTTTGGAGCGAAAGACAGCGTTTACGTTTATATTATATATATATTTATTTTTTTTATTCGCTCACTCTGTACGTTCGCAATGTGACAGGGCCTTTAGATGGGCCTTTTATCTTAAAGGGACTTGATCACAAATGTTTGCATTTTTACAAACATGCCATTAGATGTCTAAACTGGACAAACTCAAGCATGTGGACCTGTCTTATTAAACATTGCAGGGCAAATTTACATTACGATACAATTTGTGAAGAAGTATAAATGCTATGCACCAACATCTATGATTACTTTATTTTAGTAATTCTATTCATTTTCTTGGTATCTTTCACCTGTCCTTTATTTCAGGAACATACTGATCATAACTGTATATTCTTTTAAACTACAAAATTCAGTCATAACTTAAACTTGTCGTAAGACCTTTGATATTACAGGGCCCAGAACTAAAGAACTAAAAAAACATGTGCCGCCAAAGTGGATCGAACATACGACCTACGGAGAAAAAGTCTGATGCTCAAACTGCTCCGCCAATCTGATTTATATACGTGTCTATGTAATTTTTCCTTTATGTAAGTAATTCACAAGTTGTCAAAAAAGCAAAGTACTCCAAAATATTTGTTTAACATTACAAGCGCTTTATAATTTTATCCATTTCAACTGACGATTACTCATCAACGAAACATTCATTCCAATATATTTCTATGTCAGTAGTGCTATTTCGCTGTTGTATATACAGTTTTCTCCTTTATTTTTGGAATCTGTGACAAACATTTTGGAAAGTGTCAATTTCGACAATCTATGAACAGGTCCCTTCAACATGTGGCTGGAATTTCAATTTTTTCACACAATATTAATAATTTGATCTAAGATACCGTTTTCAACACATGAACATATTTTAGCGTCAAAAATATTTATAGATCTATCTGAAAAGAGAATATTAATAACAATTAATTTTGCAGCCCAATATTTACTGAGAAAAGAAAACCATGGTGAGTTGTTTCATATTTGAATCCCTTTTACAAAATAAGAAATGGCCAAAGAAACTATTTTCAGAACGTATAGGTCATACTTTTGTGTCACAATATTTACTACCCATCTAATCAACTGGTATTTCACAGGTGAGAAAACAAAACCATTTAGTGGTGGGTTGTTTCATATTTTACACATAATTACATACCCGGCTTATCTTCTGTAAATATTTACCCAGTGTCCCTAAACCAGGCTTGGCCTTCCAACTTTTCAATGAAGGCCACTGGCCAGTGATAACACGCAGAAAAGCAATTTATCAAAATGTGTTTGACAGTTACTTCCCCTTAAAATATATCGTGGGTTGAGCATTAAACATTTGTATCTGCATACCATTTCTATATAAGATACAATGAGGCGCGTCGTGGAAAAACCGGACTTAATGCATGTGCGTAAAATGTCGTCCCGGATGAGCCTGTGCAGTCTGCACAGGCTAATCCAGGACGGCACTTTCAACTTACATTGGACTTATGTTTAGAAGAGACTTCCTTGAAACAGAAAATACCATTAAAGCAGAAAGCGCCGTCCTGGATTAGCCTGTGCAGACTGCACAAGCTAATCCGGGACGACACTTTACACACATGCATTAAGTCCGGTTTTCCCACGACGCGCCACCAATAGTTTCAAAAACAAACCTTGATATTTAATATCATAGTTTTCTGCAGGAACTATTGTCCATAGTCAATACAGAAAAACAATTCATTCACCTTTGTGAAACATTGAAAACATTGGGCAACAGTTATGCGACCCATTAAAATAATTATATTAAATGGCATATCACTCAGCTAGAGTTTTCATCCATTTCTAACTATTCTACAATGTATCAACTTTGTATGATAACACGCAAAAACGAATTCATCAAAATGTGTTTGACAGTTACTTCCCCTTAAAATGTATTAAATATCATAGCTTTATGCAGGAACTGTTGTATTAGTATTAATTAATAATTGAACAACAGTAACTTTGTTTTCCCTTAAGCTACAGTCACACCAATGTCCCAGACTGTGCCGGATGATCCGGAACTAGATCCGGGGTCTGATCCGTGTTGGGTCCTTTGTTGACCATATTGGGTCCTTGATTGTCCGGGGTGGTCCTGCTTTATCCGGGCACTATCCCGGAAGTTTTACACATGCTTAAAACTACTGGGGTGGTCCGGGAAGTTCGATCAAACTGTGTTGGTAGGTGTAGCAGCCAGGTTGGTCCGTGTTGGTACCATGCATGTCCGTAATGTTACCTTGCTTGTCCGGCACGTTATGTTCAACAAGTTTTGAGCCCAGGAACACCGCGGACACAAGACGGTGCCATTACGGACCTTCAAGGACACAGCACATTTCATGCTGGAACTACTAGGTTTGATCACCGATGCTCAAGGTCCACCACGGAACCAACACGGTTTCAACACGGATGAGCACGAATTGTCCAGGAACATCACGGATAAAGACCGTGGCGATACGGATAAACACTGTGTTGATACTGTGTCTATCCGTAGTGTTACCGTGTTGGGTCCTGCATGGTCCTGGACAGTCTGGGTGAATCAATCGTCAAGGGGACCGTCGATGCTATAAATACGCAATTTCATCCAGGATCCTTGGTCCGGGAATATCCTGGGT
This sequence comes from Congeria kusceri, assembly GCA_027627225.1. Taxonomy (NCBI): domain Eukaryota; kingdom Metazoa; phylum Mollusca; class Bivalvia; order Myida; family Dreissenidae; genus Congeria; species Congeria kusceri. The sequence goes on from CM051026.1 coordinate 48,437,585, forward strand.
AATTCTGGATGGTCCGTGTATGGTCTAGCGTTGGTGTGACTGTGGCTTAAAACTATATCAAAATGCATTGCTTTCTGCAGGAATTATTCAGTTTAATGTCCATGGCACACAAAAAAACATTTTTTAAACATTGTACAACAGTTACTTCCCCTAAAATATATCAAATGGCAAACACACAGAAGAAAACCAAGTCATGAAACATAACTACCACAGTTACTTCCCCTTAAAATATATCAAGTGGCACACACAGAAAAATAATTCAACAAATGTTGGATGACAGTAAATTTCTTTTACAGTAAATCAAAATGGCATTGGATTCTGTATTATTCTGAATTATTTTCTATACATGTTTTCTCATGACTCTGTAGAACATTTATATCTTGCATTCATACTACCATTTAGGTATAAAATGTACCTACGGCAAGTAATTACTGCCCGTCTAACTTTGCAACTGCCTAAGACATTAATTATTTTTCCTTTTAAGCTAAGCATCAGACATTGAAATAAATTGCTAATTACGCAGATAAGACCAGTAATTTCCAGCGCTGTACATTGCAACCCCCATAGACATTAATTATGTTTTCTTCATTCCTATTAAACAGAAAAGAACACCAATTATTTGTGTGGTAACAAATTTCAATTTCATTAACATTAAGGCAAATTCCAAAATGTTCTATTTAAATAGAACTTATCCAAACACAGCTTAAGTAAACTCTTATCCATAACAATAAAATCCTTATTCATTCACATTTTTATTCTATGTGTAAACTGCACTGTGCTTAGTGTGTATTAATTACCAGCTATATTATTTACCATTGCTTACTTAAAGCCATAGAATATAATTCAATACATCTTACATTGGCATTAGTTCTAATGAATGTTAATGACGTTTATTCGACTGAAAGCTGTTCCTTATGTATGAAAGGCATTTTATAATGTCTATGTTCGACAAGGCTTGGTACGAACGGTATATACACCAATGTGCATGCTGATTTACTCCAGAGGCATCACCAGCTATCATACACAGCTAATTTTACAATAAAAAGTTTAGAAAATGTTACCTTTATTATTTTACCGATCACAATGCGTTGTTTTTTTTTATAGGTAAGATGTCCATAAGAAACAATTTCTGCGAAGTTTTATTTTTATCAACATATTTCTGGACTGCTGCTTTTACTTCAAATGAATTAATAATTGTATAGGTAGTTTTAAAACATACTACATTGAACAAATAGAACTTCAACCACGGACCGAGTCCACTAAATTTTTGCTCGGTCCAGCAAAATTTTTAAGTAAATTGGACTGACAGTCCATCAATTTAAGGTCCTTTGGTCAATAAGAAAATCATAGTTGAAAAAGAAAAAAAATCTTTTCCACTTATTGACAGTCTAAAAGCCTTGATTGTTTATAATTATTTCTTTAACAAATTGAATACATAAGAGTGAAAGAAACCCTACAAACTATGGTCCACTTGATTGTACTCCGGTCCAGTCTTATTAGCTTGCTTGGTGGACCGACAGTCCACTGATTTCGAAATTTATTCGTGAAGACTTCTGTAAGCGAAAATATGTTAAGATCAAATTAAGATGTTTCAGGAATATGGTCCCTGGGCAATCGACACACAATAACAAACTTATGACTTCAAAAAAAAGCTTTTGTTTAGCCCTGGATTGGTGTATTTAATATAAATCAATATATCTATGCTATAAACATGAAAATGTATGTCACAAATAGATGAGTACCAGAACATAAATATAATATATGACGGGTCAATTTATAACAGTTATAATGTGTCAGTGGCAATAATCCACTTTCTCCAAAAGAGATCTACAGCCTTGTTTTAAAGCTATTTAAGATGGCAAGATAACATATGAGGTGCGTTGTGGGAAAACCGGACTTAATGCATGTGCGTAAAGTGTCGTCCCGGATTAGCCTGTGCACTTTCCGCTTTTATGGTATTTTCTGTTTCAAGGAAGTCTCTTCTAACTATAAATCCACTTTAGGCGGAAAGTGCCGTCCTGGATCAGCCTGTGTGGACTGCACAGGCTGATCCGGGACGACACTTTACGCGCATTTAGACCGGTTTTCCCACGATGCGCCTCATATACATTATATATGTAGTCACAAGTCTTAAAGTAGTCTGTTTACCAGGGACAGTGGTTCACACAATCGCTTTTCACTTAGGCAACCCGGTTTTGATTCCTTTCGGGTGCATGTGAGGTAGGTTGGAAGTCACTATACCGGACAGATGGGTTTCCTCGGGGTACTCTGGGTTCCCCCACAGCAAAAAACCACATACAAATGATAAAATATTTCAGTGAAAAAAAAAGGGCTAGTTAAGCCAAAAGACCGTAACTTGAGAATGCTTGACTGGGTCATTTTGGGGTAATTTTGGTTTAGTTATATCACATCACAGTAGTCTGCATTTCCATATTAAAATATATTGCACTTATATAAATCATAGACAACTGTCAACAAGTACCTTAAAACCAGAATTACTGGTCAGAGAAGTGATAGCAACATTGTATACAACTTGTGGGCAACATTAATTCCTTCTGGTGACAGATGGCCTGGGAATGCTACTACCGGTATATGTTGTTTTTAGGTCTCTGTTCCCGTGCTTGCTGATGCAGCTGACTCAGAAATTTACATCTTAAAGCAATAGAGGATATTTGTTTAATGCAGTGTAGGATAGTAATTTATTTCATGATTGGTCATAGAAACAATATTTTCACGTGTGAGAATATCTAGTTTCTATGACCATGTATGAAATAAAATACGATCTTACACTGTATTAAACAAATTTTCTTTTTATTTCATGCTTTTGAACGATAAATAATTAAAATGCGCGAGATATGCTGAAGCGTCACAAGTTTTGTGTATTATGACATCATAAATATGACGTCATTATGATTCCAAAATTGTCGATCACTGTTGTGATGGGAAAATAGTGCCACTCTTACTGAGTAGTGATCGCTTAATTATATTTGTGTTGAATTTTATTGTGTTTTCTGTTGTTTAAAAAGGCAGATGTTAACGCTGATGATTAGGGTATTCAAATACTTTCAAACAATAAACATAAAAACAAAGTTAAAAGTTGTTCCGTATAACCAAGAGTGAAATGATCAAACGTTATCATTTCACTCGACCTAGAGTGAAATGATCGGGTTATCATTCACTGGTATTCCCCACTCATTCATTGCAAAGCATGAAATAAAGTATGCACTTCTTCAAACATAAATGCATGACTGTAGCATACAACAGGTTCTTGACTTAATGTACAAACATTTTGCTTAATAATAAGAATGTTAAAACTAATAAATTCTACAATAGGGCATAACTTGATAAGTCATGCGACAGTATTCCAGAAACATCTTAAGCAGACTCTTATCCTTACCTTAAAATCAAAATTTTTCATTAACACTTTAACTATTGTTCACATAACTGTAAAGCAATTCACCCATTTATATGCAGTTTTTAAAATATTACAAAAATTAGAACCTAAGTCAAAATATTTTATGATGAAACTTATGACGTTTGTGGAATATAGGACTCTGAGGTCTAGTGGTTGTGGCTTCACAATCAAGGTTTCCCAAGTTTTGAGTAAATAAGTTTGAAAATATTTGTGTAACAAAATGGCAAGAAAAATATTGTAATAAATTGCAATGTTAGCTGCATTACCAAACAAAATGATTTGGAGTTTCAGTTTTGTGCAAAAAGTAGCAAAAATGATATGAGGCGCGTTGTGGGAAAACCGGGCTTAATGCATGTGTGTAAAGTGTTGTCCCGGATTAGCCTGTGCAGTCCGCACAGGCTAATCCGGGATGGCACTTTCCGCCTACAGTGGCTTTATGTTTAGAAGAGACATCCTTGAAACAGAAAATATCCTGGATTAGCCTGTGCCGACTGCACAGGCTGATCCGGGACGACACTTTACGCATATGCATTAAGTCCGGTTTTCTCACGACGCCCCTCATATTTTTTCTTTGACAGCACAAAACACAATAAGTTGACCACTTAGGCTAAGTAATAACATTTATAAGCCAAATGTTTCTGTTCCTCTTCTTTTTTAATATTGTGTCCAGAAAATGTTAAATGAATCCCAGACCTTTTGCTATAAGCCTCACGTGTCAGAATATCTGACCCATTACCAATGCAAAATATGGCTGTTTTTCCCAATACAAAAAATATATTGCCCTCCGCTAAAGAATTGTGTTTGACATTTGTAACAAATGTGAAGAAAATTACATCAAGAAACGTTTAAGGAACAAAAAGCATTTTCAAATCTTATTGACATTTGGACATATACTGCAATTTTATCAATTAATCAATGAAAATTGATACTGACAACAGTGTTCTGCCGTGAATTTGGACTATTGGGGCCAAGGGCCCTCTAGGCTTTAAAAAGTGGGGACAAATCAGCGTTTTTCCTCTATATAAAGTCGGTACCGCTAAACGGTACCATTCCCAATCCGATTTTCTGACCATTTTTCCCAATTTGAAGTTAAAAAATTCCCAGATGTAAAAAAAAATCCAAAAAGACCCTGAAAAGATCTACGATGTTCCTGTATTTTACTTTTGTTTTACCCAAGCGTTAACCTCCATGCACACCTCAAATCAGTTACTGTTCACCGCTAGCGGAAGTAACCGCTGCAAGGTTACTGTATCGTTTGGTTACTGTTATCGGTTATATACATTGCGTGCAAGAATGGGAACGAGCTGAACTGCAACGCATTTTCGCGAATGTCATTGATGAAACATGGCAATTCATAACACTAAATACTACCAAAAAAAACATTCAGGGATGCAATCCTTTATCTAGCTATGGCTTTTATGGCAGAGCATAAAGTATAGATCCACAACTGACATTGACGGCAGAAGATACTAGTAATTTTGTTAATGTTCCGTCAACCATTGGCACAGACATTGTCAGTGTCGAGTCCGAGATCAAACTTGTGTCTCTGGGACAAGTTGTGCAAGTTGATACCCACCAGTGCGGCATTTAAAACCATAGTCTGACTTGAATGAAAGTAAAAGAATAAATGGAACAAGTTGTTTTAGGGTTTACTTATTGTAACTTACTGTTTTTACATCCTTTTTGATAGTTTTTAAAGAAAGTGGTAAAATTCCCAATTTGACTGAAAACGACGCTCATTTTCCCACTTAGACCGGTACCGGTACCATTCCCAAAGTGGTGAGGAAAAATGCTGCAAATTAAACAAGAGGGCCATGATGGCCCAAAGCGCTCACCTGACAACTGGTACAGATGAAGACCATACTGTTGTGACAGGTTTGAAAATTAAGGTATCTGAACAATACGCAGAGGAGGATAGGATCAATTTTGATTTTAAACATTGGTTAGTGCAATGGGCTAATTCAAGTATGAGTTGGGTAGTGGATGTGCGTTTTTTGCTAATGGTTCTCAAATCATTTCATTTAGTCATTGACAATTCTGGAAAATGCAGACGCAGTAGATTTTGATGTCTTTTTCGCAAACAGTTTTGGAGATCTAGTTGCAATGCGATAATTGCGATGGCTGTGCTATAAGGTAAAGTTTTGCTTTTTCTTTGATAATTTTCTGTCCAATGATGATAAATGATGCTAATGCAGGCTCTGAAGACATCAATGGTGCATGTACCAACAAGGCTTTGATAGTATTGCAAGCAATACAGGAGTCCCCTACCGGTGAAAACCCCTACTAAGTCAAATCGCCCTTTATCTGTAGATGTACAAAGTTTCATATTCAAATCCCATTTGTCACTGCAGTATTAAGTTGTTGTTTTTTTTATTTTAGTAACATTGACCAGACATTTGAGTTACGTTTTGAGTTATTGCAGTACTAAACTGACAGAGGGCAATCATATAGTCAATTCTGTGTACCAAGTTTCATTATCATATGTTATGTTCTTTTCGATTATTCCAGTATTAAGTTTATTTCTATTTTAAGTAACAGTCACGTGACCTTTGACCTCTGGTGAAAAATAAAAAGTCGTGTACATTCCTCACCATGCTCCTTCTATGTATACAAAGTTTCATCAAGGTATTTTCAGTACTTTTTGATTTATCGCAGGATCCAGGTTTTGGGGACGGGACAGACAGACAGAGTGAGGCCGACAGACGAACAGACAGACAGACGCACACAGACGGAGGGCAAACCCATAGTCCAATCTGTGTACCAAGTTTCATGAAGTTTCATGATCATATCTTATGCACTTTTCAAAATATTACAATATTAAGTTAATTTCTTTTTAGTAACAGTCACATGGCCTTTGACCTCTGGTGAAAAATAAAAGGTCATGCATAATTCTCACATTGCTGTTGCTATGTATACAAAGTTTCATCAAAGTGTCTTCAGTACTTTCCGAGTTATCACAGGATTCAGGTTTTGGGGACGGATGGACAGACAGATATATGGACGAACAGACAGAACGACACACAGACAAATGACAAACCTATAGTTCAATCTCTGTACCAAGTTTCACGGTCATATCTTATGTCCATTTCGAATTATAACAGTATTTAGTTTATTTCTATTTTTAGTAACAGTCACGTGACCTTTGATCTCTGGTGAAAAAAAAAGGTCGTGCATAATCCTCACATTGCCACATTGCCGTTTATATGTATACCCAGTTTCATCGAAATAAGTTCATTACTTTTTGCGTTATTGCAGGAACCAGGTTTTGGGGACGGATGGACGAACATACAGAGGAACAGATAGAGAGACACACAGATGGATGGCAAACCTATAGTTCAATCTTTGTACCAAGTTTCATGGTCATACCTTATGTACTTTTCGAATTATAACAGTACTTAGTTTATTTCTATTTTTAGTAACAGCCACGTGAAATTTGACCTCTGGTGAAAAATAAAAGGTCCTGCATAATCCTCTCATTGTCGTTTATATGTATACCAAGCTTCGATGAAATATCTTCAGTACTTTTTGAGTTATCGCAGGATCCAGTTTGTTTTAGTTTATTTCTGTTTTTAGTAACAGTCACATGACCTTTGACCTCTGGTAAAAAATAAAAGGTCATGCATAATACTCACATTGCCGTTTATATGTATACCAGGTTTCATCGAATTATCTTCAGTACTTTTTGAGATCTCGCAGGAATAATATTTTGCGGACTGACGGACGGACAGACGGACGCAGGGCAAACCTATAGTCCACTTCGGTGAAACACTGGTAGGGGACTAATAACTGCATGCATGTCTTGCAACTGTTGGAAATCAAATTTTATCAATCGATTTTTGTGGTCATGCGCAAACTGGGTAAGTTTGGTCAACATTGAATCAAAAATTGTGTGTGCAAGCCAATCATTGATAACTTGTTGATGTTTTGTTCTAAACACAAGGGACAATAACTCTTGTTTTTCTGTGCAAGTTAGGTTAAGATTTAATAAAAAATGTTGTCTTTATCGCAAAAATGGTCCAAATTATTGACGGCATACAGACGCCGGATGATGGACGCTGCCGGAGAGGTCCCCTAAACTAATAGCTCACCGAGTACTTCGTGCTAAAAATGAGCTAAAAATGTTGGGACACAGACAAAAAAGTTTTACACCTCATGAATATTCCCAATGCAGATTTTTGTTTTGAAAAGTACGTACTTGCTGTTTTAATTAATGTTTGATTTTGTTTTCTGTTAAAAAAATGATAAATACATAATATTGTGTTCTTAATTAATTCATAATGTTCTGTTGATCAATGTTAAACTGCATTCGTAAATACCTTGAAACCTTGCATTCGTAAATACCTTGAAACCTTGCATTATTAATTCCAATCTGAACAAACAATAAAATCCGTTATAAACACAAGGCATTAATAATGCAACCTGTTAAAACTACACATCGTAACACTGTGACGGCATCAATTAGCCGGGCATCCAAAACTGCAAGCCGTTAGCAACACCCATAGCAACAGTGTCAGTTCCACTTCTAAAAGGCTTTGATGTGTCTGATGAAATGCGGGTGTCGTCTAGCAGTTTGTCGCTGAAAAGCCTTTTTCCACACTCAACATGTGGACCATTTCAGCCTTTTTCCACACTCAACATGTGGACCATTTCAGCCTTTTTCCACACTCAACATGTGGACCGCATGTACAATTATAGATTGATACTACTGTATCTGAACTGCTCAAGCGCTGCTGATAGAGCATTGATGAATTAGTGTTCTAGGGAAAGAAATTGGTTATAAATTGACGTGACGTGACGATCAATTATATAAATTTTACTAAATATGCCAAATTATTTGCTTGTAAATTGTGTGCACCCACGGACCCGCTTAAGACAATTTGGTGGGGACAAATCATTTATTTTTGCGCAAGGCCGCATCCACAGCAGAACACTGTGACAATAAGATGTATCTGTACATTATTTTCCCAATTTGGAAAATTTTACATTGAGAAATTCCTAATTTCAAACAAGGTACTTTTTCCCAAAAGGTACCGGTATGTTAAAAACAGTCTTATATATAGAGCTGTCAATCTCTGGCCTCAACAAAATCACATTCATATACTAGCATGCCGTACATTGGATGGTCCATTGATTTCTGTTATGATTCACTCCAGACTTGCAATGGAATCACCAGAACCTATCACTACACGAACACCATTTTCCAATAATCAATCAGCATTACAGTTTTCATGCATTCAAATGTGTTATAGAAAACACCAGTACAACATCTGCCAGGCCCTCCTTCCACTAAGGATTTACTGGAGGATCAAGATCAATCTTAGCTAAAATTGATAATTAGCTCAACTGAGCTGAATCTAAACATATTTTCGTTTCAAAATAACTTTCATTCTAAGTAAAATTAACATGATTTTTGTTATGCTTTAATTAGAATCGTCATATCAGATTAGAAAACAAATAGTGAGAGGAGTTCATAATCATGTACAGTATATGTTGACCCACAATGACATTCAATCCAGATTTTTAGTGAACATCATTTTTGAGCCTGATCCGGAAATATCTGGCTCAACTTCATCTTGAACCTGAAAATCAGTCTCAACTTGATTTGTGAACACAGGGCCAGATGATGCAATTATACAGCCCTGGTCCAATATGTCATCTTCATAATTTATGACAGCGTTCATGGTATTAGGGCAGCCTTTTTTTTTTCACTCCCTCAGGAAAATGTCCAGTACCCATCAACTTTGGAATTTCGCTTTTTAAAATCTTGCACACTGGCAAACATTTAAGAGAGTTATTTAATTAATGAATTAATTAAACTGGTGATTGGTTGAACTGGGTATTTTATTTAATGGTGCTCATCCATTAATGCAAGTAATTTTATAATTTACAATTAAGATTCACATTTCTTACATATTCTTATACATTTAGGATTTTGTCAAATTCAGAGTTAGGTGTTATTTTTTAAATTCAGATTTGGAAAAATAAACCATATTAATTCTGAACATAAAACCACTGTAGGCGGAAAGTGCCGTCCTGGAGTAGCCTGTGGGAACTGCACAGGTTAATCCGGGATGACACTTTACTCACATGCATTAAGTTTAGTTTTCCCACAACACGCCTCATATATACATCGAGTTCGTAAGCCAACACAGGGGTTAAATAAACTGAATGCCACTTGAATTTGAGGAAGATTTATAGTTATCAGAGATGCATTCTTCTACTGACCACATAAGCATGCTGTTAGCATGTGAAACAATATGAGGATTGATGCATTCATATAATATAACGTCCCTTTAGGCTTTTAAAGGACCATTGTTGTATTGTACTGAGTGCATTCACTTAGGCCTGACTTTTACAACGATTTTAAAACAAGAAATTACTTAACTACACAATTATAAAAGATTTTCTTATTTTTATAATTATTATCAGTAGAAATTAAAAATTTGTAACAAAAAATAATGCATTTAATATATTAATATCCATTCAGTTCTACAGATCTACAGCCTGCATTTCTGTTTTATTCAATTATTTCATTTTTATTTCAAATATAGGAAATCAGCTAAAACAGAAAGATATATAACAATCCGTTTTGCTACAGACCCTAGTAACAGACCCCTAAAATGATGGGGTTTTTTTTGGTATTTTTGCTGGTTTCAAAAATGTAAAGTAAACAAAAACAAGATTCTCTGTTTGATAAACACACATGCCCCCGGCTGTAGCCCATTTCTTAGTCCAAATTAGGTCAAGGTCAAAGTGAGGTTGGGTGATATGGGAGGATTGGGGAAAGTCATAATCAACAACTGTGCAGTGTTCTGGCCAGGCCGCGAAATAGCGATTTTATCGCTTATTTTTCACAAATGTCGCAAAATATTGGTCTAGTAGCGATTTTTGTCACATACAAAATTTCATGGGAAGAATCGTCAAAAATGCTAAAACAATTTGGGGACGAATATCAAATCTCTCGAAGTGTACGTATCAAACATCCGATTGAGGTCTGCTTTCTGATTGGTTTAATTTAATATGGCGCTACAATCTTAGCCAATCGATAACATAATGCGTTCAAGGTTTATCTCCGTATTGAAGAGTAATCGCTTTGATTTCCAAGATAGAGTCGTCTTCTGTTTTGCCTAAGAAAAAAAAAGCCTTGAACGTTATATTGAGTAATTTCTCCTCGCAAAACATCAAAACATAAGAGTTTTTTGGTAACGATACAAGTCTTGCCATCGCCTCGCATGCTGCCTGCAGCCCTATTAATAAAGCCGGTGACGGTCTAGAAGTTTCTTTGACGGAAAGTCAAAGTGACAGTGTCACGAATTCGACGTAAAAACTTGAACGAAAATTCCAAAATTCTTGGTTTATAGAGCACAGTTGGCTTGCCTATAATATTGACGGAAAATTTATGACATGTTTACTTTGTATTAAGCACACAAAGAATAACGTTTTTCCATTGAAAATCACTAATTTTAAGTTTATTAGTTATATCAGTTATTTGTGTTGAACAGTTTAGAAAAATTAAAAAAATAAACTAAATGTGTTTCTAATGTTAACTGCTGTTGGCTAAACTCATACCAACCACTGACACTTATACAAGACACAACTAGTCAAGGTAAATAAAGATTGTTATTGATTTTATCATTTGTAGGAAATTGTAGGTTTATTTTGTTTGTGTCTGAAAAAAATTGGAAATGTCCCCAATTTTTCATGAGCTGTGAGACAAATGTCTCACCTTTCGTGATACCTTGCCAAAACACTGACTGTGCAATAAACCAAGTGTTGTAGCAAGCGGTGTTGGTGCTAGATGAAACGGTAAAATCTAGTTAACCAAAAAACAGCCCTTTTGAATTATTCTAAGTGCAAATTAGGTCAAGGTCAAGTGAGGTTGGGTGATATTGGTGGAAAGGGAATGGTCATAAGCAACAACTGTCTAAGTATCCAAGTGTTGTAGTAAGCGGTGTTGATGGTGGACGAAGCGGTAAAATATACTTAACCTTGTCACAGACAGAAGGACGGACAGACAGGACAATCACTATATGCCTTCCGCATCAAGATGCCGGGGGCATAAGAAAAAACACTATTCTTCATTATGGACGAAATTATTACACTGTAAGATGAACCTTACCTCCTTATGAACTGTTCCCTCTCAGTGTTGTTTTTGAAATCGAAATATCTTTTTCATCACTGTAAAAAAACAAGCAAACAATTCTGTAGAAATTAATCATACAGACTTTTTACTAACCAGTTTTAAATCGCAAACAGTCACAACTGTTAAATCATTAATAATGCATTACATCTACCACTCCAGGATAATGGCTTCAACTTAAGATAATAAAACACATGATGGAATGCTTATGGAATACATTTTTTTAAGGTTGAACGCTTTATGGTACATATGAATAATATAATATTTGAAAACAAAGGTTCAGGTATATACGTGCATTTTCTGTACATATGATTATTACTGTTTAAGTGATTACCTTATCATAAATTAATTATTATTATTAGTTGATGGAAACTGGACTGATTTTATTGATCATGACAATGTTATTATCATTATTGCACATGTAACACTTTTTACCATGGATAATTATTTTAATGTTTTATACTTATAGATTATATATAGATACTAATCTGTGTATACCTTAGACAATGACACGCAACTGACATTTTAGTTACTGCATAAAGCCAGAATATACACAATGTTATACTCACAACATTTAATTTGTCACTGAATATTAAATACTTGTAATCGTTGATATTTATAAAGCTGACCAACTGCAAATAACACTAGTCTGACTAGATATCATTTGATCAATACATGCACTGGACTAGTTCTGGCTTCCATAACTTAAAATGTCGCTTTTTATATGTTTTGACTTTGCGCGACAGGTCTAGACAGTCCTATATAAACTGTTCGCTGAAACTGAAGTTTCTTTAGGCTTAGCTAGCACTGGACTATTTCAGTAAAAATAACGATGATGCAAAAATATCAATTCAACAAATAAGAAATTAAAATGTTCATATGTATAAATATTCGTATCTGGTTGCTGTGTCTCATTATAATATAGTAATAAAATAAGAGTCTTAGCTCTAAATCTGTAATTACGTGATCAGGACACAATACACGAGACACAAACTGTCTTCACGCCGTTTATTAATTAGCAGACAATTACACTAAAATTGCATCAATTAAATCACATTCAATGCATGCACAGCAATCGGCATTATTTTATTTACTTCTCAAACACTTACCAGTTACGAAAAAACTCGTGTTATTGATGAAATAAAGCACAATTAATACGTTGTCGTAGTCCTATTGATTTTTGTTGACATCATTCGGAAGATTTGTCGTAACGGCTGTTATCGATAGGCGTGTTTCAAATCAGAGCACTGAAAGCGATTTGTAACTGCAAACTTGTCCGCAATTCGCATTCTTTAAGCTAAGGATAAAAGTATTCTATTTTTATTATCCGTCACTTAAATTTATTTTTTAGTATTTTAACTACTGTTGGCAGCCTTTGAAAGCATTATTACCTTTTTGTTTTGCTTAAAATTTATAAGCACAATAGGCGGAATCTACAAAATGACGCTGTAAGCGATAAATTGGAGCATGAGTGTTTATATTCATATGTGGCTACAAACAACTAAGTTCAGCTAAACCCCGATTCTACAAAATAATTGTAAAATAAGCGCGTGTTTCATGAAATTTATTTCATATTGACGTATTCAACTCGTTAATCAATGACGTATCAACACAGCCAAGAAAGATCTCCTAACCCCCATCCCCATTATCGTTTTTATTGCATTTTTGGCATATTTAAATTTTTCATTTCTTGAATAAATGTATAGGCACTTGCCTATAGTGCCTAAAGGAAGCTACGCCCCTGCTTTTATACGTAAGTAGTGTTCATTAATACAGTAGAACCTGTCTAAACTGAAAGGCGTCGGGACCGGGCCGATCGTTCGGTTATCACAGGTGTTCGGTTTACCCATGTTTTATTAAAAGTAATTTTCCTAATAAATGTACATTTTATGTTATATGTTTATTCGAATACATAATAAAACAGAACGATTTAATGTTTACACTTGCATTTGTAATATTTTAATTATTTGCATGTCAAAATGCATATTTAGATATTCATTAATAACACTGATGTGAAACATTTAAAATTGGTCAGTGTACGTAAATTTCAACATTAAACATGACAGACTTATCTTGGTCCGTATTCACCAACCCATTCTTAGACTTAAGAATATTAAACAGACTTTGACTCAATAAAATACTTCTGCATTCACAAGTATGCTATAAAACGATGTCAGTAACAAATTGTTCTAAATAAAGAATGTTGTAATTAGAGTGGGTGAATACCACGTAAGCTTAAAATGTACAGCGGGCATAAAACAGAACCTTTTCAAGAATATTCTGTATTCTTACTCTTTAGTCTAAGAATAGGTTTGTGAATACGGGCCCTGATTCTCCTCATCACCAGTCGCTAACTGCACCATTGCCCCGTTATCGCTATGGCGAATATGCCCTCTGCGTATAATTGTGTCACCAATTATCGGGTTCACACCTCTGTGGTATTGCGAAGTGACACCTGACAGGATACACCGTTCGGTTTATTACAGTTTATGTATTATTCATGTACAAAACCTCACAGGATACGCCGCTCAGTTTATTCAGTTTTTGTTTAAAGGTTGAATGACATCAAATTTGTGATAAAAGCGTTCTGTATTAGGCTTAGACAGGGTTCGGTTTACTAAGGTTTTTTGATATATAACATAAAAAGGAAACAATCGGGACCGAAACAGCCGTTCGGTTTTGACAGGAATTCGGTTTTCACAGGGTTCGGTTTGGACAGGTTTCACTGTATATAAATGCATTTAAGTCAAATGATGCGCCGAAATCGTATTTCCAATTGAATATAAATCTACCCTCAAGAAACTTGTATGTTGACATCTTCTATAAGGAACTATGCAGCCCATTAATTTCAACTGACAGAACCATAAGAGTAATTTATTCGGGGTTATTACTGATCTAGTTTTCGGATATCTTATAAATCAAATTAATATTCAGGAATTGATTTTTTAAAGATCAAACGCTTGCGTAGACAGCTATGCAAAACAATGTGACAATTCTCCTGGCATCGAAAATCCATCAAATGTATCTAACGTGTAGAAAACATACACAATTTATTTTGAAAAATTCCAAGGAATTGCCTTTCCGCATCAGAGCTGAAGCCACGTCCACCGACGTTTCAAACCGATGCTCTCTGTTCATTTATAAGCGAGATGATCCATTCCGTAATGACGGCCAATCTTGCTTGTGATTTAAAAAATAAAAAGAAATAAAAAAAATATCGCAAATGTAATTTATTTACATCCTTAGGCAACTAATTGTATTTAGTTTCAATCTATTCTACCATTTATCTAGACTAGTTTTAGTCCCTGAAAACAAATCCTTTTCTTTTTCTTCTTTATCTTCCAAGTTAACATTTCCTTGGGAGAGTTTTCAGGTGTCTTGAGCAAGATCAAAAGCGCTGGACTGTCAATCGAAAGTTCGAACCCCAGCCCGGCCACATAACTTGTGTGGGGATTAGCCATGAAATTATTTCTACGGCCATTCTCCCGCTATCTCTGATTCAAGTAGGGCAGTTGTCAGTTACTGGCATAAGTATGTGCACTTAGTACTGGTAAACCGCTTAGATCGGCTAAGCTTGCCTGGGAAAAGTGAGTATGTTAACTGAACGCCGTGATATGACTAAAATACTGTTAAAAACGGTGAAAAATCCAAACAGACAAACAAACAAAACTTAGTAAATAACGGTAAAACTATACACATATATAACTTTGACAGTAACACAATTTTCTATCATTAGAATAATATCCGTGCATAAAAGGGACAGTTTCACAGATTTTGGCTGTGAATGTTTTTTTTCAAAACTTGACTTTTTCCCGTTTTTTAAGACGTGGATTGTTTATCTTTCAATTTTTGAAAAGCACATTGCTTGTACACAGTTAAACTTTTGACGAATATATGTTATTTTTGGAGAAAATTGTGCTACCTGGTAGTCATACCCTTGTAAATTTTTACTTGAAATGGCATACTAAATATGAAACTAATTATGTTTTGTGCCCAAAACAGCAAAGCAGACAAACAGTTTTGATAGATTCTACAATGTTCTTGTTTTAAAATTCCAGTTTTAGAGAAAGGGATTTTCCACCCCAACCTGTAAAACTGTCCCTTTAGTTTTGAAGGTATATATACTCAATCATTGTGCTGTTAAGTCTATCAGCGTAAAAAGAGTTGTTGGTTTCCTTTACCCCCCCCCCCCCCCCGCAACTATTTCCGCCGACCCTACAAGTTTTTTTGCCTGTCAGTCATTAACTTTTTCTGTTTTTGCGAAAAAAATAGCAGTTTTCGCATATATTATAAGTTTCTAGCCAGAAATCTCTTTTTCTACGACATTATTTATAATTAAGGTACAGTTTCTTTGCTGGGAGGCGTTTAAACATTTTACATGCAGTCCAAGATACTTTAACTGTGATTGTTAGGAAGATAATTACACCAATTAATACCTGAAACAGTAGGTTAGTATACAACGTGAGTATAAATCCCAGTTTCTCGATTACATAAAGTGCTCAGCAATTATTTTCCTCCTTCCGATGTAGGTGGTTACATGACATAATGGCAACATAATTTCCATATGATGCAGACATATGTATATCCAATTGTGATAATCTGCCTCAGTTTCAGATAACTTCAAAACGTAGTAGCCATGGCCGCTGTTTGGCTGCTGATAGTGCTGACGTCTTAAGTAACAGCATGAATTGTTTCAAACAGTTTAACATTGTGTGCCGAACACACATACATTGTATATAGTTCTGGTTAATGTATTATTGTTCGTCTAATTAATTTTGATAAGTTTTTATGAGCCAAACAAAAATGACAAGTTTTCCTATTCGACTGTTTGATGCATACAATGCTTTTGTTCCCCTGTCAGTACTCAAATGACATAATAAGTGGTGTAAATACCAATCGGTTTCTGGTTTCTACAAACTACTTTCGGTTTTCTGGGTGGCTATTTGACGGGTATTACCTTTAACATTAATTCCACGTCAATAGTGTTTCTATTTGCCAAACTTTACACAGAGAGCATAGCTATAATAAAATCCCTGCCGCAACAAACTGTCACGTGACCATATTTAGATCACAATGTTAAAATAAAAATGGTGGACATGCAAAGAAGGAAAACAACTTGGACACCGTAAATTTATTGAGTTTTTAACTTTTTATAATTACTTTTTTTAGTTTAGTTTTACTCTTTTGATTTATTTGCCCTCTCTATATAGATTTGAAGAAATAAAAACACGACATCATACAAATGATATCATATTAAGATTACTATGATACTAATAAATTATACATTTAGAAATAGAAAATGTTCGGAAATACATGCATGTTCGACAGGTGTACCCACTCTTTGTTTGTTTGTTTGTTTGGATTTTTTTCGCCGTTTTTAACAGTATTTCAGTCATATCAGTTAACCTACTCACACTCTTTCTGGGCATGCTTAGCCGATCTAAGCGGGTTACCAGTACTTAGTGCACATACTTATGCCAGTAACTGACAACTGCCATACTTGAATCAAAGGTAGGGGGAGAATGGCCGTAGACATAATTTCATGACCAATCCCCACACAAGCTATGTGGCCGGGCTGGGATTCGAACTCATGATCACCGAATTGACAGTCCAGCGCTCTACCAACTGAGCTAGCGGGGCCCGGCACTGTTCCCACTCTTTATATGAGGCGCGTCGTGGGAAAACCGGACTTCATGCATGTGCGTAAAGTGTCGTCCCGGATTAGCCTGTGTAGTCCGCACAGGCTAATCCGGGATGGCACTTTCCGCCTACAGTGTATTAATGTTTAGAAGAGACTTCCTTGAAACAGAAAATACCATAAAAGCGGAAAGTGCCGTCCTGGATTAGCCTGTGCGGACGCGCCACATATGTCTAACCGATAATGCAATATTATATGTCTAACCAATAATGCAATATTTTTAGGGAGTTTACAAAAAAAAAAGATAATAAAAAATATATTTATTTTAAAAAATGCATTCCAATATCTGAATTGATAGTCAGTCGATAAAAATGTTATGATTTGCATTGTCTATGGTTTGCTGTTGGGCTAAAAAAAGTTAATGATTTGTTTCTAAGGCAGTCCAGTAATACGTTAATAAAAATAAAACTTTGCAGAAAGTGTTGCTTATGGGCATTTTAACCCATACAATACAAAAACTACGCATTGAAATCTGTGAATTATTAACATTTTGGTAACTTGCTATCGTCTATTTTCTGTATGAGATAACTGGTGATGACTCTGGCGTAAACCAGCATTGTACATTATGGTATTCCGTTCGTATCAAGCGCTTTTGAACAATGCCTTTCGTAAATAAGAAACATCTTCGGACGAATAAACACCATACACGTTCATAAAAACTACATGTATTACTAAAATTACGATGTATTGAATTAGATCCCATGGGCAGTGGCTTAAAATTAAACGATTCCGCATTTTAACATAGCAGAAGAAGAGTAAACCGGTTGAGATTTCGGTATTTCCAGTAACTTTCTTCCTGTCTGATTTAATTAATATAAATCGGATATACACAGATTGTGAAATACTGTGCAAATTTTGAAAAAAAGTCACATTCGATTGGGAACCTTTATAAATATCGTCTATTTGTTGATTTAAACTTTTGTTTCGTAGATGCTTTTGCTTGTGAAATAGCATTCCATATTTTTTGAAGAAAATCTGTGTCAATATTAGTCCTATGGAAACAAACGAAAGTGCCAGCTGCATTGACAAGTGTTGATTTTCCTGTCCAAAATTATTGGTGATTTATTGCTATTTTTGACAGTAAATCAGAAAATATGAATAACGAAAAGTTAAATTCTATAAATAGAAGTATTTTAATGCTGATGGTATATCAATATAAAGGCACTTATGTTAATTATGAACATTCAAATTGATTGCCTTTTACATCAGCTTGCATCAATAACCGTTTGGGATTAATAAATGTATATTAAGAATTTTATAAAAAAAAAGAATGCTTATGTTGTTATTAAAACTAAAAGTTGTTTTTAATCTGTACTTAATAACTTGTTTTAATATAGAGAATATTAGGTTAGTGTCTAAGTGTACTTGAATTTATCCGACGAGTTAAAGAAAGGTTTACACGGCGAGGCTTGCCTCGCCGTGTAAGCCTTTCGGAGACGAGTCGGATAAATTCAAGTACACAAAGACACTAACCTAATATTCTATTTATCCTACCATATTTTTATTTATTTATTTTATGTTTAACAAACACACTATTAACGTTTAATTATTGGAAACAATACTCAAAAAACGCATTAAATTTACTGAATCTAACCCTGCGTAGTAATATGGAATATATATATGGAATATATTCATGATGTTTCCGCCACTCGAAATAGTCCGAAACAATTCAATGCAAAACGCAGTGTAACAAGATAAAATATCGCCATATGCTTCGTTTCAAATATGTTCACCATGCCAAATGCTACACACTACAGTAGATAAAAGAAGGTTTTATTCAAATGCAAGTCCGTGTCGACCAAACTGTTCAACAACAAAAGACCAAAATGGCTGGCAATTTTAACTTTGCAAAAGTGTATATGCAGGATTTATCTTCGTCGAGATGTTTATTATATACCGTTTCTATTATCTTTCAAAATATACACACAACTCGTGTGACTCAATTATTCCAGAATGACACAGCATAAAATTAAAAATGAAATACACCTTACTCACCCGATTTTTTCATTGATAAAAACGTCGTGTAGTCCAGTTTTACAGAGGTTCTAGCTTCCATAGTGAGTTGTTAATCCTTCTATTCCTTTTAAAACAGTTGGTGTAAGCGAGTAATTCTTTGTGGATAGACTTTCTTTGATCAACCAACAAAGAAACGGTTTATTCATCAAAGAAATAACCCTTTATGTAAATTTCCTTTCAAAAGTAAACTAATCGAAGACTGCAGCCAAATTACTAGATCTAACACCTTATGATGGCAACTCTGTTCTCCACCCACAACAATCCAGCTCGGAATACACTCGACTTATAGAAAATTGAAATGGAATTAATCTCACAGGTTCCATTCGAGCCATATGTTCCATGGATACACTTTTTCATATAAATCTTATTATCATAATCCATCCAAAAAACACAGAAACACTAAAGATTGTAATCTGATTGCTCTTTTTAAATTCCAACACTGTGTAAACTTAAAACTCAACTGAATGACGTAAAACATTTGATTTCGTCATTACGCGCGCACGCGAATTTTGGCGAGTTATTTTAAACCGAAACTACCTGTATTGTGTCGATAGCTAACTGTTATTGATTCTTTTTCCTCTACAAATGTGTTACTATTTAATTTATTGTAATGTAGTATTTATTGTAAGGTATATAATAAAATGTAATTACTGAATGTTTAGTGTCTTATTTCGACCAATAGATGAACTGTTAAATATCGCCCCATTTCGTAACCTTTAAAATTACTTGTTTATGACGTCACTCACATTCCTGGTAAAAGTAGTCCGTCAAAAGTATATTCATGAGGGTGTCAGATAAACCTTGCCTGTCGGATAAAGCAAAAGTTTATCTGACAGGTAGAGTTTCCTTCTATAAAATCATTTAGTGGTAGGATAAAAGCCATTACATAGTGCCAATAGAAAAGAGTAGTAGGAGAAAAAATAAATAAATAAAAAATACTTCAATAAAAAAAAAAATTGCCCTCCCTCCTGATTTTTTTGAAAAAGTGCCTCAGAAACAATTCATTAATTTGTTTAGCCTTAGGTAGGTATAATATTGGTTCCCATTAACTTTTGTCATATGTTTCATGACGGTGACAGTGGTTATTTTACCGCCTTGGAGGAGAATGCATGTTTGTGACATCAGTGGCAAAAATACGAGCATCTGAAGTTTTCCTGGTTGGCTACTTGACGGGCAAAAGATTCATTCCCGGTAACGTTTGTCACATTTGTGACATACGGTGCTAAAAACAGTCAAACTAAATGTGTATGACTTGCTTTTCATAATAAGTTGTAAGATGGGTATAAGATTCGTTCACAGTAACTTTTCCCGCAGTTTATCACATTTGTAGCATCACTGGTTAAAGCCGCAGTCCATGGAATCTAATTCAATACATCGTAATTTGGCACTAGTTCTTATGAACGTTAATGGTGTTTATTCTTCTAAAACTGTGTTTCTTTTTATTTATGAAAGGCATTTTATATTTTCTATGTTTGAAAACTCTTGGTACGAACGGAATATACAATAATGTACACAGAAAATAGACGAGACAAGTTACCAAACGTTATTATTGCACCGATTTCAAAGCGTTTTTTTTATATTATCCATTTAATAGAAACGATTGCTGCAAAGTTTTATTTTATATACATATTTCTGGACTGCTGCTTTAAATAACAGTCAAACACATTTTTCTGACGTGCGTTTTCCGTGTTGGCTGTTAGATTGGTATAAGATAAATGGTTGCCATTTAACTTTTGTCACATTTTGTCACACAAGTGACAAGTCCAGATCAGATCGTCCAGTACTTTCATGCATTCATATCAGGCTCTTTCATATTTGCTACACGTTCAGTGAGGTCTTGAGAAATACCATCAGAAAAGGTACATAAAATGCTGAAGAAAAGACCACGGGGAAAGCCAAGCAATTCTGAAACCTCCATTGCCAATCCAAATACAATGTACATGTATAGGATTATTAAAATATTAACTACATTGTATATACATAATTGTTATTTCTTACGTGTTTTAACGTATACACATATATCTGCATGTTGCATGATTTCATACTAATTAATGGGTGCTATTGCACATCGGTCCACTCTTACACGTCACGGAAACTAACACCGATTAGCGAATGCACGGACAATTAAGTACACTTATTACATGTACACCGGACGACTTTTAACTAAACTTTTATATGGTTAAAATGTGCGTGTTGAGCCCCAATAACCTCATATTAAATTCCAAATTATAGGATAACCGGTTATATGTTTATTCTTTTCAATCTTTAATACAACTTTATAATTTGTCCATTGAAAGCTAAACAGGCCAATCAGCCATCTTTGCACTTAATTATGCTGATTGGCCCTTTTGGCAATCAATGGACGAATATATAATATCTATATTTAGTATGTACTACATGTACCTTTAAAGTTAAAGCAGAGAAGTAAGTGGGAGAGTTGATACTGCATTTCTTTATTTCAAACTACTAGTATTCAATAACGCACTAGTCATTTGTGATGTTTCGATATGTGTGTTCTTTCTGGTGACGTGCATGTCAGGTGTATTCATCGTTCGATATGTGTGTTCCTTCTGGTGACGTGCATGTCAGGTGTATTCATCGTTCAACCCAAATCAACCCAAATCATCAGAGGAGGAAAATATATTTATTTTAAGCTCAGTTTTGGGTAATGCATTATACTACGGTACATAGCTGCACATGTACTTGGGTATAATAAAGGATGAGTCTATACATGTCGTGTTTCTCTCGATAAAACTGCCTACTTATTTCTTTTACTTCCACAAAGGACGTTATGTTTTCACCGGCGTTGATTTGTCGCTCTGTTAATAAACAAGTGTTCGTAATAAGTGATGGAGAGATTTGCATGAACATTTCTAGGAAGGTAGAAACATGTTCAATAAATAATTAGATTCCGTTGGTAATCTGGATCACTGCCTAGATCAAGAAATAATTTACAGGATACCTTTATAATGGGAGTTAGGGCAGGTGAAATAACCTTTCACTAGAAATTTAAACTCTTAGTACGCTACCAATGTAAACAGCTTCTTGCGATACTGTTTAAGCAATGTGAACAGCTTCGCGTGATATGGAGGATTCCAGGAGGCCACTTTGGGTCCCCAATTTGGACCAAGACGACTTCGAGGTAATACGAAACGAACGTGCTCCGGTGCGTACACAGAGCAAAAGGTGCTACTGAACGCAAAGCATGAAGGAAATGATAACACGCGGGAAACTGACGCAATACACGTTGATGACAAAGGATTCAATTGCCATAGTTTCATGGTGGTGCCAGTCATTGTTCTGTACTATTTAAGCGGGGGGGGGGGGGGGGGGGTTGCTACATGCCTGATTCCACAGTACACACAGCTCATCGTGAAAGAAGAAATAACAGGGCGCGATCCCGCTTTCTCGAACACCAAATTCAACGCATGCGCCCATGTTAACAAGTCTGATCCTGGCTACCAGATATATGTTCAAATCCAACAAGAATCTGCCAAGTGGTCCATATATTTGGCCATTGCGTCAATTGTGCCTACGATACTAGGGACCTTGATGGTCATACCACTGTCGGACATTTATGGGAGAAAGCTTGTATTCTTATTAGCAATGCTAGGCTCAACAGTAAGATTAGGTCTTTCGTCGTACGTAGTTTACTACAGACTCGATTTAATCTACCTGGTCATTGGGCAAGCGGTTGATGGAATCTCTGGATCTTATACTGCGTTCCTCGCAATGATGTTTGCATACGCAAGCGACCTACTGAGCAGCGGCAAACGTCGCACCTTCGGCATCGTAAAGATGGAGCTATTACTTGGCATTACAATCACTGCGGCGTCGTTTTCCACTGGTTATCTGCTAGACGGCATCGGATTCTTCTGACCACTGGCAGTTCCACTTTCTTGCTCGTGTGCGCGCTTATATTACTAGTTATCTGTGTTCCAGAAACATTGCCGTTCTCGAGTCAACGTGCAGTGCCCGATAAGACTGCTTGTGCAAAAGTGAAAGAAGCTTTGCAAAGTGGTTTGGAACCGTTCAAGTTTTACTTTACCCAACAGTTCAAAGGCAAACGATTGAAGTACATCCTGCTTATGTGTGGTTTCACGTTTATGTGCGTACCTTACTTAAACCGCTCAACAATGGACGTGTTGTATCAACTGGGGCAGCCATTCTGCTGGTCCTCCACAAGGATTGGTTTGTTTTCTTCTGTAAGATTGGCACTTACTGCCGTTGTCACACTGGTCGAGACCTATCTGTTGCAAAAGTAAGCCAAGCTTTGTTACTGATATCTTGTATAAGTTTTTTTTTCTTTTTTTCATAACGTCCAACAGTTTGCGGGAGCCAATATGGAAATCTAAGACTGTCCGGGAGTATATGCGAAATGTTTGGGACTACATATGAAATACACACACTCAATTTGGAATGCCTTGGACTATATAGTACATACACAGACTGCATTTAATTGCTGTATTATAAGTTTTCTGCGCAATATGGTTCCAGTCGCAAGTAAACATACTATGACACCGAAATTTACCTGTTTTATGGTATTATTTTTAAGGTGCTTGGCCGATGACAGTATAGCGATAATCGGAATGGCAGAGGTCATTGTGTCTTACGTTGTAGAGGGACTTGCGACCTCAAACATCGTTATGTACATGGGTAAGACTTTGAATTTTATTTGGGAATGACCTTTATACAATATGCTATATTACAAAGCTTATTTACATTGTTTAATTACTTTTATATGTTTTGTTGTTCATACATTTTGATAGGAGAAATACCGAGGAGAATAGCGTATGTAGCTCCATGAGTTTTGCCCTCAGGGGAATAATTTGAACAAACTTTGTAGAGGACCACCACATATCAATTATAAAAGCAGCTCTGAGCCTTGTGGTTTCAGAGATTTATTAAAGTTTTAAATTTTTTAATCTATTTTTATCCTACATATGCAGCGGATCGAAACGATTCGAACAATTTTGAAAGAGGGTCACCCAAGGATCATTTCTGTGAAGTTTGGTAAAAGTCTGTCAAGCGGTTTAAGAGGAGATGTTGTTTGAATGAAAATGTTGCCGGACAACGCACAAAGCACGACGGACGCCGGACAAAAGACGATGACAAAAGCACACATCAAAAGTATAATAAAATACATGGCATATAATGATGAATAACACACAAATTAAATTTCACCAACACTATATTTCTTGCTCCAGTCCCTGTGTTAACCTGCACTGGTGGACTTCCTTTCCCCATGATCCGAAGTCTCATGTCATCCCTGACTCCTGCCGACAAACAAGGTATGTACCGATGTGCTATAAAAATCAGGGACCCGTTTAAAACAGTAAAAAATCATTTAAACGTGTTGTACAGTTATTTTATGTCCATGAATCCTTCTGCAGCTGTAATTGCGAACTGCAAACAAGGACTCATAAATTGTCTGCTACATTAACTATGTATTGATCTTTCAGTGCGCTTTCTATCCTGTTTTTTTTGGTCCAACTACATTTTCCATTTGGATCTATTGTACTTTTATATCCAGTATACATATATATTATGTGTACTAAATACTGAATACTTCTTGGTCAGTTGTGAGGTTTGTCGCGCCGGTTCAAACCCCCGATGCTTTAGATTGACCATCCTAGAAATGTTCTAGATTTTCTCGAAATGTGTTTTGTATTTACTGCCTTGTTTTTGTAATGAGCCATGGTGAAGGGGTAAATGGTCAATTGTCTGACAGAAAGGACCGACATACGTTAATTATAAGAGTTTCTCTGTTGCTGATACATCTGGAGCTTTATATTTTGATATTTTGTATTTTAAATATTATCATTCTCATCCAAACAGATGATTCTTCTTTCTGAATATCCGTAAGTTTAATTTAAAAATAGGAAGTTTTTGGTACAATATTATCTTTTTTTCTCCCCGAGGGAGCCGTTTCCTGTATTGTTTTAGTGCAGTTGCAACTGCAAGTTGAAATTTTTTAGCCTCAAGTTGCAGCCGTCGATAAATGCCTTTCCACGACTTTCTTAAGTTTTATTTAATCACATCCCTGTTGAAAATTAATTGGCACGTTGAGTGCGGACGCAATTCCAAACGCATGTGTTTTTCAATACAAATCTTGTGTCTGATTCAGTTTCTTTTCCATCTTGCAGGTGACTTATTTGGGAGCATCGGAGCAGTGGAGACGTTATGTTCACTGATTGGAGCTCTTAGCAACAACGGAATCTACCTGGCGACGATCAAAATCATGAACGGTTTTGTCTTTTTAATCATGGCAGCCATCACCAGCATTGGAGTGATCTGTTTGCTGTATGTAGTTGTTACCTAGGCTTGTTTTGCATTTTGTCGTAGTTATGTTCTCAGAGATTATTTACCTTCATTTTATCAGCCCTGTAAAAATTCCTGCCAATCTATTAAGGTTATTGTCCTCACTGGGATGAGAAATGCTCCCAAATCTGTAGATAAGACATGTGAACTTTCTTTGTATATCACATTTAAATCATGGCAACTTATTCTGAAAAGCATTACAGTTCATGTGGTTGGCATATACAGATCCCCATCTGTTTCTACTCCTGCTCAGTTCATTCCGGACTTTTTCAAGTTTGCAGAGGACATACTTCCTCTATACTCTTATATTCTCATAATGGATGACTTCAATCTACACATCTATGAAGATGACAGTACAATTTCCGAATTCAAAAACTCGTTATGTGCAATGGGTCTAGAGCAACATGTCAACTTTGCGACACACATAGCTGGCCAACGTCTGGATCTGGTAATTACTGAAGCAGTAAACGGGATTTAAATTCTATCCTGTGAACCTGGATCATTGTGTGTGACCACCGTGTTGTAAAAACTGTTCTTAATGTTCAGAATGAAAGCATAACTAGCAAAACAGTAGAATTTCGTAACTTGAAACAAATTGTCCACAGTGAATTTGCAAAAGATCTAACTGAAATTTCTGTGGTAGGCGCAGATGTGAATTATTTTGTGGAGCAATTTGAAACAGAAATAGAGACGGTTCTTAATAAGCACGCACCTGTTACACAGACAACAAAGATCTGTCGACCCCCTAAACCATGGTTCACTGCAATATACTTTATCTTAAGAGATCACTACGGAAGGCTGAACGATTGTGGGTGAGGAACAAGCAAGCACATCAACTTGATGCTGTAAAAAGAATACGTTACAAGTACCATTATGCAAATCCGTCGCGAGAAAAGATTAGTTCTTAGTGACAAAGTACTAAGTTCTAAATGCAAATCCAAACAGTTGTTCAAGTTGGTATCAGAACTTACTCGGACAAAGGCTGATAATCCCATGCCTAAAGAAGGAAGCAAATTTGCATTGGCAGAAAATTGTGCTAATTATTTGATGACTAAAACTGATAATATTCGCGAATCTTTAATACATCATCAACACTCTGTTCCAAAAACTAAGGATGTCCCATGCTTTGATCCTTTTAAAATCTGAGTGAAACACAAGTGAGGACGTTAATAACAAATCTTCAGACAAAATCCTGTGAACTAGATAAACTACCCACAAGTGTACTGCAATCGTATATTGACGAATTGTGACCTTTTTGAACCCAACTAGTAAACATGTCGTTACAACAAGGACCTTTCCTTCGAAGTGGAAACATGCCATAGTAAGACCATTGTTAAAGAAAGTCGGCTTTGAACTCGAGTACTCCAACTATCGCCCAGTGAGCAACCTGCCATTTTTATCAAAATTGATCGAGAAAGCTGCTCTTTTCAGATTAAATAAACATGTAAGTGATCACGACCTCCTTCCAAAGAATCAGTCAACATACAGACGTTTTCACTCCTGCGAAACAGCACTACTGAGACTAGTGAACGACATACTAGACGGCATAGAAAACTAGGAGGTCAGTGCTTTGATTGCTTTAGATCTGAGCGCTGCATTTGACACGGTGGACCAGGACATTCTGCTAGAAGTGTTGAAAAATCAGTATGGATTATGCGGCACAGCTCTAAACTGGGTTGATTCCTACTTAAGACCACGAAGCTGTAGTGTTAGTGTCGAATCAACCGTCTCGTCTCCACGTCCGTTACATTGTAGTGTCCCCCAGGGTAGCTGTTTAGGTCCCTGGCTCTATCGTACATACGCAGGCACCTTTTTTAATGTCATTCCGCAGTCGATATCCGTCTATGGTTTTGCCATCAAACGTTTTCGACCAACATCAATTGAAAACGAGGTACAAGCAATCCATGCACTGGAATCATGTGCAGTAACAATAAACGAATGGATGAAACAGAATAAATTAAAAATGAATACTTCCAAAACGGAATTTATTCTGTTTGGAAGCAGGTAGCAGGCAGCAGCTTGATAAATGTTCTATAACAGAAATAGACATTGCCGGTGATAAGATCCAGTCCACAAAAAGTATACGTTATTTAGGTGCTTTTCTTGACGAAAATCTCAACTTCAAAGATCATGTTAAAAGAAAATGTCAAACAGCTATGCTGAATTATTTTAGGGTCAAAAGCATAAGAAAATATCTCAGCAACGACGCTACAGAAATACTTGTATTGTCCCTAGTAATCTCACATCTTGATTACTGCAATGTTATTTTATATGGAATTGCAAAATGCGAATTGCAAACATTGCAAAGAATACAAAACATGTGTGCTAAACTGGTTTTAAGACGCAACAAGTTTGAGAGCTCAAAACAAGCTCTGTTACAATTGCACTGGCTTCCCATCAAAGCTAGAATTGAGTTTAAAATGCTCACATTCATGTACAATTGGTCAGTTGGTCATGCCCCTGCTTACTTAACAGAACTGTTGTCGGAACAAGAACCAAGACGCAGATTAAGATCATTTAGCACAAGTGCAGGTTTCTATACCGTACCTTTCAACAAACGTAAAACATTCAGTGACAGAAGCTTTAAAACAGTTGGACCAAAACTATGGAATAAACTACCATTACACGTGAGAAATTCTCATTCTATTAATATATTCAAAAACAGTCTCAAAACTGTATTTTTCAGAAATATCGAGTCATATTTCTAAGTTATCATTCGATGGGCTTTAAAAGCAGGCGATTTTTTTCTAGAGAACTGTGAAAACAAATGACGAAAATATTGTTCCATTGATATCTTTTATTTTCCATATGCAGTTATGGGTTTATACGTCATGTGCCATCTGAATGTCTTATGACTGTGTTTAAACGTAACTAAATCATACGATCGAACTTCATATGATATGTAATGATGCTATCTCTCTCTCTCTGATGATGAATGTATATAAATGTGTGTATGTATTCATGATTGTATGTATATATAATGTAATGTTTTGGTTTGTAGTTTATGTACAACACCATTGAATATGCTTTTGTGTAAAATAGGCGTTTAAGCAAATTAAACAGTTTCAGTTTCATGGCAATGGCAGGTTATTTCGCCTACATTATTTTCGTTATTAGTTAAAGATATCTAAATACACTACCAATATAATTGTCAGAAATGATTTTTGATGATATTTTGTGATACTCATATTTTGCAGAGGATATAGCCAGTTTTGCTTAACACCAAGGTTATTTGCTTAAGCTACAAGATAATTTGAATTTCTTGCAAACGAAGTGTGTTATAGTTAAACGTCAACACTAATAAAACGAGAAAATTGTATTAAGAAAACGTGGAAATTATGTCAAACAAACATTGGGTATACAATTGCAAACAAATCGAGGTGGTATTTGATTTTAATATTGTTGGCAATGTTGTATCTAGCTAGAAAGGCTATAAGGCTTTGGATGTTTTATTTTATCAAGTAACAATTAAAGCCTAAACTGTTACGTCTGTTTATGCTTTTGTTGAAACAATTTTAGGATATGTTTCTGAGGTTTTGGGATGGATTCTCTGAGTCTAAAAACATAAGCTTCTTCGGTTGATGTTTATGGTGAATTGGGTCGTTACACTTTGTATATTTCACAATATGTTCTGTATTCTAATTTATTTCAGAGGGACCGTCTGAACACGGAAATATTTTTGTATCGGACAAATGACGTGTAAGAAATGACTTTTCTTTTCGATTTCAAAGCATACAAGTACATCGCTAGGACCAAAGCCGATGCTGACGAAGATGACATGGCGACAATAGAAATCGTAAATGCTGCTCCGTAAAAAAGCAGCAACCAAGAAAGAATCTCCAGAGCGGAGCAGTTTTTGTTTAAACGTATTTGTTATAGAAGAAAATACATGTTTTGTTTCTCCTAACACAACTGACCAAGGCAACACTGATGACTAACTCATCTGACCAAGGCAACACTGATGACTAACACAACAGACCAAGGCAACACTGATGACTAACACAACTGACCAAGGCAACACTGATGACTAACACAACTGACCAAGGCAACACTGATGACTAACACAACTGACCAAGGCAACACTGATGACTAAATCACGTATTCAATTGTAGAAACTATCTATGTTTGCACAGCATGCTTTTCATCTTTATTTGCTTTGGGTCTGTGTACTTTCGTGTGGCGTTGATGTTTAAATTTGAAGCTTAAAGGGGCGTATTGACGGCTTATACGGGATAATATTTTCAAAATTGAAATAATAGTTTAAGTAGTATTTATTATAATAAATGATTGCATTACACAGGTCTCGTTTTTATAAATAAACAGTTAAATAGTTTATTTTATAATTATAAGAAGTGGTCACCGGGACACTTTGCGGGCGCAGGAAAATTAATAGTAGTAGTAAAATCGACATAAATGAAATGTACATGAAGTACCGCTATGCGCATGCGCACGATTGATAACAGTATTGTAGCGTACGAAAGTTTTTATTGAAGTACGCGATTTTATAGGCACGAGTTCAAATCCTGGTAGAACCGTGTATCGAAAAACAAATTTGTGGCAATGTTTTTCTTTTTTTCTGAACAATTTCATCAATATAATATTGCTACAAAATTATTTCGTGAAAAAAAAGGAATTTACCTTGTTTTGTTACGTGTCTATATTTACGGGAAACGCCGTCGATTTGCTCTTTAACGACTGAAACCCTAATGCTTAATAACTCTCATGGACTAACAATCCAGCAATACATGTTTAGTTGCCTTGAATAAATCTTCCACAGTTTCCTGTTTGTTTTTCATGCCAAACAATTACGTACTCAATTAGTTTAACTAGAAAATGAAGTAAAACATCCATAAAAAGATACTGACAATACTATACCATGTAGTGAACATTTCATAATGTATAACATTCCCACATATGTCTCCACGATGAGTTAATTGTTTGTGGATTAATGACGGAAGTTGAACAACATACATATTGTTCCTTATACACATTTATGATATTAAGAGTTTACTTTCACATAGCATGTGAATATTTCATAATGTATAACATTCCCACATATGTCTCCACGATGAGTTAATTGTTTGTGGATTAATGACGGAAGTTGAACAACATACAGACTGTTCCTTATACACATTTATGATATCAAGAGTTTACTTTCACATAGCATGTATAAAGGTACATTTAAAACAATAATACTGATTAGTAATTTATTGTTCCCATTCAACATTATCAATAACAAATTTAAAGATACAAAATGTAATGCATAATAATGCAAAAAAAACTGTATCTAAAAGTACTCGATCCATAACCAGTGGCACAAAATTAATAAATAAATAAAAATTATTTTTAATGTTTAGAACATATTCATTTGAATACAAAATAACAAGGTTAACATATGTAATAATTTACTTACTAAAAAGTTAGATCACAATAATTCATACCCAAAATTGTGACAACATTTTGTAATTTTAGCAATTACCATGAGTTACAGCAAGAGTTATTGGAGGCAGTGCTGAGACTGAGAATGACTCTTATAACATCTGTTCAATTACTAAAATATACAATTTGGAATGAACAGAAAATAATGCGGAAAAAAACAACACAATAAAACATTGCATAGAATATCTGTAAATGCATTACAAGGGACTAAACATGGTATCAGATCAGAGAAAAGAAAACAAGCGGGCCATGATTACCCATTGCGCTCACCTGAGTGAAGGCAATGACATAGATCAGCTATGACATCTGAATGTCATTGTCTACAAATGACCAATGTCAGCCAGATTAGTTTATGCTTAGGTGAGCTAAAAAATTGGATTTGATAGTTACAAATAGAACTGGAATGTTGTAGTGAGATCCATAGACAGCGGTTTATAAATTATGCAGACTAGAAAACATGAACATTATTATGTGAATAGAACGCAAAATATGAACAATAAAATATATTAATAAAATATACTTCTTACAAAATTAGTCTTGTTAAAAAATGTATAAATATTGTTTATATACAACAACATTAAGAACAATTTAAAGTGGCATATTAACGGTATTATGCAGAAATACTGACAACTATTAAAACAAGAGGGCCATGATGGCCCAAAGCGCTCACCTGAGAACTGTTACAGATGAAGACCATAATGTTGTGAAAGGTTTGAAAATTAAGGTATCAGAACAATACGCAAAGGGGGACAGGATCGATTTGATTTAAAACATCAGTTAGTGCGATGTTGTACGAGTTGGGTAGTGGATGTGCGGTGTTTTTGCTAATGGTTCTCAAATCATTTTTATCGATATTCTTATCTGACCCTTTTTAAATTAAGTCAGTGACAATTCTGGAAAATGCAGAAACACTAGATTTTGCAGACAGTTTTGGAGAACTAGTTGCAATGCGATAATTGCGATGGCTGTGCCATAATGTCAAGTTTTGCTATTTCTTTCATAATTTTCCAATTTTGTATCAATCAAATTTGTATGGTCATTTGCAAACTGTGCAAGTTTGGTCAACATTGAAAAAAAAATCATGTGTGCAAGCCATTCATTGATAACTTGTTGATGTTTTTTTCCACACACAAGGGGTAATAACTGTGGTGTTTCTAGCCCAAACATGCTTATATTCGACTTCACCTGTAATCTTACATTCATAGACAAACTGTGCACAATCGGTGAAGATTGGGTGAAAAA
Organism: Congeria kusceri; assembly: GCA_027627225.1. Lineage (NCBI taxonomy): Eukaryota > Metazoa > Mollusca > Bivalvia > Myida > Dreissenidae > Congeria > Congeria kusceri. Next base: position 48,469,856 of record CM051026.1, read on the forward strand.
TGAAGTCTCTATCCTGAATAATGTCCATTTTTGTATATTTTTTCACAAACGAAGAGCTATAAATCGGGCGTTTCTGGCCAGATTTTGCTTATATTCTAATGCATCTTTAATTTTATGGTCATAGACAAACTGTGCAAGACTGGTGAAGATTGGATGAAATATAAAGTCTCTATCCTGAATAATGTCCATTTTTTTTTTTTTTTTTCACAAACAAAGGGCAATAACTCTGGTGTTTCTGGACCGATTTTGTTTATATTCAACTTGACCTTTAATCTTATGGTCATAGACAAACTGTGCAAGATTGATGACGATTGGATGAAAAATGAAGTCTTTATCTCGAATAATTTCCATTTTTGCATATTTTTTTTTTTCACAAAGGACAATAACTCTGGTGTTTCTGATCCAATCTTGCTTATATTCGACTTCAACTGTAATCTCATGGTCATAGACAAACTGTGCAAGATTGGTGAAGATGGGATGAAAAATGAAGTCTCTATCATGAATAATGTCCATTTTTGTATATTTTTTCATACACATGTAACAAAGGGCAATAACTAAGGTGTTATGGAAAATAAATTCTATATGTTCGAAAAAGGCATTTCTTAAGCACTTTTTTGCATGAAAAAGGGGCAATAACTCTAGAGTTACTGGTGTGATCTGGCCCAATAACAATCCCGTCCGAGATTTTACGGTCATACACAAACTATGCAAGTTTGGTTAAGATTGGATGAAAAGTGAAGTCTCCAGCGTGAGAACGAAACAAATTGTTGATGGCACACGGACGACACAGGAGAGGTCCCCTATACCAATAGCTCACCAAGCACTTCGTCAGCTAACAAGACACTTTCCTATGTATGCCAAATATAGTACATCATGCACATTCAGTACATCATGCACATTTTATTCATATCAATTTTAATACTACAAGTATTTTTTCCGAGCCCGACAGATGTCGACGAGGACTTTTAACACAATAAGAAAACATATATTTGTTAAATAATGATATAAACCATTACATTAAACAATGCTTACATAATTTACTGCAGGCCATGTACTAATATTAACAAATTAACCATTGAATTGACAATTGAAGAAGACTAACAATAAGATAAATGTTAGGAATTTTTAATTCAATGGACCCAGAATTGTGTTATCATAATTATCTTTATTACTAATCTTTCCTACTAGACCAATACATTCGAGGATGGTAATACACATGTACCGGTAAGTTCATATATTTGTATTAGTATAGAAACTATATTCATTTTGTACTGCTTTTTTTTTACATGACCTTAGAAACAAAATGTTTGTCTTTCCATTGTAAATCAGTATGTAAATATAAACGAAATAGTACACTCTACCACCTCAAGTCAATGTATACGTAACTGTTTACATAAAATCAGAGATTTGAAGAAAAAAATATATATATCAGATGAGATTTCTATTTAAACTTATGAACACGCATATTATAACACATCAATTGTGACGAAAATGGTAACATGCATACGATAACCAACTGATGTAAACAATTCTGCAAATATAAGTAAATATAACAAGAAAATGACACAAAAAATCCACTATTTCTCACTTAAGTATTGTTTGAATACATTCAATAACGAGAGGGCTCACAGGCATACAACATTAGTACACTACCTATTTTGAATAAAGTGATGTACAAAGTACCGATTAAAATTGTCTATTGAGAAGCAGCAACCATGAGGGTACGCGCTAATGTGCAATTGTCAACACTTCGTTGCCTCAGCAACCAAAATTTAATCAGATAGAAAACATAAAACCATTCTAACAAAATACTCTTTTTTTTCTATAGACAAAGAACAAAATTATCGTTGTTAAACTACCCAATAAACAACGCAAAATGTAGTCCTGATTCTAATCGTGTGAAAATCTAAATAATTTTCACATTATCATTGTTTATCAGCCAACAAGTAAAGCTTTGTCGTTCTGATGCGTGGTTATAAAACAACTAACGCCCTCGTGGTTTAATTCCTATGCATCAAAACTCCAAATAATTGTTTATTTCCGATTAACAACGATAAATCGAAAATAATTTCTTAATTATCACATTTCCTCTATAACCATACAAATTTATCACAGGAGCCAGATTGTTGCGGACCAACAAACAGATGGCCCATTATGACTTCAGATTACATTTCTACAATGATCAGTTTCTTCATGATTTTTTACCCCATAAAAATCAGAAATAAGGTTGTAGCATGATACTTGTTCATATTAAAAACACAAGATGCTGTGTTCGATAAATACACATGCCCCTGGTTGGTGCTTAACAGCCCATTTGAAGTATTTTAACTCCAAATCAGGTCAAGGTCAAAGTGAGGTTGTGTGATATGGGTGGATTAGGAATGGTCATAAGCAACAACTGTGTAAGTGTACAAATGTTGTAGTAAGGGGTGTTGGTGCTAGACGAAACGGTAAAATCTAGTTCACCTGGTACGGACTGAATCACGGACGGAAAGACAGCACATTCACTATATGCCTCCAGCATCAATATTCTACAAAAAACTATGTACATCATAGTGGTTGGTTTTCCTGGTAAAATATTTAAACTCTGTTCTGGAGATTGGTTTGTTGATTTTTGCATTTTACGGGGCGTCAATTATGATTTCTTTTTTCGTTCGGGTATCTTCATCATCAGGAGCGCGGGTCCTTGCGATGTACATGTATGCTCTGAAATCAAGCAGAGAAGACAAACTTTTATTTGAGTTTTATGATCACATAGCCATACTAAAAATAGAAACAAGAGTACCATGATGGCCCAAAGGGCTCACCTGAGTACAAGGATGAAGACCTTACTGTTGGGACAAGTTTGATGTAAAGGAAATATGAAGAATACGCATGTACACACAGAATGAGTTTGGGTCAGTTTCATTTCTTGCAGCGAGCAAGGCAATGATGATACAGTTTTTTGCAGGGAAGTACCAATAGCTGGTGAGCTAAAAATCAACATTGAGTACAAAAATGTACACGAAAAAATGATGGTTATGTTGATTTTTAGCTCACCTGAGCACAAAATGCTCATTGAGCTATTGGTATACAGGGACTTACCTGGGATTTAATTCCTATACATCACAGTTCCAGACCGTTGTTCGTCAACTGATAAACAACGCTAAATAAACTAGATGTGTCACTTACACAGATGCCCCCATGACACATGTTTGGACACAGATAAAGGGCATGTCGCCAACACTAATTTTTGCCTCCACAAATTTATTCTCATATATATTCTATAGTGGAAACAAGGCTTTTCACAGGATGTGACGTATGCCCCAGAAGCATATGCATATCAGAGGAAGGCAAAACAATGTCAGAGTACAATATTATGCCCTGGACAAATATCTTGAGATTTCAGCAACACAGCTGTTTGTTGTTGTGACACACTGCCTCATAATGATCTTCATTCCCACCAAGTTATTACATTCCTTACATGTTGGCAAAAATGATGCTTCCTACAAAAAGTACATTCTAATATTTGACCTTTTAAGTGTAACCTTGAACCGACAGACCTTGACTGAGGAGCATGCAAGTGGTATGTGACACATCATCTGGTCATGGGAAAAAATAATCTGAAGTAATATATAGGCTTTTGGAAGTTATAGAGCAGAAAGAAAATTCCTTGAAATTTGACCTTGAATTATGACCTTGACCTTTGACTGAGTACCATGGGAGTTGTACACATAACATCGCCTGGTCATGGGAAATAATAATCTGAAGTAACATTAAAATCCTTCCAAACGTCTATAAGTTATGGTGGAGAAACAGAAATCCTTGACATTTGACCTTGAATTGTGACCTTGACCTTTGACAGACGAGCATGGGAGTTGTATGCAACACATTGTGTGGTCATAGAGAATAATATTATGAAGTAACATTAAAATGCCTCCAGACGTTTAGAAGTTATGAAGTGGAAACAAAAACAATTGATCTTTGACCTTGAATTGTGACCTTGACCTTTGACCGACCATCATGGGAGTTGTACGCGACACATTGTCTGGTCATGGGGAATAATAATCTGAAGTTATATTCAATTCCTTCCAGGCGTTAAGAAGTTACAGAGCGGAAACAAAAATTCATGACTTTGGACCTTAAATTATGACCTTGACCTTTGACCGACGAGCATAGGAGTTGTACGCGACACATCGTCTGGTCATGGGGAATAATAATCTGAAGTTATATTACAATCCATCCAGGTGTTTTGAAGTTATGAAGCGGAAACAAAAATGTATTACCTTTGATCTTGAATTGTGACCTTGAAATTTTACCGACGAGTATGGGAGTTGCACGTGACACATTGTCTGGTCATGTGGAATAATAATCTGAAGTTATATTAAAATCCATCCAGGCGTTTAGAAGTTATGGAGCGGAAACAAAAATTCATGACCTTTGACCTTGAATTGTGACCATCACCTTTGAACGACGAGCATGGGAGTTGTACGTGACACAATCTATAGTCATGGGGAATAATAATCTGAAGTTATATTAAACTCCATCCAGGCATTGAAAAGTTACAGAGCGGAAACGAAGTCTGGACGGACAGACACCCACTCACCCACCCACACACACATCCACAGACGGACGGTGCGACTACTATATGTCCTCCTTCGGGGACATAAAAATGACAAAGGGCCATAATTCTTCCAAAATTGGTCAAAAAGTGGAAAAAGAATGACAAAGAGCCACAATTCGGTCAAAATTGGTCGCAGCCAAAATTCCTTCCTTTACCTACATGTTAAGGTCCTTCAGTTGTGAAAGTTTGAGCACAATTTGCCAAGCAGTTAAAGAGGAGAGGAGTCCACAAAATTTCTGTCAGTATATATACTATAGCGGAAAAAAAAGACAAACGGCCATAATTCCGCCAAATTTGGCCGCAGCCAAAATTCCTTGAATTACGATAACCTAAACATTAAGGTTCTTCAGCCGAAAAAGTTACACCGAAATCTGCCCAGCAGTAAAAAAGGAGTTGACACCTCAACATTTCTGGAAGTATTATATTCTTTAGTGACACAAATGATAAAGGGCCATAATTCTGCCAAATTTGGTCACTGCCAATATTCCTTCCTTTACGACCACCTACACATTCACATTCTTCAGCTGTGAAAGTTTGAGCAAAATCCACCAAGCACTTAAAGTCTTAGTTAATATTAAAGAGGTGTTGAGTCCAAACAATTTCGTGAAATATATATTCGAAAAAATGACAAAGGGCCATAATTCTGCCAAAATTTGTCGCAGCCAAATTTCCTTCCTTCACGATCACCTACACATTAAAGTTCTTCAGCTGTAAAAGTTTGAGCAAAATCTGCCCAGCACATTAAGAGGAGTTGAGTCCACACAATTTCGGGATGTATGTTCGTACATATGTACGTACAGATGGACAAGTGCAATGCTTAATGCCTCTCGCTTTGTGAAGGCGTAAAAATTATGTCTTAAAAAATCTAGGTAACAACTACATACAGCAGAAAGACAACGCCTACACAGGTGATGACTGCCATAATGAGAAAGACGAAACCGTTCATGATTTTGATCGTCGCCAGATAGATCACGTTGTTGCTAAGGGCTCCAATCAGCGAGCATATCGTCTCCACAGCTCCGATGCTCCCAAATAAGGCACCTACAAAATGCAATGGAAAGCATAGCAAATATAAGCTGTGTTAGCGCTAACAGTAGCCACAATATCAAATGGGGATGGATACTTTTTTTTTTTTCCATAACTTAAAAACAAGGCATTTTTTTTACATGTTGGGCTATCCTTAAAAAATTGTCTGCGGAAAAGCAACCGACTCATGAAATTGGGCCCATCTCACAAGTTCTTATAGACTTTCGTAAAGCAATTTTACTTTATTTTCTATTCGAAAATAAAAGTGATACATATATTTTCAAAATTAATTCACTGCGTGTTATATCAACTAAACACTGCATTCTAATTACTCTAATTAATCTGAATTTTTTAGCAGTGTTAGTATCCTAATGCCCTGATGCCACTGGCATACACTAAGCAATGCGATTTGCTCTTGCATTTTGTGTTAAGGTAATTTGGTCTAAGTGTCGTCTACATTTGTTCCCACAACAACAAAATCGACCTACCAACCCACCTTGAAAATTCTGGGTCGCATTACCGCAAACAAACACTTTTTTAAGGATGGCCTTGTGAATTTTTTTTTTCTAAATACAGTACAGAAAATATATACTTGGCAAAACTCCTAATGGAAATAATAGAAATGATGTCTATATGTTACATTAAAGCGGAAACAACAAATAGGTCAAAATGACCTAAGCTGGCCAATCAATTTTACCAATAATTATTCTGTTGAAAAGATTTGATAATTGAAAGTTATGTCTGAAAATTTCATTCATGTATGTTTGGGAATAAGTCTTTTATGGTCAAACATAAAAATGCGTTGGGATATTTTGCAGGATGAGGTGAGGGCGACTGCGTCAGAGGCAAGTCGACATGGAATAGACCGGTGCATTGCGCGAAATATCACTGAGTAATTACTCCCAGTAACTCGGCATCAATTTTTTTTTTCTGCACTTGGAGTTAGCACTCAGGGCCAGTATTCACAAAGCTCCCAAGGGAAATCTTAACTTAAATTGTACTTAAGTGAAAATTTCAGGTCAAATTTTCGAGGTGAATTCAAATGATTTATGCTTACAAAATGGTAAAATGTGAAACATCTGATCAACATTTCCTAGTTTAAAACATTTCAGTGTAAACAGAGGCAAATATGAAACATCCAGGGACTGAAGGAATATTTTGGATTTAAAAAATTTACTTAAGTTTTCCCTAAGGAGCTTTGTGAATATGGGTCCAGCTAACACAATGTGCAACTCCACGTAGAGACGGTGAGTAATTACTCACATAAAACTTTATATGTCCACAAAGGGAAGTTAAATTAAAAATATATGCCAACCTTGTCTGTCGGCAGGCGTCAGGGACGACATGAGACTTCGAATCATTGGGATAGGCAGGCCAGCGGTGCACGCCAACACTGGCACTGGAACGGGAAACAAGTTCAAGTGCCATGTTTCAAGCAGGGCTGTGGAAATTTAAACAAAATGTTACTTGTCCATGGACAAGTTAATTGCAAAAATCTACTTGTCCGCAAGCAAATGTCACTTGTCAAAATAAAAACTTTTTTCCAGGATAGGATTTCCAAATATATTTTGTCAGTAATATAATAAATAAAACACAATTTGTTATTCAAATATCAAAGTATATAATAATATGATAATCAACTTCCAACTTTTACATCATTTTCCCACCCTGTTTATTTGTTTATTTGGATTTTTCACCGTTTTTAACAGTATTTCAGTCATATCACGGCGGTCAGTTAACCTACTCACACTTTTCCTGGGCACGCTTAGCCGATCTAAGCGGTTTACCAGTACTTAGTGCTCATACTTATGCCAGTAACTGACAACTGCCCTACTTGAATCAGAGGTAGGGGGAGAATGGCCGTAGAAATAATTTCATGACCAATCCCCACACAAGTTATGTGACCGGGCTGGGATTCGAACTCACGATCCCCGGATTGACAGTCCAGCGCTCTACCAACTGAGCTAGCCGGGCCCGGTTTTCCCACCCTGAAATTGTACTTGTCTGTGGACAAATAGACAGGAAAGGTTTATTTGTCCGACAGTAAAATTACCCACATATGACAAGTCGGGCATAGGAATTGCACACCCCTGATTTAAGGTTAAGGTTTATGTGAAGAAACATCAATAAATTGTATTTATTTGTAGGGAAAAAAAGGCAAATAATGGAAACAAATATAATAAACAATCTCATGTCCGGTACGACAATAAAAGGGACCTACTCACAGATATGCAAATTCACACTTTTCAAATTTGTGTAACCGTTTTCAAAAAGAACGTTATATAAAGGAGCAAAATAACAATCCTTTAATTGTATTAATTGGCATATATAAAAGAAGAAATATCGGAAACAAAAATCTTACCCATGTACATAACAAAGTTTGTGGTTGCTAGTCCCTCAACAGCGTACGACACCACGACCCCAGCTGTACCGACCATCGCTATACTGTCATCCGCCAGGCATCTGAAAGACAATATGCAGTACCGTATAACTGGGTAATTTCACTGTTGTACAATTTCAATTTTTATGCATTTGGCCATTTATTTTTTACAAATCGTTTAATGGATATTTCGGGCAAAACTGTTGGAATAGGCGTAAAAAAAAATATGTTTGTTTCAGGTAACATGCCCCAAAAAATAAGGGTAGGTAGGTTGTTTTTTTTATTATTTTTTTTTTGGCAAATGGTCAACTTGAAGATTATAAAATTGAATAAATATTCAAAACATATCAGTAATATCCTTAAACATTGTTTATAAGTGGATACTATCAAAACAAAACACTTATTTATCCAAAACACATTTAATTATTGAAAAAGTTAAATAAAACAAAAATCAATCTGACAAACCCAATAAAATGTTCTAGTGTCGGGGCATTTTTTTAGGGTAGGTCGGGTTACCTGAAACAAACTTTTTTTTTACGCCTTACTGGTGGGATAACATTAAAATCTTAGGTCTTGCAGTCCAAGACGTATCGAGTTAAAGGCACTAACAAGGTGATACACGGTAAACTACGCATGAAAAGTTTAATGTTGAGATAACGAACATATACGATCATGCATTATGAGCTAAACACTTATACACATTTCTCTAAATGAAATGGACTTTGAACAGTTTGACGTTCACTTTGAACAGTTTGACGTTCACTTTGAACAGTTTGACGTTCACTTTGAACAGTTTGACGTTCACTTTGAACAGTTTGACGTTCACTTTGAACAGTTTGACGTTCACTTTGGTGTTAACATTTTCAACACTACAACTAGCCGAGGTTCCTTGCGTTTTATGTAGAATCACGTGCAGTTCCCGGAATGTTAACGGTGAATAAACGGATTTAATCCGTCTCGCCATGAAATTCCTCAGTATATAAAGCTAGTGTATGTAAACTGTTTTACTTGGAGGATCAGTGTTTTTTCAATAAACAGTATCCAACAAACCAACAGTTTTTGACATAGGTTATACATGTATACGCACGTAAACACATGCAAAGAGTAAGACAGACAACAAAATAATCGTTTTATTGTAGAATCTGAATGTGGCCATTTTCACCTTTTGCGCGGCTTTAAACAACTTGTGTGAAAACGAGGCAGAAATGTAAAAACACTAAAAGAAAGTTCAGCATATAACGTCAGCTTTATTTTTAAAATTCAAAACTGTCTTGATAATTGTTTAGCTTACTTTTGCAACAGATAGGTGCCAACCAATGCGACTATGGAGGCTATGACGATCTTTAAAGCCGAAAACCAACCAATGCTCGTTGCGGACCAGCAAAATGGCTGCCCCAGTTGGTACAACACCTCCATTGTACCACGGTTCAAGTACGGTATAGACATGAACGTAAAACCACATATGAGCAGTATATACTTCAGTCGTTTGACCTTGGATTTATGGGTAAAATAGAACTTGAAAGTTTCCATGGTACCTTGAAATACTTCTTTCAATCTTGCACAAGCTGTCTTATTGGTTACTGTTTGTTGATTTGAGATTAGCAAGGTTTCTGGCACGCAGAATACGAGCAATGTAAGGCCAATCACCATCAAGAAAGTCGATACCGCCAGGGGCCAGAAGAATCCGATTTCGTCTAGTAGATACCCAGTTAAAAGCGACGTTACAGTGAATATTATGCCAAGTAGAAGCTCCATCATTACGATGCCAACTGTGCGACGTTTTCCGCTGCTCAGGAGGTCACAAGTATAGGTAAACATCATTGCAAGGAACGTGGTGTAGGATCCTGTGATTCCATCAATCGCCTGTCCAATTGCAAGGTAAATTAAATCGAGTTCGTAGTAAACAATGTAAGATGAAAGACCTAATCTTACTATTGCACCTAACATTGTCAACAAGAACACAAACTTTCTTCCGTAAATGTCAGACAGTGGTGTAAAAATCAAGTTTCCAAATATTGTTGGCACGAGTGAGGCTATGAAAAAATATATGGTCCACTTGGCAGTTTCTTGCTGGATTTTCACATATATCTCGTAGCCAGGGTCTGAATGATTAACATGGGCGCATGCGTTGAATTTAGTGTTTGAGAAAGCAGGGTTTCGCCCCGTTATCTCTTCCTTCATGATGAACTGTGTGTACTGCGGAAGTAGGTAAGAGAGAACTCCCCCACTTGTAAAATACAGAACAATCACAGGCACCACCATGAAACTGTGGCAATTGAATCCTCGGTAATCAACTTCCGGAGCGACAATTTGCTCCGTGTTATGATTTCCCCCATGCTCTGTGTTCCCATTACCCAAAGGCAGTCTGTCCATGCTTCCATATGAATCATACCCTGTGCTCAGTACACGCTTCTGCTCTGTGTTTATACTAAAAGAACCATGGTTCCTTTCCCGCACCGGAGCAGGTTCATTTGTTTTTTCCACACCATTGTCTTGGTCTAAATCCGGGGCCAAAAGTGGCCTCCTGAAGTCATCCATGTCACAAGAAGCTGTTCACATTGCTGAAACAAAAAGAATGTTCAATAAAAGCTTGTAGCAGAAGTACTGTAAATACTTTGCAAAATAATATGGTTTGTAAGCCACAACAATTTAGTCATCCATGACACTTTCGCGGGCCCGTATAAATATTATTAGTAAAACAATATGAATCAAATGTACATTATTTAGTACTGATGCACATATCAGGGGGGGGGGGGGGGGCAGCAACAGGCTGACTCAGGGGAATTTGACTAACTTTATTTTTTGGGTCTAATTCCCCACTCTAGAGGCAAGCATTTTTGTCTAAATCCCCTCTCTGAGAAATGCTTAATTGGTGCATCAACTGGCCAGAGCGGCCAATATTACCCCTATTTAAAGTATTTTTCCCCTGGACCCAGAATCATTTGACATGTCAAAATCCCCCGTCAAGAATCGCTTTCAGTCAAAAGTTCCGTATATGCCAGCCAATCCCCCTCTGGCGGAAATATTGAAATGTGCATGATACAAGCATGCTGGACATTGATAAATTCTGCACAGCGTATGGGAGTTTTCATTGAAGTTCGCAATTTTGTAGGGGTGAGTTTGAATCCTACTTGAGCTATGTATTCCCCCTAAAAATGTATATAATTTTTTCTTAATGATTCCATCTTTATATCATTGCTACTCGAAAAAATATTCAAGAAAAATAGGAAATTATGTTGTTTCAATAAATGTCCAAATTTATGCGAAATACCCGTAATGTCGATATGCCCCTTTAATGAAATCCTTTATATGACTCAAATATGCTAAATCACATAATTTTAGTACAAATACTGCCAAAGTAGTAATATACAATATGTAATATTAACCCAAACAAAGCTTGAAATGCACCCAAATTTTTTCCCTGCTAAATAGTGTTTAACTCTTAACTAAACCCAACATGCCCTTCCATAGAATTTTTTTTTTTTTATTCCAGTTTACAAAAAGCACCTGTATAAAACGAATTATGTTATTTTATCACAATGCAACTATTCCGAATAACTGTTCTGCTTTATTTTAAATACCACACGACTCCAGTACATATGGCCATACAGAATAAGTATACATTAGTAATGAGTCATTCTGATTAAGTGATCAAGTGAAAAGATGTTCCATATTTTAACCTAGGGTAAGTCCTACTTAAGTTTAACGTAGAGCTGCACTAAAAAAAAAGTAGTAATAAGGTAGCTAATTTTTTTTTTACAAATTCTATGACAAATAAGAACTGAGAATATCAAACATTTATCTGGCAATATACAACAGGGATTTCAACAGACGCAGAATCCTGCATTATGAGGCAAACAAGTTGCAATTTACAACATGTATTTGACCTGACCTTGCATCATTTTATCCATTATTTTCCATTTGCCAACTTCAAAAGCACTAAAAAATAATATTTTTGTACAATACCTATGGGATGTTTTTTTGCAAGTGTTTAATGTATTAACCTAAATTATCATAAATTACCATTTGCATTGCATTTTACAAATAAAATTCCTGTGACTCCAGTAATTTGACTCCAGAAATTTCATTTTGACCCATTGAAATTTTACGTCAGGAGTCATTTGACTCATGGCTTTTGAAATCCATTGAAATCATGTACATGTCATTTGTTAGATGTAATTAAAGTATTAAAGACATTCGCAACAAAAAGAAAATAATTGGGTTAATTTCTCCTTTTGCTTCATTATTTCTTAAATGCATATAGGTTACACTATACTAATTTCAATCAATTAATATAAATCTTTGTAAGTCATTAAGTTCTAGTCAATGTTAAAAGTTCACGAAGCATAATAATAATCAACAAGAGCTGTCGGAGGACAGCGCGCTAGACTTTTCTTGTGCTTGTCAGAGTTACTGGCATTTTTTTTCTAAAACAAGAAATATGGAAATTCCACGAAAACCAAATTTTTCGAACAAAATGCATTGAAGTCAGCACATCAAATTTTTTTTTTAGTAATAGTGAACTTGACCATGACCCCACCAACCCCACATGCATTCTTAAACATACTATTATGTGAAGTGGAATAAGACGTCAAACATAGAATAAACTGTTTTATTACAGCAATGTTTTATATGCAATTTACCATTTGTAATTTAAGAATTTTGCAGAGCAATTAGTGTAATAGACACCAACATATATAACTGCATCTGTAAAATTGATTTTACCACAAAACTGTCTACTTGTATGCATTTACCAAAAAAAAATAAAAAAATTGAACTGTGTCCATGCGTGCATGTTGAAAGACACATTCAGTTTAAATGAAAAAATATAATTATACCAAAAGTATTGACAGAATATAACAAACATACAAAAACAACATGAAATGCTCAGTTTTGCGTGAACAAAAATTAAATTATGTCCATTCTATGTTTGATGTCTTATTCTAACTTCACATAATACAGTGTTCTTAGATTATTTATAGCAGTTCTATTTTATGATCTGTAAATGTCCTGAAAAAAAATTAGAGTCCTCACTAAAAAAAGTAGTGTTGGTCGGGCAAACAGAAACATCTTTTTGCCTACCGGCGCAGTATTTGGGGGGCATCTGTACGATACTTTAAAAAGTGTTTACCGATTGACATAAACATTCACATAAATCAAGTTAGGTTTAATGTGCATTTGCTGGCGTGTTTTGGTTATATTTCAAATACTTGGCAAATAAAAAATAATTATTGGGATTGAAGGCCAAAACAGTGTAAAAAATTAGCGTGGGAGTGCCTAAATCCGCCACCCCTCTTTAAAATGTTCAAATTGCTGGAAAATAATATTCTTTGATGAATTCTGTTTTCAAAGCAACTTCTAATGACTTATATTGACAAAACTCCTACTTGTGTTTATATAAGGTTCATTTTATAGCGTTTAATATAAAACACGGTGATTCGAAGTTGCTTGGTGAAGATCGTAGATCAGGAACCGTGACATGCGTATTCCACATTTTACTATTGTTCTTATTCAATTTTCTATATTAAGCAGCTCGATGGTCTGTTGTTAATAAAATGTTTCAATTTCTTCAAATACTCATTTGTATTTCTAAAAATAGCGCTGAAACTGAGGCCCTGCGTGCACAATGGACAAATAATGGGGGTTTTGAGTAGCGAGACATTTGCGCTCTCAATAAGCAGTTTTTTCCACATGTTATTGTATGGAATGCCAATCAATAATGATTAAATTAAAACGCAATAATTAAATTTTATCGTGGACAACATGCGGGTCCTCAAAATTCCTCATGCACAGTATGAAACAGATTCCCCACATGCAGTTTGTTTGCATTTAAGGGTTATGTACAAAATAATTGGATTAAATATTCAATAATTTGCAAATCAAGATGAAAACTCGTCAGCATTGTTCAGTGAAAGTATCTGATTGATCGAGATTAACAAAATAGAAATCGCCGGTAAATAAACGCTTATTTGGATGGGATGGCGGATTTAGGTAAGTGGCGGATTTAGGCACTGTGTGAGTAATCAAATTTTTGTTTGTTTGTTTGTTGGGATTTTGTAAATGTAATGATGTATATCAATTCGCAAATAGAGTTGAAGGTATCATTATTGTTATTAACAAATAAATACAAAATAATACACTGATATAGTGAAAACATTTGACATTAATTGTACTCAAAATATAAACAAACATTAAGATGGCAACCCTAATTAATATGGATTTTTCAAGATTTTGGTGAACATTTCAAAACACACAAATTACCTGTTACACTGTGTTGTGAGTACTGTGACTCAGTACAGGACTATGGTAATTCCTAATATTTATTGCAGTTACAACAATCTTGCATCAATGATCAAGGCATTAATTTTGATATATATTTATTAGGTACTACTGCTGTAATTTTCATTCATCAATTTAATTGGATTAAATAAGTAGATGATAGTCTTAGAGTGAAAGTGACAGGCTGAGACAGAAAGGGATTATCCTAGAGGGCGACATGGTCGAAATCGTCGCCGTATGGTGTCTGACTTCGCCCGGTGATCTGATCAAAGCGAAATCAAAATCGCCGAAAAGTTTCAATACTTATGCTTATTCGTCTAATCTTTTGCCCACTACTGTCATGGTTTATCTGATTGTGGAGATAATGCTGCTACAATTATCCATAACCAATCTGTAGACAGCGTGAGAAAGTTTGTTACATATCACTGACCTGGCATTGTGTTAATCAATCAACCAATCGGCTCAGCAATCGTGATAAATCGATATTCTCCGGAATGTCCGTAAGATAGATTTATTTATAAAATCGCCTGTGTACCCAGAGTGAGGTCATTCTAATTGTGGTTCTTGACTTCGCTTACTTGTTTTCAAAGTAAATCTTTTATTAGCCAATGCTGTCGGGAACCAAGAAAGCAAGTGCATACTGGGCGATATGATAGACCGGTTTACACGAGAATTTGCAGTCATTCAGAGTTATAATTACCGTTTTATGTACTGTAAAAGAACTTATATTGAGGCTACGAATATTTGCTGTTATCTTAATTAATTGCGATGTTTGAACTTAGAACTGACAATTAATTTAAAATTAAAACAAGAAATGTCTTTAAAAAAGACAATCGGCGTCGAAATTAATATTGAGATGTCATTTAAAGATTACCTAAACAGACGGCCAAGATGATCGGTTAGGTGACTTCTCAGATCCCAGATTTTTTTGTCCCCACCAATATTAGGGGACTTATTGGACCCCAGATTTTTCGGACACTATAAGAAAACTTCTCGGACCCAAAAGTTAATTTGAGATAAATTTATAAATTTAAAAATTAAATAGAATTATAATTAATATCTATGCCGTGAAAAAACCAATCATACAACTCCATGTTTCCACCAGTGATAATTGAATAACCAAAATAATTTTGGTTTACATAATTGTTATCTGTATTTGTCAAGCCAATTTAACAAAATAACAATGTACTAAAATAATTTCGGGAATGAATTAAAATTATTATGTATCAGACGAGTCTATACAGTTATTTATAGTACGGGTAATATACCATTCATGTTAGTTATCTAATATAATAACGATTTGAAGTCAAATAAGCATGTACACTGTGTATCCCAATAAAAAGCAATAGTCAGGGACATTCAGTGATTTTTGAAATGTTAAGACTATATTTTTTGATAACGCAAACATAAAAATTCATCAGATTAAGACGATTTAAAATTATATCAGTAGAAATATGATATATCAAGGGTTCCTGTGTATAATTAGTATTGCAAATTGTGTATTCATGCTACGCGAATAACAATTCGACATATTCCGAATCTTCTTTCATAACATTTTATCTATAGAAAATGTAGCATCTTTTTACAGATTAAATAACAGCTACTGGAGAAGTTGATAGAAAGATGCAATTATAAATAATCGTTAATAAATCGTAACCACAATTTTAAATCAAATTAACAGTTAGTTTATAATATAAATTCCACATTTATAGAAATTTTTAGGCTTATGATTCTCTGAACGCTATTATTGATGCATGTACGGGTATATTAACACAGCAATACAGCCGTTGCTAGCTACGCGCGCTATTTTTAGAATGCCACTACTTTTTGTGGAATGCGATGAACTCGCTAGAATCAATGGGCTACATGGAACGGCAACTCTGTGAGTGAGATTTATGCATGGGAACATTGCACAATTGCTATTTATAGAGCGTAACGCTTATATAAATGTTGGCTAAACAAAATAGTTATTTCGTTACGTGAATGAATATATCATTCTGTTTATGGCATACAATGAGAAAATACGTTCATAATTAGCCTCAGTTCTAGAGTATACGCGAGGATAACTTCATTTTAACCGCTAATAGTGTCTAATTTTTTCTAATAGTGTCCGAAAAATCTGGGGTCCAATAAGTCCCCTAATATTGGTGGGGACCAAAAAATCCGGGATCTGAGAAGTCACGTAACCGATCATCTTGGCCGTCTGTTTAGGTAATCTTTAAATTACATCTCAATATTAATTTCAACGCAGATTGTCTTTTTTTAAAGACATTTCTTGTTTCTACATATTTCATTACTACTTGACACATTATAATGTATTTTAAAGGAAACCAGTGACTGCCTTATGAAGTGTAAGTATCACAGTTCACGTACTTGTCATAAACATAAACATGAGTGCTTGATTTTTGAAAATACTGTTTCTAATGCCAATAAAACTTATTAAGCTATTTTGTGTTCATCTTTCATTACTTCAGGCTGTAGTCTTTGTAATTATTAATTAAAGAAAAAATTAATTTATTGATTGGCTAAATAGCTGCTTTACGCGACAGTGTCAGTTATCAATCAACTTATCCCTGAAATCGGCACACGGAGAAGTCACTTCTCCCTAAAATTTTGGGCTAGGTTGATCCCAACTTTCAGATCGGTAGGTGTTGGAGATGATATTGGCGTATTTGTTGATATTGATATGTAGCGAAATTGGTCACTTCCAACAGACCGCTAGTAACATCAATGGTGTCAGAAGTAAACTTGTCAAGCTCCCAATTTGTCTTATAGGGGAACAGAGCATGCAGGAGGTCTAGGTTCTCAAAAGTCAAAGAGTGGAGGAGTGTAGTGAAATTGGTCACTTCCAACAGCCTTGCTGTTGAGCTAGCTTTTCGGTGATGCGGTTCAAGTGTACTGACTGCATTGTGAAGTTAAACACCGTCAGCAATGATGACTGTTGGAAGAAGCTTACTGGTATAATGCACCTATCAATGTTTTCCCCCATGCACCTATCAATGTTTTCCCCCAGGACTTTAGACTAAAAGCGATTCCAGACAGGCGGGAATTTGACATTCCAAATGATTCCGGGTCCTTGGGTAAACTTTGGTCGGATTTTAGATCCCAATTACAGGCCCCTGGGCCATTTGATAGACATATAGCATCTCCCACTGAGGGGATTTAGACAAATATGCTTGACACTAGGGTGGGGAATTTGTCGAATTCCCCTGGGTCAGCCCGCCGCTCCCCCCTGGGGAAAAAAAATATTGATAGATGCATAATTTTTAAACACTGCCATAGCTATAGGGAACAAATTTACATGCATTTTAATTCCCCAGAATACCTTGGGTAAATATAAACCGGTAAATGTTTACCGGATATGTGCATAGTGTTAAAACTTGATAATGATATAATTGATGCACAGTCACTCTGACTTGACAGTGACACCCTATAACTTAAAGGGAACTGTTCAAAAGAAAACTGTATATGAGGCGCGTCGTTGGAAAACCGGTCTTAATGCATGTGCGTAAAGTGTCATCCCGGATTAGCCTGTGCAGTCCGCACAGGCTAATCCGGGATGGCACTTCCCGCTTTTATGGTATTTTCTATTTCAAGAAAGTCTCTTCTAAACATAAATCTACTGTAGGCGGAAAGTGCCGTCCTGGATTAGCCTGTGCAGACTGCACAGGCTAATTCGGGACGACACTTTACGCACATGCATTAAGTCCGGTTTTCCCATGACGCGCCTCATATATATCAGAGAAATAGCACAACTGACATAGAACATATTGGAAAAAACGTTTTGTTATTGAGTTATCATCAGTTGAAATGGATGAAATTATTAATTGTTTGTAACGCGAAACAACCGACTATTTTGGAGTGCTTCTGGTGTTTTTGCAGAAATTGTTGAAAGCACATGAACCACTTATAGAAAGTAAAATATACGCGAACATATTATGAATCAGAATGGCTGAGTGGTCTAGCATTTTGATGCGGAGGTCAAAGGTTCGTGGCGGCACATTTTTTAATGCTTTTCTTGTGATAATAGTTGAGGTCATTTTCTTACTCGGCCAAGATATGATATGAACAAAATTTGTGAGCAAGTTTCAAGTTTCTTGGGGAAAAAATGTGACTGCGAGAGTGTTCACAAGCTTTTTCTATAGCCATGTAAGGAAAACTGTCACCCACCCTCCTGGAAGCCATGCTTTTCAACGGACCGGAACCACTTTTGAACTTGGTCGAAATATCATAAGAACAAAGGATCTGAACAAGCTTCATGTTGATTGGGCAAAAAATTGTGACCTAGAGTGTTCACAAGCTATGTCTTCAATTTGACCTAGTCACCTAGTTTTTGACACCACGTGACCGAGTTTTGAATTCGGTCGAAATATCACTCACATTGGGACAAATGTTCTGACCAAGTTTCATGAAGATATGCCAATAAAAAACGTGTCCTCTAGAGTGTTCAAGCACTGCCGGCAGAAATTCCTCTCCCCCACTGGTGCTATCCCTTCTTTTAATAATCACGAACGAGTCAAAGTCTTCCTTTCATGTGCTCCCCAGGGTGATTTCTTTTATTTGTACAATTAGACTGTTCCTTTTATTAGTTATATCTTTTTTTATGTGTGTTATTTTTAAAGGCCCTAAAAAGTAAGCCGTTTGATAGTGCCTGAAGGATGTAATATATGTTTTATCCTAAATTTTACTGTATATTGGATTCTCATCCTGTTATGTTGTTCATTCTCTTAAATTGTCACTCTGTGGTCGGCTACACTACACTAAATAGCCCAACAATTTTGCAGAAAACTCAAAATACAAGGTCTCAGGTTGGAGCAACAAGTTATATTCCCTGTCCACAAGAGTTCAGCATTAGTTATAAGCATGTCATGCAATTGTAACATCCATCATTAAAATAAGTTACATTAGCAATCTTACATTAATTACTTGCTGTTAATTCAATAGTCAATCTTCATTGTATATTCAAGTATTTCTACTTGAACCTTATCATAAAAAAAGTTTAGAAAGCATATTTTAACCTATTTTCTCCATTTCCATATTATGTAAAGATATGTATGCAAATTATACAGATATTGTAAAACAATGCTGAACCACTTAGAGATCTGGAAATAATTAACATGGTTTACAGTCGTATTTGTAAATATCGTCACATGTGTATTTGCACATTGGTTTTAAATGTAATATTGCATATTGTATATGGTAAGTTTTACCCGAGTTTGACCCAGATCTCTAAGTAAGAAAGACTCCAAAAGGCGATAACAAAAGCTCACTATTAGCACGTTGTGCTCAGGTGAGCTAAAAAAAACTGTTAAACAGCAAGCAAACAAAATGAAACATTATTAAATATAGAGTTAAATTAATAAACTCACACGACAGACCTTGCGATACACGGGAAATAAACTAGTCCATTGTTGAGTTACTAATGAATCATATTAACAGCGGATGTTTACACATTGTGCTTGAACCCGGCTTACCGTGTCCGGCCCCTCCCCCCAAGATTTCAATTTGAGCCAAGAACCATCCTAGAGCGCATAATTCTGTGACGTAATTCACACTTCCTGTAGGAGAGCCTACACCATTATGTCAATTTTGAGATGGTAATTGATTGAGTTGTTATTATAAATAATGGTGTGTATTTTAGTGTTTAATATGTCACGTGTTACAAGATACGTGTTTGTTTTGTTTTAAGTGTAATTCTTTTGTTGCGTTTAACAGTGTACAGTCTAATGCATTGATAGTTTCAAAATTTTAATTCAAGATCTTTGAAAGGAATTGTTGTAACCAATGCTTATAGAATTTTATTGTATTTTATTTTGTATTTAACATGTGACACCTTTGTTAAGGTAAATTATGTTTTGTATATATTTACAAAGGCTAAATGTTAGTATTTAACGTGTGACACCTTTGTTAAGGTAAATTCTGTTTTGTATATATTTACAAAGGCTAAATGTTAGTATTTAACGTGTGACACCTTTGTTAAGGTAAATTATGTTTTGTATATATTTACAAAGGCTAAATGTTAGTATTTAACGTGTGACACCTTTGTTAAGGTAAATTATGTTTTGTATATATTTACAAAGGCTAAATGTTAGTATTTAACGTGTGACACCTTTGTTAAGGTAAATTATGTTTTGTATATATTTACAAAGGCTAAATGTTAGTATTTAACGTGTGACACCTTTGTTAAGGTAAATTATGTTTTGTATATATTTACAAAGGCTAAATGTTAGTATTTAACGTGTGACACCTTTGTTAAGGTAAATTATGTTTTGTATATATTTACAAAGGCTAAATGTTAGTATTTAACGTGTGACACCTTTGTTAAGGTAAATTATGTTTTGTATATATTTACAAAGGCTAAATGTTAGTATTTAACGTGTGACACCTTTGTTAAGGTAAATTATGTTTCGATTTATTGATAAGACTACTTCTGATGAGCACTGTTTTAATTGAATTATATTGTTTATTTTCAGGAAGGAAAAGAAAATATATTTTACTGTCAGAACTCATAATTCAAGAGAGTGCCCAGTTGCATACCATAAAAAATGTTTAAGATCATCTAGTAACCCATAGATAAACTGTCAAACAAGTATTTGACGTAGAACTGCTGACCACCGTGGAGTCTTTTGCTGAAAATCCAGATTCAGGTTTGAATGAACATGTGGTACAGAATCAACATAGCAGAGGACAAAAAATGCAACACCCATGAGTAATGCAGGTAGCCTTTCTATAGACCAAAATGAAAACTCTACTACTGTACCAGCTATAATAAATAAACCTGCCCATGGTGTAAATCAGCTCTCATGCACCAATGTAACAACTTTGGAAAAAATACCACTGGCCGATTGTAAGGAAGTATTGTCATCAGAAGTAGCTAATGCAGACTTATGTGTCCATGCAAATTCTGCAAATGCACCTGAACTTGATCATAGTTGTCCATTACACCGAATAGACCAAAGTTTACATGCAGAAGGCAGACAGATGGATGATAAAAACAAGATTAGAGCTAAGCGTAATACTGCACTGAGTGACAATCTTACAAACTCTGAAACAGGAGAAACAACAAGTTATCCAATTGTAACCAAAGAAAACAGGCAGGCTGAAAAGCGAACAACAGCCTCTGACAAATCAGTAATGCTTCCTGTGTCATATTACTCAGATGATAAATATAATTTAGGCAAGAAGTCGAAAAGAGTTTGCCAGGAAAATCAAGGCAAAAGTGCCCATAGCTTTTATCCTGAAAATGATATTTTGGAAACCAAGGAAAATGAAATTGTCATTACACAAGAAGGGGACAATAAACGTGGATGGCTGACCGGTATGCTTGTTGGGAATGTTCAGGCTATTGCGGAAACACATTATCAGAAGAAAAGAACCATAGACAGTGAGAAAAGAATTAACCTAATGGAATCCACTTCAGGCTATACCAGTGGACAGCAAAAACAAAATGTTAAAATTGTGCTTATGGATACATCAGAGGCTAATAATACTGGTGCGAATGATGAGATTGAAGATGAATATTCAGATGCAGAATGTGATGTGGATTTGGATGTGATAAAATACAGTGGCATGGGGACAATGTGTAGTGATGATGGTCATAAACAAACTGCGAATGCTAATGATCGAAATACAAATGCACAACCTTTGGATCAGGTTACACTGCCAAGTTCATATACCCATTCCACTTTTCAGACTAGTGACTGCGCTAGGCTGTCCCCAGACAGTAATAATGAGATTGGTAATACAAGTTTCAAATCTTGGTATGAAAATAAATTGAGAGATTCTGGTTTTATTGACATGTTTTCCAGTTCACTAGAGGAGCCTCAAGCACGTAATAGTGCATTTTCTGAGAGAGATTCAGATCATTGCGAACTGTCTGGACAGAATGTTGGCCCAGTGGCAGTCCAGACACGCTCTGATGGTGATGACGGTGTGGCAGGGAAATGTTCTAGTAAAAATGGTATCGTGACTGATTTAAGTGAAACCTTTTGTGATGGCTCCTTTAACATGCCTTCTTGTTCATCAACGGAAGACGTAAAGTATTGTAGACAGACAATCGATTGTTCAGCATCATGTGTTTCAGCCATCTCAGACAGCGATGCTAACTGTTCATCTGTGTGTGTAATAGAAACTCCATTGCCAACTGAGTGTGATCAGTATTTCCAGTATTCCAACCACAGCAATAAGTCAGTATGCATTGCAACTGCCTCAACAAAGAATTCTAACTGTTCATCAGTGTGTGCCAAGGAAACTTTTTTACCATCTGAGTGTTTATCAGCTTGTGTCAACGTAACTTTGCCATATGTGAGCCTTCAGTATCATTGTAGCCACTTTGATGAGACGACAAGTGTGGGAGAAGCATACATCATTTGCCTACACTACCCTCTGCTGATTCAGATCCTTTCGCACCTGAGCGTCTACCAGTTGCTGAGGGTTGTGCCCCGTGTGTGTCGGTACTGGCACCTGGCTTCTCGGGACCGCGACCTGTGGGTTAATGTAAACCTTCGTAATCAGCATCGTCTCACGGACGAGTATTTAATACAGGTGTGAATTGTGTGTACTTTTTTGAGGGCGTTCCCAGGCGTACACACGTGCATACACTTGGTTGAAAAAAAATAATTCTAAAACTGCCCAAAATGTCTTATAAATGATGCCTTTTCTAAATAATCTCTCAAAAATATACATTTATTGTAATTGTCACAAGGATCATACCAGGATCCGCACAGGCTAATCCGGGACGGCACTTTCCGCTTTTATGGTATTTTCTGTTTCAAGAAAGTCTCTTCTAAACATTAATCCACTGTAGTAGGAAAGTGCCGTCCTGGATTAGCCAGTGCAGACTGCACAGGCTAATCCGGGACGACACTTTGTGTACATGCATTAAGATCGGTTTTCTCACGACGTGCCACATACTTTTTAATCAGGGGTATGGGGCCGAATTTCGGTCCCAAATTCAGTGAAATGAGAGCCCTGACTATATCATCAATTGAAAGCAAGAAGCTGTCATCAGTGCATGTGAAAGAAGGCTCATAGCCTCTTTGAACTGGCTTTCGATTAAACAAATACTAAATCTGTTAACAGTGACTTGTTTTGTATAAAAAAAAACAACGTACAAGAACAACTGTTTCGCATTTTGTTTTTTCAGTTACTGTCTAGGAGCGCTGGTCACACCCGTCATCTCAACTTGTCAGACTGTCATCTGCTCTTAGACGTCTCTGTGCAGCAAGTGTTGTCGACCAATCCAGCCCTTGTTGCCCTTAAACTGATCAGGTACCAGTCCTTTGTGGCCCTTAAACTGATCAGGTACCAGTCCTTTGTGAGGCCAACCTTTAAAAATGGTTTGTTTGCCATTTTTTACCCAAGGTTGCTGGTAACGGGTTGGTAGGTAGGCAATTTATGAATGATCCATTTAGCGTTAAAATTAATTAAGCGACAAAATAAAGCGTATAACACAGACATTTCTTTTGATAATATAATCAAGTATCTGTTGATATAACGAGAGCTTGCTAGCAATCATCTTTAATTAAACAATGAATGCTGACAAACAGCCCGTTGTTTTCACAAGTTTGATAAAACATGATTAGAAATGCATTTTGATATGGCCTATTATAAGCCAGGGTCTAACTGATACAGTTAATTTATTAACTCGATGGAAAACGACCAAAATGAAAGAAGAGCAAGCTTTTATTTAACCCAAAGAAAAAATAGAATACCGGTATTTGGAATTTAAAAAAAAACGGGTTTGATTTAACACAGAAAAAACTTCTGAGTCGGGACTTTTTTGTCGGGTAGTTAGGCAATGGTAAACAAAGTTAATTCTAATGTCAGCTTGAATGGGGCCGTATCGCTTTGAATTGTGAAAATTAGCTGCATTATACCATAATTAGTGAAAATACTATTTGGCCTTTTAGGTGAGAAGTTATTCTATCAGAATAAAATAACATTAGGCCGTCCTTAAAAAATATATTGTTTTCGTTGCGTGACCCATGTTTGAGGTAGGTAGGTTGTTTTCGTTGCGTGACCCATGTTTGAGGTAGGTAGGTTGTTTTCGTTGCGCGACCCATGTTTGAGGTAGGTAGGTTGTTTTCGTTGCGTGACCCATGTTTGAGGTAGGTAGGTTGTTTTCGTTGCGCGACCCATGTTTGAGGTAGGTAGGTTGTTTTCGTTGCGCGACCCATGTTTGAGGTAGGTAGGTAGGTAGATTGTTTTCGTTGTGCGACCCATGTTTGAGGTAGGTAGGTAGGTTGTTTTCTTTGCGCGACCCATGTTTGAGGTAGGTAGGTAGGTAGATTGTTTTCGTTGCGCGACCCATGTTTGAGGTAGGTAGGTTGTTTTCGTTGTGTGACCCATGTTTGAGGTAGGTAGGTAGGTAGGTTGTTTTCATTGCGCGACCCATGTTTGAGTTAGGTAGGTAGGTAGATTGTTTTCGTTGCGTGACCCATGTTTGAGGTAGGTAGGTAGGTAGGTTGTTTTCATTGCGCGACCCATGTTTGAGGTAGGTAGGTAGGTAGGTTGTTTTCGTTGCGTGACCCATGTTTGAGGTAGGTAGGTAGGTTGTTTTCGTTGCGCGACCCATGTTTGAGGTAGGTAGGTAGGTAGATTGTTTTCGTTGCGCGACCCATGTTTGAGGTAGGTAGGTAGGTAGGTTGTTTTCGTTGCGTGACCCATGTTTGAGGTAGGTAGATTGTTTTCGTTGCGCGACCCATGTTTGAGGTAGGTAGGTTGTTTTCGTTGCGTGACCCATGTTTGAGGTAGGTAGGTTGTTTTCGTTGCGTGACCCATGTTTGAGGTAGGTAGGTTGTTTTCGTTGCGCGACCCATATTTGAGGTAGGTAGGTAGGTAGGTTGTTTTCGTTGCGTGACCCATGTTTGAGGTAGGTAGGTTGTTTTCGTTGTGCGACCCATGTTTGAGGTAGGTAGGTAGGTAGGTTGTTTTCGTTGCGTGACCCATGTTTGAGGTAGGTAGGTTGTTTTCGTTGCGCGACCCATGTTTGAGGTAGGTAGGTAGGTAGGTTGTTTTCGTTGCGCGACCCATGTTTGAGGTAGGTAGGTTGTTTTCGTTGTGCGACCCATGTTTGAGGTAGGTAGGTTGTTTTCGTTGTGCGACCCATGTTTGAGGTAGGTAGGTTGTTTTCGTTGTGTGACCCATGTTTGAGGTAGGTAGGTTGTTTTCGTTGTGCGACCCATGTTTGAGGTAGGTAGGTAGGTAGATTGTTTTCGTTGCGCGACCCATGTTTGAGGTAGGTAGATTGTTTTCGTTGCGCGACCCATGTTTGAGGTAGGTAGGTAGGTAGATTGTTTTCGTTGCGCGACCCATGTTTGAGGTAGGTAGGTAGGTTGTTTTCGTTGCGCGACCCATGTTTGAGGTAGGTAGGTAGGTAGATTGTTTTCGTTGCGTGACCCATGTTTGAGGTAGGTAGATTGTTTTCGTTGCGCGACCCATGTTTGAGGTAGGTAGGTAGGTAGATTGTTTTCGTTGCGTGACCCATGTTTGAGGTAGGTAGATTGTTTTCGTTGCGCGACCCATGTTTGAGGTAGGTAGGTAGGTAGGTTGTTTTTTCTTGTGTTTTTTTCGGTCTGGTAAGATTTAATACCCGAAGCAATAATGAAGAGTCCTATCATGCAATACTGAATGTGGAACTACACCGGCAAACTTATAACTTATGCCATTTTGAATAATTTAAGATAAACATACACAGCCGAGAAATGCAATTACGGTACATTTAAAAATATATGCCCAAAAAAATAATAAAAAAGATTTGGCCAATGGCCAAAATAAATTTTGGGTCGGGGGTAATTTTAATGGGTCGGTCGCCCAACTGCAAACAATTTTTTGTGGAAAGCCTTATCATATGTAAGCAATTTTAATTGAATTTGTACATATTATATGACTTTTATATCAACATCGTAGCTAGTAGAGACAAAAACCAGTGCATAGAACAAACATGTTAATAACACACGTCGTTATAATAAATAAATTTATCTATCAGATGTTTCAATCTGACCGATGAGGCATTCAGTGTGACGCCCATCTCACGTCATACGAGGTTGAGGAAACTGTATTTGGACGGCTGTAGTCGATTGACTGATAGAGCAGTTCAAATGGTAAGATTCTACCAGTCTTCACATTAATTGTTTTAGTCCACTATCCTGGATCATTATGCAATCATAGTAATCAGGTGAAATTTCCTTTAGCCAGAATATATACATTTCTGAATTTCTTCTAGCCCAAATTACGTTTCACTAGACCCAGGCTGTCGGGCTAGTGGTAAGGGTGAAACTGTTCTACAGGAACATAATCAATTCCAATTATTTAACTGTGTTAGCTTTATCTCGGGTGATTAGATGAACCCAAAGCACACGTTGAAGCACCTGTATGCTCCTGTTAATAATTTCTCATACTCCAGTTAGGCCTAGCACCGTATTTATGACCCCAATTCGAAGATGGCGAGGTATATTTGCTAATGTCGGTTGGTCGGTCTGTCTATTGGTCAGTAGGTCTGTCAGTAGACCACTTTTGTTTCCACTCTCTAAGTTGAACATGGTTGATCCGATCTTCACCCAACTTAATGAAATGTTTGTGGGCATCATATCTAGGTCAAGTTCGATAATCAACCAAATCGCCTCAGGAATTATGCAGTTGTGGCCCTTGAATTATAAAAATTTGGCCGTTTTAGCCTTTTTCGCTGTCATAAGTCAAACAGGTTTCATCCGATCTTCACCAAAGTTCCTGAAAAGGTTTGAGGTTATAATATCTTCACCAAGTTCGATGATCAATCAACACACCCCAGGAACTGTCCAACAGTTCTTATCCGATCATCACCAAACTTGATATTTTAAAGATTGCTTTTAACCTAGAGGGGGTATTGTTGTTTTACAAACAGCTCTTGTTTCGATGATTTCAGATCACCAACCTGTTTCCCAACCTCGAGTGTCTTCACCTGAACCAGTGCGGTAAGGTCACAGACAAGGCGTTAAAACTGTGCGCCATCAACTGTCCCCGTCTTACGGAACTTCAGTTGGATCACTGCACACAGGTGCGGAATATACATATATCTAGTTTATTTTCATGCTATGAGGTGAATGAGTGGAGAATACCAGTGAATTATAACCCGCTCATTTTACTCTGGGTCGAGTGAAATGATAACATTTGATCATTTCACTCTGGGTTAATATATGGAACTACTTTTCACTTTGTTTTGTATTATTGTCATGAATGTATGTGAATAAACTTACGGGCAGTGTAAACATCGGCTTTTGTAAACAACAGAAAACCCATTATCAATTTCAATACAAAATATAATTAAGCTACCACAACACATACAGTATCGCACTATTTTCCACCACAACAATGAGCGACAATTTTGGAATAATCATTTATGATGCCACAATACACAAACTTACACATGATGTTTCAGCTTCGCCGCTTGTGAAAATATTTTTTATATGACCACTCATGAAAAAAAAATCGATCTTACATTGAAACCAACAAATATCCTCTATATCTAGTACACTCGTACCTTTACCTTTTGTGACTTTGAAAATAGACTCTTTTTTTTCTGATCTTGAAATCTAATATCGTGATACTTTGTCACTGGACATTATTTTCCAAATTTTGAAATAACCTTAACTTTCCCACTACAGTGGATTTATGTTTAAAAGAGAAATACCATAAAATCGGAAAGTGTCGTCCCGGATTAGCCTGTGCAGACTGCACAGGCTGATATGGGACAACACTTAACACGTGCATTAAGCCTGGTTTTCCCACGACATGCCATAAATGTTTTAATAACCTTGCACTTTAGAGCTTTTGTGACCTTTAACTAGAATTCTAACATGGCACATCTATAGACGAAGAAGAAACATTTCCGCTCTTAAATTGCCAACAAACAACTCAAAAAAGTAGATCCGAAACTGTAAACCATAGTTTGCATTTTAATTGCAGAATATGTTTTCAGGTCATGTTTTAATCAAAATTATTTTGCTGTATCGTAGTTTGTCTGTTTCTAAATAATGAATTTTTGTTCTGATGCCTTTGTGGTTTAATTCTTATGCATAAGAACTCAAAATTTGTGTTTATTTACAGTTTAACTACTCAAAATGAAAAACCTTTTCTTAATTAAAGCATCCCAAAAGTGCAGACCCCCGCAAGGTAACTGCTTAAAGGGACTGTGTCATTGAAAAGGGCCTCGAGGCGGTAATTTCTCTAAACATTCTGAAGTTAAGATTTAAGAATGGCTTATAACAACAGTTAAAATAAGGTACATGTATATTTGATGGGAAAAAAGGTTTCGCATTATAAGATAAAAATAAAATTTATAATATGGGTCGTGTTTGTTTGGCTCTTTTCATGTTTACATGTTGATGTCAGAATTGTAAGTATTTGTATAACCATTGTTTCCTTACAAAGCAGAATAGCACAGTTGGTTGAAGCGCTGTCTGCTGTGATTCGTATTGCTCCTAAGTCCTGAGTTTGATACCCGTTTGGGATTTTAATTTTTTCAAACATGCTGATTTTTTTTATCATACCGGTATATCAAATTATGTATTATATTATTTATTCATTATTTATTGTACATATATTTTAGTATACCAAATATCTGTTATCTAATATCATTTATAGTGCAATAGGAAACCAATCTTTCGAAAGCTTAGTCCCTTTAACAATTGAATTTGCCAGTTATAGGTTACAACCGATGCCTTATCTCCAAATAATAAAAAAAATTTGAAAAGATTTCTGAATCCAGACAGTGATCCAGGTGAACCAAAATAAGATCATAATATTAATTGGCCCTTTTCCCTTTAAACTCATGTGTTATGAAAAAGATAATTATTTGTCTTGACCTGGATTTGAACTTTTATTTCCCTGACCTTCACCTCTGTTTCTGCCCTGATATATGTTTTCCTAAATGATCATTGTTTCTCAGGTGACAGATGCTGGTCTTGGCAAGATCGCGCGTCACTGTCACGGCATGCAGAATCTGAACCTGATGTCATGCGGCATTTCGGATGGCTGTGGGATACACATTGCCAAGGTAACGGGGGGGGGGGGGGCTGCTTGCTGTGTTGGTATTATGAGGCGTGTCGAGGGAAACCCGAACTGCTCAGGCTTATCTAGGACGACACTTTACGCACATGCATTAAGCCCAGTTTTCCCATGACACACCTTATATTATTTAGGTATACGTTAAACATTTCTATAAGCCTCACAGGTAAGGACATCGGACCCATTCCCAATGCAAAATATGTTGTTTTTTCCCAATTCTAGAATGACTTCCTTCCGCTACAGAATTAAGTGTTACGTTTATAACAGTTATGAAGAAAATTACAGAAATATTTTAAGAACATAAAAACATTTAATAACATTTGGACATGAAAATTGATACTGGCATCAAGATTTATCTACAATCTTTTTCCAGTTTTGCACATTTTATGTTGAGAAATTCCCAATTTCAAACCAGGTACTTTTCCCCAAAATGTTCAGAAAAAAGGCCTGGTATGCTGGCAAAGGTAAATATGGCTGTGATTTCTGCAGAATGCAGTCTGCGAAATAACCCACTTGTACGAAGGCCGGGACAAGTAAAAACCTATTCAGGGATGTTAAAATGCTCACCTGTCTGCCCAAAAGGGCAAGTACAAGAAATATACCATAATTAGCTGATTTTTGTGTTGCCTAAAAAGGCGACATTTAGGGGTTACTTTGGCCATTGCCCTTTAGTTTGTGCAGACAATAACTTGAGAATTGTTTGTGCAATCATTATGAAACTGTTAGTTTTATGCCTACTCACACTAACGGGAAGTAGGCATAAAAGGAAGGAGGATTTAGGTTTGTGGCCTAATTGCTCTTATCGTACTTGACTTATGCCCTATCAGGGGACACATTCTACTCACGGAGTTCTAGTCATATCGTACTTGACTTATGCTCTATCAGGGGACACATTCTACTCACAGAGTTCTAGTCATATCATACTTGACTTATGCCCTATCAGGGGACACATCCTACTCACGGAGTTCTAGTCTTATCGTACTTGACTTATGCCCTATCAGGGGACACATGCTACTCACGGAGTTCTAGTCTTATCATACTTGACTTATGCCCTATCAGGGGACACATTCTACTCACGGAGTTCTAGTCTTATCATACTTGACTTATGCCCTATCAGGGGACACATTCTACTCACGGAGTTCTAGTCTTATCGTACTTGACTTATGCCCTATCAGGGGACACATCCTACTCACGGAGTTCTAGTCATATCGTACTTGACTTATGCTCTATCAGGGGACACATTCTACTCACGGAGTTCTAGTCTTATCATACTTGACTTATGCCCTATCAGGGGACACATTCTACTCACGGAGTTCTAGTCTTATCATACTTGACTTATGCCCTATCAGGGGACACATTCTACTCACAGAGTTCTAGTCTTATCTTACTTGACTTATGCCGTATCAGGGGACACATTCTACTCACGGAGTTCTAGTCATATCGTACCTGACTTATGCCCTATCAGGGGACACATTCTACTCACGGAGTTCTAGTCTTATCGTACTTGACTTATGCCCTATCAGGGGACACATTCTACTCACGGAGTTCTAGTCTTATCGTACTTGACTTATGCCCTATCAGGGGACACATTCTACTCACGGAGTTCTAGTCTTATCGTACTTGACTTATGCCCTATCAGGGGACACATTCTACTCACGGAGTTCTAGTCTTATCGTACTTGACTTATGCCGTATCAGGGGACACATTCTACTCACGGAGTTGTAGTCTTATCGTACTTGACTTATGCTCTATCAGGGGACACATTCTACTCACGGAGTTCTAGTCTTATCGTACTTGACTTATGCTCTATCAGGGGACACATTCTACTCACGGAGTTCTAGTCTTATCGTACTTGACTTATGCTCTATCAGGGGACACATTCTACTCACAGAGTTCTAGTCTTATCATACTTGACTTATGCCCTATCAGGGGACACATTCTACTCACGGAGTTCTAGTCTTATCGTACTTGACTTATGCTCTATCAGGGGACACATTCTACTCACGGAGTTCTAGTCTTATCGTACGTGACTTATGCCCTATCAAGGGACACATTCTACTCACAGAGTTCTAGTCTTATCATACTTGACTTATGCCCTATCAGGGGACACATCCTACTCACGGAGTTCTAGTCTTATCATACTTGACTTATGCCCTATCAGGGGACACATTCTACTCACGGAGTTCTAGTCTTATCATACTTGACTTATGCCCTATCAGGGGACACATCCTACTCACGGAGTTCTAGTCTTATCATACTTGACTTATGCCCTATCAGGGGACACATTCTACTCACGGAGTTCTAGTCTTATCATACTTGACTTATGCTCTATCAGGGGACACATTCTACTCACGGAGTTCTAGTCTTATCGTACTTGACTTATGCCCTATCAAGGGACACATTCTACTCACAGAGTTCTAGTCTTATCATACTTGACTTATGCCCTATCAGGGGACACATTCTACTCACGGAGTTCTAGTCTTATCATACTTGACTTATGCCCTATCAGGGGACACATTCTACTCACGGAGTTCTAGTCATATCATACTTGACTTCAGGGGACACATTCTACTCACGGAGTTCTAGTCTTATCATACTTGACTTATGCCCTATCATGGGACACATCCTACTCACGGAGTTCTAGTCTTATCGTACTTGACTTATGCCCTATCAGGGGACACATTCTACTCACGGAGTTCTAGTCTTGTCATACTTGACTTATGCTCTATCAGGGGACACATTCTACTCACGGAGTTCTAGTCTTATCATACTTGACTTATGCCCTATCAGGGGACACATCCTACTCACAGAGTTCTAGTCTTATCGTACTTGACTTATGCCCTATCAGGGGACACATTCTACTCACGGAGTTCTAGTCTTATCGTACTTGACTTATGCTCTATCAGGGGACACATTCTACTCACGGAGTTCTAGTCTTATCATACTTGACTTATGCTCTATCAGGGGACACATTCTACTCACGGAGTTCTAGTCTTATCATACTTGACTTATGATCTATCAGGGGACACATCCTACTCACAGAGTTCTAGTCTTATCGTACTTGACTTATGCTCTATCAGGGGACACATGCTACTCACGGAGTTCTAGTCTTATCATACTTGACTTATGCTCTATCAGGGGACACATTCTACTCACGGAGTTCTAGTCTTATCATACTTGACTTATGCCCTATCAGGGGACACATTCTACTCACAGAGTTCTAGTCTTATCGTACTTGACTTATGCTCTATCAGGGGACACATTCTACTCACGGAGTTCTAGTCTTATCATACTTGACTTATGCCCTATCAGGGGACACATTCTACTCACAGAGTTCTAGTCTTATCATACTTGACTTATGCCCTATCAGGGGACACATTCTACTCATGGAGTTCTAGTCTTATCATACTTGACTTATGCCCTATCAGGGGACACATTCTACTCATGGAGTTCTAGTCTTATCATACTTGACTTATGCTCTATCAGGGGACACATTCTACTCACAGAGTTCTAGTCTTATCGTACTTGACTTATGCCCTATCAGGGGACACATTCTACTCATGGAGTTCTAGTCTTATCATACTTGACTTATGCCCTATCAGGGGACACATTCTACTCACGGAGTTCTAGTCATATCGTACGTGACTTATGCCCTATCAGGGGACACATCCTACTCACAGAGTTCTAGTCTTATCATACTTGACTTATGCCCTATCAGGGGACACATCCTACTCACGGAGTACTAGTCTTATCGTACTTGACTTATGCCCTATCAGGGGACACATTCTACTCACGGAGTTCTAGTCTTATCGTACTTGACTTATGCCCTATCAGGGGACACATTCTACTCACGGAGTTCTAGTCTTATCGTACTTGACTTATGCCCTATCAGGGGACACATTCTACTCACGGAGTTTTAGTCTTATCGTACTTGACTTATGCCCTATCAGGGAACACATCCTACTCACGGAGTTCTAGTCTTATCGTACGTGACTTATGCCCTATCAGGGGACACATCCTACTCACAGAGTTCTAGTCTTATCGTACTTGACTAATGCCCTATCAGGGGACACATCCTACTCACGGAGTTCTAGTCTTATCGTACTTGACTTATGCTCTATCAGGGGACACATTCTACTCACGGAGTTCTAGTCTTATCATACTTGACTTATGCCCTATCAGGGGACACATCCTACTCACGGAGTTCTAGTCTTATCGTACTTGACTTATGCCCTATCAGGGGACACATTCTACTCACGGAGTTCTAGTCTTATCGTACTTGACTTATGCCCTATCAGGGGACACATTCTACTCACGGAGTTCTAGTCTTATCATACTTGACTTATGCCCTATCAGGGGACACATTCTACTCACGGAGTTCTAGTCATATCGTACTTGACTTATGCTCTATCAGGGGACACATTCTACTCACAGAGTTCTAGTCTTATCGTACTTGACTTATGCCCTATCAGGGGACACATTCTACTCACAGAGTTCTAGTCTTATCGTACTTGACTTATGCTCTATCAGGGGACACATTCTACTCACGGAGTTCTAGTCTTATCGTACTTGACTTATGCTCTATCAGGGGACACATCCTACTCACGGAGTTCTAGTCTTATCGTACTTGACTTATGCCCTATCAGGGGACACATCCTACTCACGGAGTTCTAGTCTTATCGTACTTGACTTATGCTCTATCAGGGGACACATTCTACTCACAGAGTTCTAGTCTTATCGTACTTGACTTATGCTCTATCAGGGGACACATTCTACTCACGGAGTTCTAGTCTTATCGTACTTGACTTATGCCCTATCAGGGGACACATTCTACTCATGGAGTTCTAGTCTTATCGTACTTGACTTATGCCCTATCAGGGGACACATTCTACTCACGGAGTTCTAGTCTTATCTTACTTGACTTGTGCCGTATCAGGGGACACATCCTACTCACGGAGTTCTAGTCATATCGTACTTGACTTATGCTCTATCAGGGGACACATTCTACTCATGGAGTTCTAGTCTTATCGTACTTGACTTATGCCCTATCAGGGGACACATTCTACTCATGGAGTTCTAGTCTTATCGTACTTGACTTATGCCCTATCAGGGGACACATCCTACTCACGGAGTTCTAGTCATATCGTACTTGACTTATGCTCTATCAGGGGACACATCCTACTCACGGAGTTCTAGTCTTATCTTACTTGATTTATGCCGTATCAGGGGACACATCCTACTCACTGAGTTCTAGTCATATCGTACTTGACTTATGCTCTATCAAGAGACACATCCTACTCTCGGAGTTCTAGTCATATCGTACTTGACTTATGCCCTATCAGGGGACACATTCTACTCACGGAGTTCTAGTCATATCGTACTTGACTTATGCCGTATCAGGGGACACATCCTACTCACGGAGTTCTAGTCATATCGTACTTGACTTATGCTCTATCAGGGGACACATCCTACTCACGGAGTTCTAGTCTTATCGTACTTGACTTATGCTCTATCAGGGGACACATCCTACTCACGGAGTTCTAGTCTTATCATACTTGACTTATGCCCTATCAGGGGACACATTCTACTCACGGAGTTCTAGTTATATCGTACTTGACTTATGCCCTATCAGGGGACACATTCTACTCATGGAGTTCTAGTCATATCGTACTTGACACTTGACTTATTCCCTATCAGGGGACACATTCTACTCACAGAGTTCTAGTCTTTCCATAATTATGTCTATAGTCATGAACATCACGACTTGCATTTGAACTGGTTAGGAAATGTATAGATGTTATTTGTATGGCCGAATGGGCGAGTCCTTCCAAACAACTATTATACTATATACTGAGAATAAGAACAATTACTTTGATTTGAAAGGCTATCAGGTTTCATGAACAACCCCAGCTATTGCTTTAGGAAAAATTAACATTCATTCACACAGTTTACAGTCCTTTCCAGATTTGGTCAAGCTCCTCCCCAGCTATTGCTTTAGGATAAATTGACATTTATTCACACAGTTTACACATGCTCTTTCATGTTAACAAGGACCCGTATTCACCAACCCATTCTTAGACTTAGGAATAAAGAATATATTAGACTCAAGAAAAATAAAAGAATGTGTATTTGCAAATATGATGCTACCAATGTCGCTTATGTCCTTTACGAGTCGTTCTGAATCAAAAACGCTTTAGGGTTAGAAAATACCAAGTAAGATTTATATTAACAGCCTTTTTAGAACAAACCACTTTTAAGAATATTATTAATCCCCCGCCGCCAAGCTGGAGGGGGGTTTTAGGAACGCCCTTCGTCTGTCCGTCCGTCTGTCCGTAATATTTTCGTGTCCGCTCCATATCTCCTATACCCTTTGAAGGATTTTCATGAAACTTGGCTCAAATGTTTAGGTCATTGAGACGATGTGCAGAAGGCATGAATGAGTCACGCCGGCTCATGGTCAAGGTCACTCTTGAAGGACAAATATTTGAGCCTCCATTTTGTGTCCGCTTCATATCTCCTATGCCTTTTGAAGGATTCTCATGAAACTTGGCGCAAATGTTTAGGTCATTGAGACAATGTGCAGAAGGCATGGGCCTTTCATGCCAGCTCAAGGTCAAGGTCACACTTGAAGGTTAAATCTTTTAGCCTCCATTTTCGTGTCCGTTTTTCGTGTCCGCTCCATATCCCCTATACCCTTTGAAGGATTTAAATGAAACTTGACTCATTGAGACCATGTGCAGAAGGCATAAGCCAGTCACGCCAACTCAAGGTCAAGGTCACACTTGAATGTTCGATGTTTGAGCCTGTATTTTCATGTCCGTTCTATATCTCCTGTGCCCTTTAAAGGATGTTCATGACACTTGCCTCAAATGTTTATCACATTGAGGCAATGTGCAGAAGGCATGAGGCAGTCACGCCACCTCAAGATCAAGGTCACACTTGGGGGTCAAATGTTTGAGCCTCCATTTTTGTGTATACTCCATATCTCCTGTGCCCTTTGAAGGATTTTCCTAAAACTTGGCTCAAATGTTTATCACATTGAGGCGATGTGCAGAAGGCATGGAGCAGTCTTGCCACCTCAAGGTCAAGGTCACACTTAAAGGTCAAATGTTTGAGCCTCCATTTTAGTGTCAGCTCCATATCTAAATTTCTGAATTGTACTTTCATATCTGGTCCAACTCTGCCAGATTAAGGCCAGTGTGATACTTCAAAGTCACTTTTAAAATCTAATGAAGGATCACGGCGGGGGATATAGCTGTCCTTTGGACTGCCTTGTTATTCTTGTGTCTTAAGTCTACAACTGGGTTGGTTAATATGGGCCTAGATTAACTGTTTCATTTCACTAACCAAAATAGCCGTTGGCTGCTAAACTTTGTGGAAATTACGGTATTTGAAAATGAGACATATATCACATATACAGAGGAAGTATTTAAGAATGACAGTTACTTGCAGAATTTAACTTTTTCCTTCAACAATGTTTATTATTAGCTGTAATAGGTGATCCAAAACCAATTGAAGTTAAGATGGGCAGTTAGACACAGTGTTGCATATGTATATAACAGGATACCAAAAGTTGACAATTTAATGTTCAAATATGAATAAGTCTGATACATATATAATAGTCCCAAGGGATAATACTGCAATTTATTCACATTTATATAGACAATTAACACAAAATATGATTGAGACATGATCAAAACATAACCTTCACAATAACATGGATAATGAACACAAAATGTGTTGGAGACATGAACGAAGCATACCCTTCCAAATTACATTCCAGTGATTGAAACATTAGCAAATCATGACATTCAAAAACACATTACATTGATAGAGACATGAACAAAGCATGACATTCAGAAATACATTCCAGTGATTGAGACAAAAACAAATCATGACGTTCAGAAATACATTCCAGATACGAGCAAATCATGACCTTCAAAAATACATTTCAGTGATTGAGACATGAACAAATCATGACATTCAGAAATACATTCCAGATACGAGCAAATCATGACCTTCAAAAATACATTTCAGTGATTGAGACATGAACAAATCATGACATTCAGAAATACATTCCAGTGATTGAGACTTGAACAAATCATGACCTTCAAAAATACACTCCAGTGATTGAGACACAAACAAATCATTACATTCAGAAATACATTCCAGATACGAACAAATCACGACTTTCAAAAATACACGTCAGTTATTGAGACATGAATAAATCATGACATTCAGAAATACATTCCAGTGATTGAGACATGAACAAATCATGACCTTCAAACATACACTCCACTGATTGAGACATGAACAAATCATGACCATAAAAATACGACCCAGTGATTGAGACAAATCATGACATTGAGACATGAACAAATCAATATCTTTATACATACATTTCAGATGATGGCACTGACCCATCTGGACCTGTCCAACCTCCAAAGACTCTCGCCTGAGACCGTGATCTACGTCGCCCGACACTGCCAGCTCATTCAGTGCTTGAACGTATCTCTGAACACAACAATCTCGGACCACTGCGTAGAGCAGGTTGCTATGGCTCTTCCACGGCTCAAGCGTCTCTACTGCGTCTGCTGCTCAATTACAGATGCAGGTGAAAACACTTATACTTACATCTTCAACCTATTCATTGTTGCTCGATTATGTCGAAAGCTTGAGGCTTATTGTGACACTTTTGCTTCTGTTTCCTGGGTAGAACCACTACTTGGTGTTTTTTTTAGAAAGACCATGCAAACGTTCACCGAGTAGGGATGGAACTCACGATCTCGTGATCACCAGGCAGACATCATATCCATTACCCCAATTTGCGAATGTAAAATTTTTCTTCAGATTTTACTTATGCTGTTACAGCAAACAAATGTGGAAAGCTGCTTCAACTGCAAGATCTACAACACTAGCTAATGTGCTTTCCACCACTATGTCTGATTCAATATCTACACTGATCTAGGTCTTGAGTTCAATTCAGCAGCATTTTAAGTTTATCTTAAAATAATTTCACTTAAGTTAGGTTTGTATACGGTAATATTATTCAAACTGCACATAAATCAGTGTAGCCAATTACTGTTAAGTAAAAAGTACTTTATAATGAAATGAATAAGAGCGTACATAGTAATCAGAATCAAATGTTAACATGGAATAAAATGCTGAAGAAGAATGATGAGCTGAAATGCCTAGTTTAAGGAATGTCTGGCCTCTCCATGGGTAATTCCACTCTGTGTATTGGTCCACCATAACATCTCATCATTATGCCCCCCTTGGAAGAAGTGGGGGTGTATTGCTTTGCACCTGTTTGTCGGTCGGTCGGTCTGTCCGTAGACCATTTTGTTTCCGCACGATATCTAGAGAACGCTTTGACCTACGATCATTTAAGTTGGTATGCTGGTTACTTGGGAGGAAAGGAAGACACCTATTGATTATGAGGTCAACAGGTCAAAGGTCAAGGCCACAGGGGCTTGTAACATGAAATTCGTTTCCGCACGATATCTAGAGAACGTTTGGACCTACGATCATTTAGGTTGGTATGCTTGTTACTTTGGAGGAAAGCAAGACGCCTATCAATTTTGAGGTCAACAGGTCAAAGGTCAAGGTGACAGAGGCTTGTAACATGAAAACTGTTTTCTCCGTAGACCATTTTGTTTCCTCAGGATATCTAGAGATGTTTTGGCCTATTTGATGTTTAAATCAAACAGAAAACAGGTATCCTTATATAACAGACTGTAGAGATAAATCCATTATTATACTCTATCTTTCATTCAGCTTTATATTTACTTTCTAAAGCATCAACTTTAATTTCCTCCCCATGTGTTAATGTGCACATACAATCTTAACAGTTGCACATATTGACGACTTGGCTGCAAGTCATGGGGGGGGGGGGGGGGCATACATCTTTTACAAACATCTCTCGTTATCTTCAATCTTTTTTCTCAGCTGACTCAGCAATGGCTGAGTGCACCATTTCAGTTGTCGCAGTGTATGGATCTCAGCTGATAAGGGTCACCACACATTGTCCACACTGTGACCAGAGCAGGATGCCAATACACAGGCATACAATACCCCAGATTTAGGGGTTTGGGGGGGGGGGTCAAATAAAGAAGGATTAAAATAGGCGTTTAAGGATAAGGAGAAGGTTTTACTTCTGATGTCTCTGAACCGGTGTTTACAAAGCACCTTGTTGAAAAAATTCAAAATGTATTATATTCGTAAAATTCCTGAAGTCTGTGGCCGTCTCGTGTATAGGTCTTTTTGCATTCAAATGTTCTAAACTAGTAAATAATGTTCTGATATTTAATATTCAACCATTTT
Organism: Congeria kusceri; assembly: GCA_027627225.1. Lineage (NCBI taxonomy): Eukaryota > Metazoa > Mollusca > Bivalvia > Myida > Dreissenidae > Congeria > Congeria kusceri. The sequence continues at coordinate 48,509,512 of CM051026.1, forward strand.
GTAACCATAAATCTGTGGATATAACATTGAAAATTCAATCTAAAATTTTCACTTGAGTAGAATTTAAGTTACAATTTTCCCAAGGAGCTTTGTGGATATGGACTATGGAATGATGTACAACCACTGATTCTGTTTGGAATGATGTACAACCACTGATTCTGTTTGGAATGATGTACAACCACTGATTCTGTTTGGAATGATGTACAACCACTGATTCTGTTTGGCATGATGTACAACCACTGATTCTGTTTGGAATGATGTACAACCACTGATTCTGTTTGGAATGATGTACAACCACTGATTCTGTTTGGAATGATGTACAACCACTGATTCTGTTTCAGGTCTCGAAGCCATCGCCAAGCACTGCCCGTGTCTGGAATCCATAGATATCGGGTGGTGTCTGTCGGTCACCGACTCTGGCATTAGAGTGGTCTCCCATGCCTGTAAACGCCTCGAGTACTTCGGTCTGATACGCTGTGATAGAATCACTACGGAAACCATAGACGAGCTCGTAGTGGAGTACCCGCGTATCAACTATTCCACTTTCCTCTTGGATTCTAAAAGGCTGTTGGAGAGAGCACGTAGAGAAGGGTGTAGATTTGACATGAAAACTTGACGGTGATAAAGTGCTGAAGGAAATATTGGAGTATAGCCTCTAAGCTGTGAGAAAACGAAATAATGCAGTGAGGTATTGCTTGTAGCCTTGAGAAATCAACATATTAACATGAAAAAGCACATAGTGATCATTTCTTTTGGACACTATGAGGTTATTGGACACTATGAGGTTATTGGACACTATGAGGTTATTGGACACTATGAGGTTATTGGACACTATGAGGTTATTGGAGAGAGCACGTAAAGAAGGGAGTAGATTTGACATGAAAACGTGACTGTGATAAAATGTTGCAGGAAATAGTGCATTGTAACCTCTATGACTTCAGAAAATGACATATTTACGCAATAAAGCACATGGTGATAATTTCTCTTGGATTTAGGTGAATGTTAGAGAGGGCCGCATAGAGAAAAGGATAGATTTGACATGAAAACGTGACTGTTTAAAATTTGTCAGAAAAAAAAGCCGTGTAACCTCACACTTTGGCGAAGAAAACTTATTTACCTGATTGAGCTTATAGTGAACAATCTCTTGTCATGGGACCATATCCACAAAGCCTATAAGGGAAGTCTTAACTTGATTCTTTACCAGTTTAAACCATTAAAAACAAAATAAACTCCAGCCACAGACTTAAGGAATGTTATGATTTTAAGAAATTTACTTAAGTTTTCACTACAGAGCTTTGTGGATTTGGCCCCTGGCCCCTGTCTTATCAAAGGTCTTACGACAAGTGTAAGTTACGACTGAATTTTGTAGTTTAAAAAAACAAACATTTATGATCAGTATGTTCCTGAAATAAAGGACATGTGAAAGATACCAACGAAATGAATAGATTAACTGAAATAAAGTAATCATACATGTTGGTGCATAGCATTTATGCTTCTTCGAAAATTGTATCATAATGTAAATATGCCCTACGATGTTTAATAAGACAGGTCCCATGTGTGTAGATAGTTGAAGAGGAGGATGCATGGCAAAGGTTGTAGACTTGTAGCACAATAATGTGATTAAAATGACAAAGGAAATAGTGAAGATTAATGACCTTATAGCGCATTGACAGAAGAAAACTTATTCACGAAGTAACATAAGAAGTTATGACACTCGTGTTCCATCGCATTGTTTCCAACTGATCTATACTAGCAATTAAAGCAGCAGTCCAGAAATATGTTGATAAAATAAACATCTGCAAATATTGTTTCTATTGGACATCTTACTGATCAGATTACAAAAAACGCACTGAAATTGGTAAAATAATACGTTTTTGTAATTTTTTAGCTTATAGTTTTTTGTATGCGACAGCTGGTGATATATTCTGTTTGTACCAAGCGTTTTCAAACATAGACATTATAAAATGCCATTCCTAGACAAGAAACAGTTTTCAGTCGAATAAACGTCATTAACGTTCATAGAGCTAATGCAACTTTTAAGATGTATTGAATGATATTCTATGGACTGCGGCTTTAAATGGTTTATGTCAATGCCCATACTCAGGTGAGCGATGTGGGCCATCATCACCCTCTTGTTATTGCTTTTTGTTGCTGTTGTTGTTGTTATGTATTTGTTGAGAATTCGATATTGTTGATAGTACAATTTGGTCTTTATGTTATCCTGTTCTAAATTGCCAATACAAATATATCGAAGAAAATATTATTCACTGTTGTGTGGAAATTAATTCTTAGAAGAGTAATACGCTGTCATGGCTTACTCTGCCATCTGCCAGATTTGCCAACGGCTACAAATTGAAACATTTGGCTAAGGAAATATCCATTTAGCTAATAGCGTTTCTTCATGAAAACCTTATACATTAACCAAAATAAATGAGTAGGATTTCAACATGGGACCATAATTTTGGCCAAAGAAAATTTGTAGGCAGGGGAGCCCTGAAATTGAACGATGTCAATATGAGAATATATGAGGCGCGTCGTGGAAAAACCGGGCTTAATGCATGTGCGTAGTGTCGACTGGGATTAGCCTGTGCAGTCCGCACAGGGTAATCCAGGACGGCACTTTCCGCTTTTATGGTATTTTCCGTGTCAAGGAAGTCTCTTCTAAACATAAATCCACTGTAGGCGGAAAGTGCCGTCCTGGATTAGCCTGTGCGGACTGCACAGGCTAATCCGGGATGACACTTTACGCATATGCATTAAGTCCGCTTTTCCCTCGACGCGCCTCATATGTATAATTGTTCAGTATTGTTACAAATTGCGAGTATACTCTATCAAGAGTGAGGCAGTTACTCAAGACGACGATGATGGTGGATTAGTAAAGCGCAGACCTTCACTTTGATAGGTAACCATTCTTAACAATGAAATTCTCCAGATATAGCTATCGTAGCTATCGATAGGCTTCCTCCCTTGCCCATCTTTCCCCAATGATATAGAATCCTTCAGTGTTTTTAGGGCAAATTTGGGGCCGCAATTCTGCCCCATTCCCCTGCTTAAAATAAAAAGTATTTATTTTCCCCGATATTAACCTTATTATTCCCCTCAGAATGTAAGCTTTATTTTGAAAACAAAATTGACCAAAATCGGACAAAACTTGACTAAGATAGAGGAATTTTCGTTAACAACCCCATCAGTTCTTTTATCAAACCAAGTTTGTGCATAATCTAAGTTATCATTTGTAGCAATACAATTGCTTAAATGTTTTATAGCAAAATAGAATATAAAAATGTGATGATGCTTTTCTACAAAAACAGTTCCACTTTTGCCATAATATTAACCGTCTTGCTTGGCTCTAGGGTGGGGAATTAGTCCCCCAGAAATAAAATTAGTCAAATTCCCCCGGGTCAAATTCCCCACCTCCCCCGCGGATGAAGAAATTGATTGATAGGTGCATTACTAAAATAATTAGTTTTCATCACATCTTGCTATTGACCCTAGTGTACGATATATTAGGCAATAACGGCCCTATATGATTCCGACCGGCTGTCCGGCTAGCGAAGTGGTTGGTACACTCGCTTCTCACATTGGCTGCCCGGGTTCGCTGCCTACTCGGCGCATGCGAGTTTGGGTGGGGGTCATCATAGCGGACAGGTGGGGGTAATTTCCTCCGGATACTCCGGCTTCCCCCCACAGCACGATACCACACCGAAATTTAAAAAATGTCTGTACAAAATAAATAGCCGGAAATTACAGCTATAATTCAAAATTCGTCCCAACTTTGGATGTGTCTCGTAAAATTAGGCAGGGATGCTGGGACACATCCTGGGTCCTCATATAATGTAGGTTCAGCGCGGAAGGACCGGATGAACCTCGAAATACAGATGTTTCCGGCTGCGCTCAACAACCAGTCAGTCACCTGTTAACTGTATTTCAGTTTAGTCAGTTCAAATGCAGAATTTAATTATGTAAGTAAGCAAGTAATTTGTTTATTATTGTGACACGTGTTTAAACAATTTACATGATAACTTCATATAATCAACGAAGCAAATAACATCCGACCAAATGGGTCTATATGTCACCATGAAATAGATATGTCGTGATAGTTATGTACATAATAGGGTGAGTATCTATAATAAAACAGGTATAGATATATACATTGAAAAAAGTTCACACAATTCAGAGTAAGTTATTAACTAAGCAAACAAAAGAGTCTAATATACGTTTGAATAAATATTTTATACTTGTTGGGTCTGTTTGATCAAGTATTTAGTTTTCCTTCATGTATGCAACTCTAATTGATAGATATATGTTCTTTTATCGGTACAACTTGTGTTTTCTTAACAAAAGAGCATGAACAAGAAATTTAGCAAGTTTGCGTGGACAGTTCGACAATATATATTTAAGTTTTTCAACACTGTTGAGATCTCGATCTTGGAAAAACATATCGCGGTCAAGTCCTTATATCATTGTACAGACAACAGTCCAATACAAAATGCAGTTCGTCCTCAACGTTTGCACGCTCACAGAACTTGCACCGTCGTTATTCCACTGGTTCACCGACGAACCGACCTGTTTCTATCCTGAGGGGCAGGATTTCGCTTCTGAACTGGCATTACGTGGAACGTTCACTTTTACTTAGATTCATGTTTATCTATGCTTCGCAACAGAATTTGTCCTTGAACAACCTGTATGTCCGCAATTTAGAAACATGTTGAGGTCTAATTACCCCAATTTAAATGATATGTTTTGGTATCAATTTAAAGGTATATATGTAAGAAAACACTTTGTCTTAGTGGTTCCCAGCTTCATAACTTGTGGTCCATGTATTCAAAACCTGTGTGTTTATTCTAAGGTAAATATTTTGAGTTTACAACGCATATAAATTTTGTACATGCTGTTTTGTTCAAAAGGTTATAGCCTTATCATTTTCCAACGATATATGGTGATATATTGAAAAGCAGCTTGGTCATGGTGAAAATTGAGATCAAACATTGTTTATTGTATATGTAACAATGAAGGAATTTATTTGCGCATGCGTAACCTTGAACATCCGTTTTCCACTTGTTGTCGTAGAATGTATATGTATATATGTATACTGAAAGGGTTTACTTTAAAGAGACTATGTCACCGAACTATTTGTTTCCAATTGCACTCTGTATGATATGAGATGATAGAACTATACTATGATATTACATTAAATAAATAATATAATACACAATGAGATATTTGCTAAAAACAAATCAGCGAAAATGTTTGAAAAAAAACGAAGTGGGTATCACAACAAAATATATACATCGTACTTTCATACTTAAGTTAAATTAAAGTAACTGTAGCCAGCGCTCTATAAACCAATTGCGTTTTTCTACGGTGTCCCGTTACTGCCATCGAAGTTTCGCGACTTCGACCTGTGCTTATGAAAGGGCGCCGACGCGCCGATACGAGACGCCGAAGCGCCGAGACGATGTCTCGACACGATACGCCGAAGCGGTATAAACATCGCAATCTCATGTGGGTTTTTTCATATGTGGCTATACAATTGGGCGAAGATACGACGAGACGATGTTTATATCGCTTCGGCGCATCGTGTCGGCGCTTCGGCGTATCGTGTCGGCGCTTCGGGGTATCGTCTCGGCGCGTCGGCGTATCGTCTCGGCGCGTCGGCGCCCTATAATTTCTGACGTCGAAATCGCGCCGAGACGATACGCCGCAGCGCCGACACGATACACCGAAGCGCCGAGACACCACGATACGCCGAAGCGCCGACACGATGCACCGACGCGATATAAACGTAGTCTCGTCGTATCTTCGCCCAATTGTATAGCCACATATGAAAAAACCACACGAGATTGCGACGTTTATATCGCTTCGGCGTATCGTGTCGGCGCTTTGGCGCATCGTCTCGGCGCTTCGGCGTATCGTATGGGCGCGTCGGCGTATCGCGTCGGCGCCCTTTCATAAGCACAGGTCGAAGTAGCGAAAGTACGTTGGCGTTAACAGGACACCGTATTATTCTGCTTTGTTAGGAAGCGTGTGCAAACTATGGTTATAAAAAATGCTCACAATTCTGACGTCAAAATGTCAACATGAAAATGGCAAAATAAACACGACGCATTATAAATCGATATACGTTATTGTCACCGTTATTATATGCCATTATTAATATCTTGATTTCAGATTGTTTAAAAAGATTATCCCGTTGACAAAGTCCCTTTAACTTTATGGGATTTTTTTTCACAAGTCATACAACTTCTTATTCAGTCGGTTCGCGTTTCAAACGTTTTATACATTTCCTCAGTTTAATCGAAGGATATTCATTAACGGCACATTATTTCCAATATATTTCTGTGTCAGAAGGGTTATTTAACCTTTTAAGATAATAATTATATTGTTCGTTTCGGTTGTTTTTTTTGCAAACTGTGGCAAACGTTTTGAAAATTGTCAATTTGCTAATCAGTGAATAGGTCTCTTTAAAAGAGTGTCGTTGTGTTGTCAAGCGAATATCGTATGTGAAAAAACAACAACACTAAATGTACGTGTGCAATTCAGAAATACTTGTTATGGACAATTCTCTTAGGTTTTGAAATGGGTGTCCGAAATCAGTCATTATTAGTTCTATACATGGGTAAACGTTATAAATGCGTAAATATATTTGACCCACAATAAATGTAGCCGTTAACACGCACCAGAAATAAGCCAGATGAATAGTCCAATGTGTGATGTCTACGATTCTATTCGGCTGGCGAACTGAATTGCGCATTAAACACAAAAAGCAATGAAACTCCGCTATATCATTGAGCAAAAACAACTTTTTTAAGTAAATTATTGAAAAGCTGTTGCTTACGGGAAAGTTTTGATAGCAATTCCACATCAATTTCGAATAGTATATTTTACATATGCAATTTTACATATGGTCTTTCAGCGGACTATTTCTTTCAAATAGCGATTCAAAAGGTATAGCGAAGAGCAGACGGCTCACAAAAGGAGTTACATTTATAGTTGACTGTTCGCAGTTTTCGTAAATTCAATAACAACACAAGGCATAATTTAGCTAATATATTTTATTTTTATTTTTCTATCAATATTGTACAAGATTGGTCGAACTGGATTTCAAGTCCATGAAATTACCATGGATGATATACCATAGAACCGGCGCATGCGCATTGTGTATGGCGAAAAGCCACTAAATCTTGTCCATAATGTACCAGTCTGGTTCCCAGCGTACAAATGTACTAACGACTAGGAATGTACCAGAGCCTAAATGTTAATAGTCTGCTTCCCGGCCTCAAGGCGCTGGTCGAAGGTATGTCATCACAATGGCGTGAATCAAATAAATATAATAAGAAAATCTTCAATGCGAATACGATGACTAAACGTAAAACGTGACAAATTAAAAAAAAATTTGTTACAAAACCATAAAAGACATGTGAGTTACATATTGAGACAAATTTCCTCCCTGTATCTTGAATTTCATTCAGTAAAAGACGTATCTAAAATCGGAAAGAAAAAAAGTACACATTAATAAGAAATTGCATCTTTATACATGAAAACGCTATAGACTGTGATATCTTAATGATTTTGTACAGTTATTAAGTCATTATTTTTTGCGTCTGTTTATTAAACCCTGGTGTATTGTAATCATTATTAACCAAATTCTTCTTAGTGACTGTATTACTAAGACAAATATTTATATTTTGTTACTTAACTCATGAACTCGTGAATAGGCAAAGATGAAAGTTCCGTCATTAAAATGTTAACAATCAGTAAAACACGTAAATGTCAAATGTTAAGTATTGGACTAGTGGCCGTATATTGCACAATTATCAGTAAAGTAGTCGCCCTTTGTACTCTGACACATAATTATCGCCCTTAATGTTTAAAAAATATTATCATTTCCAGTTTGATAACGTGTCTTGTGTAATCGTTCTTGTTACAAATTAACGATCTACACATAGCAAACCGATTGTTTCCTTATTATAATAATTATTACATTTATATTAATGTAGATTATTTTCTATGTAAAGTATATTTTGTTAAGAATTTATAGGATTACTTTCTAGAATTTCTGCACGCGAAGTCAAGTATACAAAGGGCAACTACTCCTACATAACTGAATTTTCAAAAAATAAGAAAACGCATTAATTGAAACAAAAACGATTAAAGTTACGTGATAACGAAGCAATCAACACGAACTCAATCACACTTAATGTTAAAGAAACAAATAAACAAATGCAAGAGTAATTGGCGAAAACCACCCGCAAAGGTGTCTGTAATATTTTCTAGTCTACGTAATTAACTACACTAGATGGGTATTTACAAAATGAAAATTCGCCCTTATTTCTGACAGATCAAGTCTCTAATTATGATCCGCGTATATTAATAATAATGTTATATTTGTGTCACCCTTTTAAGCCAAATTTAATGTGTATAGTATGACTCTATTGAGACTGTCCACTCCAGTTCGTAATTCAAAATGAAATATGTAATATATTGAAAATAATGTATTTTGATTTGATTTTGTCGAGTTTAGCTTTACATTTCTATCAAACACTGTCCACTACAGTTTCTTAATTCAAACTGAAAGATGTACATTATTGGAAATAGTTTATTTATATTAGATTTTGTCGCATTTAGCTCCACATTTCTATCAAAGACTGTCCACTACAGTTTCGTAATTGATACTGAAAGATGTAATATATTGCAAATAATTTATTTTTATTTGATTTTTTGTCGGATTTAGCTTGGCATTTATATCCACTGTAAGTAAACATTGGTTATACAGAAAAAAGTACTTAGTGTGTAAACACACGCAAAATGCAATCATATTCAGTTATATACATGTACCCGACTTATAACAAACTCCTGACAGTGGTCTCCCCTCGTTGCTGCTTTATCGCGTAGCAGGGGAGGTCACTGTGTAGAGTTTGAGCTTAAAGACTCACACTGTCATGAATTAGCTCCCTTACAATTAAAACATACATACATACATACATACACACACACACACACACACACACGCACACACACACACACACACACACAATGGTATAATATAAAGAAATAAATTAACATAGCTCGAATAAAATATGTACACCTTTGATAAATTTTATTTCAACAATTTAACTTGAGATAGATAAAGAACTTTAACAACTTGATAAACTGAATACATCGGTAGCATTAGATTATATTTCATAGTTTTAAAGGGGCATATCGACGGTATTTCCCATAAATTTAGACACATATTAAAACAAACCATATTCCCAAATTTCACGAATATATTTTTATAGTAGCGAAAAGTGTCACGGTGACAACTTTTTATAATTATAAAAACAAATGTTTTACTAAAACGACCTATGTGTGAAGTATTGAATATTTTATAAACTAAAATTATATTTTAAAAATATGATACCGTCGACACGCTCCTTTAATACCAATCTGAAACTCGTAAAAAGAAGTTAAAGAAACGGTAACAGCTTTCAAGTGTTGTAAAAGTAATTGATTCAACAGGTTTTACGATCCAATACACAGATGAAGTAGATCTAATTAATTAATAACAGTTTAAATACTCGAAACATCTCATATAACTGCATTGTAAGCATCAATGTCAACAAAAGTATGATAATGTACATATATTTAAATGTATTTAAACTAACAAACTCTACCAAAGTCTACTACTAAGCATGTTCAAAGTCGATATATCTGTATAATTTAATGCAATAAATTATGTACAAAAACCTCCGACGTAAACAATGAATGAGGTCAAAAATTGATGACGTATGCACGGAATGGTTAAAGCGCCAAAGATGATTTTTTTATTTCGGCGAAACAAACACTTATGTGTATAAAATAGTAAAGACCATTCACCGACTGACACGGTGATTAACTGTCTTACCATTAATACAAAGCGCATGCAAATTTGCAGCAAATATCCTGCGTTGTAACAGAAATAGTAGCTCCCTTTTATGAAATAAAAATTTAAAACAAAGCATAAGTTACCACACGCTGTCACCGGAAACTAAATCTGTTACGTCACAACACTCACGTGACAATGGGAATCACCTTGATTCAAAATAGGTGTTTCTAAAAATAGCACAAACTTTATAAGTTTTACGGGTCTACGACACAAGTTTTAGTATATTCTATCACTAGAACCACAAATATCAAAAAACCAAACGACAATATCTAGAGTCAGTGTTAGCAAACCATATAAAATGATATCAAAATACAGGTATTGTAGAAAATGTACACCTCACTGTTAGTAAAAATAGCACGACGGCGATTGGTCAAAACTGTATTTACAGTACAACAGCGAAAATTTGTGTTAGACACAATCATTTAATGAAAGATAGTAAATATTTTGCATGCAGCAATTCGCACAAAACTACGTATTTTTGCTACGTGGAGCCGGAAACATAACTAACATTTGTAAAATCTGAATTTTTAACATTGACGTTGTACGTGATGCGCATGCGCGGTGCTAACCGAAATGTTTATCAGATTATATTACCGATATTCACAATTCTATTATAAAAGTGTTCACTTTATCAGTGAAATCACCCATATAGTATTAAATTTGTCAGATTTATTTTAAACCAAAATACTATTGCGCATGCGCGAGCGGCCATGTTTCCGGTCACATGATGCAGAAAGGACTTTCCCCACCCAGGGCTAGCGTATGCACATTTTCAAATGGAATGTTAAAAAGACGATTAAAATCCATCAAAATATCAAAAGGGAGCTAAAATTTCAAACATTGTCAAATTGGAAATACATACAAATAGCGATAACAATACGTCATCACCGATAAAACGCATATAATAGTACACATTATATAACAATACTAATAATAATAATCTCCATCAGAACAAATTCAACCGTAAAACTCAAATTATGCCCCCAAAATGAAAAAGTTAATGATCAAAATTAAAAGATTATTAAAATATTTCGAAAATCTTTAGATCTACAACATCCATATGGATTTTTTAGGCCTGTTAAGCGTTTAATATTTAATAGCTACTTTAGAAAACCTCGAGTATATTTGTTTTGCTGATAAAGTACTTGTTACAGCTTTTTACTGTACGGACTATTCAATGTCTGATTTCAGCACTTAGCTATTAATAAATATTGCACATAATTCATGAATAACTTACTTTTGCCGACGGGACAAGTCCCTGACCGATTTCGGGCAAGAAAAATGCACCAGCCGGACAAAAGAAACGCAACAATAAAATAAGAACAAAGTAATGGCAAAAAGTAACAAATGAAAAACAAGTTTCAGAGAAAACTCGAACATCATTAATTTTAAATATATACACAATGCAAGAACAAAAATTATGTTAAACGAGTCAAGTTAAATGACAAAAAAAGAAAAAATATTTACACTGAATTAACAACACCATCGCTGTTACGTCGCGACAACATACGATGGATAATTTCTATTGTTGCTGTTGTCGATGATTTAGTTGTTGTCGCTTCTGGATTCAAATTGATGCTGAATAATGTGAAATCGCCGCTCTAATTGTTGCGTTGTGGCCGTTTTGTCCATTAATTAGTTTTTTCAAAAGTTTATCAATCGATACGACGCCATATTTGTACTTGACCTTTTTCGTTGATGAGAATTTTCACTTCTAAGCTTAGCGTCCGACTAGAATTTCCACCAATGACCTGAAAAACACCAATGTAAAAATGTTGGTCAATACAAGCGTTTTTCTTTGGACATTTTCACAGATAATTTACATTGTGTTTTCTGGTGTTTGCGGCTTTATATACTCCACCTAAAGAAAACTACTCCTGTCTACTAAAAACCTTGTATGAAAAAGGGTGAACATGTGAAAGTCCTTTTTTTAACAATGTTAGGAAATGCATAGCATCACAATGACTGAAAAAGAAGTAAAATTGTGTTATATTTGACATTTCAAACGAGCCCCTAACAGTGTAACAAAAAAATCGGCAAAGTCATTAATCAATAATCGATAAGGGCATTTGGAACACCTCTGCGTTTTGCACTTGACCTTATTTCCCCGGGTTATGATTAGAAAACACACAGACAGACGTACATCAAGCAAAACACGTGTCAGAGAAGTAGAGGCAGTTCCCATGTGACAGCGCACACGCGCAACTAAAAGTTGCTAGTTAATTTAAAAAATAGTTCACATCACCAAACATATCAATAATAATATCGACAATAACTACAAACGTTAACCCTTTGAGGCTTTCTGATCACACGTGCAAACGAAATATAATAACACATGTTTATTTTTGTTTTAAAGATTCGAATGGCAAAACGCTTAACGTAGTTATTTCTCTTTGACTATTTGTTTTACATTTTTAAACCTTCTAGCAAACAATGAACTGTCACGTGCCACTGCCCAGTCACAAAATGACACTCTAATATAGACGATATACGAAGTAAAAACTAAACAGATGCCAGTCGTTCGTCCAGCGGCAGTAATGTCGTCTGCTTCGTAGGGTTAGTGATTCCGGTTCATGCGCGCGCAACACGAGTTAGTATAGCAGACACAGTCCAAGTTGAAAACAGTAAAACAATAATGCATGTACATATATAGCGAGCTCATCCTTCGTATGCCGAAACAAAATCGGTTGAAGTTGTCCATCAATTGTTTGTTTTATATTATATGTTACTTGCGTACAAGTAAAGGGACACATTTCATGAGAAGGATTGTCGTTCTTTACAAAATTTACAAATGAGTGATCTCCCTAATCATATATGTAAAGGACACAGTAAATGAGAATTGTCATTCTTTGCAAAATTGACAAAACGAAGTGATCTCCCTTATCATATATGAAAAGGAATACAATCCATGAGAAGAATTGTCGTTTGTTGCGAAATTGACAAAACGAAGTTATCTCCCTTATCATATATGAGAAAGGACACAATCCATGAGAAGAATCGTCGTTCTTTAAGAATTTGACAAAACGAAGTGATCTCCCATTAATATCACATTTAACTGTCAGAGAAAGAGGCGTTAAAACAACGAAAACTAAAAAACAATGACTTGTACAAGTTAATTAGTAACCAACAAGCTAACCTCGATGTCCAAAAAAGTGAATAATAATTAAAAAAAAACAAAAAAAAACACTAAAATACATAAACATCTTTGTCTCAACGATGATATGCTGTGCTAACAATAAAATAATTACATTTCCGCCAAATCGCCAAATTCAGTGAATTTTTTTTCTTTTCAAATGAAATTACAAGGTTTCTGTGTCGCCTTTTTAGAGCAAAATATTTACATTCAATGTAAGGCATTCTTGTTTTTCATCTAACGAGGGTTGTCCCAGACCATTGAGTTTCAGTATATAAAAAATGATAAACACAAACTATTGACAAGTGAGGTTAACCTGGGTTTAAAAAAAGGGGCCCATGATGTCACAAAAACGGGATTCCGCTATGAGGTCCTGGCCTGTATATTAGGGCCGCTGAAGGGGTGCACAATAATGGATGACAGGAGGCAGAACCTCCGAGACTGTAAATGATATATCGTACAATAATAACGAAACGACAGCTCAAAAGTCACTCATCCAATCAAAAATCAAAACCAACATCACGTGACTGGATATTGATTAGAAAAACCATTGAAGCGTATAAAAACAAATGTGCGGATATCGATTGACATTTTCTTTATTTTTTATTCACAAGCATTACAAACTGCTACTAAAACTGATTGTTTCTGTTAGTAATAAATAATTTGAGCAATAAGAAAAGTACATAAAGCAAGAAAGCGCTTTTTTGGGGGGGGGGGTAATCTTTGCGAACCAACACTTATCGAATGTGCTTCAAACATGTATTTTTACGCTTTGAATAAAAAATAATATTGTATCAAGAATAAATTTGAATATACGCAAAAGATGCCTTCGACCAATTAATTCCGTTACTCTACATACATTAAGGCGGAACCTACGTTCGAAGGCGCCGGTTATTAATTTATACCGTTCCTGTTTGCAAACTCCTCAGAGTGATCTCCCCTGGTTACTCGATATCGATACATAGAGGAAATCACTCGCGTGAGTTTTTTGCTATTTAAAGTCAATCGTTGTCCCTACATTGGAAAAAAACCACCCTGGCAATCGACACGTGAAAATAAACTCTACACAATTAGAACAATATCGTCTTCGCATCACGACTAGACAACACCAGCCATCAACCATGTTCACTTACTAGGCAGTGTGCGTTACCATGGTAACGGTTGCTAAGACCCTGAGATCGGATAGCTACGATCTCATTGGCTGAGGGGCGTGGCTATAATGACACAAGATCACATGGTCAAGAAGGTAACGCCCAAGACACAACTCTCCTGCGCTTATCAAGTATTACCAGAAATAAAAAAAATATCCCCACCCCCAAACGCTAACTTGCGCTTAGACCATTTTAATATTTCGGCCCAAAACACTAAATGTTCAAGAGTTCTAGTTTTGTACAATAACAGGTTAATTTCAAACAAACATTCAACGATTTAATGAGTCTGTTATTTTGTACAGCCTAGTAATTAGCCTGAGTTATAAGGTTAGCGAGACACTGCCTTTCTAAATAGTAAATACATTATTTACCAATGAATATAACACAAACAATTGAATTATTCTTGATTTATATTGAATCTGCACGTAAAATATTTCAATAAAAATTACACATGTATATAGCCGTATCCACCGAATTCCATAAAGAGCAAATACATAACACTAGAACAATTCTTGCGTACCAGTACATTTGCCCTCGCGGGGCGGGGGGTTGCCGGCGGCGGCCGTCGGTTAGTAGGGCTTCGAGGCATCCTTGGGGCGTTTCAGCTGCACCTTGAGCCGCTTCATGCCGATCTGGAATCCGTTCATGGCCTGAATGGCGGCCTGAGCGCAGGCCGGATTGTCGAAACTCACGAATCCTGGAACACGAAAAGAAGCATTTTATTAGGTCAGGTTTAATCACGATTACTTGTATTATCTTTTATTAAGATTTTTTTTACTTTTACTAGTTTTAACTACAGGGAACACGAAGAAAACCATTTCTGAGACATTTATTTTAACTTGCAGTACTTGTAAGAGCACTTGTATATGGGAACACAGAGAAACCCATTTCTTAGACAGTGATTGAACATCTTGCTCAATTTGCGAAAGTGCTTGTAAACATGAGCCTTGGATTCATTGAGCGTATTACGCTGTCCGAACAAAGCTCAAATTGAAATCCACGCGTAATTTTTCTTTTTTCATGATTCGTAAAATTGCATACATGAAAATTAATGCGCGAACTAATGACCGCGCAAATTAGTTTTTTTATATTTGAAGAATGCGCGAAGTTTAGGCACCGCGAAATAAAATGACTTTACAGTATCAACAACGTTAACTTACCGAAGCATTTACTCTGGTTGGTCGCCCGGTCTACGTACACCTTAGCGCTGATGACATTACCAAATGGCATGAACATCTGAGCGAGCTCAGCGTCCCCGAACTCCTGGGGGAGGTGGTAGATGAACAGGTTGCACCCATCGGGGCCTGTAGAGGGCATCAGAACTAAAAGTAAGATTTCACCGTACTGTATACACCCACACACACGTGACAACACATACTATGACGTAGGAGTTCGCCGGCCTGCGTAGTCTGACATTCACAGACAGACAGACAGACAGACAGACAGACAGACAGACAGACAGACAGACAGACAGACAGACAGACAGACAGACAGACAGACAGACAGACAGACAGACAAACCGCGAGCCTAATGCATATACTCATCTTTGACCTCTGTCGAATTTGGGTCTTGAACCATAAACCGATGGAATTATAGTTTTTTTAGAGCTACTAATGCTAATAGTTATGACAATATAATTCACTCATAAATACTTGGGTGAAAATTCAGTAGATCTATTGTGAAAATACTGAAATCAATTTCCAAAAATACTGAGCGCATACAATGTAGTTTATAAATTTTTTTTTTTTAGTTATGTTGCATAAAAGCTATCAAAAATTACTGAAATCATTATTAATACTGAATACTTTCAGCCATGTAAACGTATTATGCACCTATCAATATTCCCCCCCCCCCCGGGCTTATACGGGACTTTAGACTGACAGCAATTCCCGACAGCCGGGAATTTGACACGCCGAATGGTTCTGGGTCCCGGCAAATAGACTTTGTTCGGATTTTAGATCTCAGTCATATTGGCCCCCGGGACATTTTGATACACCAATTAAGCATCCCCCATTGAGGGGATTTACACAAAAATGCTTGGCTCTAGGGTGGAGAATTAGATCCCCAAACATACAATTAGTCAAAGTCCCCTTGGACAGCCCGCCGTTACACCCCCCCCCCCCGGGGGTGGTGGGGGGAAATATTGATATGTGCATTATACTGTTTCTTTTATTGGGGTTTTCGCCGTTTATAACAGTATTTCAGTCATATCACGGCGGTCAGTTAACCTACTCACACTTTTCCTGGGCAAGCTTAGCCGATCTAAGCGGTTTACCAGTACTACCTTGAATCAGAGGTAGGGGGAGAATGGCCGTAGAAATAATTTCATGATGGCATGATTCAATCCCCACACAAGTTATTTGGCCGGGCTGGGGTTCTAATTCACGATCCCCGGATTGACAGTCTAGCGCTCTACCAACTGAGCTAGCCGGACCCGGCAGTGTGCATTATACTAACGAATTTAGTAACAACGCAACAATTCCGCCAGTATACCATTACCACATATCTACAAACTATGTACTTTTTGTTTAATGTATATAGATCTTTGCACACACATTTACTAGGTTTTCGCACCGTTTGTGAATAACTGCGCAACGTTGAATGTTTGCGCGTATTTTTTTCCCCACGAAACGGGAAGTCAGTCAATGTCGGATTGACAACAAAGGGCGATAATATTGTCATACCTTCTTTCTGCGCCGTAGGCATGAGAGCTGCGTTCTGTAGAAGTGCTTGTTGGATGGGGTTGAACGCGGCGGGATAGGCAGCTGAAGAGACACGCAAAATACGTAAAGTCTACGGACAAGAATGGACACAACTTGACATGTAAAAGCATGAATGACCGGACATGTAAAGCAGTTACGGATTACCGGACTTTTAATGCAACAAATTACCGGACATGTAAAGCAACGAGTTACCGGACTTGTAATGCAACGAGTTACCGGACATGCAATGCAACCAATTACCGGACTTGTAATGCAACGAGTTACAGGACTTGTTATACAACGTGTTACCGGACTTGTAATGCAACTAACGTGTAAAAGGACATGTTTACAGACGGACAAGTTATACGCTGACATCTAACCGACATTCTGTCGAACATAAAACATGCGGACAAGATATACAGGAAAAAAATTACTTGTAGTATGGTGAAAGCGTCTCGGGCAACATATAGGTGTATACGTACTCAGGTACTCGCTGATGCCGTACGGTGTGACAGCCGTGTAGATCTGGGTGGGGTCGCCATTAGCTATAGTTTGCGCTGCAAGTAGATAGTCTGTTACAATCAAGTCAGATATCGGTTCTTAGGCTAAGAAAGCCCGGAAATGATGATCTTGAAGCTCTTAATGCATAAAAAAAGGCATTTGTTAGAAATGATGGTAATTAGCTTGCGACTTCGTTGATTGGATAATATTATATTAAAACGCTTGAAGTTTTAAAAAAAGTTTCTAAAATTGACTATTCTGTGCATTTTACTTTCAAAGCTTTTAGAAATATTTTTTATTCTGCTCGTAATCAAGAATACATTTAAAGTGCAAAAAGCCGTTGGTGAAAATAGCAATGTCTTGTTTTGCACAACTGACTGAAATCAATTATTTGCACGTATTCCTATTAAAATGTGACATCAAATAAGAGTTTCTAAGTGACGTCATCATATGACATTACGTCATCAATTACCTGTGTAAGCTGGAATGCCGTTAGCGTATATTTCATGCGCCTGTCCGTTCGTATGAAGGGGGAATCCGGCCATGGGGGTCGGTGAAAGCACGCTAGGGGGCGCCCCACTGATCGGGGTAGAGGCGGTACCTGAATATATATAAAACGAAATGAGATATTGTGTTATCTTAGTAGAATGTTTATGGAAAGATCTAGATCAGAAAAGGTACAGGGTGCTGCTCAACATGAGCAGAGGGGGGAGTAAGACAAATTCTTTGACATTTTCTAATAGTTTGGTTAAGCCTGGGATTTTATCAGTTAAATGCTTCCAATTAAGGGTTTTAAGCATGTTTTCTGCTTTTGTCATAAAACACTAGCATAACTCTAAGATATTTCTATATTTAATTTTTCTGTTGACTTGACCAGAGGGGCAGCAGGGGGGAACCAAACTGCAGCAGGGCGCTGCACCTTCTGATCTGTCCCTAATGTTTTATACGACATTTCGTTCTGGGCCTCTGGATCTGTCCCTAATGTTTTAATACGACATTTCGTTCTGGGCCGCTTCCTAAGGGAAATCTTAACTTAAGTGAATATTTCAGTTATAATTTTCTATGTGAAATCCAATAATTGCAGTTTACAAAAGGGTAAAATATGAACCATCTAAGCAATTTTTATTATTTTTTTATATTTTAATGTACAATGATCTATAAATGAAACTGCCACAGACTTAAGGAATTTTGTGAATTTCAGAAATTTACTTAAGTTTTCCCTTAGGAGCTTTGTGAATACGAGCCTTGTAAACTAAGGTATTACGAGTAATATCACTCGTATTTTTACGACAGACGGTACGCTAACAAACGAGAGTCAGAATTTTAATACCAAAACAAGCACTAGTGTGTGTAAAATATGCATAAATTGGAGAAAACAGTTAAAGGGCGATGACGGTCCTTCGCACCCGTGCCTCTCACCTACACAGTCCGTGCTTTCGCGCCTAGCTTAAGCTAACCAGATTGGCTTCTACACAACATGTCTCTTATGGTTACTACACATATAAACTATCATCAAGAAAAGGAGCTTGTTTGATATTTCGAAGATACCTAAGCCATCTCACTTCTCCAATTATTAATACGTCCATACCCTAACGCCAAGTTAAGAAGCTTGACATTTTGTGGAATTCTTTTTAGACATACCGTTTGCCAGAGAGGCGGTGGTCGGCGTCATCGTTGCCGTGGAGATGCCGTTAGGAGCGGCGAGGGCGGCGACAGCATGGGGTATCTGGGCCAAGGTCACCGGGGTCAGGTAATGACCTTGACTGGCCGCCATCAGCGCCTGTTGCTGCATGATCTGTAGAAGAAAACGAAACAATTGATAATTTTGCGTAAAATGTTTACGAGGCAAAAACTATTAATAGACAAGAATTAAAATTTAGATGATATTCAACATTCGCATCTATTTTGCTCCGAATGGCATATTATTTGTCTGAAACAGTATTGAGATACTGATGTAATTGTATGTTGCAACCATAATCGCGTTGAAAAGTGTTTATTCTGAATCTACTTTAAATAATCACCGCTTCGGGGTAGACCTGTAGGTCCCGTGGTGACGTGTAGACGCCGTAGGCGCTACTTCCGATCTGCGAGAGCGCCAGGGGGTTCAGGAGGCCCACGGACTGCGCCATCTGCTGCATCCGGCGCAGCTGCCGCTCCTTCTCGGTGTCCGCGAACTTGACCACGAGACTGGAGGAGGCTCCCTAAAACATGGGGGAAGAAATGTGTTAAAAATAACGCGGCTATACACGAACTCCTCCTATTCATATTCATCTCCCGTTTTGGTAAAAACACAATTCTCTATTACAAACGTTTATATTTTATTTAAGAAATTATTTTCGATTTAAACTTGTGTATCGGCTCTAAACAACGAATTGGAGTTCTGATGCGTATTAATTAAACCAAGAGGGCGTTAGCGACACATTTAAGAAACTAAATCACACTTATGAAATTCAAACGCAATTTTTATTACTGTTGTATATACATGTACAATTAGGCTCGCAAAAGGATGAAATGTATATACCACTGTGGCTTAAAAAAGGAGCAAATCAACAGGTAGGAGGAAGAATCACAAAGAATCACACCCTCAGATGTAGGTGCGCACGTACCGGCATGGTCTGGCTGCCATGGAGATTGTTGACGGCCGCCTGAGCCTCGCTGTGGTTCGAGTACTTGACAAACGCGCATCCTGAAAACAACAACAACAACGTGTAACAACAACAACAACAACAACGTATGAGTTTGAGTGTTACCAATTGTTTGCTTTTATCAATGTGAAATTCAAGAATACGATAGAAACAAAAGCAAATAAAGTGTTGCGGCTGCCAGTTTTAAATGTCTGCATTTGTGTTTATAAGCGAAATTGAATGTGTCAGAAAATAAACTTTATTAAATGTACTTGATATTGTGGTGAACGTAATGACATCAAATTCTGCACAATTACATGGAATGTTATTAAATCTTACAAGGGAGATATTTAAGAACTTCAGTGAAGTTTCGGTGGTTTAACTAAACCATATGGTACGAATTGGCGTCTAGAAAGAGGGCTAAAGAAAGGCTTCCACGTGGTGGGGGATGACTGTTATTAATGTAATAAATCACCAGTTCTAGAATTCCTTAGAATTCCTAGAAACGGCATAAAAACGACACTGCTTGGGATGGTTCCAGGCGCGTGAATCTGACTTAAGGCAATATTTTCTGATTTGCATAAGACCCGGCTAGCTCTCTGTCATGGAATCTAATCTGTATGGAAGCCGTATCAAAGAAAACTGCCCCTGGTTCAAATCGAAATATTGATTTGAGCGTCGTTATGGATGGATTCCGGAATACGAAACCGCGGCACAAAAAGAAACGCATGGCTCTGAATAAGATTCATTAAAAGCTAGCAGTTTATCTTGGAATCTCCCGATCGAATTCGTGGGCTGCGTCTTTGTGGACAATCTGATATGTTTCGGTCGGCCAGATTTCCAGCCAATCAATAGCGTCTGTGAGTCGATTTTTTTTCCGGAATTCTACCGGACCTATCTGCGCCTGCAGAATCGCGCAGCAAAACAGGAACAAGCAAACCAACAATGGCAGCTTTGAAGAGTTAATGTTTTAGTGTATTTTAGAGTTTTGAAATCTGCTGCTAAGGCGCCATTTTATAAAATTTGCTGAAAAAAATAACGCTTTTATCCTTTGTATTGCTCTGTAAAAGTAAAGTAGTGTTTGTTTATTATAGCGTCACCCTCGCGATAAAGGGCCAGCCAGTGTTTACTTATGAGACACCTTTACTGGTGAACATCTTTACTCCCGATTCCTATCATATATGCCGGGCGCTTGACAGGAAGGCAATCCGTACCCTTCGAGTAGAACAAACCATGTGTGAGACTCGAACCTTCGACCTCCCGCTCCAAAGGTGAACGCCCCAACCACTAGGTCACGGAGACGGTTCTATATTTGATCAACTTATGTCAAATTCTTTCATTTCTCAGCCTGCTTTAGCTTTTTCAGCATTGGCCAATCAATTGTTTCGCCATACAAGACAATGGGGAAAATAAGGATGACACGGCAATTGCACGCAACCAATTTCCATGCAATCAATGATCAAGTAATTTCTGCAAATAACTTCCCAGCATGCGTGACGGATCAAATTTAGAGTCTCGCGTGACATTGTTTTCGTTTTGCCCGCAGAGTACAGACTGCGGTAATTTCTTTAGGGATAGATCTAGGACCAAAATAGGTACGGGGTGCTGCTCGCAAGGAGCAGGGTGGAAAACATGACCAGTTCTGTGACATTTTCTAATACATGGGTAAATCCAATGTTTTTATTAGTTGGCTGCATCTTAGTCAGGTTTGTAAACATAGTCTATTCATTTGCTATTGAATATTTGAAAACAAATCCTTGAATTTCAGACGATATTCAATATTCTGTGCTGGTCAACCCAGAGGGGCAGCAGGGGGGGCAGAGGGGCAGCGGGGGGGGGGGGCAGAGGGGCAGCAGGGGGGGCGAAACAGGAGCACAGCACCCTGCTATTTTGATCTGGATCTTTCCCTATTTCTTTAAATGGACTTGTTCACAGATTTTCGCATTTTTAAGTATGCCATTAAATGTCTTAACTTGACAGATTTAAGCATCGGAACTAAAAAGCTCAAGTATAGTAACAAGAAAAGTATTTAGAAAAAAGAAGACAATAAAAAAAATGGCACCGCCGGGGTCAGAACTCTTGACCTCCGGATTAAAAGTCTGTCGCCGTAACCACTCGGCCATTCCGACTTCTGCATTTCACCCTGCATTATTAACTGTATGATAGAAACTTAATTGCTTTTTCAAACATCCCGTTCTGTTATGAGAAAAAGTTATTAACCGACATAACGATTCCGTTGGAAGAGTTTGGCACGTGTATAATATCCGGTAAAACCGAATGTATGCTGTCTAAAGACATTACAATTCAAAATAAAGAACAAAAACTCAACAGATTATATTTTTCTTCACATTGTCACATTGTAACAACCAAAATGTATTCGCCCATTCACGCATGCGTGTTTATTCTATTTTTAGAAGACCGGAAGTCACACTACACACTGTGTGTTACACAGGTAACATAAGTGTTCATTGTGTTGTCAAAAATTTCAACCAAAAAAAACAGAAACACTCCAAATTATTCCATCGTTTAGCGTTACAAACGCTTTATAATTTTATCGATTTCAACTGATGATTACTCCTGAACGAAGCGGTTTTTACTGTATATTTCTAGGTCCGTAGTGTTATTTTGCTCCCTTGTATACGCTGTTCGTTTATTTTTAGAGTCTGAGACAAAAATTTGAAAAATTGTCAATTCGTCAATCTGTGAACAGGTCCCTTTTAAACCGAATGGCTTTTTAAGCCAGAAACAATAACGCGACTTGGTATTTGCACAATACAATAAATATACTGATGTACTTTTCATAACTGTCACATAAAGAAACTTTGGTATTCTCCGGTAGTCTTAATGTATGTGTTTATAGTGTTAGAATCGTTACGAAAATTGCAATAGACCCGTTATCGTTACTCTTGTATTTAATTTTCTACGTTTTTGTTGTTTCCGATATTTTTGACCACCTTAAGCAACCACATGTCGCTTGAAATGCGGCCTTGTACGTTCCGCGATTATTAGAATGTATGGCAGTTCCCGATTCCATACCCTCGCACGCCTGTTGCAGATTCTCGCGTTTTTCCCAAAGGAATTCTCAGAAAACGCCGGATCGATGCTGAATCAGACCACCAGATATCAGCCTGTCTTTGTGCGGTATTGATTTGCATTTTAAAACGGTCTTGTGTATGCGGAGACAATATTTCCATTCGTTATCGGTCACAAATAGTGACAATCAAGTAATCCAGAACTGAATCCGTGCTCCATTCGCTTGGTCGCATTTCATTGGCATAATCGATTATTCGGGTTCCATCAACTCTTCTTGTAGTCGATTGTGCAAGAATTCCAAGCAACAAAAGTGCCACTGGTTATACCGGATTCTGAATCACTATTTTGAAATAGGGTTTAAATGACGACTTCACACATGAATCCCCATACATCACGTGTATTCGTTTTATAATTAAAACTTTGGAGGGAGGGAAATTAGCTCCCGAATCGGAAAACGTACAAGTAAACACTATAGTTTCCGCTGTCAGGCATCGCTAGAATCCTATGGGACCATCATTAGAGGCATTCCCTTATAGTTATTCAATCAATAATGTTCTCGTAAAACAACCATGAGTCATAGCGCTTGGAAAATATGTAATTCCTTGTAATGTAGCGGACACGCGAGGAATTCTGCACGTTGCTAGCAACAGGTTAGTTCCGTCGAATGCGTTCTTCAGTAAATTGTAAAGAGCGCCTATAAGACCCGGATCTTCAACAAAGTAATTAACACAATTACTTTTTCTGCTTTTTTGCAAGCGTCTAATGAGGTGTGAAATGATTTGCGAGTTCACAACACACTAAATTTTGCCCGCCGTTCTTGGTGTAGAAAGAAAACAACTTAGCCATTTAGCAAACAGTTTCAGTTTTGTGAACCATTTTTACATAATCTATATCACAAATCATACGCAGAAACGAAGAGATGTGTTTTCGCAGCCGACATTGTGCCATGTAATTGTAACGTGTCAGCGTCTAGAAGACACTGACGTAAGATATGAGCCATAGAGAACTATAATTACGAAACTCTTCCCTGCTGTTACCCCGCCCAAAAGCGTTTCTTTTAGAGCACAATAACAAACTAACAGGCACTGACAAAGTCATATGGCGAATTAAATGAGACCCTTGAGGTCGGATTGTATTGTAGAATCCGATTTTCTTTCTATAATGAACAGTTTACTTGAATAGTGAAATGTCCTACTGCTCTTATAAGAAATCCGGAAATTCACTGCAAGTTTAATTTTCCACAATCACAGTCTCGGAAATATGAACGTGCTTAAGAGGTTGTTTAAAGCAACATTTTTTTCGCTGTTTGAAAGACATACACTTAATACAGGCGCCAAAGCAATTAAGATATGTTTAGAATCAAGAACGGTTGAAAATGAGCAGTAAGTTGACATGGAATTTGTCTAAGCAAAACAAATCATGCATACAATTTCGGACAGCACACTATTCGGATAATATTTGTATTCGGACAGCACATTATTCGGATAATTGTTGTCAGGGATTGATTGGCCAAAATATTCGAACTGACGAAGTTAACAGCGGATTTGACTGCTTTGCATATAATTTCGGACAGCACACTTTTGGATTTGACTTCTTTGCATACAATGTCGGACATAACACTTTTCGGATAATGTTTACCATGCACTGATTAGCTATTGGAAGTTGAAGGCATGGGAGACGTACCTTTGCTGTTTCCATTCTGGTCTCTGAGTATAGTGAGCTCCTCGACTTGGCCAAACGGGGTGAACAGGTGTCTGATGTCATCCTCCGTCTGCTGCTTGTTGAGCATGCCCACGAACAACTTCCGGTCTTCTAAAAATAGAATAAACACGCATGCGTGAATGGGCGAATACATTTTGGTTGTTACAATGTGACAATGTGAAGAAAAATATAATCTGTTGAGTTTTTGTTCTCTATTTTGAATCGTAATGTCTTTAGACAGCATACATTAGGTTTTACCGGATATTATACACGTGCCAAACTCTTCCGACGGAATCGTTATGTCGGTTAATAACTTTTTCTCATAACAGAACGCGATGTTTGAAAAAAGCAATTAAGTTTCTATCATTTCGAACGATGAAGCATAATCAAAAGAAACTACTGGATGAAAGCGGAGTAACTACGCAGACCAGGCAGAATCTAGAAACAGACAGGAGAGGAGTAACTGTTTATTATTTACTTTATGAAAAGGTGGCACGTTAAGGTAGTAAGCCATGTGGCGACTACGTTAGGTTTACCACGCGTCGGTTGTTATTGTCTTGGATGGGGGGGGGGGGGGGGGGGCCGTGCGGCGAGTGGAGGAGGGGGTGATAGCCACTAATATGTAGTTTGGTTACATTTTACTATAAAGTCAATAATTATTGCATTATGTTCGCATCAATTTAAGATGACTGAATTTGTATCCGAGGCAAAAAAACATCCAGCAACAGTTGAAGACTTGATGACTGATGGTTTAACTTTAAAGATGGCAGAGTATTTTCTGGAAAACAACAAAAATCGAAGCCTTGTAATGGCTGGCAATAAATTTACATTAGTCTACACGGACTACAATTAATGAATTTACCAAAAAACTTAAACTGAAAATAACGCTGGAAGATATGTATGCATTCGCAAACAATATATACTAATGATCCGGATACCCATGATGAGAATTTGCTTTCTACAAATCGATAGAGCTTGAAAGCATTCGCACATAACTTTTCTACAACAGCCCATTGGTGATTGTTGTGCGAATGGTGATAGTCTAACAGTGTGGGCAACAATAAAGTCAATAACTATGAAAGCTCAATTAACAAGTGAATACCATAACAATAATGGTCGTCGCAACGTACGCTTATATCTTAAACATTTATCACATACTGATATACTTAGCGTACATTTTAAATTCAATGCATTGGATTCAAATAGCAACCAGTTATTCACCATATACACTTTAGAGTCTATGATTGCGTTAAAAGTAGAATGAATGGATACTTCAATGTCTGAAATGACTGGAAAATGGGGTTATTTTTTACTCTTCGAACAAATATGGCTACATATTGTTATCTTTTAGTGTTAACATAGAAAGTTTAGAGTTTAACAATATGTAAATAATTAAATATATATAAATTAATTTCACTATGTATCAGTTACACTACATGGGAATCTCATATTCCATTACCAGGTGTCCACGCCAAGTTATCAGATGACGAATTATTCACGCCGGGTTCCGTTATCTAAACAATGATCACTGATTGGAAAAAAAAAGCCTGGTCATGCATGATTGAACAAAGCAGAATTAATCACTAATTGACAATCGACCGGTGATGAATTAATCACTAATTGAGAATCGACCGGTGATGAATTAATCACTAATTGACAATCGACCGGTGATGAATTAATCACTAATTGAGAATCGACCGGTGATGAATTAATCACTAATTGAGAATCGACTAATTGAGAATCGACTAATTGAGAATCGACCGGTGATGGCACATAGAAAGTAACGATGCCGTGGGACTTCTGAGTCACACTAAACATGAACTCTGCAATGGGTGAGTTTGTTGAAATCAGTCGTCAGAGCACAAAAGTATTGTTCGAAGTTCGTTCTGCTAGAATGCTACCAGTGTTGCTTTGCAAAAGCCGTTGAAAGAACTGTTTATAAACTAGATATTACCCCGTATTTGGTTTATACAAGTTTGCGTTCAAAAAGGGAAAACCAGATAAAAGGCGGAAACAATCGTACCCCTGGTCAACCACAAAATCGATCACATGTTTTGGAAAACTTTTGGAGCGCAGAAGAACTATACGAAGACAAACTGGTACACACAAAATCGATCAAATGCAGTTAGGACCACAGAAGAAATCTGGATAAAATGTATTTATTTATAAAAGATAAACATTCTCCACCAGAATTAATCACATCATGTACCAACTTGAATAGCGTTTAATGTCAAGCCGGTAACCAGGCACAAACGCCTCCCCCGGCATCCCTAGCAACGGAATCAAGAAAAGGTCCCTAATCAACCACAAATACCGTTTAATACCAACAATTTTGTCTTCACGACGCTAAAAGTTTATCTTACGGTAATTAATGAAATTGCCTGCACGTGGCACACCGTGCGGAAGTATTTGGTTAACAAGTTGAAGCAGAAAATAGCAAACACATGGCCGCGTGGCCGTCTATACGGTATAAATCTGTCAAAGAGAAGACGTTAAAAACAGATGAAAAACACTGGTAGCATCAGCGTGTGAACAGCTACGGGACATCATCGTCAGCATCATCATCGTTCATCATCATATTCGTCGACGCCATCATCATCGCCATCAGAAACAACAACAACAACAACATCATCATGTTGATTTTTTTTGTCATCATAATCATGATAATCATCATTAACAAAATCATCATCGCCATCATCATCTAAAACTATTTTAATTTCATTTTGCCACTTACACACGCAGAGAAATATTTTCTTGCTGTGAACTACTTTTTTTCGTTTTGAAGCATTCCTAGAATCAATTTCCCTTTACATTCAATGGAAAAAATAACATTCTCTAATAGCTTTACATGAAGTTTCCGCTTTCCTCTCAATCTACCAGTCTCTACATGCGTCGATAATTTAAAATCCTTGTACGAGGATGCGAGAACTTTTGTGGAATCCATTACCCATCAAAACCTAACTCCCCGAACAACGGCTTTCGATTTCTTTCCTTAAATGCACTAAAGGTCATTTGAAGTCGAACTTGTTGATTAACCTGCATTTAATTAACTTTCTTTCGTTTAATTAACAACACGCGATGTATGGTTAATAAAAACTGCATGTAATCCGTGCCTCCGATTGTAAAGGTATAAAGGCACCATGCGCTGGCTGAAATGGAGGCGTACGATTGGTTCAGATTTCTACGAACTTCATTTATTATGTACGTGTATAGTGAAAAGGTATGATGAAATCTTAAGCAGTAAAATCTTAACTTCATTAATTTGAAATAAATGACAGATTAAATTTAAGACGAGTTTTAAGAGGCAACGGTTAGTAGGCATTTTATTGACACAATAGCAAAAAAGTAGCACTCGGTGGTGGTGGAAGTGAAAATTTACACAAAAGTTGAAAACTGTTTTTAAATGTTGGCTCTTCTTCTCTTAAAGTATGCCTTTATGCTTAAGATAACTTTACAAATTAATATGTTATAGGTTGATGCTATAAATTTTGATTTTGATCAAATAGACTCAACTAAATCAATAGTTGTGTCTTGGTCGTAAATTAACATTCGTTAACAGAAACAATGCGATTTCAAAACACATGTTGACCTATTAGACAGTGGATAAAACTAGCAAACCACTGTTAACCTGTTTCTTTCACTCGCATTGATGATTATTAATGATTATTAGTTTATTGACACAATCATCGCAGAAACTTGTGCAAATGTTTACAGTCTAGAACTATGCAGGGCAATATTCCAGAGCTGTGAGCATCAGAGAGCGGAAAGCCCGGGGAAACTTGGTTCGCCATCGCGCTCATACTTTCGCTATGTTATGCTCCATTTGTAATGGGAAAGCGGTAGAAGACGAAAAGCACATAGTTTCTATAATTAGGACGGCAAAAATGCAATTTTCTGAGACTCTGGCAAAAGGGATTCCGACATCCAATTTTCCACTTGACGAATGAGAAATATAAACACATACGCTCGTGGTTCTGGTTTACAACAAATAAATTGCGGGCTTAGCATGTTTTATAATGGGTAACAGATTCCTTGTACTCGAGAGGAGAAGGACACTTAAACAGGTAAAGACCTACTTCAAAATGTTATATTAATACACAAAATTCTAATAGATTATCCTGTATGTTGAAAATCCTTGAAAGGAAAATTCGCCTCAAAGTATCTGGCTCTGGTAGGGTAATAATTAATAATATGGGAAGTAAGTGTCATGATACGAATGAAATTTTGGAGAGAACTAACATACCCCCCCCCCGCACCGCAAAGAGTTCGAAATTTGATTTTACAGATCCAGTAAACTTTTAACAGTATTCCTATACAAAAGCAAGCTATCAGCTAAAAAAGGAAGCAGTGACAGTCCTGGTTTTATTGCATTCACCTTTAAATCCGAGTCCCGGAAGCCCATATAACAGAACACTTACAATTGTCTCAAGTAGTCAAGTGCCCTCACCTGTCTATAATTATATTCAAAAGGAACCGCTAAACTTCAGGAGCGCGCGAGCCTGGCTTCTGTTTTACTCGAGGAAAAAGACTCACTAATTGCGCGTTTACAATGGTTTATGTGTTTGCCGAACGTTTGCGAACAGGCGCGAGCTCGAAGATGGGAAAATGTTCTACCTTGTTTAATGGTTCGTTTAGGTTTCAGCGGAATAATCAAATGGAATATTTAGCGTTTAAATTGATTTGACAAATGTGAGAATGGTTGTTATGATTTATCATTATTGCTGCTTTTTATGGCACTGGTAGAGTAGGCCAAGATGTTTGATGATGAGTAAAATAAAGAGCGGTAGGAAGAAGTCATGATCATGACGATGACGACGATGATGATGATGATGATCACGATGATGGTGATCGTGATGATTATGAGGATGACAAAAATGATGGTTAATTAGCTACGAATGTAGAATGCAGATTTTTATAAACTATGACACGTCTGTCTTCTACGCCCCACCATACAGAAGCCCACATGTATAAGCAGACAACAAAAACAAACCCGAAATCAGGTGTGAATACAAGCCCCTGTCATGGTGTGTCAACACGTGTAGAGGATTTCAAGATAATACCACACGTGTTGCCCAAATGGTCGTTTCACTGTAGGGGTAGCTCAACAATAGCACCAACAAACTTAACATGTATAACTGAGGTCGTAAAAATGTACAAACTTAAACATGGTTATTATAATGTATGTACTTTGATGTACTACCTGCCCGGAACGTTGTACAGATCAAGAATCACATGTCATAATAATCATATTTGTTGTGCATTATTTGAACAGAAAATCATTACACTGAGTATAATAGTCATATTTGATAAAGATAATTTACATAATTATGTCGTTATCAATAAGTCTCAAAATTGTTGAAAATATACAAAATGTAAATTGGAATATGCGTATTTGACTTCACGTCCTTAGCTTAATTGAAATAGGTGATATGATTGCACAGAAATAAATCAATGTACCCCTCAATTATTCGGACTATATTCGGACAATCACCAATAATTATTTATTAATATCACACATAAAAGAAACAATTTATTGCAGAATGTTATCTTAAATTGATCAAATTCACTACGCATGTATCTGTTCCAAAATCAATCATAGTTTTGCTAATTGTCGCGTGCTTTTCACATCACTGGACACGCATAAATGAACGGCCAATTGTTCTGACAATAAATGTATGTCCCTTAGGCGTGGGAGGGGGGGGGGGGGGCGTCAACATGAATTCATAAGTTAACTTATTTAATTGAGCATAATTTGTTTACTTTGTTTACTTTAAAAGTTTTGCATATGGCTAATACCTTTCAGATATACACATTTTATAATACTATAATACAAGGTAATTATGACGAATGAGTATAATTTAACCAGAGAAGAACAATAGCCATAATTTATTCATCTATGATTTTTGCGCCATTCGAAGATTTTTTTTTTAATTTTATAAAGTTGTGTAACGAAAGAACATGTGTTGCAATTCTACAAAGTCACACAAAGACCTTTTAGGGGGGAAAGCTGGGTGCATTTGTACATCACTGGTAACAGGTGCGAATTTTCGGCTGCTTTTCATTGTTTGCAATGATAACCGAGGAATTCCAACTAAGGCAAAAAAAGACCCGGATGACGGACGATCTCTGACAAAGAAAGCGGTAAATCATAGTCTAATTATAAATTAAATATGTAAAAGGGGCATCTGGCAATCGCATGTGGGTCGCGAAATCTGAATGAATACTCAGGCGCAAGCAGCATTTGGGAAATCGAAACTACGCGCTAAGGGGAGAGGTTATGTAACAGCTCGTGTAATGCATATACATGTTTACAAGTGTTCTGCTGCCGAACCTGGGCCGGTTTTCATACAGCTCCTAAGGGAAATCTTAACTTAAGTTGTGTTTAAGTAAACATTTTAGATCCTAATTTCTATATAAATTCCAATAATTTCTCATTACAAAAACATCTAAGCAAGTTTTACTAGTTTTAAACGTTTTAATGTTAAAACACGTGTACATAAAACAGCCATAGACTTTTATGATTTAGAATTTTATTGAAATTTAATTAAATTATTAATCAGTTAAAGCCAAAAGCAAGTATTTATAGTTAACATACTTTGCTAGATACTTAGTTTTGGCTTTAACCATCATAATGTTGATGAACACGTCTTAACTATAATATACCTGTTGTTTAAAAATTATTACGGTTCAATTGTGTATTTCGTAAACGCGTGATGATGATTTTTATATAATTTATTTTTTCGCACTAAATATTTAAACCAGAGTGAAATCTTCACAATGGCTAATGAATTCTCATACTGTAAAACATCACAAAAGGAAGTTTTTGCCAGCAGACGACGAGTCGTCAGTAAAATGTTTACATCTGTCACAAAATCCCGCCAAAAGTATTACAACGCTCAGTTATAGGCGACGTGTGTTAAATTACAATCAAATCTGATAACTGCCGTATTATAAACCCAAACGGCCGTAATGCGTTTCAAATACCATGGTTATCGTTTAAATGTTTGTTAACTTCGTAAACATGACCTATTTTTTTTACACAATTTCGATCAAAGTCGTAACTTTAATCCCTCCAAATCACTGAGCCGTGTTTTAAATTCGGCATTTCCTTTGCTTTGTTAAAAGTCGCGAACAATTTTTAGATCTGTTAAAATTACATTTGATTTTCATACAACCCCGGTAGCGCGTTCTCCGTTGACCTTGATCAAACAGACGACACAAAAGCGCCCGTGTGTACATGTGTAAAAGCGGTTGCCAATGCGCCTTAGGATATTTTAACACTTTTCGAAAATCATGACTTCAAAAATAACTAAATTAAGTATTAAAGTGGAGTTAAACGGAGCTTAAGACATGATGATTTGTTTTAAAACTTGCCAAACACGCACAAAAAACGTTTATCTAATTAATTGGTAATTGAGATACACAATTCATCTTCACAAAGGGATGGAATTGAAAAATGGCGTATAGATTTACGTACACGATTGTTGAGTAGCTCGATTATTTGAACAGAAAATCATTAAACAAATGTGCAGGCCATATTTCATCCATACAAGGTTTTGTTTAGAAAATCCTCCATATTATCGCGATTCTAACAACGTGATAATAGTTTAACAACCGAACTGAATAAGTCTGATTGCGTGGGCTTTGAATTATTCATCAGTCCCCATCCGGGAATACGAAATAGACAAGTCAATATGCTTGACCCGTGCAGCAGTACATCGGCGAACATACATTATGGAGTCTGGCATTTGGTGGAATATTGCAATATTGGTTCGTTTAATGAATGTTGTTTTTATTTCTCGGACAATAATTTATGTTTATGTCGAGGTGCACTCTCCGTTAGAAACAGTTCGTGCTTAGGTTAAACAATGAACGCGTGCTTGATAAAATCATTTCTGATGGTCTGAAGCCCGTTTTCTTACACTCATTACTTTATTCAGTGAAAATAACAGTTTTAAGCACCCCATAAACAATGAAGATAAATATTATAATTTCATAATCGATCAGTCAGCTGTCAATCATTCTCGCATGTTCCCCGTGTTTCACGAGCAATTTCAGTCGAATTTCTGGGCCATCAATCGGCACCGCGCGCCCGCCATCTAGAGGCTTATCAGTCGCGATCTTGTCGCGATAAGCGATATCGCGGCTACATGCAGATTAATCGACAACTATCTGCCCATATCTGCTCAATTTAAATGCTCTTTAAACATTATTTGATACTCGATTGCAGTTGTTGATAGTAAAAACACTTACCCACCGGAATGTGTTAATTTCTTCCTGCTAATATGATCTAAGATCGATGTTGTCACACTGATAATGTATCTCTTTAAGCCTGAGAGGTGAGATAACAAGTGGTGAAGTGACGATTGGGTATAACAGAGATCATGATGTTTATAAATAATTCATATTCGATTTTAAAAAAGCATTTGACCAAATAAGTGGTTTAAATTGAACAATTAACAATATACGTTTCGTTTCGTTGGCGGAACATGCATTATAAATGTGTGTCGTATATTAAAATCGCTTTAACAACTCGTTGAAAGTTTCATCGGGTACTTCATAAAATTTCAAACTGGAAATTGGACATATACAAGGGGCTCCCCAAGGCCCAGCTGTATTCCGTTGTCGTACAACGAGGTATGCTGGGGTCAGACCAGGGCCACAGTGTTAGAGTGGTCATGAATTAAATAGCGAGAATGATGAAAACATTTGTCGAAAACGGGGTCAGACAAAGGAGCTGCCCCTGATTTAATGGTTTGCGAACGATCATGAAAAATTAGGCGAAATCTCTGACATTCAAATTTCGACCCGTTCACACGCGGTTAACGCAAAGAGATTGATATCAGTATAAAACAGAGCACGACAGGCAGAAGTTAAACTTGTTCTTAATGTGTCACACTTTAAACTCAATACTTTTTGTTGATCCTTTCGACGTGTAGCGTCGAGATATTTTTTTGACCCAACTGAGGTATTAAAACGTTCAACCCAAGCCCCCTCTCCCTCTAGGTCTTATTAACTGTAGCATTTACCGGCACATCGCAACCAAACGCTGGATACTATGAACAGTTGTCTCTGTACAAACACATTGTAGTAAAGCCATTCTTAAGGGGGCAACCCATCATTCATGGAACTAAACGCTTATTGTTAATTGCTTTTCAAGAAGCCATTCATAGTTTTAATGGCATTAACAGTTGTTCCGTGCTTTAAGAACTTCGACTGCACAAATCTAGAGCGTCAATTGTTCGCACATGTACTCACAGACGCCCGAAATTTACGCGTCAGCGAAACGCGATACCCATTACAGTGGAAAAGCCTACCGGGGGCTTATCAGTAAGGCAAGGTTATACTTGAGAAATTTAACTGCACTTTCAGATTTCTCTCGCGCGTGTATTACACTATGCCGCAGACTAATGTAAAAAGCGTGTGTACTAAAGGCATACATACACAAGGTACGTGCAACAGTTCGGAAGCTTTTCGCTTATACAAATAAACCTCCGTTACTTTCCTGAATGTGTACCCAGGTATTTCCGGATTATTTTCTTGAAAGAAAGAATGTATTTTAAATGACGCGCGAAACTATTAAATGGTGTCTGAGGCTCAGCTTAACGTGCGAAATGAATTTCGGAAATTCCTCTCGGTTATATCACAAATGTTTTTTTTATTTCCTACTTGTGAAACAATGCAAACATTTGCTTTGCTTATTTCATGAGTCATCGAATAAATAACAGAACATTTTGTAAGAACGTTTTACACGAATTTAACCACATGTTAAATTTCAGTGTGTTTTACTGCTATTACATTTTACATATAGTATAATTATGATATAACCACACCTTTAAGTACATCGAGGTATCAAATTTATGAATAGTGGATTCTTAAAAAATCACCGGCCTTCAACTTTCGAAGTACCAGGTATATAGGTAAGGATAATGAAACGACGAGTCAAGGTTTTTGCTGGCACGTGCATTTGAAGGAAAAGTAAACGAAAATGAAAACTCGTTCATTTTTGTCAGATAAAGCAAATTATCGAGCGATACGATGCCAGCGCGAATTTCAGAAATGAAAGTCTGATCGGTGCACTGGCATTTATCTGTTGGCGTCATCTTATAGACTTTCAGCAACATGAAACAGGACGTTTTGGCAGGCACTCTAATGAAGCTATTGTTTGTACTAATGAAAGGTATTATGTGGATAAACATTCTTTTTTCTTGTTTCGCCGAAATAAACAAAGAAAAATGACCCAAGTCTCAAAGAAATAGATGATGGTGGCTTCGCGATCGACACATTTGTGTGTATCACGATCAGTCGGTGATGTCACTATGTTAACACCCTACACCACAATTACCACCACTACATAAGTTTGATAATACTCGTTTCAAACACAAACTCAATAGTTATACTACAAGAATCTACAGCGCCAACTCGTTTCGCGTTTGGTAAAGTTAAGTTACACGCGTCAGTAATGAATTCCATCGGCTAGTATTTTTTTTATACAATATCAATACAAAACTATACGGATATCAATCATGTATCGTATTTAATAAATTTGTGTAACGTTTCAGCGTTATAATATACGTTAATAACTAACATTGTTATCAATACTAAACTAAAATGCATGGAAATGTCATTTTTGATAAATTTAAGTAAAGTTTCATCTCAATAACTAAGGTTGCTGGGCCTTTAACAAGTTATTAATACTAAAATGCACGGAGTAGCATTGAATCTTTCTATACGTCAATATCTAAGGTAACTGGACCTTTAACGTGATATCAATACCAAAATGCATGGAACTGGCATCGATGGAAACTGGCAGAATCCGCTCTGTCAGCCCAATATCGATCTCCTGTTGTCCAGAAATATACGAGGCATTAAGCTACGGGAAATATAGTGTAATAAACTGTTATATACGCGAAAAGAACAAGCATTAGAAATTAGCTATGTTTGCTGAAACCTAACAAGGTTGCTAACATAAGGTCTGAAAATATACGTATACTGAAATTGCTGAAACTATATGACTGTACTCTTATATCTCTGATATAATGGCGTTAAATATAATTGAATTACTGTTTCGTTCTTACTTCTCAATTATTGCCATTTTAAAGAGCAAAGAAAACACTTTCTAACACATAAAATCTATCACAATGTGTCACAAATAGTTATGCACATCGACAATATCGAGATATAAAATACGTAACTAGTTCCCATACAATGTCAACTGGTGAATTACAAGTAACATACATGACTAACTAACGACGATATGTAAATAAATACATTTAAATTCTAACAACAAAAGAGTATGTTCACTCACCATCCCCAGCAACCATGTTTGTCTAGTTGTTGTTGTTGTTGTAAGAGATTTGGGTGAAAATCACAGAACCAACGGAAATTGTGCAATTACAAAAGTTATAACAACACTCACGATTATGCTTTTATATACAACACGTATATATAAAAATTCTCACATAAAGCACACTTTTCTGTAGTCCACTTAATGTATAACGTCCACACTGCACAACAGTATATTTTAAAAAATATCAAAAAAATTAACAAATTCACTATATATGTGATAACAACTGTGTTTTCGAATAAATAATTATTTTCGTTTATTTAACAATTTTAATTTGTAAAATTGTATTATATAAATTATTATTACAACAGAGTCACTGGCACAACATCGAAATAAATCATATCACATACACCTATGTGTTCATCTTAACAATGAGCCAAAAATCGCTTCCGTGCTGTATTTATAACAGCAGCAGACGATGTTTTCTGTATGCCGGTAGCAGTATTTGCGATTCTCACGACTTGTTTTTCACGCGGATGATTCCATTGAGCGAAAATAGGTGCGCGCGCATATGGAAGCGTCGAATCTGATTGGCTGATTGCTGTGACAGCGGCTGAGCGAGATG
This sequence comes from Congeria kusceri, assembly GCA_027627225.1. Lineage (NCBI taxonomy): Eukaryota > Metazoa > Mollusca > Bivalvia > Myida > Dreissenidae > Congeria > Congeria kusceri. The sequence continues at coordinate 48,546,176 of CM051026.1, forward strand.
AAAGTCAAACAAAGGGGCAGAATTGGGACCAGGTGTTCCCTAAACGCGAATATTGACTCGTCCAAAACGTGAAACAGAAAATAAACATAAGGGGCAGATGGTGAATATGCGGCGGTGTCGGAAAGTTTAAAGAGGCGATTTATTGTAATTATGCCGACCCAATTATTGTGCATAATTTAATAAAAGATGATAATTGACGCACATGTGTTCAGCGAGACCGATTTTTGTTTATCAGTAAAATGTACCAGTCTTTCATGTTGTTTTGTGTGCCTTAATACAATATTATTATTTTCGGATCAATAAATGGTTGACATCTGTAATGTTCTCCATGTAAAAGCCACATTGTTAAATATTTATGGTTTCAAAGAGAATCAGTATTAATTTCTTGACAATTTATTAAGTACTGTTGGGTCATACACTCTTATTATTTTATTATTTTATCTTCGTATTTTTTTTTCCAATAAATTATTTCAAAATTATAACAAAGAATTCCACGTATATGAATTCAATATTGGTAAAATCATCCACACTTTTACGGTGTCATCACTCTACCATTATTAGAAGAGAAAACTTGTCAAATTCTTAAAACAGCAATCAATACAAAATCTGGAAAACTGTGAAATAGGAATGACACTCTGTCGAAAATAAAATAATTGACATAATTACTAAAACAACGTGACCAAAATACTCGTGACAAATACGGGACATGAAAAATCGAATCGAATGATTTTCGAATCCGAGAAAAGAAAGACGAAAGGAATAGAAAATTGCGTACAAACTCGAAACGTTATGAAACATTATTAAATAAAGAATAGTTATCTTTATAAGAATTCGAAACTAACGGTGCAAATGTTTTCTCAAAGATGTATGTATATTAAAAGGACAGTTTCACAGTTTTTAGTTGTGATAAATAATTTTCTAAAACTGAATTTTTCTTGATGCATAATACATATATTGTTCATATTTTAATGTTTTAAAAACACGTAGCTTATGCAAAGTTAAACTTGTGACGAATATCTCTTATTTTTGCGAGAAAAATTTGCTACCTGGTAGACATACCCTAGTAAGTTTTTATACAAAAAAACATAGGAAATATCAAACTAATTATGTTTCCCAAGCAATACAGTATAACAGACAAAATCTGTAGATATATTTTACAAATTTATGTTTTAAAATCCTATTTGAAGAGAAATATTTTTCAAACCACAAACTGTGAAACCGTCCCTTTAAAGTAAATACATCTGTGAGAAACTAATTTTATATCAGAGGACAAAAAGTTCTTCTCAATCCAATGAATGATCCAGAAAACGACGATGTATTTCCTGGAAACTATATAAAACTTAATCTTCAAACTTTATAAAGTAAAATAAAATTCCAATTCACGCTACACCTGGGCCCGTATTCACAAGCTCCTGGTAGAAAACTTAGGTAAATTTCTTAAATTCATAAAATTTCGTAAGTCTTTGGTTGTTTCATGTTTCGGTCATTTTACAGTAAAATGTTGCAAACTGGGAAATATTGCTTCGATGTTTCATATTTTAACATTTTGTAAACAGAAATCATTTGATTTCACAAAGTAAAAATGATCCGAAATTTTCACTCAAGTACAACTGAAGTTTAGATTTCCCTTAGGAGCTATGAGAATGCCAGCCCTGTACGACATCGAAACTAAACAACGCGAATTGTCTAATGAGGACATCAATCATAAACTGAAGTTTACGAAATACGACGTTGATATACAAACCAAATAACTACAAATTCTTCCATAGACAAAGCACAAGGAGTTGAATTCGAAACTAAACAATATAATGTACCATAAAAACAACGACAAACATGTGAAAAATCGAAACTAAAATAAACACTAAATTTACAGACGAAAAAAAATACCAGTTTGTGAAAATTCGTGAAAACAACAACAACGAAAGTTGGAGAAAACATTGGTAAATATGTGAAAATTCGAAACGTAAAACTAAATTTGCAGACGAGAAAACGAAGTGTGTGAAAATAGGAAACTAAAATCTAAAATTGCGGACGACAAAACGATAATGTTGTGAATATTTGAAACTAAAAACTAAATTTTTAGACGACAAAACGATAGTTTGTGAACAGTCGAAAGTAAAAGCTAAATTTGCAGACGACAATATGCGTCCATCTTCCTTACCATGTTTGGCAGGATCTCTTTCTACAAATATAAACCAGAAAATGCATAGGTGAAGAACAGTCATTGTAAATTGAGTCGAATAATTTTTTTCCGCAAAAGGTTGGTGTGGCGTTGTGAAAACTCAAGAACCGCAGACGGAAAGGAAAATGCCTGATGGCAACTTACGAAATAATGTTCGATTTATCGTTGTTTATCGGCCAATAAACAATGATTTGGAGAAGGAATTAAACCACGAGGGCGTTAGCCCGAGTTCCTTTATAGCCAAGCATCAGAACGACAAAGAGTTGTTTATTGGCCGATAAACAACGATAAATCGAAAATTATTTCGGTTCTAACATGATTTGACATATATTTTTGCAATTGCAATGGGAACTACATTTTACTGTGCTCCGCTCAGATTCGGGGTTTCTTTTTGCATTGTTTATAGGGTAGTTTAACAGCGATAATTTTGTTCAATGTTTATAGACAAATTAGCGAGTTAGAATGAAGATTAAACGATACTTTTCGCACATCCCAAAGAACCTATTATGTATAACAGTCACTGGCCGCGCGATGTATTTTTTTCGGATAAAAAATGTTCTAATTTGATAACTGTTTTTGTTCTGTCGCAAATGCAACACGTACTTAGAAAAGCCATTTTTCACATTTCATAAAGACTTAAGAAAATACGACAATGTTACTCTTCTACCAAAAAATAACAACAAACCAAAATGTACTTATAATTACGAATCCGTGAAAACATCGCGTAAGAGTGTTGTAATGATATAGTAGAAATGGTGTCCGCCTTGCGACCGGGAGGTCCCGGGTTCGATCCCCACCCAGGGAGCGTTCTTAAGATCTTTGCATTTGACACCAAGTGCTGGTCTCGAGAGTGTCCCTATAAGCATAAGGCTTTCGATGCAATCGAGTATAATGAACAGAGTGTCGTCGTACAATATGTCACTATTTCAACATTCTTGAAATGGGGAATCTGACAAAATTAATGTAAGGCGCTTATAAAGTGTATTTGTACAGATTTTCCCGTATGGAGAATACTTTTCGGATATTCCATAATCGGATATATCAAAGATTAAACACGTGTTAGGCCTATTTGAACAATTGCCTTCAAGATTGCTATACTGATGACACAGGATCGTGAACGACGCTTCAAGATTGCTATACTGATGACACAGGACCGTGAACGACGCTTCAAGATTGCTATACTGATGACACAGGATCGTGAACGACGCTTCAAGATTGCTATACTGATGACACAGGATCGTGAACGACACTTCAAGATTGCTATACTGATGACACAGGATCGTGAACGACGCACTTTGTCTTAAAGGGACTTGTTCACAGATTTTCGTATTTTTGACAAATGTCATTTAATGTCAAAACTTCAAAAACTAAAGCAGATGGACTAACTAATTACAAATAGTATATACAGAAAGAAAGATAATTAAAAGATTTGCCTTTGCCGGGACTCGAATCTACAACCGCCTGGATCTACTATCTGTCCCGCTAACAACTCGGCCATTCTGAATTTTTAACGCTATAAGAGAGACGCGTATACCGATGAAAAGCTTTACGAACGCTTTATAATTTTCCGATTCATTTGATGATTATTTTAAAAGGCGCCGTATTTCTTATATATATTTCTTTACCTAGTGTTATTTCGCTAGTGTATACATAATGTTTTCCTTTTTTGGGATCTATGACACAATTTTTGAAAATTGTCAAGTTGCCAATCTGTTAACAGGTCCCTTTTAATAAAGAATATTTTCTCCTGTTGGTACGTTCATTAAATGTCTGAATAATTACGAAAACTGTTTAAATGTTTATACCAAAGATTATAGATAGAAAATACACCTCTCTGTCAACATCTACAAGAGAACATATTAATTGTTAGGAAAGGGGCGTCATTTTGCTGTTTGTCCAAGGGGCAGATTTCAGAAGCTTTTTAGATAAGTCTTAACTTAATTTGTACACGATGGTAAATCTTCAGTTCGGAAGGTGTGGACACACACCGGATCACATAAAATGCCGCTTCTGTGCGATTTATGGACCTCAAATAATTATGCATAGCATAAAACATAGAAATTCACAAACAAAATTTTACATAAATATGGCCTATAACATGCGCATGCGCACAATGTATCGTGTTCGTCAAGTCTTTGCATCGGTGGGCGGAATTGATTTTAGAAAGATTGAGATCGAAGGGAAAACATCCATCTCCAGTATTCTGTAACCTATGATTGATCAAAGATGTCTTCGAGAATCAACACAGCTACGTTGACACAGACAATACCATTGTTACCCACTCTTTTCAATACGACGTCGAGTAGAAACCATGGCAAATATCACCCGACAATGCCAGTATTTGAGCAGTTTGGATTGAGTGGCCAACAGTTTTCATCCGAATTATCGATCGCATCCGAAAGCTGGGTAAATCGGAAATCGGGTGTCATCACCTATTGGTCGTGTGCCAGACGCTTGCAGTGCCATTCCAATTATTTGAACTGTTGACAAGTCGAACATTCGCATGATATTGATCACACTTTTCATGACCGAAATCACCTGTCGTTTATGAAATCCCGTCACCACGATACTTCGCGTTACGACATTTGGCGACATTATCGCTATATGTCCAAAAATTATCAATAACCCCCACCATTTATAACAAAGGCGGTTTAGAAGTCATAGACTATCTGCAACCTTATTTTAAATCATGACCGTGAAGTAATTATTTCAAAGTGAGAAGTTCACAGCTCAAGTACAAGATACTGCGACAAAAACATGGTAGACTATCAGTATGTTACATAAGCTACACATGGTAACTCAATCATTTCCTTCATATGCGTGCCATTCATTGAAACGCATTGACAAGAAAATCACTGTCACTTTAAAACTGTGGGTGTCATTAAGTAACATTCTAACATGATACTCGCTCTTTCTTCTATAGACAAAGAACACACTTATCGTTGTTAAACTAACCATAAACAACGCAAAAAGTAGTTCCGATTCTGTGCGGAGCATAGTAAAAAGTAGTTCCAATTACAATTGCAAAAAAATTTATGTCAATTCATGTTAGAATTGAAATAATTTTCGCATTGTCGCTGTTTATTGGCCAATAGACAACGGTTTGGAGTTCTGACATGTAGGGCTAACGCCCTCGTAGTTTAACTTCTACGTATCAGAACTCCAAATCGTCGTTTATTGGCAGATAAATAACGATAAATCGAAACATTTTTCTTAAATTTTTAAAATAATAATAATAATAATAATAATAATAGAAGAAGAAGAAGAAGAAGAAGAAGAAGAAGAAGAAGAAGAAGAAGAAGAAGAAGAAGAAGAAGAAGAAGAAGACGGTGATGATGATGTACAAGAAGAACAATAAATAATAACAAGAAAAAAGTCAGAAGAAGAGAAAGAAAAAATAATAAAAAGAAGAAAACATCATAACGAGGAATCTCATGAAATGTTGTCGTCAGCTGTTATCCAGACGGCAGTTTTAGCGACGGAATTCGCATAAAATAATGAGCCGACAGATGGCCAAAGCCCCTAGAGCTAGGCGGCCCTTAATTGGGCCCCTTCCAGCCACCTGCTCCTTGTCTTTGATGTGACCGACATAGCCCGTGACCCCCAGAAAATAACGGTACATGACCGGAGATGACACCATACGCGCACAATAATAGTAGTTGGTGCTGATGATGGAGTGGTGCTTGAGTGCCAATGAACTCTGTTGTCATGGAAACGCGTGTTGCTAGTATTGATTGGCAACGTCTTAAGACGGCTTCCGACAAGGGAGTTGGCGCTATAACTGGATTTATAATTACACTGTGTTTCTAAATTTAGAACTAAACCTTCTGGAAATAGGAGAGACAATGAGAGTATTTGCTGGGTCCGTATTCACAAACCCATTACAAGACTTAAGACACAATGAGAGTATTGCTGGGTCCGTATTCACAAACCCATTACGAGACACAATGAGAGTATTGCTGGGTCCGTATTCACAAACCCATTACGAGACACAATGAGAGTATTGCTGGGTCCGTATTCACAAACCCATTACGAGACACAATGAGAGTATTGCTGGGTCCGTATTCACAAACCCATTACGAGACACAATGAGAGTATTGCTGGGTCCGTATTCACAACCCATTACGAGACACAATGAGAGTATTTCTGGGTCCGTATTCACAAACCCAATACGAGACTTATGACTATTTAGACTAACAATAACAATATCTTTGAAACTGTACAATTCGAAGAACGTTATTAGTTCAAATCTTAGTAGGCATTCCCCTACTAATTTTGGCGTTTGTGATTTATAATGATTTGTAAATGAAAGATAGTACAACGGTACCCCGCATATGTGCGAACGCGCACACCTCATTTCTAGAGTTTAAGTCTCTTCTTGATTCTAAGTCTAAGAATAGTTAGAGTGCGGGCCCTGCTGTGGCTCAGACAAGTCTAAGAATAGTTAGAGTGCGGGCCCTGCTGTGGCTCAGACAAGTCTAAGAATAGTTAGAGTGCGGGCCCTGCTGTGGCTCAGACAAGTCTAAAAATAGTTAGAGTGCGGGCCCTGCTGTGGCTCAGACAAGTCTAAGAATAGTTAGAATGTGGGCCTGTTGTGGCTCAGACAAGTCTAAGAATAGTTAGAGTGCGGGCCCTGCTGTGGCTCAGACAAGGGAGTGGTGGAATGTAGACTGAAGTCATATCGCGTTTTCTAAATTTAGAACAAGAAGTTCTAGACATACGAGAGATAATGAAAGTTTAACTGTGGGTGACAGAAAATGTCCCCGGGGTCGGTTCATTGCCCCTATCCCTTGTTCTCACAAAGCATCGCGACCTTATGTGCAACTAATACCCACACGAAGTCAAGAGACTTCATTATTGCTCAGTTGTTGCAAGAGCTATCTTAGGCTTCTTAAACTGAAACGTGTTCGTGTCCATATCTTGTACTTGTGTTGTGAGCAGATCTCGAGCAAAGTAAAGCAATATTTGACATTAAGTTTGTCCGTTTTTTAAAAGTCACCTACAGTTTCATACTAAAATCCAACATTATTTACATGTATATGTATACATGTACATGGTTGCATTATGTATTGAAGCGTATCTGAAAAGTAAAACGGGAGTCGAGTTATTAGACGGTAGACTTTCTTTGTTGTTTGCGAGAGATATGCTTTTAATTTGGTAAACAACCTTTAATTTGAATGAGCCTTAATAGTTTATTGCGAGGTAATACCCCGTGAATCAATTACAACAACTTTTGAATGACTGAAATATATTTATGTGAAACATTCATCGTTTGATGGCGTTATTAATAGAACACTGACTTAGAAAAATTTATCAACATACATAGCACACTTAATGGGTTCATCTATATTTCAAACGGTTTAAACGTTATTTGGTTCTTTGTAAAATGTAAATTCTTTTTATAGAACGAGTCTGTATTTTATATGCACATTTTTTTTCTAATTTCACTCAATCAATACATTCGCTGATATGTACAATATATTATGCACATCAAACCAAATCGGTTATATGAAAGGATCGTCTCCTAATGTATTAAAAACTTGTGGCCCAACCGTATTCTACCGAAACCAACAAATTTTCTTTTTATTTTATGCTTCAACATGTGTTATTTTGGTATTTCCTGACTTCCCGGTGAAAAAGTTCCATTATCAAAGTGGTAATTTTCAATGTTTGTAAACAGTGAATTACTAATTTTATTTTCACTGTTTTAAAACAGTGAATTACCAGTTTTATTTCACTGATATTTTTTTTATAAACCTCCGGAAAGCACAAAATAAAAACTTACTTTGCTTAATGAACACATGTTATTGTTGTGAAACTGTCAATGTATACATTTCACATTTGACAAGTAAACTTTGCATTGCGGACTAGCCCAGAGGGGCAGCACTAATGGTAAATGGTGGAGGGGGTGGAAGCTGGGTGGTTCAGAAAGGAGCGTAATGTGTGACCTTTTTTTTCCTTATACGTCTTTCCCCCGCAGGGGGCGAGTCTTGGGTATGACAAATGTATAGGCACAACAGACTTTTAATAACAGAGGTGTTTATTTATGGTTAAAAACAACTAATTTAAGCTAAACCCAACGTTTAAAAATAAATAAAATCATCGTGCATTTATATTCATGAAACGTATTTAATATTGATGCAATCGTTAATTAATGAAGTATCAACACAATCGACCCCCTCACCACCACCCCCTCTTGTTTTTATTGCATTTTTAGCGTTTTTTATTTATTTTCCATCTCCGGGAAAAAAATGTATAGGCACGTGCCTATAGTGCCTAAAAGAAGCTACGCTACCTTGTGTATTAACAAAAGAGAGAGTTCTTCCAACATACCGCTATTCAATATCAAACTTAATTTTCATTTATTGATTGACTTGTAGGAAGAAGACAGCGATTTTCTGGTAACTATGGCAACCCGGAGCGTCGTTAAAATCGTTAGAAGCATGACTGCATTTTAACTTCAAAGAGGCCTCAGTGAAAACTGAACTTATCAGTTCTTATCACTTAAATCCATACGAAATGTTTATATGCTAAGGCAATAAAACTACAGATTTAAAGAAACTAAGCCAAACGTTCAATACCATAGTAAAATATTTAACATACGCATTATAGAAATATAGGCATTTATATCACATTTTATAATTAAATTTTAAAGTGCAAAAGCAAACCATTTTTACAAACAAAAAAAGACAGCGGTATTCCGCTGGATTCTTTAAAGCATCAGTCCAGGACATCTTACCGATCAAAATATAAAAAAACCCGCATATATTCTGTATGCGATAGCTGGTAACGCCTCTGGAGGTAAATCAGCATGTACATTAGTGTATATTCCGTTCGTACCAAGCGTTTTCGAACATAGACATTATAAAATCACTTTCGTAAGTAAGAAACAGTTTTCAGTCAAATAAACGTCATTTACGTTCATTAGAACTAATGCCAATTTAACATGGAATGACATTCTTCTTAAAGCTTTAAGAAATTTTGGCGTCTACAGATTTATAACGATTCCAACAATTACGTGTAATACTGGAATCAAATGTTCACCTGACCAATTCCTGATGAATAATTAAGCTGATTAGTTTGAACTTCCATAATCCCCGTCTCAGAGCGGACGCCAGGTCACGTGACAAGTTTCACCTAATCACCGTCGCCGGAGTGCATTTCATAATGACTCTTGTGATACCGGAATTATCCGGGAAAGAAAACACCTGATCTTTGATTAATCTTTGATGGAAGAACAAACATAATTATTTACTGTTATGGCTCAACTTTTAAGATCACGCATGCATCAGAGTATGTTAACAATATCTCAGATTACCTTGTATTTGAAATTCAACTCGATCAATACTGTGGCGCGTGAGTGCCATCGATTTATTTCGAAATTCGTTTGAATTCTTGAAAGTGTTTCATTAAAGGCATGCGTTTAGTCATATGTACACACGGCATGAGCGTGATTTCTGTCGCGTGCCGTACACGCGACGTTAATATACATCTATCGATTAACAACGCATGGGAGCGTACGCTTCACTGCTCGTACTCAGTGAACCGATTCACCCGAAATGACAATGAAGAGCAGAGTGTCGACACGCATTTTAAAACAAAGCTTTTTGTTCTTTTTTCCACCTGTAGTTTTAGCCCATCTCGTATAATGGACTTTTGAACATTGAAATGGAAAACCATTATCCACAACAGCGGATTAACAGGGAACAAAGTACAGGTGTACGGATCGTCAATCTTTATATTAATGATTCTGTTTTATTTTCATCGCTTTGAACTGTTTGTTGCTGATAAAACACATTGACATTGTTTATAAATAAATTATATTCAATTTACTAAAAACACTTTGTAAATAAGGTTATTATTGATGCAGACGTTGTTTAAAAGTATATTGTCGATACACATTTATTAACATAAATTAATTTAAAATGAGTAGAATAAAAGTGACAAAATAACTTAAAATCAGATAGAAAAAAAGCAAGCATAAATTGACGAAAGAAACTAGCTTCTAGACTTTCAAATCGTTAGTTATTACTGAACTGTTGAGTCAGCGTATATACATGTATTGGAGCTTTCGAGGGTACAGTCACTAAAACTATTCTGTGATTAATACGAGCCAAATATGTGTTCAACACTACTGCAAGGGGTTTATCACAATTTGTCTTCTACTAGTATTTTAAATCTTAAATATTGAAATAAACGTTAAATGATTGTTTTACTAAATGACGCTATGGCTGTTGTTAAATCGTAGATAGGCACTGTTTAGGTTTAAAACCTTTCATTAATTTGAACGAAGATGAACATTATGTTTATTTTTATATTTTGCAATGTATAACCATTTTCCGTGGACCAAATACACACAAATACACAGAATGTCAAGGTGTTACAACAAATCGATCGGTTTACTTTCGATTTTACAAACAAAGCCATCATTTCAGAAGTCAAGAGGGCCATATCATTTTTATTTGAACAAGATTTAGCGAAAATTTAAATCTGGTCTCTGTATTCCCAGCGCAATCATACGGGCGCAGGTGCAACACAAGCCGGGTCACGTTTTTTGTTCGCTCAGCTGAATCTTTCATGGTATGGTGTGCCAGTGTAGTCATATCGTTTCATACTCACAAAATAATTAATTCCCTCGTGATTTGTTCGCTCAGCTGAATCTTTTATGGTACGGTGTGCCAGTGAGGTCATATCGTTTCATACATACTCAGACTTGACACTACTTCACACAAATAAATATTTCTTAAAGTGACATAACACTTCAAAATCGAATTCAAATTACGAAATTCAATTTGATAATCAATGCAGATGCTCTGTAAGTATTGGTATATGTTAAAGAGCTATTACTCTTCAAATTAAGATTACGAAATAAGTGTTAAATAATAAGCAAAAAGAGTTTAAAATATTATGAATAAGAGTGTTTACAGTCAGAATAATCGACAGACATGAATTTGACCTTGTGAAATCATCTCGTACTATTTTTGTAAAAAATTAAATAAAAACACGTTTAAAGGCGAACTTTTTTGCTATAACTTTTTTCTTTACTTTGTTATGATATTGAAGGGTTAAACATATACCAATTTACATGGAACTTTCTCACATAATTTAAGTACTGATTTTACCCAAGAAACGGGACTATTAAGCTACCGGGCTGGGAATTAATTGGAAAATAAGGCAAACTGAAGCTGTAAAGAAATTAGTTTTATATCGTACGAAAAATTCAGGAACTCGTAAGAATGAGTTCATAAACTCAAGACTAATTCATTCGTAATTGCCACTATTAAATTTGTATTTGCGACTAATTTATTCGTATTTGCAACGTACAACAGCGAAAGAACAGGGTGATGCACCCTTTTTATTTTTTGCCCCCCCCCCCCCCCCCCGCTCCTCCTCTGGCCATGTTGAATATATTTCTACATTTGTTTTTGCGATGATACAATGACAAATGAAGAGAACGTGTATATTAACCTTATCAGAAGCATTAAAATGATAAAACCCCAAGATTTACCATATAATTATAAATGAACCCCCCCCCCCCCCCAAAAAAAAAAAGCTGCATCCTGTACCTTTTCTGCTTCTAGACATTTCCCTACAGTCATGAAAACTAGGATTTAAACCATACGGTCTCTTTCTCATTCTAGACATTTCCCTACAGTCATGAAAACTAGGATTTAAACAATACGGTCTCTTTCTGATTCTAGACATTTCCCTACAGTCATGAAAACTAGGATTTAAACAATACGGTCTCTTTCTGATTATAGACATTTCCCTACAGTCATGAAAACTAGGATTTAAATTATACGGTCTCTTTCTCATTCTAGATATTTCCCTACAGTCATGAAAACTAGGATTTAAATAATACGGTTTCTTTCTGATTCTAGACATTGCTCTACAGTCATGAAAACTAGGATTTAAATAATACGGTCTCTTTCTGATTCTAGACATTTCCCTACAGTCATGAAAACTAGGATATAAATAATACGGTCTCTTTCTGATTCTAGACATTTCCCTACAGTCATGAAAACTAGGATTTAAATAATACGGTCTCTTTCTGATTCTAGACATTTCCCTACAGTCATGAAAACTAGCATTTAAACAATACGGTCTCTTTGTGATTCTAGACATTTCTCCAGAGTCATGAAAACTAGGATTTAAACAATACGGTCTCTGTAAGCTACAGGCGAATTTGTAAATCGTTGGAAAATTGCGTGAACTGAAGCAAAAACTAGGACTGGAAGCTTTAAAGTATAAAACACCGGCGACGTAATTATCGGTAAAAGGAACACTCTATGAACCGATATTGTCACTCCAGCCACGACCTGTTGACGGCAGATAATCACGAAGTGTTCAAATAGGGACATCAGTTGATGATGAGAAAATTTCAGATAACGACCACAATGAGCGATTAAACAGTCAATATGACTTCGTTGCGTTGCCTTGGTAACCGCAAGCAGGTGTCTGAAATTCCTAAACAGAGATCCGTATCTGTGGCAACGCTCGATTATTAATTGAGTATTCTGCACGGATTTTTAGCACGGATTCATCAACGTAATGAGAGAGAATGGATTTAAAAGCGTCCATGAGACAAATCAAAATCCCAAGTGTGTACAGCGATATACAACGAGGCGTCCGTCCGCCCCCTCCAGCTTAATTATAATAATCGTTTAATTCCAAAATCATAATGGAGCTTTAAAATCTAAGAACGGAGCTAAGTTCCAATATTGTTGAGTTTCATGCATGACACTGTAATTATGTAGCTTAAGTATATACAGTGTGCTCATACGATCTTACACATGACACTGTAATTATGTAGCTTAAGTATATACAGTGTTCTCATACGATCTTACACATGACCCTGTAATTACGTAGCTTAAGTATATACAGTGCGCTCATACGATCTTACACATGACCCTGTAATTACGTAGCTTAAGTATATACAGTGTGCTCATACGATCTTACACATGACCCTGTAATTACGTAGCTTAAGTATATACAGTGTGCTCATACGATCTTACACATGACCCTGTAATTACGTAGCTTAAGTATATACAGTGTGCTCATACGATCTTACACATGACCCTGTAATTACGTAGCTTAAGTATATACAGTGTGCTCATACGATCTTACACATGACCCTGTAATTATGTAGCTTAAGTATATACAGTGTGGTCATACGATCTTACAACAAAAATACTGGTATGGATATAAACAATGAACATAACTTAGGCCAAACAATAACTGTTGGTTTCCGCTTTCGTCTCCAAAAAATCTAGTGGGAGGAGTGCGGGGGGGGGGGGGAGGTAAACCATATCTATTTTTCTTGTTTTTTGTTTCTTCGTGGCATATTCACCACACAGTTTAGGTATATTGGACTGCATGTAAAATGTTTAAACGCCACCAATCAAAGAAACTGTACCTACGGTATGTCGCACGCAGGCTAATTTAAAATGTTGGCTTATTACCGAAAAGCCGCATATAAGCGGAAACCGCTCTTTTTACCGAAAGTCAGAAAAACTTAATGATCGATAGGCGGATAAATCTTAAAGGGTCGGCGAAAAAAATTCGGGGTGGGGGGTGGATAAGCGGAAACCAATAACTTATGTACGCCTTATTCAGTATCAGATAGTATACTTCTACATGGAAGATAAATGAAGAAGAACCCTAGCTAAAAATGCACTGTAGGATCATATTTTTCACAAATCATATTTTTCAACCACCTGTGCGATTAATGCGATTGGCCTAAAAAGGGGTATGCGCGAGGATCATAGAAGAATATGATTTTATTGCATATCAAAAACTGGATGTAATCCCAAACTTCACAGAAAATGTGAATAACACGAATGTGATGTGTGAAGAATAAGACCTCAATTTTCACACCCGCGAATAATGAGATCCTATTTTTCACAGATGTGAATAATATGATTTGTGAAAAATATGGTCCTTGAACGCACATTTGGCGAGAATTTGGGCCCTAATAGTGTACCGTACAGTCCTTAATATTATATTGTACTGTTGAAAACTTCACCAATCAACGCAGTCTCACCAGTTATCAACCCAACAAAATATGTCCTACGTGCAACAGTTATCCGTCAAGTCTGTAACAACTTTAATAAAATTGCTTTCTGTAACAAGTTCATCGTTGCATAATGTCTAGAGACCATGTACCTGTAATGAACCAAACGATTAAGACAGAATGCTGTAGTTCTAGGACCATATTTTTCACAAATAATTTTTTCACATCTGTGAACAATAGGATCTCATTCTTCACAGGTATGAAACTTGATATCTTATTCTTCACACATCACAGTCTTATTCTTGACATTTTCTGTTAAGTTTGTGTTCGAATCATATTTTTGATATGGACTGAAATCACATGTTTCAGTGATCCTCTCTCATACCACATGTTTCAGTGATCCTCTCGCATACCACATGTTTCAGTGATCCTCTCTCATACCACATGTTTCAGTGATCCTCTCTCATACTACATTTTTCAGTGATCCTCTCTCATACCACGTTTCACTGATCCTCTCTCATACCACATTTTTCAGTGATCCTCTCTCATACCACATGTTTCAGTGATCCTCTCTCATACCACATGTTTCAGTGATCCTCTCTAATACCACATTTTTCAGTGATCCTCTCTCATACCACATGTTTCAGTGATCCTCTCTCATACCACATGTTTCTCTGATCCTCTCTCATACCACATGTTTCAGTGATCTTCTCGCATACCACATTTGTCAGTGATCCTCTCTCATACCACATGTTTCAGTGATCCTCTCTCATACCACATGTTTCAGTGATCCTCTCTCATACCACATGTTTCAGTGATCCTCTCTCATACCACATGTTTCAGTGATCCTCTTTCATACCACATGTTTCAATGATCCTCTCTCATACCACATGTTTCAGTGATCCTCTCTCATACCACATGTTTCAGTGATCCTCTTTCATACCACATGTTTCAGTGATCCTCTCTCATACCACATTTTTCAGTGATCCTCTCTCATACCACATGTTTCAGTGATCCTCTTTCATACCACATGTTTCAGTGATCCTCTCTCATACCACATGTTTCAGTGATCCTCTTTCATACCACATGTTTCAATGATCCTCTCTCATACCACATTTTTCAGTGATCCTCTCTCATACCACATGTTTCAGTGAACCTCTCTCATACCACATTATTCAGTGATCCATTCTCATACCACATGTTTCAGTGATCCTCTCTCATACCACATGTTTCAGTGATCCCCTCTCATACCACATTATTTAGTGATCCCCTCTCATGCCACATTTTTCAGTGATCCTCTCTCATACCACATTTTTCGGTGATCCTCTCTCATACCATATGTTTCAGTGATCCTCTCTCACACCACATGTTTCAGTGATCCTCTCTCATACCACATGTTTCAGTGATCCTCCACATTTTTGGCCACATTCACATACTTCAGACTTATAAATGTGACAAATGCGATCCTATTCTTCACAGGTGTGAGAAAAATATGATTTGTGAAAAATATGATCCTACAGTGCTTTCACTAATTTCCTGAAAATATACTTTCTTTTGGTCCTACGAGTAAAATTACCGGCTCTGAAATTAAGCGTATTTCATAAATAATTTTCGATTTAGAGTTGTTAATCTGCTAATAAACAACGATCTGGAGTTTTGATGCGTCGGATTTAAACCACGAGTGCGTTAGCCCAAGTGGTTTAATATACCGCATCAGAACGACAAATCCTTGTTTATTAGCCGATAGACAACGATAATGCGAAAATTATTTCGATTCTAACATGATCTGACCACATTTTTTGCCATTTCAAAGCGAACCACATCAAATTGTTTATTGGAAGTTTAACAACGGTGAATTGTGTTCGTTGTCTTTAGAAAACTCTGCGTGCGTCGTGTTAGAATGGTATTTTAAGAAGCCCATCGGCTGTAAGTCGATACTAACATTTAAAAAAGTAAAACTAATTTTCAAAGACATAAGAAGTAAACTGTGCTTTACATGATGGATAGCAGTAAACGTAAATAATTAAATGCTTCCTATTTCAAACAGGGCTCTACCGTCTAAATGTGGCAACGTTTATTAAGTCTCAGAGCTAATTATAGGTTGAAAATATACGTTTAAAAGAAAACTTACTGAAAAACGCTGAAATTAAAAGAATACGTTTTGGGATACATATTTTTTAGATATACATGCAGGTGCAATTTTATTTCTACAGGTCTATATGTTTATCTGTCTCTGCATTAAAGAGTGTATGTACGATCTTACATGTCTCTGCATTAAAGAGTGTATGTAAGATCTTACAACGGGCATAGTGACATAAATTAAAACAACCCGATCAAGTTAATTGCCATAAACTTTGATTTAACGGTACGACATAGGTTGCAGACTGCGTCCGCAGGTTGACGCTCAGGCCCAGTCGTCACGAGCTACGCACGTGCGTTTTAGCGCGCGTGTCACCAGGGTAACGGGTTCGTTAGGAATAATGGAAGGACGAATCGATCACCTAATGAGAGGCAATACCATGAGAGTCGACCATTAAAATCTGTTATGCACTTATGTTATTACTGATACATAAGCATTAGTGAAATCACGTTTTCCCCACGATAAATCGCAGTGATGTGTAGATCTAATAAACGAATGAATACAATGATTGTAAATAACTAATGCCTGTATTGATACTATCTTAGAGTGTTTGTCATAAAACAGTATTCCATTAGAATGGGATAAGACAAAGAAAACGACACGGAAAAGACACGTAAATCAAATTAAAACAAAACAAAATACAACACAACACTAAAATATAAATAAATAAATACATAAATACATAAATACATAAATGAATGAATGAATGAATTGATGGATGGATGACTGAATGAATGAATGAATGAACGACTGAACGAATGAATGAATGAAAGAATGAATGAATGGCTGGCTGGCTGGATGGATGGATGAATGAATAAATGAATGGATGAATGAATGAATGAATGAACGTTATGAATGACTGATTGACTGATAGACTGATTGGTTTATTGATTGATGGAATGACTAACAGACTGACTGACTGACTGATTGACTGACATTCGCATATGAATGAAGGACCTCATGATTTTAATAAAGGTTTCTTAATTGCTGGTTGCTTTAGGTTCTTATTTGTCATCTATTTGCATCCACTGCTCTTTTCAATCTGATTCAACTCAAGCTAAAGCTACGTGCTTGTACGCTGTAGCACTATCACTAACGCCATGGCAAATCAGTTCATTAGAAGAGTACATGGTGACGCATTCAGCTAGCTAATTAGGGACATTAGCGCATTTTCGTTTTCAACTTGTTACTTCTGTTGAAATTTGTCAAGTAAAACACAGTCTTTATGCCTCACGATTTTATGTTTCAATGCAAATTGGCCAAGCAGATATTGCAGCATTGGAATTCATTAAAGGTCGACAATACAGCACTTGGAAACCTTTGTTTTTTTAATTTATCATGCACACACGCTTAGCAGAAACACATTTTTTTCGGAATGGAAATTGTAACCAGTTTCATATTCAGTCAATACCAAAAATGAAATTGTATGATATAGCAATATAGCTACCTTAATTTAATAAACTTAGTTTAATATGATCTTTTTCCAACAACAAAAACAATCCGATATGTGGTTTATGCTTTATTTATGAACAATTTATACCTATTTCGAAAAAGCACAAAAGAGCTATATACAAACAACGCTTTTTGACGTCATTTACAATTCGCATAGGATTTTGCAGCCAGTTTAAGCTACGTACATGTACGCTTCAGCACTATCACTAACGCTATGCCCATGACTCTTCCAAATTTATTATACACACACGCATAGAAGAAGCATAGTTTTTGTAATGGAAACTGTCAACAGTTATTTATTCAGTCAATAAATACCATGAAATGTGTGATATAGCCATATAACTACATTAATTTAATAAGCTTCAATATAATATTATCCCTTTCCAAAATTAAAACAATCCCTTATGTTGTTGTTGCTCTATTTTATGAAATTGTTATAAAAACATTTGGAAAACAAACACACACACACACACCAGTGTTATATTCGAATGACGCTTTTCGCCGTCATATACCAATCGCATTGCATTTTGCGTCAGGCGGCTCTTCTTAAATCTCATTAACCTCGAACTAAAGCTACGCCTCTATTCGCTGTAGCACTATCACTAACGCCATAGAAAATCAGTTCATTAGACAATTACGTGGTGACACAATCAGCTAGCTAATGAGGACAAATTTCAACTTATTAATGTGGTTGAAATCTGTCCAGAAAAACACGGTCTTTATGCCGCACGATCTTTCCGTAATGTTTCACTGCAAATTAGCCAAGCGGACATTGCAGCATTGGAATTCATTAAAGATCGACGATATAGCACTCGCAAACTCTTTCAAGTATTGTCATCATTCTAGAACAATTAGCAAATATACTGTTTGAGGATGGAAACTACCAACAATGTCGTATTCATTTAAAAAAACAATAATAAAAGAAATTAAGACACACGCCGCACAAATCCGTTTCTTGAGCATTTTATAATGAATTACTGGTTCCACGACTACGAAAATCTAGATCTCAAACTTAGTCTCAACCTAAAACATTCACCAATGAGAACGCTTGTTACATTTTAGGTTTTATTTTATTGGTTACATGTTTAGTATTAAGCCTAAGACTAAGATTGATCTTACGAATGTTCATAATCGTGGGGACAGAACTACCGGTATGCAAAATGAAGATAAAAATAAAAACACCAACAACAACAGGCGAGAAAGAAGCGTTTCAAGATTAATTAGAGCTAATTATCTGTAAATTAAAAAACAATTCTCGATTTATCTTTGTTAATCGGCCAATAAACAACGATTTGGTGTTCTGATGCGTTAGCCCGAGATGCGTTAGCCACGGGGGCGTTAGCCCGAGTTGTTTAATAGCCACGCATCAGAACGACAAAGTGTTGTTTATTGGCCGATAAACAACGATAATGCGAAAATGATTTCGATTCTAACATGATTTGTCACATATTTGTGCAATTGTAATTAGAACTACTTTTTACTATGCACCGCTCAGAATCGGAACTTATTTTTGCGTTGTTTATTGGGTAGTTTAACAACGATAAGTTTGTACTTTGTCTATAGAAAAATATAATGAGTATCGTGTTAGAATTAGTAAGCACATATCCAATGTGTATGCATAGTTTCTATATGGACAGCATATAGTATGCCATTACACTATAGCAAACGTATATACAATGATGGAATACGATGTCCAAAATTTTCACGTCATTTTTTACCAGTTCCAAAGTTGGAATGGAATCATTTAAACTGTTTTTTTTTTAAATGCATGTAGACTACTTTGTCTTTGATGTTGTTAGTTATATATCTTATGTTATTTTAACCTTCACCATAAAGAATCAGGTATTTTGATTTTTTTTTAGACATTCAGTGCTCTGATCCTGTAGTTTTTTTTATGACACTTTAGTAATAATAATTGTATCTCTTAGATGGATAGATAGATTTATTCATTTTTTCTATTGATCGATTGAAGACACCTTAAACTTACAGTCGAACAAGCAATATGGAAACAACGGGAAAATATTTCAACAAAAAGAAAACGAGCAGCAACCAAGACTTTGGTGGAAATCGTTTTTTTCAACGCGCACGTGGGTCGCATACCAGAGCATGTGTTGAGCGCACGCCGGATTTCTCAGAGTTAATCGATGATGACAGGAGACATCCGAACGCAACCGGAAGTCATTAAAGTTCAGAATAAACAAACGTTTCGAGTCTGTGATTTCCGCGGCACCACTCGGCTGGATGATATAAAGCGCCTAGATATGCAGCCAAAACCGAGGGTTCAAAATTGCGTCTAGTGCACCTGGCTTTTAAATCACCGAGTAAGCACTTTGGATGGTTTATGAGCATTAAATGCACACAGCCTGTACCCGGATAATCCCAACGCAGTGCAGCGACCCTAACGTAGTGCCAAAATGGTGGATGGAAAGTCGGGTCTACTTTGTTTTATGTATATGTTTCTTATGTACAGGTATGTTTTGGTTGCAATGACCGTCGCCATTAATCTAATAAGTATTAAATTCAATATACCTAATGTTACTTCTAGCAATTATTGGGTTGTAAGATGGAATGCTGAGGACAAGGCCAAACATCCAATTGAAATATTTATAAAAAATCTTTAAAAAATACTTAGATGCTTTAAATTGCCATATTATTTCGGTGTTTGGAAGCAAACATATACTGCTTCAAAACCCCGTTTACACTGTGTTATCCCATCGGATATGGACACAATACTCGTTCGAATGTGCAGACTGCGAGAAAATGGATAAAAACCTAATTTCAAGTTGATAATAACCGAACGCAATGTGTGCTAGGAACGGATAAAAACCAAACCAACGTATAAAACCTGACGAATAAACGCCTAACCGGCTAATATGCTATATATTATAAATGAATGAATATACATGTATGCTGAACGACTATAATGGACCACTATATATATTTCTATTTTCATTCCAATCGTATGGTATAATTTGCTCGTTCACCAGTAACAATTTTTAACGTATATTTACAAATAAAACTTAACCATGAAAACCCGTGTTGAAAATCGCGAGCTTTTGCTGGACGAATACCGTATATAGTTGGAAGTATGGGTATCGCTCGAAATTCTATCCTTATAGAGTGCCAAACGATTTGCAAAGACAGAACAATATCAATTATTATTAAAGACGATGTAGTATATATTGTTCAAAATAATGAAAGTGGAATTAAATACATTAAGGCACAGAACGCATTCATAGTGACCCTCTTGTGAAAATACAGTCGAAACGCGATACTTCGAATCGCGATACTACGAAAAGACGGGATACTACGAATAAGGCTGTCGGTCCCGCCCGTTTTCCTTATATGTTTAACTAAAAAAGATGCGATACAACGAATTCGCGATGCTACCAAAGATGCGTTACTACGAACACATTTTCCGGCCCCATCATGTTTGCTTTGAAATGTTAACGCGATAAGTACTACAAATCATATTGTCACGGAGACTTTTCACACCTTCTCACCGAAGATTTCACACCTCTGCCCGGTCAGACACTAAGTCAGTTCGTTTGCACCAAGGACACACGTAAGATAGTTTTTAACACGTCTAGTTACCATTTGAAGCCAGTTTAAATGATCAAGTGTGAGATTTGACTAAATGACTTTTGCGTTTGCCAATAATATGCCATTGCGAACTAGATATTTATTGGTCTTTAGTTTTTCTTTGTAATGCAAAGACATACACAAGTGTATTGTTAAATGCAATTAATATAATAAGTGCGATAATGTTCGTAAACTCTACGACATGACTCAAATTAACCCTTCATGTAAGAAGTTTACGTTACTAGTGTTATTTCATAAAGATGCGATACAACGAACAAATCCGTGTCTCCCGTGCCTTTTCGTAGTATCGCGTTTCGACTGTATTTGAACGTCCAAAGTTTAAGTGTGTGTATTTTGATACATCTGACAGTTTAGAGGAAATTATTGAACAAGCACATTAATAACATTAAAAGAAATTATTTAATATATGCAGGACGAACAGATATTTTATTTTTCAGTTTGTTAGGTAATTATCCTTTTTACGTTCGCACTTATCCATCACAGTTTCCTACATCAGTCTGGAATTATCAGCAAGCACATAACCACTTCACAATAAAGACAATCTTTTAGCTGTAAACATCGACTTTAAACTTTGATATAATTAAACATTGTCGTAGAGATGTTTATTTAACTAATACAGTTTTCAAGTAAGGTACTAATGCATTTTAAAATATTTTAACATGTCGGAAACATAAAAATGTTCTGTAAGGGGTCTTTTTCGGGTACATTTTAATGACTTCAAGCATCGTAAGAGTGATTGTCAAACAAAGTATTAAGTATATAAACCACTGGACACTATAACTATTAAAATATTCACATTTATACTTAACACAAATATAACAACATGATAAAAACATGAAACATAATAGCACATTCTGTCTCTGTGTCCGCCATTTTGGCACTGCGTTAGGGCCGCTGCACTGCGTTAGGATTATCCGGTTGCAGGCCGTGGTGCACAGGATCCTATTTAAAGCTTCAAGACACATGCTTACCCAAGTGCCATCAAAATAGTTCCTTTGGCATTTCAAGATTCACTTCTGCTTATGTTATAGTTTGATATTACACCCAATGTCAGTAAGAAAATTATAAAGGGACGCAACCCATCTTAGGATCATTGCAACTGAGTTACCTTATCGTCCATCACAAATAGTTCCTTTGATATTTTTTAAGGATTAATCACTGACAAAGTAAAACATCTTTCTTTTCTGAAAAATATTCTAAATGTGAGTACAGGGAATGACAAAGGGCCGTAACTCCAGCCTAAAGCCATTGCAGCTTTGTTTAACAAGCGCCCGTCAAAAATAGTTTGTTGGGTATTTGAAGATATATCCACTATTGTTTTTCCCTGAGATTTACACTAAATGTTAGTACATCTCTCTGGGATTTACACTAAATGTTAGTACTTCTCTCTGAGATTTACACTTAATGTTAGTACTTCTCTCTGACAATTACACTAAATAGTACTACTTCTCTCTCAGATTTACACTAAATGTTAGTATTTCTCTCTGAAATTTACACCAAATAGTAGTACTTCTCTCTGAGATTTACACTAAAGGATAGCACTTCTCTCTGAGATTTACACTAAATGTCAGTGCACTGAATGACAAAAATGGACGGAACACAAGTTTAGGACCACTGCACATGAAAAGTATACTGCATGTAAGTACAGAGAATAACAAAGGGATGTAACTCTAACATAGGATCATTGTACCTTGGTAACTCAGCGACAAAAACAGTTTCTTCTTATTCTTTTTAAGATATACCACTGATAACGTACAATAGGCGTTGTATTTTTTTTTTAATATAAATAATATTATGTGTAATAACAAGTAATAAGGGATGTAACTCAAGTACGTAAACTAAATACGTAGTTACAACAAGTATTGAGAAAAGGACGAAACTTACCCGCTCTGCTTTCGCTGTCGGCTGGTTTTACTTGAATCGGCCGATTCATCTGCAAATAGAAAAGAAATGTATCTGTAATTCCATGCATGATTCATACTGTTGTAGCTTCTCCTATTGATTTTGCTGCTACTGATATTGAATGTACTATTACTTAATTAATTAGACTGCTGCTGATGCTAAAAAAGCGGCAGCAAACTCACAAAACCACTACCACTACTACTACTACTACTACCACTAACACTACTACTACTACGACTACTACTACTACTACTACCACTACCACTACCACTACCACTACCACTACCACTACCACTACCACTACCACTACCACTACTACTACTACCACTACCACTACCACTACCACTACTACCAATACTACCACTACTACTACTACTACTACCACTACCACTACCACTACTACCAATACTACCACTACTATTACTACTACTACTACTACTACTACTACTACTACTACTTCTACTACCACTACTACTACTACTACTACTACTACTACTACTACTAATTCTATTACTACAGCTACCACTCTCGCTGCTTTTCTATACGGATATCAATAAATATCTATAACTATAATGTGAAACGCAGCCGTTACATTTCAAATATAAACATTTGTGCAACACCTGGGTTTTGTTTCTCTAATTCCATTCGAAATTTAACATACATTATAGTTTAAGTACGTCTGCGAGAAACAAAAACGAGGATAACAGAAGCAATAACTGCTGCGGCCCATCGTCGTATAAACATGCAAGCGTTTATTTTTTACTGAATATTCAGAGTCTAAGAGGTAATAAAAGATAATTGTATAAATTAAACGTCAACCATGAGTCTGATGGTGTTAATGATCACATTACCATGCACATTTAAAACATAGCAACCACAACTGCTATATTTTAGTTTTAAAGTTGAATGATCTTTGAAAATTGCAATAAATATTACGAAAAACGGTATTGATTGTGCATATAAAACACAATTTAAATAATACATAGACATAACTTTGATAATGTGAACACCAATCATGTTAATTGTGTGCACAATATTATCAAATGTTAAAAAGTCGACACTACTTTTGAAAGTTTGTTTACATGTTGCATATACTAAATATAAATTGATTTTATTATACAACAGTTATAACCTTTCCTAATTTTTGACATTATATCCTTAATTATAATAGTTTGAAATTTAATTACGTTTGCTAATTATTTACGTATATTTGTTGCATATTGTTTTTTAGAGAAATGTATTTTTCACTATACATGTATTTGCTCAGTAATGTGTGTTTCGTGGTGATTGTGAAGTAAAACGTCACTTTAAAGGTGCGGTTTAAGAATTTTGGGCTGTATATATTTTTTTCCAAAACTGATTTTTTCCTGCTCTATGAGACATTTATTGTTAATATTTAAGGTTTGAAAAGTGCATCGCTTGTGCAAAGTTAAACTACTGACGAATATCGGTTATTTTTCGAGAAAAATTTGCTACCTGGTAGACATACCCTAGACAATGTTAACACAAACGGCAAACTAAATATAAAAACAATATGTTTTGCTAACAAACAGCATAAACAGACAAAAAGTTTCGATAGAATCTACAAATTCCATTTTTAGAGAAATGTGTTTCCAGCCACAAACTGTGAAACTGTCCTTTAAAGTTATTAAAATGGAAACAAGCAATAGCACGAACACTGATTAAATCAGTATCAAATTCCTTCCACTCTTTGGCTAAGGTCAACTGCTGGATCATATTAGATCGTAAGACAAGTGTCCTATGGATCGCTGGATCATATTAGATCGTAAGACAAGTGTGCTATGGATCTGTCACGTAAAGATGCTCTTCGGTGGCAATCTAACACCGTTTTTCGAATGTTACAAACAATGCTTTGAACATGTACGTGAGAAATGGGCTCTTTTTTCTGTAACCGCGTACGGAATTCAAATACTCGTCAAAAAGTCACCGGGTTTTTAGGCCCAGCTAAAAGAACGTTATAGAAAAATGGCACAGCTAATTCTATTAAGGAATACACATTTTCAGCCAATCCAAATACCCAATGATGTTGAAAACTAAACATCCAACAAGGCGCAACGAAGACGATGCTTTCACTGCATTCAAGCAACAAATTCGATTAGAAGACATAAAGCAAATAGCTGCGGCCTTTATAATTTTTTTAGCCGGGCCCGGCTAGCTCAGTTGGTAGAGCGCTAGACTGTAAATCCGAGGTTCATGAGTTCATAACGCCAGCCCGGCCACATAACTTGTTTGGGGATTGGTCATGAAATAGTTTCTACATCCCACCCCCCTACTTCTGATTCAAGTAGGGCAGTTGTCAGTTACTGGAATACGTATGTGCACTTGTTACTGGTAAACCGCTTAGATCAGCTAAGCTTACCCAGGAAAGATGTGAGTAGGTTAACTGACCGCCGTTATATGACTGAGATACTGTTAAATACGTCGAAAATCCAAACAAACCAACCAGCTGCGGCTTTTAAAATCTATTTTTTAACTTTTATGAAAGTTACGGTCACAATGAATGTGAAATGAGGGAAAGTTATAGAATCAGAAAAGATACAGGATGCTGCTTAAAAGGAGAGGGGTTGAAACCAGACCAATTCGTTTAACATCTTCTAATAAATTTCTTAAATCCATGGTGTGTATCAATTAAATGCTTCTAGTAAATGTATTAACCATATATGCTTCTATACAAGTACAAATAAATATTTGCAAAATATATTGATTTTCAAAAAGTATTAAACATTTTTGTGTTGATCGGCCCAGAGGGGCAAGCAGGGCGGAACCAAATAGGAGAAGGGTGCAGCAATCTTCCATTTCGCTCTCGTTCTTTCTCTTGTTAAATACAAGAAAAGAAAAACAAAACAACGACATGATTGATGACAAATAATTGAAATAAGCGTACACTGTAAAGTATTAACCAAAGGTCAATGAATTTCTAGTTTGTAAGAAACGCGAACGAAGGAGACAGACAACCCGCGCGATATATCACGCGGCAAATTTTACGCCTCGCTGACGTCGACGCGTTTTTCCACGTGTAAAGTTTAACGCTCCATTAGACGTCTGACGTTTTCGGTCAGCTTCGGGGTCACTCGGAGCCCCATCGGCTGTCTTAGGTTTCATAAATCTATTATAGCTGAGCAACGTTAATGAACTTTCTATCAGGCAAACCGCTAGCACTGTACCATGTTATATACAAACTTCGGAAGCTAGCTAGATTTATATTTTAACATCATACTCGCTTATTTTTCTATAAACAAAGAACACAATTCTCGTTGTTTAAATACCCAATAAACCGCGCAAAAAGTAGTCCTGATTCTAGGCGGAGCATAGTAAAATGTAGTTCTAATTACAACTGCAAAAATATTTGTCAAATCATGTTAGAATCAAAATAAATTTCGCATTGTCGTTGTTTATCGGCCAATAAACAACACGTTGTCGTTTTGATGCGTGGCTATTTAACGGCCTTGTGGTTAACTCCTACGCAGCAGAACTCCAAATAGTTGTTTATTGGCCGATAAACAACGATAAATAGTAAATTATGTCTTAAGTGTATTTGTTTTCACACTGACTGCTGCAAACTAAATTCTAGACTCGTGGTCACAAAACTCCTTCATGTAAAACTGAAGAAAATTCCTTAAAATCATAAATACATTAATTTCTTTAAGTTTTAGATTCTAATTGGCTGTCTCATGTAGGGGCCTTGTCATATTTGAATTTTTTAATATACGAACTTCGGAATCTAGCTATTTATTTTCAAATGGAATTCATCATAGACTCCACGTGATTCATATTGGACGCTCGTTAACAAGGGTTCGAACACGCGATCTCTCGATCGCAATAGGGATCTTATTCAAAGCATTATATATCAGTGAAATTGTTGATCACATTATAATATCACAGTTCATGTTTTAATGTTTTGTCCCATACTCTTGTACCCATACTCAAACACAGTTTTCCATCAACAAATAAGATTAATGTTTTATAGTAAGGCACTTTCGCATGTGAGCTAATGAAATTAATCTGGTTGCCCATGTCACTGTTTTATAGTTATGAAACGTGCGGCAGGGAACCAGATTACTAATGTAATCAGTCCCGTCCATTACGGACTTTGGTATTCTAAAGTACGGGAACTAGAAAATATCGACTCAGAAAATGTCCATCCCAAGAAAAGCTATTTTTAAGCATTTTCTTCCAAAGCCTTCCATAGGCACATCTTCGGAATATATCCATTTATATGCATGACATGGGCTTATAGAGAATTCAGCAAATATGGTCACTAAATCTCTGTGCATTTTATTGCATATATTTTTGCTTTAGTTGGAGATGGAGACGGAAACGGAACGCGACGCATTTATTTTAATTCTATCCATAGTATATCGCCCATTAAACATTCGCTCGTTTTTTTTTCTCGTGATAAAGTAAGTTGTTTGTCTTTCACCTGAGGCTGAAACGAAAAAGCGTCGACCCATGGTATCGCTTCGTTACCGTCGCCCCTAATCATACTTTAGCTACTGTCGACCAGGGTTTCCCATATCATCTCTTTGTTACCGTATGTTACTGTATGTTACCGTATGCCCCTAGCATCAATACGCTTCCGTAGAATCCCGTAGTAATGGTCGACCCATAAATTAGTTACAGTTGACACCTAGCATCAACACGCTTCCGCAAACACCGATAGAATCCCGTAGTAATGGTCGACCCATAAATTAGTTACAGTTGACACCTAGCATCAATACGTACACCCCTTGCTCCCATTTCTCTACTTTTCTTCCGGATAACTGGCTTAAGTCTCTTATTTATCGATCAAAATTATTTTTCAAAAATAATGGTACAACACAATATAGTATTTAATCTGATTATCTGATATACGGTTTTCATTCAAAATGTGGTTTGTCTTTAGTATATTATTTATGCACACTTTATTGCAAAATGAAAACTGTGTGGTTAAGCTAATTCTGCTTTACCAGACTGAAGAATTTTCGAGAAATCGGGGCCTGGATATTACGAGTTATCGTCTGTACCTAACATCCCTTAGTTGCCGGGTAGTCATAGCACCCCTAAGTTACTGTCGACAAATAGCGTCTTTTTGTTACCGTCCACCATAGCTTCTCTTAGTTAAGTCGTCCCCTAGCACACCTTGTTTACCGTTGACCACTAGAATCACTTAGTTACCGTTGACCACTAATATCTCTCAGTTACCGTTGACCACTAACAACCCTTAGTTACCGTTTACCACTAGCATCCCTTAGTTACCGTTGACCACTAATCTCCCTTATTTAGCACCGACCACATAGCGCATCGACCACATGGCGCATCCTTTAATTAACAGGATGAAGTTTGTTGTTGTTGTTTTTTAAAAAGTTTTTATCTACTATTTTTGGAACTATATTTGGCTTCTTTGACGTCGCGTTTAATGAGAAAAAGCAAGTGAACCGTGTTATAGAGGTATAGAGAGGTATGTGCCAGTGACTCAACCGCTGTTTGTAGAATGTTTCTTACCGTGCTGAGGGTGTAGTTAAGGCCAGTCTGAACGTAGTATGGCCGGGAAAGAAGCATGTCTTACGGGAGTGAATAAATGACAGTCACCGCCTTTAACTTTCTGATACAAATCTGTTGGTAATCACGCTTTGTGTGGAGGTAAAATTATTTCAGTGTCAGTTATCCAATAGACACAATGCTCGATTAACACTTTTCCACAGCGGCTCTGCGTTCGAGAAATCGTTATCCAAATCTGCGCTTCGAGCAACTGTTTTCTAAATCTGCTCTGTGTTCGAGTAACAGTTGTCCAGTGCGGCTCTGTGTTCGAGTAACAGTTATCCAAACGGTTTTGCGTTCGATTAACAGTTGTCCAAATTTGCTCTGCGTTCGAGTTACACTTATCCAACGCGACTCTGAGTTCGATAGGCGGGAGGCAGATAATGTGAGATTATTAAAACAAGTTCTATATGAAACTGATTTGATCAAAATTTCAAAAACTCCTGCAGTAAAAGCGGAATTTCAGCGTCTGTTACCTACTTCATGTATAGAGTCGTCGCTCTGCTATACGTATGCCCGTGCTATGGACGTTAGCGTGGAAATGCGAGAAGACCCACTTTAAGTTATTGTTTATAACTCACACATTTGATATTGATGTTAAAAGGTTTGCACGAAAGTTAAGCGTTTTCAGTGACGTCATGCACGCGAAAATATTTTACTACTTTAAAAGATAAGTATGATACTGTTATTATAAGAACTGCAGTTTTTGTAATCACGGTCGCTTTGTAGCAACACTGAGGTTCAATTTCAACTGAAATAAATTTAACTCCTATAAAAAGAAACGTCAAATAACAAATAATTGAAAAGAAAAACATACGCACACATATCGCTAATGGTTAATTAAAATTTGCTTTCTAGTATATCCGTATTACTCGGATATATTTAGACGTTTATGACCATGACAAAAAGATCCTTTTCGTTTTATTCACTTTCATAAAACCGAAGAAACTACTTCTGTTCGGTATTTTTTTCTTTTTATTACTTTTGCATTTTACATAGAACAGAACTCCACATAAATATATGCGCTTTTCAAAGCTAGAAAAAAAAACAAATCTTGTTTACTTCAACAATCCATACAATTCATTATTCTACAATTTTTTGTATCAAAGAACGAATAAATAATTATCTGACTATTTCGAGTCCCTTAGACTAATATATCTTTGACCCTAAAAGTTTCAAAAGTTGCTTAGCAATATTTTTGGCTTTCAAGTACACATGTTACCAACATAAACGAGCGAGCACATTGTTTACGTTTTTCCCCACTTAAATCCAAATATGGCAAGCCCAAAGTTTTCGCGCACATCTAGAAATCTTTCGTAAGATGGACTGACGTGGTTGAACCAAATAAACCAGTTTAAGCAATTGTTTGCGTTGGTCTCCATAGCTACGCGTCTACTGCCACCATTTCCTTTTTGTTTTACGACACTTACATTTCGTTCTAAATTCAAAGCGGCATTTTGTTGAAGTTCGTTTATAGACGGCGCCATTGTTAATTATTTATGTTTTAATTAAGAACAAATTGTCACTTCGCACGTGTATCGTTCGTGAGGCAGGTACATGCCGTTTTGCAAAGAAAAGACATAAATTTTAATAGTCTGAGAAAACGCAAGCGGCGACGGCTGTGAGTACACGTACTTGTGGGTCAAGTAAGGCTAATTTTAGTATCTGAAAGCCAGCTGCTGAAATTGTGTACCATTTCCTTGTGATAGTTTTAAGTTACCGTTTTGAGCAAGATCAAATGTCAAGCACGTTATACAAGGAACGAAGCAGGCGTAAAACAAAATATATGATGAGTTCGATATTTGACAGAAACGACTGCATCAGTCTGTCGGTCAAGTCTGCATAAAAGGATTTCGAAGAATGGCGGATGTATCTTTTAAAAACTGACCCAATTCAATTGACCATTAACGCAATATCCAAGTAGTATCCCATTGATAGCACACTCTTTCTGATAGGTGTGCGCACTTAACGGATCATGCGCAGAAGACAACTTGCTTACGTTTTCCCGAATATGTGTAGGTCACAAACCAGTAAATCAAATCTCTAGAGGGTCCAATAGTAATAAAAGCAAAATCTCCTGGCGTCGTTCACCACTTTCTGTTATTTAAAGTGTTGCGAATCTGTTCTCTTTGGAAGGATGATTCTATCTTTCTCTGTCTAGTTTCAAAAATCAAAATAAAAAGATATGGTACACTGTATTTTACTTTCTCAGAAATTGTTAATGGTATCAAACATGTTTGCTCAAAGTGTTTGCTAATACGTTTTCCGTTCACTCAGTGACATATTATACGCTTTTAAACCTTTGATCTACAGTATAAAGAACTACAAAACAGGCGGTACGAATAATCCCCCATCAATTTGATCCTATTTGGGCTTTTTACGCCGTTAATGTAGGCCTAATTTCATAATTCCTCCATTTGTAACATCGCTTGGCACCAATTACCGGTTTAATATTTCTTATCTCTGACGTCAACCCGTTGACTTCGTTCATAATAACTATATACATATCGCAGAAATTCCACAATAACCCGTAATTTTGTCAAATTTGTTTTTAATCCTCATACTATGTTAGAACTCAAGTGCCTCTTTGGGAAATTAAAATAATGAACCTAAAGACAGTAATTCACCGGCACGTTATGAATTTAAGCAAACGTGAAATTACAAAAAATCGCAGGTACACTGTATTCATGAACATTGTTGTTAGACTTAATGCCACTACATTTATATAGCTACAGTTCTTTTTGTGAATAAAGAACGGAACAAAGAAAACTAATTACGAAGTGGAAATTACGAGTAACTGTGTCGTTATTACATGAGTTACTAAGGTAAGTCATAAATATAAGATTAGCATCAATTTCCAACAAACGAGTACATCGTAGCTGGTTAAGTCGTTATTACGACATATTAAAAAGTAAGTATGATTCACCAAATTGTAATTACGAGTTATTAACTCGTTTTCATGAGTAACTACGACATAATCTCTATATAAAAATAAATTTCCTCAAACTAGAGCTTTGAAAGTCCTAATTACGAGGTGATAAGTCGTATGCATGAGTCAGTAAGTCGTATTTACGAGTTGTTTATTCGTACTTATGAGATATCACATACTATGTGGTCATATCCACAAAGATCATAAGAAAAATCTTCACTTAAGTTAAACGGAGGTCAAACTTTCAAATAAATATTTTCTTGCAAAGATCAATATTTTATATAAAAAATATGTGAAAATGAGAATCATCTGTTGGTTCCTTACCGGAATAAAACCATTTAAATAGTGTCCAACTTCCCACTGTGAATCAGTGCTTACGAGGTGTCCAAGACTGTTGTTTAAGATTAGCGAACACGATCTGTTTTAGGGGCACAACCCCGGGCCTTGTTTCACAATGCAAGTTAATTAAATCATAATATTCCAGCTGGAAGCACACGCCCCTTGTGTCATGCCCCTCCCTGCCTTTGAATCTGTGCCTAGATGTTGGTCATGCTTTAGTGATAATGATCAGTTTAAGGTCATGCCATATTTTCAAATATTTTTTTAATATTAACATTTCAAAAGTCATGTTTTAGATACATATACAATACATAAGCTTTGGGATCTGTTGGGATGGCACCTGCCCGATGTCCTCCCCGCCCTCCCCCGGTTAAGCCGGGCCTGTAAAAATGAACTTTAAATGAACCAGCCACAGCCATGATAATTTGTATTATGTCAAGAAATCCACTTAAGATTTTACAAAGGAGCCTTCTGGACATGAACCGATGAATTCTGAAATGTCTTGATATTCGTATATTTGTTTATGTAGCTCTCTGTATGATAATATTTTTCACAAAAATATTTTTCATAAAACATTGTTCACAAACCTGCGAAAAAAAAGGATCGAATTTGTCACGTGTTTAAGTGCGGAGAATGTGATTGGCCAAAAACGAGGTATGCGCGAGGACAACACAGGAATATGATTTCATTTCGTATCAAAAACTGGATGAGATCACAAAATTCACATAACATGTGCATATGACTGTGATGTGTGAAGAATAATATGTAAATTTTCACACCTGTGCAGAATGAGATCATATTTTGCACAGATGTGAAAAATATGATTTGTGAAAAATACGGTCCTAATCATCCAAGCTCATCCAAATCACGTTTACGCATTATACAAATCACGTTTACGCATTATACAAATCACGTTTACGCATTATACAAATCCAGCAGACGTTTAACGGTTTCCGAAGGTACACAGCTTCTACAACCTCAATTTTCCGTGACATTGGCTTCAAAATTAAAACAATAGTCTTGTTTTTTTTCAATCACATGTTGTTAATGTTGGAAATATAAGTGGAAATCTAATAGTCGTCTGGCTTTAGGTCGCAAAAGTATCTGAAATTACAATTTAATCCCTGCATCTAATTTAATGTGATATTCAAATACATGCGTTATTGAAAAGTTACAATGAAATAAACATCTATTAACCAAATAAAAACATTAACAAAACTACAGAACCAAATAAAATATTAACTAAACTACAGAACCAACTAAAAATATTAACTGAACGACAGAACCAAATACAAATATTAACTCAACTACAGAAGCAAATAAAACATGAGCTAAACTACAGAACCAAATACAAATGTTAACTAAACTAGAGTTTCTTAAGACGTCTACTGTACAACTATAAAACACGTGTATCGTCTTTGTCTGAAACACGCACGTGTCATCCACTCAAACCATCTCGTGACCGCACGCGACCTATAACGACCGCACGTGACTGTCACGTGCATGCCATAAACAGAGCCCTTGTGAGAACTCGAGGAATACACGTGGCATCTCGGGTGACCTTAAAGGTCAAAAGGGTCGTAGGAATATCTCAAGAAATAGCTCCAGCACAATGTGCTCGCTCGTGAGTTATTACCTAGCTAATTAAAGGGACATAGCCGACATATCCTGCCAAGATAAGACTAAGTCGTAAAGCGGTGTTCAGTCAGCATCATTATTATTATCACTACCACGATCACGCAACAAAAACCGCATCACCAAAATGGTCCATGATTACATAGTTTTCGTCAGTATATTATCGTTTGTTTGCTCTTTGTCATCACCCTTGCAAAAAACGATTGTTTTAAGTGTACAAACTCCCGGACGTCAATCTTCAAGCCCCGCAGACCGGAAACATTAAAAAACCACGCATATGTCCTCAAAGAAACTTTCGATCTTGTTTCCAGAGACTAAACACACACTTTTGCTAAGATTTCAAAAGAAATCAAAAGAAATGCCTCTTCAAATCTCTAGAAACCGTATTTAAAAATCGTTTCGTTTTGTAATATAATACCAACTTGCTGCACGGAATCAATATTTGCCAGTATTTGTCGGTCGAAGCTGTCAGGATTGAGAGCAATGAATTCACATCGCTTGTCATTTATTGCATTTTAAAAATGTCCATTGATGTCAATTAATTTCTATCTTTAAAAGCACGTCTGTGTTATTACAATTTGAAAATCTATGTCTATTCCTTGAAACGACTGTACTTGTCATGAAGTTTCCCATACATCTTTCGGTCAAACAATTCATGTTATTCTCCGATAAGATTTACCTTGCACTTCTATGGTGCACATACGTAGAGTTAATAAATGAAGGGCCAAGTTCCAGAAACATTTTAAGTTTATCTGGAAATATTTTCATTGAAATGACAATTTGTATTATGTAATATTTCTATAACCACCAAGTATGCATGTGCGAATAAAAAAAAGGAAAAAAAAAAGCCATATTCCAGAAACACTTTAAGTTTATCTGAAACTATGTTCATTGAAATTCCATGTATAAATGTGTGAAACATAAAAAACAACAGCTAATTAAATTGTTGATTGTTAATAAACTACAAGCACAATGTTATATACATGTACATATACGTAGAACAAGGTAAAGATACATTGTGATATTAAAATTAAGGATAAGATTTTAAACATGATCTATAGGATTACAACACCAAAACAAAACGTGTGAATGATATTTCACATGTTATAAGATTTAGATTTTTGTAACCTTGTTTACAGTTATACGGATCACATCATGCGTACGAAATAAGTTATCAGTAACATAAAGCTGAACTTTTATTTTGACTGCATCATTCATTTTCAAATTAACAATTGGCTTAACATGTTTGTGATACTCTTAAATGTATTCAAAATCATTGAATACATTATAAGTGACATTATAAGTGTTATACACAATGCAATAGTTCTATCAGATGTACACTAATGTGTATGAGTCTTAATTTGTCACTTAGACATAACAAGTGTTCAGCAACAGCAAATTCAACATTTGGTCAATTCTGCACTTAGTATAGGAGTAATAGGTATAACGTTTACTAATCACCCTAATATAAACGAAAATAAATATCCACGTAAAATCATCACGTTTTAAGACAGGTGTATGCATAGTGGCATATATGTACGGGTAAAACATTTGTTTTATTAAAAAAGAAAACACGAATTGTGTCAATTTTGCATCTATTTTATGAATCATAGGTACTATGTTCAATAATTCCTGTATACTATAATATTAAAACGATCATACTTCTAAAGGGCATCTACCAAAACATCAGTTTCTTAGAAAGGTGTATGCATCGTCGCCTATGTTTACGGTACAACATATGTTTTATTAAAAGGCAAACACGAATTGTGTCCATTCGTCATCTACTTTATGAATCATATGTTCTACGTTCAATAATGTCCGTATATTATGATAAACGATCATACTTCTGAAGTACAGCCTTCACTAAAATCATCATGTTCTGAGAGTGGGGTATGCATAGTGGCCTATTTTCTACGGAAAACATTTGTTTTATTAAAGGCAGAAATTAAACCGCGGGCTCCCGTATTCACAGACAGTTGCATACAGGTTCCTCGCACGTTTAAACTATTCCTGTTTTCAATTAGACGGCGGTATCCTCAAGACTTTTAATTGAAGACGAAACGAGCACTAACTATTTCAATTAACAACATATTAACAAATATCGCGTGATCTCAGTTTTATTGCACGCATGGGAAAAACAACTGTTTTCAATCATGCACGAGTTTTCAGAATGTTTTCAACACGAGATGTTTCTTCAGAGAGTCTTGAAATAATAAGATTATATGATAATAGAAGCGACGTGTTGTTGGCCACTGGTTTTAACACGTTACGCATGTCGGAAGATTGCACTTGCGTGTGCATTACTCATCAAATTTCAGTTCAAGCAGAACATAGTCCTTACGCCCGATGAATAAATAATGGCCCTTCTACTAAAATTATTTTGTCTGTTTTGTTACTCAGTAAAACTACATTAGATCTTTACACAGTGTTTCAACTCTTCTTCCGACACATAAATGTGTTTCAAAATGTGATACCGTTTGTTTAAATGGAGAGCAAAATTCTGTTAACAATAATGGCGTTTCTTCATCACCATTGGTTCATTTACTTACTGCAGAGTAACAGAATACACTTACCATGTTCTAGTCCACTTCTCTTCAGTTTTAACACTAAAATGTTATAGTTAGTTTGTTCAAAAGTTAATAGCATTGCTATTTGTTTGGATACAGAGTAAAATATGTTAACTATTTTCGACGCCGTTAGATGCATACTGATGGCTTAATGCAAAACACCTGCGGATTAGGTTTGGCATTTGTAAAGCCATTAACTTTGAAAAAAAAGAGCTCAAAATTGTGAATTCTGAATAACTTTATAATTACCCCAATTGCTGATGCATTTCAAGGGTTGGAGAAAGTAATGCATTACTCTATCATATCTGACACTAACTTAATTTAAAGGGTTGAGAACTAGAAGGTACTAAATACCATTGAAATCAATGCAGTTAATACCGTTTGATTTTCCACCCTCGAATTGTAACTCTTAAAATCCACCGATATCGCCACAGTTTATAAAACTGATATTACGATTTGTTTTGTTTACCTGAGAAATCACCATTCGTGATAAGTGATGAGAAAAGAAGGCAAACTTCATCAATAAAGTATATAATATATATATTTAAAGCCGCTGACCGTGGAATTTAATTCAATACATTGTGATTTGGAAATAGTTCTTACGACAGCTAATGGTGTTTATTCGCCTGACAACTGTTTCTTATTTAAGAAAGACATGTAATACTTTCTATGTTCGAAATACTTGGTACGAATGGAATATAGAATAATGTACATGCGGGTTTACTCCGGAGGCATCACCAGTTATCGCATACAGAATATAGACAATAAAAATTACCAAAACGCTATTATTGCACAGATGTCCATACGTTTTTTTTGTATTTCGATCGGTAAAATGTCAATTAAAAACAATTTCTTCAAATTTTTATTTTTATTAAAACACTTTTGGGCAGCTGCCTTAACTGAAACAGCGTTTCGGCCATGTTGGCCTTCATCAGGTTTGTTATACGAGATGACGAAGTAACAATGTCAAAACATATTTAGGTTATATATTCAGTAGATAAAAATATACGTTCGAATATTCATATATACAGATAACTGACAGAAAATCATACATATGTAATCACCATACAAGAAGCTTTCTAAATTCATATCTGAATTATCAAGTCAGAAATCATAAATATATAATCAACATGTCCAAAATGTCACCAAAAGCTAGTCTCTCATCTAAATTAGCATGTCAGAAATCAAATATATAATCAACGTGTCAAAATCATTCCAAACTTATAGTCAACGGTCTCTATATATTATATAAGCCTGACAGAAAGAAATACACAAATAATGAAATTTTCCGAAGCATTTGAAATGCTAAAATAAACGGTCTCGCATATACATTTGAAATCACACATAATGAAGGAAATGTACGTTCCCAGTTATAAAGATGATTGTCCAAGACACGGGAAAGAGGCCACTGGACATGGATTTATCTAGACTTAATTAATGTATGGATGATTGTGAAAGAGACCATTGAACATAGACTTCTGTAGACTTAATTAGCGTATGGACCTGAGCAGTCTGCACAGGCTAATCCAGGACGGCACTTTTCGCTTTTAAGATATTTTCTGTTTCAAGGAAGTCTCTTCTAAACATAAATCCACTGTAGGCGGAAAGTGCCGTCCTGGATTAGCCTGTGCGGACTGCACAGGCTAATCCGGGACGACACTTTACGCACATGCATTAAATTGTTTGCATCATGTAGGATTTGTGTACGGAGTCCAAGAAATGGAGACAGTATTTCGTTTTCCGCCGTATCTCGGATCTTAATAAGAATTTCAAAGACTGGACGAGAGACACTTAAGCCCCGAAAAACGAGAGTTTTAAATAATTCATGAATATGTGAGCAGGTTTAATAGATCTGACAACTTCATCTGTGTGTACTATTGATCGAACGTTGTTCAATACAGGTTATATTTAGAACCTAATGTCAAGTCGCAACGGTCTACCAAATGTGGTGGTTGCTTTATTTGTCTTCAAAGAATATAAACAATCGGAAAATGCTGAACACTTTTATAATACTATTGTCAAATAATTTTATATTTTATCAATTGTTTTATTTTATTCTAAGCACAACTAGTTTCGGTTATGCTTTCATTAGATATAGATGAATAACAATAAAATACATGACGTAAAAAGCATACACAAATCGAAAAAAACATACACTTGACTCAATACAAAATTGCTTAAAATGTAGCGGTCGTTGTTTGCTTAAATTATATTTTATTGTCATCAAAGGCGAACGTCATTTGCAATACAGATTCTGAAAAGCGTATGACAAAAAGAAGACGGTCCAGGTAGTGTAATGAATGATTATAAAACTTTATAGCATTTGCCCTAAGTTGCATTCATTATAATAGTACATGACTGCTGATTTCTAACAGCACTTGAAAGTCATTACATAAAACTGACGTCCAATAACGTTCACCTGGTAACCACAACAGTCCAATTTCAAACCGCTGTTCTCAGTTATAATGGTATCTCGAGTTTAATGGTCATTCTAAACGACATATTACAATTATACCAAAATAGTGTTCACGTTCATTATTGTCTTTGATGCCCATGTTGAAGCAGTTTGGTGGAGAATGCAATTTTGATTTACTTTTCTATTTAGTGTTTAATATTTACATGCATTTTGAGTACTTTGTATATGAGCCGATAAGATGTATAACGTATGAGCTTACTTCAAAATAGGGGCACGATTAAAAGGCATATTGTATTATTCATATTCTGGTTTGTTCAATATTCCAATAAGTGCATAAGCTACGACGACATCTGTAATAACAAAACAAAAATTGGCACAAATTAAACAACATTGGGCAAAAAGGATGGTTTCATAGAAACAATCGTCAAGTGTCTCCTTTGTTATTTGTATATTTTTTCCTTGTTGCCGGTTTTGTCCTTTAAGAATGCATTAGCATGAATTGATATAAAACCTTTTATATGTACATGAGGGGGACATAATTGATATAAATACGTTTATATGCATATTAGGAGGATAAATTTGATATAAAACTGTGTATACGCACGTAAGGAAGACATATTTAATCTATAAACTGCATATATGCACACAAGGAGGACAGAGTTCATATATAAACGTATATACGAATATAAGGAGGATAAAGTTGATATAAACACTGTGTATATGCACACAAGGAGGACAGAGTTCATATATAAACGTATATACGAATATAAGGAGGATAAAGTTGATATAAACACTGTGTATATGCACACAAGGAGGACAGAGTTCATATATAAACGTATATACGAATATAAGGAGGATAAAGTTGATATAAACACTGTGTATATGCACCTAAGGAGGACAGAGTTCATATATAAACGTATATACGAATATAAGGAGGATAAAGTTGATATAAACACTGTGTATATGCACACAAGGAGGACAGAGTTCATATATAAACGTATATACGAATATAAGGAGGATAAAGTTGATATAAACACTGTGTATATGCACACAAGGAGGACAGAGTTCATATATAAACGTATATACGAATATAAGGAGGATAAAGTTGATATAAACACTGTGTATATGCACCTAAGGAGGACAGAGTTCATATATAAACGTATATACGAATATAAGGAGGATAAAGTTGATATAAACACTGTGTATATGCACACAAGGAGGACAGAGTTCATATATAAACGTATATACGAATATAAGGAGGATAAAGTTGATATAAACACTGTGTATATGCACACAAGGAGGACAGAGTTCATATATAAACGTATATACGAATATAAGGAGGATAAAGTTGATATAAACACTGTGTATATGCACACAAGGAGGACAGAGTTCATATATAAACGTATATACGAATATAAGGAGGATAAAGTTGATATAAACACTGTGTATATGCACACAAGGAGGACAGAGTTCATATATAAACGTATATACGAATATAAGGAGGATAAAGTTGATATAAACACTGTGTATATGCACACAAGGAGGACAGAGTTCATATATAAACGTATATACGAATATAAGGAGGATAAAGTTGATATAAACACTGTGTATATGCACACAAGGAGGACAGAGTTCATATATAAACGTATATACGAATATAAGGAGGATAAAGTTGATATAAACACTGTGTATATGCACACAAGGAGGACAGAGTTCATATATAAACGTATATACGAATATAAGGAGGATAAAGTTGATATAAACACTGTGTATATGCACCTAAGGAGGACAGAGTTCATATATAAACGTATATACG
The DNA here is from genome assembly GCA_027627225.1 of Congeria kusceri. Classification (NCBI taxonomy): domain Eukaryota; kingdom Metazoa; phylum Mollusca; class Bivalvia; order Myida; family Dreissenidae; genus Congeria; species Congeria kusceri. The sequence goes on from CM051026.1 coordinate 48,586,708, forward strand.
AATATAAGGAGGATAAAGTTGATATAAACACTGTGTATATGCACACAAGGAGAACAGAGTTCATATATAAACGTATATACGAATATAAGGAGGATAAAGTTGATATAAACACTGTGTATATGCACACAAGGAGGACAGAGTTCATATATAAACGTATATGCGAATATAAGGAGGATAAAGTTGATATAAACACTGTGTATATGCACACAAGGAGGACAGAGTTCATATATAAACGTATATACGAATATAAGGAGGATAAAGTTGATATAAACACTGTGTATATGCACACAAGGAGAACAGAGTTCATATATAAACGTATATACGAATATAAGGAGGATAAAGTTGATATAAACACTGTGTATATGCACACAAGGAGGACAGAGTTCATATATAAACGTATATACGAATATAAGGAGGATAAAGTTGATATAAACACTGTGTATATGCACACAAGGAGGACAGAGTTCATATATAAACGTATATACGAATATAAGGAGGATAAAGTTGATATAAACACTGTGTATATGCACACAAGGAGGACAGAGTTCATATATAAACGTATATACGAATATAAGGAGGATAAAGTTGATATAAACACTGTGTATATGCACACAAGGAGAACAGAGTTCATATATAAACGTATATACGAATATAAGGAGGATAAAGTTGATATAAACACTGTGTATATGCACACAAGGAGGACAGAGTTCATATATAAACGTATATACGAATATAAGGAGGATAAAGTTGATATAAACACTGTGTATATGCACACAAGGAGGACGAATATAGTTGATATAGTTCTTCAATATTGGAAAGCTCATTAGTTTGCCATAGACGTATTTCTAACCTTGAAATAAATGAAACGAACAATGAGTTATAACATAAGAATCACTAACAGAGTGATTCGAGGCCGTTCTTACACTTTGAATTTAAGCTTATTTTCATTATACCATCGCCGAGCCTGCAAAAAGTACAAGGCCTTTAACGTTTTATAGAGCTTTGAAACCACTACAATCTCAATTTTCCATGACATTTATATACAGAATAAAACAACAGCCGATGCATTTTCCGTTAAATTTTTGTTTAAGTTTAAGATATTATTAAAATGTAATAATCTTTTGGCTTTGTGTAGCAATAGCCTCTGAAATTAAAATATCCCTGCATACACATTACGGCAACCTTCATTTAACAGGAAAAATACTAGTATTCACCTACACTTTCTGAAGACCTGCACTCTAAAAAAAACCTGTATTTCTATAAGTATTTAGGTCTTCTGTTGTTAATCAACCCAAACAATTACCAAACCACCAATACGTCTTCGGTGTAGCATTAAATTTAGAGCGTATTAACATGTTGAAAATAAAGACCCCATATTTGGTGTGTGAAAATGTGATCTGAGTAAAATATGGTTCTAAAAACATGTGAATACTATTGTTTCATCGATCTCTCCAATAAAACAATGTATAACAATCTTTAAGTAACCAAACAGTAGACCGCAAATATATATGATACATCACCCATGTCCTCGAAATACGTATCTTGTTTCCAGATAAATCACAGTTTATTGCTCAGATTTCAAAAGAAATGCATCTTCAAATCGCTAGAAACCGTATTCAAAAATCGTTTTGTTTTGAAATAAAATACCATCTTGCAGCACTGGATCAATATTTGCCAGTATTTGAGTGTCGGATCTGTCAGGTTTGAGAGCAATGAATTCCCATCGGTTGTCATTTGTTGCATTTTTAAAATCCCCATCAATGTCAATTAATTTATATCTTTAAAGGCGCGCCTGTGTTATTTGAAAACCTATGTGTATTCCTTGAAACCATTGCACTTTTCATGAAGTTGCTCATAAATCCTTCGGTTTTATAGTGAAGATGTATATAACGATTCATGATATTTTCATATAGTTTTTAAATTGCATACTTCAGTGCACACACGTAAAGTAAATAAATAAAAGGCCATATTCCAAAAACAATTTAAGTTTATCTTAAACTATGTTCATTTAAATTCCTATTTGTGTAATGCAATATTTCTAAAACCACCACGTATAAATGTGTGAATCATAATTAGTCAGTTAAATAAAAAAACATTTAATAATATGAATGATTATTAAAAGACAGCTAAGGACAATACCATAAACATGTACGTATAGAACAAAAGGTAAAGAAACATGATGATTTTAAAGTAAAGGATAAGATTTTATGCAACCACAGACCAAAACGTGTGAATGATACGTGTCACGTGTTGTCAGATTTATATTTACCGTACTTATATGTGAATGAGTTAAAACATGCGTAGGAAATTAGTGATCATCAAGTTTCCAAACAAAAAAGCTGAAATGTTATTTTTGACGGTAGGTTTTTTTAAAATTAACAAGTGGCTTAATATGTTTGCGTTTCTCATAAATTTATTAACAATGATTGAATAATAATAAGTGTTATACAAGATTTGTTCAGGTCCACACTAATATGTATTAGTCTTTATCAGTCACTTAGACATAGCAAATGTTAAGTAACAGCAAACACACACTTTTGTCAATTCTGCACTTTACACTGTAACGTTTACTAATGCACACTGCTATAAGCAAAAGTACAATATTCACTAAAAATCATCAGCTTCTTAGTTTGTGGTTTACATAGTGGCCTATTTTTACGGATAAAACATTGGTTTTATTAAAAGGCAAACATGAATTGTGTCAATTCTGCATCTATTTCATGAATAATAGGTGCTACGTTCAATTATTTCCCTATACTACGACAAACGATCATACTTCTAAAAAATTATCCACCAAAACATCAGGTTCTTAGTATGTTTAGTGTCTTATTTCTACGGGTACAACATTTATTTTATTAGCAGCAGGAATTAAACAACGGGTTGCCGTAGTCACAGACAATTGCATACAGTTCTTCGCACGTTTAAACTATTCATGTTTTCAATTAGACGACGGTATCCTCAAGAGTTTTAATTGAAGACGAAACGAGCACTATCTATTTCAATTAACAACATATTAACAGAGTTTGTGCGCTTGCCGAACTGCGTGATCTCAGTGTTAGTGCTGGTATGGGAGAACAACAGTTTTCAATCGTGCACGAGTTTTCAGAATATTCTAAACAAGAGATGTTTCTTCAGAGAGTCTTGAAATACTAGAATTAGATGATAATAGAAACGACGTGTTGTTGGCCACTGATTTTAACACGTTCGCATGTCGGAAGATTGCACTTGCGCGTGGATTACTCATCAAATTTCAGTTCAAGCAAAACATAGTCCTTACGTCCGATCAAAAATGGCCCTTCTACTTAAATTCTTTTGACTGATTAGTTACGGAGTTAAACTACATTAGATATATCATGATACAAATAATGACTTTTCTTCATCAACATTTGTTCATTTAGTGACTTGCAGGGTAACAGTACACTAGCCATATCAAAGTCCACTTTCTTTCCACTTAAAACTCTAAAATGTAACAGTTACTTTTTTCAAATCGTAAATCATTGATATTTTTTGAGATACACATTACAAGTATGTTAAATATTCTCCACGCCGTTAGATGCATACTGTTAGCTTAATGCAAAACACCTGAGGATTTGGGTTGGCATTTGCTAAGCCATTAACTTTGACAAAAACAGCATAAAATCGTGAATTATGCATAACTTTATAATTGTCCCAAACGCTGATGCATTTTAAGGGTTGGAGCAAGTAATGCATTACTATATCATATCTGACACTACCTTAATTTCAAGGGTTGAAAACCAGAAGGTACTGCCATTGAAATCATTATCAGTTTTTTACCCTCGATTTGTATCTCTTTTAAAATCCACCGATGTCGCCACAGTTTTTCAAACTAGTATTACGATTTGTTTTGTTAACCTGCGAAATTGCCTTTACGAGATAAATAATGAGAAAAGAATTCAAACTTCAACAAGAATTGAGGCTCCTAGTTGGAAAACCGGACTTAATGCATGTGCGTAAAGTGTCGTCCCGGATTAGCATGTGCAGTCCGCACAGGCTAATCCGGGACGGCAATTTCCGCCAACAGTGGATTTATGTTTAGAAAAGACCTCCTTGAAACAGAAAATACCATAAAAGCGGAAGTGCCGTCCTGGATTAGCCTGTGCGAACTGCATAGGCTAATCCGGGACGACACTTTACGCACATGCATTATGACTGGTTTTCTCATGACGCGCCACAATTATATTTATATTTTTAACTGAAACAACGTTTCGGCCTTCATCAGGTTTGTTATACGACATAACGAATTAACAATGCCAAATCAAACTTTATATTTATGTTATGCATTCCGTAGATTGGTAGATATGTTCGAATATTCATATATCGAATAACTGACAGAAAAGCATGCATATGTAATCACCATACCAGATAATTTCTAAAATCATATCTGTATTAACATATCAAAAATTATACATATAACATATTTATAATAATCAATGTGTCCAAAACGTTCAGTCAAAGCTAGTCTCTCATCTTAATTATCATGTCAGAAATCAACCACGTATAATCATCGTATCCAAATCATTCCAAATTTACAGTCAACGGTCTCTCATCATGTATTATCTTTGCATGAAAGAAAAAATAATGATTTTCCCGAAGCATTCCAAATACTAAAGTAAACGATCTCGCATATACATTTATAAACACACATAAGGTAGGAATACAACCATACCATTCCATATGTACTTATAACGATGATTGTCCAGGATAGGTGAAAGAGACCATTGAACATTGACTTCTGTAGGCTTATTTAGCGTATGGATGATTGTGTGCATCATGTAGGATTTGTGTACGGAGTCCAAGAAATGGAGACCGTATTTCGTATTCCGCCGTATCTCGGATCTAAATTAGAACTTCAAAGACTGGAACAGAGGCATTTAAGCCCCGGAAAACGAGAGTTTTAAAGAATTCATGAATATGCGAGCTCGTTTAATGGATCTGACAACTACAACTGTGTCTACTATTGATCAAAGGTTTGTTCAATACAATGTATGGAAGCTATATTTCGAAAGAAAATACGAGTCACGATGGTGGATTAATGGTGGCGATCGCTTTAATTGTCTTCCAAACGCACAAGCAATGGAAAAAGAATAAACACGTGTTATGATATTATTAACAGATACATTAAATTGTCATATGTTCACACATTGTTTTATTATACGTAACTCTATCAGTTGTTTGGGCCCACGCCTTCGTCATAAGTGAACCAAAAGGACACATAAATACAAAAAGCTTGCATATTAGGCTCCGCCCACCAGTTTCTTTTCTAATATCATAGTTTTTGAATACCACAAAACAATGAAAACTCTCGGAAATACGGTTTAAGCTACGAAAACAGCTTTTTGTATAAAATCAATTAGCACAACGAGATGCGAATGGTTGTTTAATGGACCCTATCGCCCAGTGTTTCCTGTGTTATTTGTATGTATTGTCCTTCCTGTAAATTACACATATATTTTTCTTTTCGGAATGCTTAAGGAGGTAAAAGATGATATAAAAATCGTTTTAAGGTTCATGATTTCTGGTCATGCTTGTGCGTGTTACGATGCTTATGTAAAAAACAGTTGCTATAAAATTGAGTTTAACAATGTTAAAGAATATCATGAGTCGTTCTAATAAACATGAACGTTCTCACGAACATCTTAAAATAGTTTAACACCAATAATTAATTATGTGCACATTTATTTCTTACATTAAGCATAAAGAACGACGAATAAAATACGAAACCAATAAGCCCTATCAGTGAGATGCTATGAGTTCTCTTACACTGTTACTGAAGGCTTAATTTCAGAATACACCCATTTGTACAGTCGCCGAGATACCGTTCTAATTTAAATTAGGGATGGGACCGAATACTCGAATATTCGAATATCAGATAAAATTCGAATATATAAAAACGAATACGAATATTCGATTTTCAAATATATTTAAAGAACAAAATTTCTTTAATTTTTTTTTCAGTTTGATTGCACAGTTAACATGAATTCCAATCGTATTTCCTGCCTAGCAAGTAGGCGGGGGCAGTGTAACATTTTTACAACACACGCCAAACATGTCCAATTAATGACAATAGATAATTGGCAGGGGGCCACGACTTTACGAGGCGCGAATATGACGGTTTGTATCCACAAATGTTGTGATAACGGTTTCACAGTTTGCACAAGGCGTACATTGTTGTTTATTTATTATTTATTATCCTTAAGTGACATCTATACGGTTAACTTGTTTACAGTAAATTACAGTTACTCTCTAAGTAAACCAATCAAAATGAATCCATTATCAGCCAATCAATTTCTTCAACAAAATCTTAAAATACGTCACTTGTAAATTATTCTCCATTATATAACCACCGTATATTACACAATAGTCTTTATTAATATACAATGCCACCATGACGTGCTTGGAAGTACTTTACGCGGTCATTAGACAAAACCCAGGCAACGTGTAATCTGCACAGCAGATACAAGCTTCATGGTTCTGAAAAAAGGAACTATTAACAAATTAATTAACAATACATTTAACAATATCTTACATTTCTTTATTTTTGCCTAACACTCACTAAGTTATATCGCCCATTTACCACTGAAACAAGGTAAAACAACTACGTACACGTAGTATACATATTTCGGCTAGGTAAATATTCGGACAAAGTGCCGTATATAGTAGTATATAGTAGTATTTACAAAACGAATATTCGAATATATTCGAATACCTAAAATGAATATTCGAATATTGATTTCAGTATTCGGTCCTTTCCCTAAATTTAATATATCAAATCTCTGACGCAATGCCTTTGACTTCGTTTATATATTACAGGAATTCTACAATAACCTGTATTTTTTTTTTATCATATGTTTTCTAAATCCTGTAACCAATCCGACGTATGTCTTGGGAAATTAAAGTTATGAACCTAAAGACTTTGACATTAACCCCAAGATCACCGGGGTCATTAGTCGTCTGTAGACACTCGGTGCTGTATGCAGCTACAACACGTTGACTTATTCCATTCACGGTACCTAATTATACACCTGGGTGGAGAGGAGCAAACGTGGGTTAAATTTTTTGCTCAGAACGATCCGCCTGGTCTGTGCGATGTTCAAACCAGGGACCTCACGAGCGTACCACTAGACGACTGCTCCCATATATGAGATAAATATAACTCCAGAGACATCACCAGGAGAGAAACCCTTATTAACATCGTAGGTCCTTAATTTAAGCCAAAGTTTCTTTTTATCACATGCTAAACCTTGTTTTCCGTGTAATACAGCCATTACGAATATTTTTATCTAACACATGTGTAAGATTACATTTTGAGCGTTTTCATTGGCTACATATTCTTTGACTGACCAATCGCATGACGTTATTTGTTCAACAACATGAAATGACGTCACGTCAGTACACAACTTTTAGGATTAATCAACATCTTTTGGGGAAATAATAAGGGTTTTTTTCGTTACATATTTTATTAAACTCGTCCAGGAAACTCGTTAGTAAGGCTCGCTTACTTACAAAATTCCTGAACTCGTTTAATAAAATAAGGTATGAAATAATAACTCGTGTCGGATCCTATATATCTCTTATAGCAAATTTTTATCAAAACAGTAAATGTGTTCTGCTAGTATTATAAGCTAGTATTATAAGCTGTTGCCATTGTTATTAAAATAGATACAAATTAAGGTAATGTCTTATATGATAGAGTCATTCATTATTTTCTCCAACCCATGAGGTGCAAGAGCAATTGATGTAATTGTGAAGTTACGCAAAATTAACGATTTTGAGAATATCTCAAAGTTAATGGCATCACAAATGCAAGACGGAATCCGCAGGTGGTTTGCATTAGCTCAGCAATATGCATCTAAGCGCGTGGAAAATTGTTATTCTTTCACGGTGACTCCCAAAAACATACAGTATACATGTTACTGAATTTTGAACAAAATACTCTAACATTTAAGTGTTTTGCATTGAAAATGGCTTGAAAATGACTACTGTACTGTTACCATGCAGTACGGCGTAACAAATATGTTTGTTTCAGGTTACATGCCCAAAAACATTAGGGTAGGTAGGTAGGAAATAATAATAATTATTTTTATTTTTATTTGGTAAATGGTCAACTTGAAGATTCTTAAACTGAAAGAATATTCAAAACGTGTCTCTTATATCATAAAACATTGTTTTGAAGTGGATGCTACCAAAACGAAACACTAATTTATCCAAAAAACACTTAATTAGTGGAAAAAATGTCAAATAAACAACAATACACGACCCACTCAATAATATGTTCTACGGTCGGGGCATTTTTTGAGGGTAGGTAGGGTAACCTGAAACAAAATTAATTTTGTTATGTCTAACTACAAATGGATGGTTGAAAACCAGAAGGTACCAACTGGCAGTGAAATCAATCAAGTGATACCTTTTGGTTTCCAACCCTCGAAGAATAGTAATTATTCTTATCATGAATATACTCTGTATCCAAACAAATGATAGAAATTACATTTTAATAAACACATTTATGTGTTTGAAGAAGAAATATTAACAAATCACATTTAGTGTAACCCAGTAACTAAACATAAGAGTGTTAGTAGAACTAACGACTACTTGTTTGTTCTTGCACTGTGTGCGACTGAATTTTGTTCCAGCACATCACACACTGCGTCTCTTTTTACCGCCTCATGTTGCGAAAAAAAAACGAGTTAGTCAACGCATGTGTAGATTTTGGTGCTCAAAACGGGAATTCAAGTGTTTCAAAAGTGAGTGTCTTACAGCTAGACCAGAGATCCGTTGTTAATTTTATCAAACATACAAAATGGTCGTAACTTTAAATACTAGCCAAGAAAAGTGTAACACCAATTTTTGCAATGAAGATTAAGATCAGTAAACGCAATCAAGAAGTACACGTTACTATGCTCAGCTCAGAATCGGGACTACTTTTTTTGCGTGTTTTATTGGGTAGTTTAACAACGATAATTTACTTCTTTGTCTATAGACCAATTAGAGAGAATTATGTTATAATTTTTTTGTAACTGCGATTTAGGTTTTAGCATATATATAGTACGAGTACTATAACTTTCAATGACTAATCCACACGCAAGTGCAATTCTTTCACATTTGTGAAGTGTCAGAACTCGTGGCCAACAGCACGTCGTTTTTATTTTCATCTAATCTTATTATTTGAAGACTCTCTGAAGAAACATCTCGTGTTGAAAACATTCTGAAAACTCGTGCATGATTGAAAGCTGTTGCTTCTCCCATGCCTGCAATAAAATTGAGATCACGCGGTTTGGCACGAGCACAATCTCTGTTACTATGTTGTTAATTGAAATAGTTAGTGCACGTTTCGTCCTCAATTAAAAGTCTTCGGGATACCAGCGTCTAATTGAAAACAGGAATAGTTTCAACGTGAGAGGAACCTGTATGTAACTATATGTGAAAACGGGAGCCCGCGGTTTAATTTCTGCTGTTAATAAAAGAAAAGTTTTTTTCCGTAAAAAATATGCCACAATTCCACGGTACACATATTTAGGAATCCGATGTTTTTGTTGAGATTGTATTGCATAATTTCAAGTATTTATGGATGGTACGGGTATTTTGAATGCAACACAAAATATTATTGAAATAAAATGCAGAATCGAATTAAACTAGTCATTTGGTTAGCATTATTATGTCTTCAAGTCTAAAAAGAACAACTAAAATAGAGCAGGATTTGTCAAAATTTTGCATTTTTTAGGTTTGTTGTCAAAATGACAAAAAAAGAACAAATGCATGCAAAATCAAAAAAATAGAAACTAGGTATGGAGGTACAACATGGGCATGTAAATATTACTACGATAAACTTAACAGAAATTTAATTTATACGTAACACTATCAGGATATGACAATACGTTTCATTCGAGTTTTACTAAATGGAAAGCATTGAACGGTTTGGTATCCGGACAAAATCCCCCCGGACATAATCCATCCCGCTTAATTTAACGTACCTGGACAAAATCCGTCCCGTTGTATTTACAACTCGAACATAATCCCCCCAATTATAACCCGTGTTTGTATTCTATTCAAAAAATAATTGTTGAAAAAATAAATATTTATGCCATATTCAGTATCAAATAAAAAACAATATTTTAGATATACGTCTGCTCTATTTATTTGAATTATTTACGCAATGGTGGTCTTGCATTAGGTAATAATTAAATATACTTGCTACTTTAATTAACAACTTGTTGTTAGAATATTTGTGTAAAAACAGAGACACCGTCAAACGTCCACTTGACTGCCACTTTAATAAGCAATTAATTTTTTACGAAAATGGGTATTGTTAGCATTTTTTAATCTAATTTATAATTTAAATAAATACATATGGAGACTAAAAATATCTGTGTGTTTAATATGTGGGTGGGGGGAGAGATTTTTTCCGTGGTGTTAAATTCTCGGGAGGGATTATTTCCGGGTATTCAAAAATGAGCAGGAGGGATTTTGTCCGATATTCGCACGGTGTTGCTCTAAGGTAAATCGCTACGAATTTTTACAGTGTATGCACTAGAGAAGTACAAAGTAACACGTTCTGGTAAGCATAAATCGTGTTATTGAAATATTTACTATAAACAGTACAGTCGTTTCAAGGAATACACATAGGTTTAAAAATTGTAATAACACAGACGCGCTTTTAAAGATAGAAATTAATTTACATCAATGCAGATTTTTATAATGCAATAAATGACAAGCGATGTTAATTTATTGTTCTCAATCCTGACAGCTTCGACCGTCAAATACTGGCAAATATTGATTCCGTGCTGCAAGATGGTATTTTATTACAAAATGAAACGATTTTTGTAGCGATTTAAAGAGGCATTTCTTTTGAAATCTTAGCAATAAACTGCGTTTAGTCTGGAATACAAAGCACCTATGCAATGTAGAGTAATATATTTATATATATATAATTATACATATTTAAATATCATTGTTTGCTTTTTATAATGAAGTATTGTCATTTAAGACGATGTCAGCTGCATAAATGTAATGGTAAAAACGGACGGTGAACTTCTACGTAATTCTAACTAACTGGACCCGTATTCACAAAGCACCTTATTGAAAACTTAACTTACGTTGTACTTAAGTGAAAATTTCAGATAACATTTTCGATGTGAAATCCAATAATGCACGTTTACAAAAAGGTAAGATACTAAACTTTCAATCAATATTTACTAGTTTAAAACAGTTGAATGTAAAAATGTTTATTCATGAAACGGACAGAGAATTAAGGAATTTTATGAATGTACCAAATTAACTTAACTTTTAACCTAAGGAGTTTTGTAAATACGAGCACAGGACATTAAATGTTGGTAAAATGAAAATCAGGTAGTGCAATGAACGCTTACAAAGTACGTTTTAGCATTTGTTGTAACGTTACCTTCATTATATTACTACTAGTAATACTCGACTTCTGAAAACGACGTCACATTCAATAAATCAAACTGAAGCCCAATAACGTTCGCATGGTAACCAGAATAGCTCGATTTCAAAGCGATGTTTCTCAGTTCTAATGGTAATAGTAATTCTAAATGTCACGTTATAATTATACCACTACATGTTCACTTTAATTATTATCTTTGATTTTCACGTGGAAAGGGATGGGTGGGGTAACGGAACTGAGATCTTCTTGTCTACTTGGTGTGTATATAGAGTGTACTACATTGCACACACGTAATGATTTAGTAAATAATAAATAAATAAATACTGAGTAAACATAAGAATTAACATAAGAATTGTGTACACCATTAAGGATTCCATAAAACCAAGTCATGTATTTAGTGTTTGAAATTGAGCAAACAGATTAATTGGCCGAATCACTCAACAAAAGTTATAACGCATCAAATGGAAATAAATGAAAAATGTTGTATTTTCTTTATTTATACGAATTTCAGCTTGAAACGTTGATTCTTTGATTGTTTGAGTAATACATACATGTGTTCATACCAAAATATTGGGAAAAAAATACGAAAGACTTTCGTGTTTACCATGGCGCTGCTGAAATTCTTATAAATAAAGAAATCCAAAAATTTCCATTTGGTGTATTTTATATCTTTTGTTGAGTATACTTTAAGGGAATCCGGGATTACAAGTCACGTTTGTTTTTTAGAATGCTTTTTGATCAAATAGATTATATAAAGTTGTTTATACATACTTTAAGAGAATACGTGATTCAAGTCAAATTTTGTTGTTTTGGAATGCTCTGTGAGCAAATAGATTATATAAAAATCGTTAATACATACTTTAATCCCATTTATTCAGGTCATTTTGTTAGAATGCTTTGAAAGCAAATATATTAAGTGGGAAAACAACAAACTATATACACACGTTAACTATATACACACACCTACTTCGGAGTGCTTCGGTTTTTCAGATGTATCGACGTCTGATTCGTTTTCGTGACAAAGGGCAGTAACTCTTGCAGACTTCCGCAATAAAATCTCCGAGGGACAGAATCTTTGTAGATGAGAATGCCTTGTTATGTTTTATTTGAAGAACAAGACACTATCACGCGATGTTAAATTGAGCTACAACAAAGGTGAAATCTAATCTATAAAGTATTGATTCCTGAAAAAACATGGGTTTTCTAAACTTGGTATCGTTGATAACCTTTCTATTAATATCGCAGTTTTATATTTGCACCCGTTGCCAGCGAGATTGCGTTTAAGATATAACGTATCTCACTTATTTGGACATATAACGGTTAGAGATGTTTATTTTTATTTTCAGTTTCTCTGACATTACATGAAAACTGTCCAGTTGTGACGGATACAAAATTAAACATAAAAGTGAAGTTTTATTATAAACACATTTTTGTTCGCAATAAACATGACAACAACAATTATAATAATTCAATGCAACATGTGTTTCATAAACATGCATTAAAATTGAAAAATTATGTTTCACTGTGAACTTTTTACATTATAACTGTGATTCGAGTAATTGAACCAAATTTCAGAAATCACACTTTACAGATGACATTGGCGGAAAAAAGATTGATAAATAAAATTAAACAACTCATAATTAAATAGGATTTCAAATTTAAGGTCCCCTTTATGTTATTATAATACATTAAACCTGCATATTTGCCAGTTTACCCATTAAAACAATTCAATATACGAATTTTAATTGATTTTATTAATATGAATACAAATGTAATGCTTCTATAATTATATATGGTACACTGGAACTAAATTTAGAATAAGGTCGTTATAACCTGTGGATATATGATATTATAATATCACAAAACTAAATACAACTTGTTCCATAATGATATATATTGAACAGATATATGATTGCTTTCTTCGCAAGCAAAATGTTTCTTCTATATTAGACTTAAAGATACGCAGCTTGAATTTCTTACACAAGCGCTGAATGCCCAGTCAATTTATAATTTGTTAACTACTGACGTTATTACCTCGTCAACGATGTACTGAAAACATTTTCATTTTTTTTCATTTCTAATTTAGAACATTGCTTGTAGCCGAATAAACAAATTTTGCCACATAAATCTTATTTAAAACCTTTTAGTGCTATTTTATTGTCTTCATAATATACTGAAAATGTCATCGAACTTGCGGATTTGCCATTTTACTAATAAAAAAACAACAACAATAATGAGCAAAAGAAAGTGGATTTTCTTAATTAGATACGAAAATAGAATTAGATATCGATGACGCGGTGAATCAAGTGACATTGGTACTGTATAGTTAATAAGTACACTGTATAACGCATCATTAGACGTTTTAGTGATTTCCAAAATAACCTGATGATTTTGGTGGATACACCGAATACATTGGTACATGTACAATTGTAAATGTTCATACGCAAGTAAGAATTTAAAACAAAACCGAAGAAATAGTGCATGGTGAAATGATAATTGTCTAGTCTTTGAAACACTGTGTGAATAAAAAAAGCCTGCGGACTTTCTGTGACACACATAATTGCTTCCTACTACGACTGGTCTACTCAGTCGGGAACATATGAATTTGAAACAAGTTACTTTAGTCACCGAACATTAAAATCGACGACTGCTCCCATATATAAGATAAACAAAACTCCAGAGAAATCACCAGGAGAGAAACCCTTATTAACATCGTAGGTCCTTAATTTAAGCCAAGGTTTCTTTTTATCACAAGCTAAACCTTGTTTTCCGTGTAATACAGCCATTACGAATATTTTTATCTAACGCATGTGTAAGATTACATTTTGAGCGTTTTCATTGGCTACATATTGTTTGACTGACCAATCGCATGACGTTATTTGTTCATCAACATGAAATAACGTCACGTCAGTACACAACTTTTAGGATTAATCAACATCTTTTGGGGAAATAATAAGGTTTTTTTTCGTTTTAAAGCATGTGATGAAACAAATCTTACACACTTTGTCATTTCATACCATATTTTATTAAACTCGTCCAGGAAATTCGTTAGTAAGGCTCGCTTATTTACAAAATTCCTGAACTCGTTTAATAAAATAAGGTATGAAATTACAACTCGTGTCGGATCATATACATCTCTTATAGCAAATTTTTATCAAAACAGTAAATGTGTTCTGCTAGTATTATAAGCTGTTGCCATTGTTATTAAAATAGATACAAATTAAGGTAATGTCTTCTTTGATAGAGTCATACATTATTTTCTCCAACCCATGATGTGCAAGACCAATTGAGGTAATTGTGAAGTTACGCAAAATTAACGATTTTGAGAATATCTCAAAGTTAATGGCATCACAAATGCAAGACGGAGTCCGCAGGTGGTTTGCATTAGCTCAGCAATATGCATCTAAGAGCGTGGAAAATTGTTATTCTTTCACGGTGACTCCCAAAAACATACAGTATACATGTTACTAAATTTTGAACAAAATACTCAAACATTTAAGTGTTTTGCATTGAAAAGAAATGGCTTGAAAATGACTATTGTACTGTTACCATGCAGTAAGGCGTAAAAAATATGTTTTTTTCAGGTTACATGCCCAAAAACATTAGGGTAGGTAGGAAATAATAATAATTATTTTTATTTTTATTTGGTAAATGGTCAACTTGAAGATTCTTAAACTGAAAGAATATTCAAAACGTGTCTCTTATATCATAAAACATTGTTTTGAAGCGGATGCTACCAAAACAAAACACTAATTTATCCAAAAAACACATAATTATTGAAAAAATTGTCAAATAAACAAAAAATACATGACCCACTCAATAATATGTTCTACGGTCGGGGCATTTTTTGAGGGTAGGTAGGGTTACCTGAAACAAACTTAATTTTGTTATGCCTAACTACAAATCGATGGCTGACAACCAGAAGGTACCAACTGGCAGTGAAATCAATCAAGTGATACCTTTTGGTTTCCAACCCTCGAAGAATAGTAATTATTCTTAACACGAATATACTCTGTATCCAAACAAATGATAGTAATTACATTTTAATAAACACATTTATGTGTTTGAAGAAGAAATATTAACAAATCACATTTAGTGTAACCCAGTAACTAAATATAAGAGTCTTAGCAGAACTAACGACTAATTGTTTGTTCTTGCACTGTGTGCGACTGAATTTTGTTCCAGCACATCACACACTGCGTCTCTTTTTACCGCCTCATGTTGCGAAAAAAAAAACGAGTTAGTCAACGCATGTGTAGATTTTGGTGCTCAAAACGGGAATCAAGTGTTTCAAAAGTGAGTGTCTTACAGCTAGACCAGAGATCCGTTGTTAATTTTATCAAACGTACAAGATGGTCGTAACTTTAAATACCAGCCAAGGAAAGTGTAACACCAATGTTTGCAATGAAAGATTAAGATCAGTAAACGCAATCAAGAAGTACATGTTACTATGCTCAGCGCACAATCGGGACTACTTTTTTTGCGTGTTTTATTGTGTAGTTAAAGGACAATAATTTACTGCTTTGTTTATAGACCAATTAGAGAGAATCATGTTATAATTTTTTTGTAACTGCGATTTAGGTGTTTAGCATATATATAGTACGAGTACTATAACTTTCAATGACTAATCCACACGCAAGTGCAATTCTTCTACATTTGAGAAGTGTCAGAACTCGTGGCCAACAGCACGTCGTTTCTATTTTCATCTAATCTTATTATTTGAAGACTCTCTGAAGAAACATCTCGTGTTGAAAACATTCTGAAAACTCGTGCATGATTGAAAGCTGTTGTTTCTCCCATGCCTGCAATACAATTGAGATCACGCGGCGTGGCACGAGCACAATCTCTGTTACTATGTTGTTAATTGAAAGAGTTAGTGCTCGTTTCGTCCTCAATTAAAAGTCTTCGGGATACCAGCGTCTAATTGAAAACAGGAACAGTTTCAACGTGAGAGGAACCTGTATGTAACTATCTGTGAAAACGGGAGCCCGCGGTTTAATTTCTGCTGTTAATAAAAGAAAAGTTTTTTTCCGTAAAAAATATGCCACTATTCCACGGTACACATATTTAGGAATCCGATGTTTTTGTTGAGATTGTATTCCATAATTTCAAGTATTTATGGATGGTACGGGTATTTTGAATGCAACACAAAATATTATTGAAATAAAATGCAGAATCGAATTAAACTAGTCATTTGGTTAGCATCATTATGTCTTCAAGTCTAAAAGGAACAACTAAAATAGAGCAGGATTTGTCAAAATTTTGCATTGTTTAGGTTTGTTGTCAAAATGACAAATAAAGAACAAATGCATGCAAAATCAAAAAAATAGAAAATAGGTATGGAGGTACAACATGGGCATGTAAATATTACTACGATAAATTTAACAGAAATTTAATTTATACGTAACACTATCAGGATATGACAATACGTTTCATTCGAGTTTTACTAAATGGAAAGCATTGAACGGTTTGGTATCCGGACAAAATCCCCCGGACATAATCCATCCCGCTTAATTTAACGTACCTGGACAAAATCCCTCCCGTTGTATTTACAACTCGAACATAATCCCCCCAATTATAACCCGTGTTTGTATTCTATTCAAAAAATAATTGTTGAAAAAATAAATATTTATGCCATATTCAGTATCAAATAAAAAACAATATTTTAGATATACGTCTGCTCTATTTATTTGAATTATTTACGCAATGGTGGTCTTGCATTAGGTAATAATTAAATATACTTGCTACTTTAATTAACAACTTGTTGTTAGAATATTTGTGTAAAAACAGAGACACCGTCAAACGTCCACTTGACTGCCACTTTAATAAGCAAATAATTTTTTACGAAAATGGGTATTGTTAGCATTTTTTAATCGAATTTATAATTTAAATAAATACATTTGGAGACTAAAAATATCTGTGTGTTTAATAGGTGGGTGGGGGGAGAAATTTTTTCCGTGGTGTTAAATTCTCGGGAGGGATTATTTCCGGGTATTCAAAAATGAGCAGGAGGGATTTTGTCCGATATTCGAACGGTGTTGCTCTAAGGTAAATCGCTACGAATTTTTACAGTGTATGCACTAGAGAAGTACAAAGTAACACGTTCTGGTAAGCATAAATCGTGTTATTGAAATATTTACTATAAACAGTACAGTCGTTTCAAGGAATACACATAGGTTTAAAAATTGTAATAACACAGACGCGCTTTTAAAGATAGAAATTAATTTACATCAATGCAGATTTTTATAATGCAATAAATGACAAGCGATGTTAATTTATTGTTCTCAATCCTGACAGCTTCGACCGTCAAATACTGGCAAATATTGATTCCGTGCAGCAAGATGGTATTTTATTACAAAATGAAACGATTTTTGTAACGATTTAAAGAGGCATTTCTTTTGAAATCTTAGCAATAAACTGCGTTTAGTCTGGAATACAAAGCACCTATGCAATGTAGAGTAATATATATTTTTTTTTATATAATTATACATATTTAAATATCATTGTTTGCTTTTTATAATGAAGTATTGTCATTTAAGACGATGTCAGCTGCATAAATGTAATGGTAAAAACGGACGGTGAACTTCTACGTAATTCTAACTAACTGGACCCGTATTCACAAAGCACCTTATTGAAAACTTAACTTACGTTGTACTTAAGTGAAAATTTCAGATAACATTTTCGATGTGAAATCCAATAATGCACGTTTACAAAAAGGTAAGATACTAAACTTTCAATCAATATTTACTAGTTTAAAACAGTTGAATGTAAAAATGTTTATTCATGAAACGGACAGAGAATTAAGGAATTTTATGAATGTACCAAATTAACTTAACTTTTAACCTAAGGAGTTTTGTAAATACGAGCACAGGACATTAAATGTTGGTAAAATGAAAATCAGGTAGTGCAATGAACGCTTACAAAGTACGTTTTAGCATTTGTTGTAACGTTACCTTCATTATATTACTACTAGTAATACTCGACTTCTGAAAACGACGTCACATTCAATAAATCAAACTGAAGCCCAATAACGTTCGCATGGTAACCAGAATAGCTCGATTTCAAAGCGATGTTTCTCAGTTCTAATGGTAATAGTAATTCTAAATGTCACGTTATAATTATACCACTACATGTTCACTTTAATTATTATCTTTGATTTTCACGTGGAAAGGGATGGGTGGGGTAACGGAACTGAGATCTTCTTGTCTACTTGGTGTGTATATAGAGTGTACTACATTACACGTACGTAATGATTTCGCAAATACTAAATAAATAAATAAATAAATACTCAGTAAACATAAGCATTAACATAAGAATTGTGTACACCATTAAGGATTCCATGAAACCAAGTCATGTATTTAGTGTTTGAAATTGAGCAAACAGATTAATTGGCCGAATCACTCAACAAAAGTTATAACGCATCAAATGGAAATAAATGAAAAATGTTGTATTTTCTTTATTTATACGAATTTCAGCTTGAAACGTTGATTCTTTGATTGTTTGAGTAATACATACATGTGTTCATACCAAAATATTGGGAAAAAAATACGAAAGACTTTCGTGTTTACCATGGCGCTGCTGAAATTCTTATAAATAAAGAAATCCAAAAATTTCCATTTGGTGTATTTTATATCTTTTGTTGAGTATACTTTAAGGGAATCCGGGATTACAAGTCACGTTTGTTTTTTAGAATGCTTTTTGATCAAATAGATTATATAAAGTTGTTTATACATACTTTAAGAGAATACGTGATTCAAGTCAAATTTTGTTGTTTTGGAATGCTCTGTGAGCAAATAGATTATATAAAAATCGTTAATACATACTTTAATCCCATTTATTCAGGTCATTTTGTTAGAATGCTTTGAAAGCAAATATATTAAGTGGGAAAACAACAAACTATATACACACGTTAACTATATACACACACCTACTTCGGAGTGCTTCGGTTTTTCAGATGTATCGACGTCTGATTCGTTTTCGTGACAAAGGGCAGTAACTCTTGCAGACTTCCGCAATAAAATCTCCGAGGGACAGAATCTTTGTAGATGAGAATGCCTTGTTATGTTTTATTTGAAGAACAAGACACTATCACGCGATGTTAAATTGAGCTACAACAAAGGTGAAATCTAATCTATAAAGTATTGATTCCTGAAAAAACATGGGTTTTCTAAACTTGGTATCGTTGATAACCTTTCTATTAATATCGCAGTTTTATATTTGCACCCGTTGCCAGCGAGATTGCGTTTAAGATATAACGTATCTCACTTATTTGGACATATAACGGTTAGAGATGTTTATTTTTATTTTCAGTTTCTCTGACATTACATGAAAACTGTCCAGTTGTGACGGATACAAAATTAAACATAAAAGTGAAGTTTTATTATAAACACATTTTTGTTCGCAATAAACATGACAACAACAATTATAATAATTCAATGCAACATGTGTTTCATAAACATGCATTAAAATTGAAAAATTATGTTTCACTGTGAACTTTTTACATTATAACTGTGATTCGAGTAATTGAACCAAATTTCAGAAATCACACTTTACAGATGACATTGGCGGAAAAAAGATTGATAAATAAAATTAAACAACTCATAATTAAATAGGATTTCAAATTTAAGGTCCCCTTTATGTTATTATAATACATTAAACCTGCATATTTGCCAGTTTACCCATTAAAACAATTCAATATACGAATTTTAATTGATTTTATTAATATGAATACAAATGTAATGCTTCTATAATTATATATGGTACACTGGAACTAAATTTAGAATAAGGTCGTTATAACCTGTGGATATATGATATTATAATATCACAAAACTAAATACAACTTGTTCCATAATGATATATATTGAACAGATATATGATTGCTTTCTTCGCAAGCAAAATGTTTCTTCTATATTAGACTTAAAGATACGCAGCTTGAATTTCTTACACAAGCGCTGAATGCCCAGTCAATTTATAATTTGTTAACTACTGACGTTATTACCTCGTCAACGATGTACTGAAAACATTTTCATTTTTTTTCATTTCTAATTTAGAACATTGCTTGTAGCCGAATAAACAAATTTTGCCACATAAATCTTATTTAAAACCTTTTAGTGCTATTTTATTGTCTTCATAATATACTGAAAATGTCATCGAACTTGCGGATTTGCCATTTTACTAATAAAAAAACAACAACAATAATGAGCAAAAGAAAGTGGATTTTCTTAATTAGATACGAAAATAGAATTAGATATCGATGACGCGGTGAATCAAGTGACATTGGTACTGTATAGTTAATAAGTACACTGTATAACGCATCATTAGACGTTTTAGTGATTTCCAAAATAACCTGATGATTTTGGTGGATACACCGAATACATTGGTACATGTACAATTGTAAATGTTCATACGCAAGTAAGAATTTAAAACAAAACCGAAGAAATAGTGCATGGTGAAATGATAATTGTCTAGTCTTTGAAACACTGTGTGAATAAAAAAAGCCTGCGGACTTTCTGTGACACACATAATTGCTTCCTACTACGACTGGTCTACTCAGTCGGGAACATATGAATTTGAAACAAGTTACTTTAGTCACCGAACATTAAAATCGACGACTGCTCCCATATATAAGATAAACAAAACTCCAGAGAAATCACCAGGAGAGAAACCCTTATTAACATCGTAGGTCCTTAATTTAAGCCAAGGTTTCTTTTTATCACAAGCTAAACCTTGTTTTCCGTGTAATACAGCCATTACGAATATTTTTATCTAACGCATGTGTAAGATTACATTTTGAGCGTTTTCATTGGCTACATATTGTTTGACTGACCAATCGCATGACGTTATTTGTTCATCAACATGAAATAACGTCACGTCAGTACACAACTTTTAGGATTAATCAACATCTTTTGGGGAAATAATAAGGTTTTTTTTCGTTTTAAAGCATGTGATGAAACAAATCTTACACACTTTGTCATTTCATACCATATTTTATTAAACTCGTCCAGGAAATTCGTTAGTAAGGCTCGCTTATTTACAAAATTCCTGAACTCGTTTAATAAAATAAGGTATGAAATTACAACTCGTGTCGGATCATATACATCTCTTATAGCAAATTTTTATCAAAACAGTAAATGTGTTCTGCTAGTATTATAAGCTGTTGCCATTGTTATTAAAATAGATACAAATTAAGGTAATGTCTTCTTTGATAGAGTCATACATTATTTTCTCCAACCCATGATGTGCAAGACCAATTGAGGTAATTGTGAAGTTACGCAAAATTAACGATTTTGAGAATATCTCAAAGTTAATGGCATCACAAATGCAAGACGGAGTCCGCAGGTGGTTTGCATTAGCTCAGCAATATGCATCTAAGAGCGTGGAAAATTGTTATTCTTTCACGGTGACTCCCAAAAACATACAGTATACATGTTACTAAATTTTGAACAAAATACTCAAACATTTAAGTGTTTTGCATTGAAAAGAAATGGCTTGAAAATGACTATTGTACTGTTACCATGCAGTAAGGCGTAAAAAATATGTTTTTTTCAGGTTACATGCCCAAAAACATTAGGGTAGGTAGGAAATAATAATAATTATTTTTATTTTTATTTGGTAAATGGTCAACTTGAAGATTCTTAAACTGAAAGAATATTCAAAACGTGTCTCTTATATCATAAAACATTGTTTTGAAGCGGATGCTACCAAAACAAAACACTAATTTATCCAAAAAACACATAATTATTGAAAAAATTGTCAAATAAACAAAAAATACATGACCCACTCAATAATATGTTCTACGGTCGGGGCATTTTTTGAGGGTAGGTAGGGTTACCTGAAACAAACTTAATTTTGTTATGCCTAACTACAAATCGATGGCTGACAACCAGAAGGTACCAACTGGCAGTGAAATCAATCAAGTGATACCTTTTGGTTTCCAACCCTCGAAGAATAGTAATTATTCTTAACACGAATATACTCTGTATCCAAACAAATGATAGTAATTACATTTTAATAAACACATTTATGTGTTTGAAGAAGAAATATTAACAAATCACATTTAGTGTAACCCAGTAACTAAATATAAGAGTCTTAGCAGAACTAACGACTAATTGTTTGTTCTTGCACTGTGTGCGACTGAATTTTGTTCCAGCACATCACACACTGCGTCTCTTTTTACCGCCTCATGTTGCGAAAAAAAAAACGAGTTAGTCAACGCATGTGTAGATTTTGGTGCTCAAAACGGGAATCAAGTGTTTCAAAAGTGAGTGTCTTACAGCTAGACCAGAGATCCGTTGTTAATTTTATCAAACGTACAAGATGGTCGTAACTTTAAATACCAGCCAAGGAAAGTGTAACACCAATGTTTGCAATGAAAGATTAAGATCAGTAAACGCAATCAAGAAGTACATGTTACTATGCTCAGCGCACAATCGGGACTACTTTTTTTGCGTGTTTTATTGTGTAGTTAAAGGACAATAATTTACTGCTTTGTTTATAGACCAATTAGAGAGAATCATGTTATAATTTTTTTGTAACTGCGATTTAGGTGTTTAGCATATATATAGTACGAGTACTATAACTTTCAATGACTAATCCACACGCAAGTGCAATTCTTCTACATTTGAGAAGTGTCAGAACTCGTGGCCAACAGCACGTCGTTTCTATTTTCATCTAATCTTATTATTTGAAGACTCTCTGAAGAAACATCTCGTGTTGAAAACATTCTGAAAACTCGTGCATGATTGAAAGCTGTTGTTTCTCCCATGCCTGCAATACAATTGAGATCACGCGGCGTGGCACGAGCACAATCTCTGTTACTATGTTGTTAATTGAAAGAGTTAGTGCTCGTTTCGTCCTCAATTAAAAGTCTTCGGGATACCAGCGTCTAATTGAAAACAGGAACAGTTTCAACGTGAGAGGAACCTGTATGTAACTATCTGTGAAAACGGGAGCCCGCGGTTTAATTTCTGCTGTTAATAAAAGAAAAGTTTTTTTCCGTAAAAAATATGCCACTATTCCACGGTACACATATTTAGGAATCCGATGTTTTTGTTGAGATTGTATTCCATAATTTCAAGTATTTATGGATGGTACGGGTATTTTGAATGCAACACAAAATATTATTGAAATAAAATGCAGAATCGAATTAAACTAGTCATTTGGTTAGCATCATTATGTCTTCAAGTCTAAAAAGAACAACTAAAATAGAGCAGGATTTGTCAAAATTTTGCATTGTTTAGTTTTGTTGTCAAAATGACAAATAAAGAACAAATGCATGCAAAATCAAAAAAATAAAAAATAGGTAAGGAGGTACAACATCGGCATGTAAATATTACTACGATAAACTTAACAGAAATTTAATTTATACGTAACACTATCAGGATATGACAATACGTTTCATTCGAGTTTTACTAAATGGAAAGCATTGAACGGTTTGGTATCCGGACAAAATCCCCCCGGACATAATCCATCCCGCTTAATTTAACGTACCTGGACAAAATCCGTCCCGTTGTATTTACAACTCGAACATAATCCCCCCAATTATAACCCGTGTTTGTATTCTATTCAAAAAATAATTGTTGAAAAAATAAATATTTATGCCATATTCAGTATCAAATAAAAAACAATATTTTAGATATACGTCTGCTCTATTTATTTGAATTATTTACGCAATGGTGGTCTTGCATTAGGTAATAATTAAATATACTTGCTACTTTAATTAACAACTTGTTGTTAGAATATTTGTGTAAAAACAGAGACACCGTCAAACGTCCACTTGACTGCCACTTTAATAAGCAAATAATTTTTTACGAAAATGGGTATTGTTAGCATTTTTTAATCGAATTTATAATTTAAATAAATACATTTGGAGACTAAAAATATCTGTGTGTTTAATAGGTGGGTGGGGGGAGAAATTTTTTCCGTGGTGTTAAATTCTCGGGAGGGATTATTTCCGGGTATTCAAAAATGAGCAGGAGGGATTTTGTCCGATATTCGAACGGTGTTGCTCTAAGGTAAATCGCTACGAATTTTTACAGTGTATGCACTAGAGAAGTACAAAGTAACACGTTCTGGTAAGCATAAATCGTGTTATTGAAATATTTACTATAAACAGTACAGTCGTTTCAAGGAATACACATAGGTTTAAAAATTGTAATAACACAGACGCGCTTTTAAAGATAGAAATTAATTTACATCAATGCAGATTTTTATAATGCAATAAATGACAAGCGATGTTAATTTATTGTTCTCAATCCTGACAGCTTCGACCGTCAAATACTGGCAAATATTGATTCCGTGCTGCAAGATGGTATTTTATTACAAAATGAAACGATTTTTGTAACGATTTAAAGAGGCATTTCTTTTGAAATCTTAGCAATAAACTGCGTTTAGTCTGGAATACAAAGCACCTATGCAATGTAGAGTAATATATATTTTTTTTTATATAATTATACATATTTAAATATCATTGTTTGCTTTTTATAATGAAGTATTGTCATTTAAGACGATGTCAGCTGCATAAATGTAATGGTAAAAACGGACGGTGAACTTCTACGTAATTCTAACTAACTGGACCCGTATTCACAAAGCACCTTATTGAAAACTTAACTTACGTTGTACTTAAGTGAAAATTTCAGATAACATTTTCGATGTGAAATCCAATAATGCACGTTTACAAAAAGGTAAAATACTAAACTTTCAATCAATATTTACTAGTTTAAAACAGTTGAATGTAAAAATGTTTATTCATGAAACGGACAGAGAATTAAGGAATTTTATGAATGTACCAAATTAACTTAACTTTTAACCTAAGGAGTTTTGTAAATACGAGCACAGGACATTAAATGTTGGTAAAATGAAAATCAGGTAGTGCAATGAACGCTTACAAAGTACGTTTTAGCATTTGTTGTAACGTTACCTTCATTATATTACTACTAGTAATACTCGACTTCTGAAAACGACGTCACATTCAATAAATCAAACTGAAGCCCAATAACGTTCGCATGGTAACCAGAATAGCTCGATTTCAAAGCGATGTTTCTCAGTTCTAATGGTAATAGTAATTCTAAATGTCACGTTATAATTATACCACTACATGTTCACTTTAATTATTATCTTTGATTTTCACGTGGAAAGGGATGGGTGGGGTAACGGAACTGAGATCTTCTTGTCTACTTGGTGTGTATATAGAGTGTACTACATTACACGTACGTAATGATTTCGCAAATACTAAATAAATAAATAAATAAATACTCAGTAAACATAAGCATTAACATAAGAATTGTGTACACCATTAAGGATTCCATGAAACCAAGTCATGTATTTAGTGTTTGAAATTGAGCAAACAGATTAATTGGCCGAATCACTCAACAAAAGTTATAACGCATCAAATGGAAATAAATGAAAAATGTTGTATTTTCTTTATTTATACGAATTTCAGCTTGAAACGTTGATTCTTTGATTGTTTGAGTAATACATACATGTGTTCATACCAAAATATTGGGAAAAAAATACGAAAGACTTTCGTGTTTACCATGGCGCTGCTGAAATTCTTATAAATAAAGAAATCCAAAAATTTCCATTTGGTGTATTTTATATCTTTTGTTGAGTATACTTTAAGGGAATCCGGGATTACAAGTCACGTTTGTTTTTTAGAATGCTTTTTGATCAAATAGATTATATAAAGTTGTTTATACATACTTTAAGAGAATACGTGATTCAAGTCAAATTTTGTTGTTTTGGAATGCTCTGTGAGCAAATAGATTATATAAAAATCGTTAATACATACTTTAATCCCATTTATTCAGGTCATTTTGTTAGAATGCTTTGAAAGCAAATATATTAAGTGGGAAAACAACAAACTATATACACACGTTAACTATATACACACACCTACTTCGGAGTGCTTCGGTTTTTCAGATGTATCGACGTCTGATTCGTTTTCGTGACAAAGGGCAGTAACTCTTGCAGACTTCCGCAATAAAATCTCCGAGGGACAGAATCTTTGTAGATGAGAATGCCTTGTTATGTTTTATTTGAAGAACAAGACACTATCACGCGATGTTAAATTGAGCTACAACAAAGGTGAAATCTAATCTATAAAGTATTGATTCCTGAAAAAACATGGGTTTTCTAAACTTGGTATCGTTGATAACCTTTCTATTAATATCGCAGTTTTATATTTGCACCCGTTGCCAGCGAGATTGCGTTTAAGATATAACGTATCTCACTTATTTGGACATATAACGGTTAGAGATGTTTATTTTTATTTTCAGTTTCTCTGACATTACATGAAAACTGTCCAGTTGTGACGGATACAAAATTAAACATAAAAGTGAAGTTTTATTATAAACACATTTTTGTTCGCAATAAACATGACAACAACAATTATAATAATTCAATGCAACATGTGTTTCATAAACATGCATTAAAATTGAAAAATTATGTTTCACTGTGAACTTTTTACATTATAACTGTGATTCGAGTAATTGAACCAAATTTCAGAAATCACACTTTACAGATGACATTGGCGGAAAAAAGATTGATAAATAAAATTAAACAACTCATAATTAAATAGGATTTCAAATTTAAGGTCCCCTTTATGTTATTATAATACATTAAACCTGCATATTTGCCAGTTTACCCATTAAAACAATTCAATATACGAATTTTAATTGATTTTATTAATATGAATACAAATGTAATGCTTCTATAATTATATATGGTACACTGGAACTAAATTTAGAATAAGGTCGTTATAACCTGTGGATATATGATATTATAATATCACAAAACTAAATACAACTTGTTCCATAATGATATATATTGAACAGATATATGATTGCTTTCTTCGCAAGCAAAATGTTTCTTCTATATTAGACTTAAAGATACGCAGCTTGAATTTCTTACACAAGCGCTGAATGCCCAGTCAATTTATAATTTGTTAACTACTGACGTTATTACCTCGTCAACGATGTACTGAAAACATTTTCATTTTTTTTCATTTCTAATTTAGAACATTGCTTGTAGCCGAATAAACAAATTTTGCCACATAAATCTTATTTAAAACCTTTTAGTGCTATTTTATTGTCTTCATAATATACTGAAAATGTCATCGAACTTGCGGATTTGCCATTTTACTAATAAAAAAACAACAACAATAATGAGCAAAAGAAAGTGGATTTTCTTAATTAGATACGAAAATAGAATTAGATATCGATGACGCGGTGAATCAAGTGACATTGGTACTGTATAGTTAATAAGTACACTGTATAACGCATCATTAGACGTTTTAGTGATTTCCAAAATAACCTGATGATTTTGGTGGATACACCGAATACATTGGTACATGTACAATTGTAAATGTTCATACGCAAGTAAGAATTTAAAACAAAACCGAAGAAATAGTGCATGGTGAAATGATAATTGTCTAGTCTTTGAAACACTGTGTGAATAAAAAAAGCCTGCGGACTTTCTGTGACACACATAATTGCTTCCTACTACGACTGGTCTACTCAGTCGGGAACATATGAATTTGAAACAAGTTACTTTAGTCACCGAACATTAAAATCGACGACTGCTCCCATATATAAGATAAACAAAACTCCAGAGAAATCACCAGGAGAGAAACCCTTATTAACATCGTAGGTCCTTAATTTAAGCCAAGGTTTCTTTTTATCACAAGCTAAACCTTGTTTTCCGTGTAATACAGCCATTACGAATATTTTTATCTAACGCATGTGTAAGATTACATTTTGAGCGTTTTCATTGGCTACATATTGTTTGACTGACCAATCGCATGACGTTATTTGTTCATCAACATGAAATAACGTCACGTCAGTACACAACTTTTAGGATTAATCAACATCTTTTGGGGAAATAATAAGGTTTTTTTTCGTTTTAAAGCATGTGATGAAACAAATCTTACACACTTTGTCATTTCATACCATATTTTATTAAACTCGTCCAGGAAATTCGTTAGTAAGGCTCGCTTATTTACAAAATTCCTGAACTCGTTTAATAAAATAAGGTATGAAATTACAACTCGTGTCGGATCATATACATCTCTTATAGCAAATTTTTATCAAAACAGTAAATGTGTTCTGCTAGTATTATAAGCTGTTGCCATTGTTATTAAAATAGATACAAATTAAGGTAATGTCTTCTTTGATAGAGTCATACATTATTTTCTCCAACCCATGATGTGCAAGACCAATTGAGGTAATTGTGAAGTTACGCAAAATTAACGATTTTGAGAATATCTCAAAGTTAATGGCATCACAAATGCAAGACGGAGTCCGCAGGTGGTTTGCATTAGCTCAGCAATATGCATCTAAGAGCGTGGAAAATTGTTATTCTTTCACGGTGACTCCCAAAAACATACAGTATACATGTTACTGAATTTTGAACAAAATACTCAAACATTTAAGTGTTTTGCATTGAAAAGAAATGGCTTGAAAATGACTATTGTACTGTTACCATGCAGTAAGGCGTAAAAAATATGTTTTTTTCAGGTTACATGCCCAAAAACATTAGGGTAGGTAGGAAATAATAATAATTATTTTTATTTTTATTTGGTAAATGGTCAACTTGAAGATTCTTAAACTGAAAGAATATTCAAAACGTGTCTCTTATATCATAAAACATTGTTTTGAAGCGGATGCTACCAAAACAAAACACTAATTTATCCAAAAAACACATAATTATTGAAAAAATTGTCAAATAAACAAAAAATACATGACCCACTCAATAATATGTTCTACGGTCGGGGCATTTTTTGAGGGTAGGTAGGGTTACCTGAAACAAACTTAATTTTGTTATGCCTAACTACAAATCGATGGCTGACAACCAGAAGGTACCAACTGGCAGTGAAATCAATCAAGTGATACCTTTTGGTTTCCAACCCTCGAAGAATAGTAATTATTCTTAACACGAATATACTCTGTATCCAAACAAATGATAGTAATTACATTTTAATAAACACATTTATGTGTTTGAAGAAGAAATATTAACAAATCACATTTAGTGTAACCCAGTAACTAAATATAAGAGTCTTAGCAGAACTAACGACTAATTGTTTGTTCTTGCACTGTGTGCGACTGAATTTTGTTCCAGCACATCACACACTGCGTCTCTTTTTACCGCCTCATGTTGCGAAAAAAAAAAACGAGTTAGTCAACGCATGTGTAGATTTTGGTGCTCAAAACGGGAATCAAGTGTTTCAAAAGTGAGTGTCTTACAGCTAGACCAGAGATCCGTTGTTAATTTTATCAAACGTACAAGATGGTCGTAACTTTAAATACCAGCCAAGGAAAGTGTAACACCAATGTTTGCAATGAAAGATTAAGATCAGTAAACGCAATCAAGAAGTACATGTTACTATGCTCAGCGCACAATCGGGACTACTTTTTTTGCGTGTTTTATTGTGTAGTTAAAGGACAATAATTTACTGCTTTGTTTATAGACCAATTAGAGAGAATCATGTTATAATTTTTTTGTAACTGCGATTTAGGTGTTTAGCATATATATAGTACGAGTACTATAACTTTCAATGACTAATCCACACGCAAGTGCAATTCTTCTACATTTGAGAAGTGTCAGAACTCGTGGCCAACAGCACGTCGTTTCTATTTTCATCTAATCTTATTATTTGAAGACTCTCTGAAGAAACATCTCGTGTTGAAAACATTCTGAAAACTCGTGCATGATTGAAAGCTGTTGTTTCTCCCATGCCTGCAATACAATTGAGATCACGCGGCGTGGCACGAGCACAATCTCTGTTACTATGTTGTTAATTGAAAGAGTTAGTGCTCGTTTCGTCCTCAATTAAAAGTCTTCGGGATACCAGCGTCTAATTGAAAACAGGAACAGTTTCAACGTGAGAGGAACCTGTATGTAACTATCTGTGAAAACGGGAGCCCGCGGTTTAATTTCTGCTGTTAATAAAAGAAAAGTTTTTTTCCGTAAAAAATATGCCACTATTCCACGGTACACATATTTAGGAATCCGATGTTTTTGTTGAGATTGTATTCCATAATTTCAAGTATTTATGGATGGTACGGGTATTTTGAATGCAACACAAAATATTATTGAAATAAAATGCAGAATCGAATTAAACTAGTCATTTGGTTAGCATCATTATGTCTTCAAGTCTAAAAAGAACAACTAAAATAGAGCAGGATTTGTCAAAATTTTGCATTGTTTAGTTTTGTTGTCAAAATGACAAATAAAGAACAAATGCATGCAAAATCAAAAAAATAAAAAATAGGTAAGGAGGTACAACATCGGCATGTAAATATTACTACGATAAACTTAACAGAAATTTAATTTATACGTAACACTATCAGGATATGACAATACGTTTCATTCGAGTTTTACTAAATGGAAAGCATTGAACGGTTTGGTATCCGGACAAAATCCCCCCGGACATAATCCATCCCGCTTAATTTAACGTACCTGGACAAAATCCCTCCCGTTGTATTTACAACTCGAACATAATCCCCCCAATTATAACCCGTGTTTGTATTCTATTCAAAAAATAATTGTTGAAAAAATAAATATTTATGCCATATTCAGTATCAAATAAAAAACAATATTTTAGATATACGTCTGCTCTATTTATTTGAATTATTTACGCAATGGTGGTCTTGCATTAGGTAATAATTAAATATACTTGCTACTTTAATTAACAACTTGTTGTTAGAATATTTGTGTAAAAACAGAGACACCGTCAAACGTCCACTTGACTGCCACTTTAATAAGCAAATAATTTTTTACGAAAATGGGTATTGTTAGCATTTTTTAATCTAATTTATAATTTAAATAAATACATATGGAGACTAAAAATATCTGTGTGTTTAATAGGTGGGTGGGGGGAGAGATGTTTTCCGTGGTGTTAAATTCTCGGGAGGGATTATGTCCGGGTATTCAAAAATGAGCAGGAGGGATTTTGTCCGAGATTCGAACGGTGTTGCTTTAAGGTAAATCGCTACGAATTTTTACAGTGTATGCACTAGAGAAGTACAAAGTAACACGTTCTGGTAAGCATAAATCGTGTTATTGAAATATTTACTATAAACAGTACAGTCGTTTCAAGGAATACACATAGGTTTAAAAATTGTAATAACACAGACGCGCTTTTAAAGATAGAAATTAATTTACATCAATGCAGATTTTTATAATGCAATAAATGACAAGCGATGTTAATTTATTGTTCTCAATCCTGACAGCTTCGACCGTCAAATACTGGCAAATATTGATTCCGTGCTGCAAGATGGTATTTTATTACAAAATGAAACGATTTTTGTAGCGATTTAAAGAGGCATTTCTTTTGAAATCTTAGCAATAAACTGCGTTTAGTCCGGAATACAAAGCACTAAGCAATGTAGAGTAATATATTTTTTTATGTATAATTTTAAATATCATTGTTTGCTTTTTATAATGAAGTATTGTCATTTAAGACGATGTCAGCTGCATAAATGTAATGGTAAAAACGGACGGTGAACTTCTACGTAATTCTAACTAACTGGACCCGTATTCACAAAGCACCTTATTGAAAACTTAACTTACGTTGTACTTAAGTGAAAATTTCAGATAACATTTTCGATGTGAAATCCAATAATGCACGTTTACAAAAAGGTAAAATACTAAACTTTCAATCAATATTTACTAGTTTAAAACAGTTGAATGTAAAAATGTTTATTCATGAAACGGACAGAGAATTAAGGAATTTTATGAATGTACCAAATTAACTTAACTTAAAATCAGGTAGTGCAATGAACGCTTACAAAGTACGTTTTAGCATTTGTTGTAACGTTACCTTCATTATATTACTACTAGTAATACTCGACTTGTGAAAACGACGTCACATTCAATAATCAAACTGAAGTCCAATAACGTTCGCATGGTAACCAGAATAGCTCGATTTCAAAGCGATGTTTCTCAGTTCTAATGGTAATAGTAATTCTAAATGTCACGTTATAATTATACCACTACATGTTCACTTTAATTGCTGTCTTTGATCTTCACGTGGAAAGGGATGGGTGGGGTAACGGAACTGAGATCTTCTTGTCTACTTGGTGTGTATATAGAGTGTACTACATTGCACACACGTAATGATTTAGTAAATAATAAATAAATAAATACTGAGTAAACATAAGCATTAACATAAGAATTGTGTACACCATTAAGGATTCCATGAAACCAAGTCAAGTATCTAGAGTTTGAAAATGAGCAAACAGATTTATTGACCGTATCACTCTACACAAGTTATAACGCATCAAATGGAAATAAATGAAAAATGTTGTATTTTCTTTATTTATACGAATTTCAGCTTGAAACGTTGATTCTTTGATTGTTTGAGTAATACATACATGTGTTCATACCAAAATATTGGAACAAAATAAGAAAGACGTTCGTGTTTACCTTGGCGCAGCTGAAATTCTTATAAATAAAGAAATCCAACAATTTCCATTTGGTGTGTTATATCTTTTGTTGAGTATACTTTAAGGGAATCCGGGATTACAAGTCACATTTGTTTTTTAGAATGCTTTTTGATCAAATAGATTATATAAAGTTGTTTCTACATACTTTAAGAGAATACGTGATTTCAAGTCAAATTTTGTTGTTTTGGAATGCTCTGTGAGCAAATAGATTATATAAAAATCGTTAATACATACTTTAATCCCATTTATTTCAGGTCATTT
Source organism: Congeria kusceri (assembly GCA_027627225.1). Lineage (NCBI taxonomy): Eukaryota > Metazoa > Mollusca > Bivalvia > Myida > Dreissenidae > Congeria > Congeria kusceri. Next base: position 48,619,831 of record CM051026.1, read on the forward strand.
TGTTAGAATGCTTTGAAAGCAAATATATTAAATGGGAAAACAACAAACTATATACCCACGTTAAGGAATATCATGAGTCGTTCTCATAAAGCATTTATATTGAGTTCTTACACCTCATTCGGAGTGCTTCGATTTTCAGATGTATCGACGTCTGATCCGTTTTCGTGACAAAGGGCAGTAACTCTTGCAGACTTCCGCAATAAAATCTCCGAGAGACAGAATCTCTGTAGATGAGAATGCCTTGTTATGTTTTATTTCAAGAACAAGACACTATCACGCGATGTTAAATTGAGCTACAACAAAGGTGAAATCTAATCTATAAAGTATTGATTCCTGAAAAAAAAACATGGGTTTTCTAAACTTGGTATCGTTGATAACATTTCTATTAATATCGCAGCGAGATTGCGTTTAATATATAACGTATCGCACTTATTTGGACATATAACGGTTAGAGATGTTTATTTTTATTTGCAGTTTCTCTGACATTACATGAAAACTGCCCAGTTGCGACGGCTACAAAATTTTATTATAAACACATTTTTGTTCGCAATAAACATGACAACAACAATTATAGTAATTCAATGCAACATTTGTTTCATAAACATGCATTAACATTGAAAAATTATGTTTCACTGTGAACTTTTTACATTATAACTGTGATTCGAGTAATTGAACCAAATTTCAGAAATCACACTTTCTAGATGACATTGGCGAAAAAAAGAAAGGTAAATAAAATTAAACAACTCATAATTAAACAGGATTTCAAATTTAAGAGTCCCTTTATGTTATTATAATACGTTCTAATTTTAAGTAGTGTTAAACCTGCATATTTGCCAGCTTACCCATTAAAACAATGCAATATACGAATTTTAATTGATTTTATTAATAGGAATACAAATGTAATGCTTATATAATTATATATGGTACACTGGAACTAAATTTAGAACAGAACAGAACAGAACAGAGAGTTTATTAAGACTTGCACGTAGTACATCGTCTTCGTTATGGAAAAAAACAAAACATGCACAATAAAGATCACGTGATAACAGGTTACTGACGTATAATGGTTAATAACCATCACATAACATATACATGCAAATAATAATAGTTTAAATCAATTGACATAAAGTATAGGAAATACAAATAGTGAGGATGACGCATAAGAGTGAATTACCATTACATAACATATATATGCAAATAATTCTACTTTAAATCAATTGATATAAAGTACAGAGATATAAATACCATTACATAACATATATATGCAAATAATTCTAGTTTAAATCAATTGATATAAAGTACAGAGATATAAATAGTGGGGATGAAAAGAATATCTTATTGTGATCCCTCAACAGCGTTCAAAATTGATTGTCTAACACAAAGAGCTTCCTTAATAAATAATGAAAGTTTGATAAGCTCTTCCCTTTTACAGGATTTCATGAGTTCTAAAAATTTAAATACCGATGGACTTGAGTAATATTTTGATTTTATGTATTTTTTTCTTATAGCAGTAAAACAGTTACAGATGAGTATAAAATGATACTCGTCTTCTATGTCACGTTTATCGCAGCACAAACAATACCTTTCTTCTCGTAAAATGCGATTTCTACCAAACCTACCAGTTTGGATTCTTAAAGGATGCACTGAGAGTCTAAGTCTAGAAAAATAAAATCTTAAACTTCTAGGTAGGATGTCTAAATACATTTCATATTCAAAATTAAGTTTATATTCTTTATACAACAAAAGAACAGGACTTTGTAATGACCTTACCCATTCCTGTATAAAACAATCAATTACTCTATTTTTAAACTCACTAAGAAAAGATTTTTCATGGACACAGTTATAGTTTTCGAAAACATATGTAAAACCGTAGTCATTCAAAAGTGTCTTTATGTTTGATACCCAGTTTTTATATCCCTTTTGACAATCGTTGAATGCCTCTTTGTAAACTGTATGTAAAATTATGTTATCACTGTGTACAACCTTAAACCAATACTTCAATATTCTTACGTATCTTTGAATAAATAATGGGAATCTACTGAGTTCGCCATAAACTCCGGCTGTACATGTATTACTTCTAACACGCAATACACGCTTACAGAACTTTAGATGAATTCGTTCGATGTCCTTTGACTGTGTATATCCCCAGATTTCACAAGAATAATTAAGAATAGGCGACACAAACGAATCAAATAACTGACACATGAGTTTAGGTTTAAAGTCAAACTGACTGCATTTACACAACAATACATTTAAAGCTTTTAAAGATTTACCTATAAGATGCTCAATATTTATATTGAAGTTTCCGGTATAACTAAAAACACAACCCAAATAATTAAATTCATTTACAACTTCGACGGATTGGCCATTGTAGGTCCAAGATTCCGTGGGAAGCACTAAGCACTAGAATAAGATTGTTATAACCTGTGGATATATGATATTATAATATCACAAAACTAAATACAACTTGTTCCATAATGATATATATTGAACAGATATATGATTGCTTTCTTTGCAAGCAAAATGTTACTTCTCTATTAGACTTAAAGACACGCAGCTTGAATTTCTTACACAAGCGCTGAATGCCCAGTCAATTTATACTTTGTTAACTACTGACGTTATTACCTCGTCAACGATGTACTGAAAACATTTTCATTTTTTTCATTTCTAATTTAGAACATTGCTTGTAACAGAATAAACAAATTTTGCCACATAAATCTTATTTAAAACCTTTTAGTGCTATTTTATTGTCTTCATAATATAATGAAAATGTCTTCGAACTTGCGGATTTGCCATTTTACTAATAAAACAACAACAACAACAATGAGCAAAAGAAAGTGGATTTTCTTAATTAGATACAAAAATAGAATTAGATATCGATGACGCGGTGAATCAAGTGACATTGGTACTGTATAGTTAATAAGTACACTGTATAACGCATCATTAGACGTTTTAGTGATTTCCAAAATAAACTGATGTTTTTGGTGGATACACAGAATACATTGGTACATGTACAATTGTAAATATTCATACGGATGTAAGGATTTAAAACAAAACCGAAGTAATAGTGCATGGTGAAATGATAATTGTATAGTCTTTGAAACACTGTGTGAATCAAAAAAGCCTGAGGACTTTCTGTGACACACATAATTGCTTCCTACTACGACTGGTCTACTGAGTCGGGAACATATGGATTGAAACAGGTTACTTTAGTCACCGAATATCAAAATCAAACCACCTTTATTCGTTTGCATGTTCTGTATCAAGCTATATGTTTTAATACAGCTCACTTTATAAGTTAACGTAAGTTTGCATGACATGACGTTGTTTTACCCAGAATGCTTAGAATACCATTGGCGCCATAACCGTAGACTTAATTCCAAGTTTCCTTTAACTCAATTAATCCAAACGGAAGTGTTTATTGCCCAGTCATTTGTGTTTACAGCCCGCGCGTGCCAGCAGAGTTTACTTGAAATTATTTGTATTGGAAATTACAGAGAGCAGTTTCGTACCCAGTACGCATTAAACCGCTATTACAAGTTGCTTGCAACAGCGCGCTAATGGACTTGTAAGAATAAATCAACATTAGATAAGACAAATGATTCCTGCTTATAGAGAACATAAAATCTGCTATGTCTTCCAGCAGACGACAGACGCTTTAAACCAGGGGCCAGTGTCGAAATAACGACGTGGTAATGCCCACAAAATTGTTTTATTATGCCGTTGACAGACTCTCTTTCCGTCTGCGCATGGATTCACAGACAACGAACAGATTTCTTACAAGTTTTATTTCTATTAAACTATGCTTAATACTTTCTTGAGAAACACACTTGCTCATTAAAATGACTTGTTCACGTATGTTCGTATATTAAATGCCCTCAAATGGCTTAACTGCCCAAAACGAAAGTAACCGGAATATTCAATGCAAATAATAAACAAAGAGATTGCCGAAAACACCACACCCTAACCTACTTCCTCGTCTTTGGCATGAGACGTTAAACCGAGGTGCAGTGTGCCTGGAACGGGGCGTCTCCTGTATCTTGCACTATCCCCTGTAAGCCAACTAACATATTGTCTGGGATGTATGGGTGCATAGGTATTTTTTACCCTTTTTTACTTTTATTATACATGGATACTTTTAAAACAAATTTGACATCATATGTAGTTTTTATTTGGCCCTATCATGCCTTGCGCGAATGAATAATTTAATGGTTTCTAAACTTACGAAACCCAGGTCTTCCTAAGGTTACTTGTTGCCTACTTAATTGATCCTACATAACTACAGCTGAACACCGCAATTTCGAACACCGTTAATTCGAATTAATCGCTATTTCAAACTATTTTTTCGGTCCCGATTTCTTTCCTTTTTTATTGAACTAAAATAACAATCAGTAATTCGAAGTCGTATGGTGGCTGATTTCTGCCATATCGTTCTGGCGTGTTGGCGCCTTTGAGGGGCGCCAACACGCCGACACGCCAGAACGACAAATATACGCGCCGAAACGACAAATAAAGGTACTTGTCCTTTTGGCGTGTCGGCGTGTTGGCGCCCTTTAAACGCGCCAACACGCCAGTACGACAAAGTAAGAGCGCCAATACGACAAGTTTGTACTCACCAGAACGACAACAAGACGCATAAATCTCTCGCTCTGGTGCCCATTATTTGGCGTGTTGGCGCCTCGGATTTGTCGTTCTGGCGTTCTGGCGTTCTGGCTGGTTTGAAGGACGCCAACGCGCCGACACGCCAAAACGACAAGTACCTTTATTTGTCGTTTCGGCGCGTATATTTGTCATTCTGGCGTTTCGGCGTGTAGGCGCCTTTGAGGGGCGCCAACACGCCGACACGCCAGAACGATATGGCAGAAATCAGCCACCATACGACAAATAAGGTATTTGTCGTCCTTTCGTTTTGGCGTGCATGCATAGCGGAAGGCGCCAACACGCCAACACGAAAGGACGACAAATATCTTAATTGTCGTATCGGCGCGCTTATTTGTCTTCTGGCGTGTTATCGTTTTGGCGCCCTTTAAACCCTCCAGAACGCAAGAACGACAAATCTGAGGCGCCAACACGCCAAATAAGGACCGCCATAACGTGATATTTAAGTGTCGTGTTGTCGTTCTGGCGCATACAAAATTGTCGTATTGTCGCCCTTATTTTATCGTTGTGGCGCTTTGGCGCGTTAGAAGGCCGCCAACACGCCGTCACGCCAGAACGATAAATATGCGCGCCGATACGACAAATCAGGTATTTGTCGTTCTGGCGTGTTGTCGTTTTGGCGCCCTTTAAAGGCGCCAACACGCCAAAACGACATGGCAGAAATCAGCCACCATAACGTTGCTTATTTCGAATTCATCTCTATTTCGAACTACAATTCCATTCCCAACTACGTTTTCCACACGTTATCATCAGTGTTTATTTCGAAGTCGCACTTAAGCCCAAGCTGTCTATAAAAGGTGTGATGACTTGGCAGTCGTCGCTCGGTTAGGTTTTCGCACCTTCCCATTGTTCTCGGGTTTACTAAGTGATCAGCATTAAGTGGATATACAGTAGAGTTATAATTGTGAGTAACAAAAAAAAATACTCACAAATTTACAATCTTTACAATGTTATTTACGAATCTTCATTATACATGTGAACATTGTATATACACAATGTGTTATTTAACAGCATGCGCAATTGTTAAAACTATAACATTTATTAGTACAATGGAGAACATCAACAAACTCCTGTCAGCTGGTACTTCCCCTATCAGTTAACAGTAACAACTGCTGTTACAAGTAAAATCCTTCCTGATCTGGAAGTATTATGTGTTTGTATTTACGTTTACTTATTTAATGCAACTCACTGCACTTTTCTACATAGTAAAATGGGAAATGAAAATAACGAATTAAACCATAATTAATATTGTCGAAAACTTTGATCGCTCATTATCACGTGGTTTGTTTTGACGATAGGGATTTGATTTGAGCTATGCTTGGAACCAGACAAATCTTTGTGCGGAGGTTGGAACATCGCCATATCGAACGTTCCTAATACAAGGAGCGTTCCAAGACCATTTCAAAGGACTTATAGCGATTGACCGGCCCAGATATGTGATGTAGATATTCCCCAGTAGTGGGATTTGTTGCCAATCCGTCGGTAAACGAAGGACTTAAAAGTCGTAAGTGTCTGGCATTAACTTTTGGACATTGCAACGCCCTAATATCCATACCCATTTGCATATGATGCTTAACTAATATAGAGTGAAGTAGGTTCATATATTTTACAGCTTGAAATTGCTTGCTAAAGAATTGTCAATAGAGCCTAATAATGAAAGATGTCTGTGGTGTTGTTGTAGTTATGCCTGAACGGTAAAACATGCGTAAAACCACCACTATCTGTATAGAACACCATCAAAGACTGCCACAAACTGTATATTTCATTGAAAAATATAAGCTGAGTTTGCTCGCACTTCCCTTAAACTCGGTATTCCCGATTTACAATACCGCGGCTTTCCACATTACACGCACCTGATTCAAGTTTGCGCATGAGCGACTCGACACAACTAAACTGTCGCGTGATTATCATAAATATAAACGGCGCTGTTTTTAAATTACTCGATGAGTTATAGCGTCTGCAGACGCTATAGTTTTTTAGAACGATACAAAGGACGAAAACTATATAAAATCATTGTTTTTCAGGTATAAAAACATACATGTCTTATTTTAATTTGTTCTTTACGATTATGTAAGAAAATCGTGTATTTGTGAAATTTTCTTTCCATTTTAACGTCTGTTAAGTGAGTGTATATTTATGTCAAAATAAATCTTTTTTAATCTTTCTATTTACGTTAACAATCAATGTAAAGAACGTAAACGTAAACATACATCTGAACGAAATGTTTTATAAGTCCATCAATTAACAGACACTTACGATTTGAAAAACATCAGAAATACGTCAGTCAAAGAAAAATAGAAAGCCGTTGACTTTTTATTATATATTTAATTACATTTTTCAATATTGTCTGTTCGCTAATGTTTGCAACTGTTAACTCTTTAGGTTATTAAACACTTAACGTAGGTTACACTTCAGAAAAAAAGTAATCCAACGGTCTTTAGAAGGGCGATTTCGAGAGATTGATTCGCATGACCTACGCTTTTCTTCGCAGGCCAACAGTCTTTCTCAGCGTTTTGATTTTTTATTTAAAGATTGGTTATCGATGACACTGGTGCGGGAAAACAAGAAGTATTAAAACATCGATATGAATGAAATGTACGTGGTGTACTGTTACGAGCATGCGGTGCGTTAATAAACGCTGCATAACGTATGTAAGGTTTCGCAGAAGTGCTCGATTTTGTGGGCGTGTGTTCGATTCCTCCTTTTACCGTGTATTTTAAAAACAAGTTTTTGTGTCTTTGTATATACATTTTCCTAACGATTCAACGTGTCTATAATTTTGCGAAATACAGTCGATATACGACTTTAAGCGGAGTTTACATTAATCGTGGAAAAATCAGGAAACGTCTATTTTGCTAGATGCCCCAGGACCGTAATCAACGCAATCGCTATACCGAGACAGTATATATGACATTTAGAATCATTTGACGTCGTTTACGTTTCATACCGTGCTCTGTTATTTGTAAATCATTGAATATTTTCCTTTGCAATTTTCACTATTTGTAGCGAAAAGATTCCGCTTTTGATTCATGTATTTATTTTTTTGCAATAAACCATATCAGTTTGAGAGTGACAATCCGGGTATTTCTGGATCATTCCTCGTATTAGTCAATGTTCCATAACAATGAAACCACAGCAGCTGAACACCTTATACATATATAAATACTTTGGATAAGAAATATGTCTTTCAGCATATCAGAAAAAGCATTGATTTCTAAAAAAGATGACAATCATTAAATATATATCTGGCGCAGACTGAAACAAACGTTTTCAGACAGTTTGATGAAAAAAAATGCTTTTGTTTTTCGCTTCTTTTTTGACTTTTTGATAAATAATTTAAATGTATATGTCATTATATTGGGCAGTTCAGGCAAAACAGTTGAGTATACCATCATTTTTATTTATATTCTTTATATGTATTTGCATGCCAAAAAGCTCAAATATTGTCATGTTTGTACCTTGTGTTTTTTTTCTGTTAAATACGTAAGAAATTTAATAAAATACGTCTTTTAATTGACAGTCACATAATCTTATTTTTAAGTGGGAGTATTACTCCGGTTTTATTCGGAGTTCCAATATAGGGTAGAGATAGTTCAATGCGATTTATTTCACGGTGAATATATTGACAATTTCATACCCTGATGTTATATTCATTTTATTCAAAAGTTAATTTCAGCACTATGATTTGTGTAACTATCATTCCAACAAACATTCAGCATCTTTGAATCCATCTTCGAAATTATTTACTCATGTCAAATTATGTATTGAGATATTGTACATAAACTGTTACTATAAACTTATGAAGCTGAACTGTCAGGGTGGTTTTCGTTTTAATTATGAGATACGAAACAATGGTCAATAAGAAAAAAAAACGAAAGTATCAAAACGATGAATGTGAAATTTTGGACTGTTTAAATGAATTCTTCTCTTGTTGTTTTATGTGTGTGTGTATCATTAGATTGAAAGATCGTTACAGTTGCAGCATTATACAAAGACTATTGTGAAACTTCAATTATGGAAATTCGCAGAAAGAAACAGTTTTACTTCTGAGTATTCAAAACATATAGGCATATAGGTTTGTGTACATCAACATCTAACTGCAGTACTATTTATTTTGCGCATGCCTTATGGTATACTGCAACAGTATTCTGTGTTCATTTCTTTTATGTTATAAACATATAACTGGAGATGTCCTACATATTATGCTCATACTTTATGTTATAAACATATAACTGGAGATGTCCTACATATTATGCTCATACTTTATGTTATAAACATATAACTTGAGATGTACTACATATTATGCTCATACTTTATGTTATACATATAACTGGAGATGTACTACATATTATGCTAATATTTTGTGTTATAAACATATAACTGGAGAAATATTATGCTCATACTTTATGTTATAAACATATAACTGGAGATGAACTACATATTATGCTCATACTTTATGTTATAAACATATGACTGGAGATGTACTACATATTATGCTCATACTTTATGTTATAAACATATAACTTGAGATGTACTACATATTATGCTCATACTTTATGTTATACATATAACTGGAGATGTACTACATATTATGCTAATATTTTGTGTTATAAACATATAACTGGAGAAGTACTACATATTATGCTCATACTTTATGTTATAAACATATAACTGGAGATGTACTACATATTATGCTCATACTTTATGTTATAAACATATGACTGGAGATGTACTACATATTATGCTCATACTTTATGTTATAAACATATAACTTGAGATGTACTACATATTATGCTCATACTTTATGTTATAAACATATAACTGGAGATTTACTACATATTATGCTCATACTTTATGTTATAAACATATGACTGGAGATGTACTACATATTATGCTCATACTTTATGTTATAAACATATGACTGGAGATGTACTACATATTATGCTCATACTTTATGTTATAAACATATGACTGGAGATGTACTACATATTATGCTCATACTTTATGTTATAAACATATGACTGGAGATGTACTACATAGTATGCTCATACTTTATGTTATAAACATATAACTGGAGATGTACTACATAGTATGCTCATACTTTATGTTATAAACATATCACTTGAGATTTACTACATATTATGCTCATACTTTATGTTATAAACATATGACTGGAGATGTACTACATATTATGCTCATACTTTATTTTATAAACATATAACTGGAGATGTACTACATATTATGCTCATACTTTATGTTATAAACATATAACTGGAGATGTACTACATATTATGCTCATACTTTATGTTATAAACATATAACTGGAGATGTACTACATATTATGCTCATACTTTATGTTATAAACATATCATTGGAGATGTACTACATATTATGCTCATACTTTATGTTATAAACATATCACTGGAGATGTCCTACATATTATGCTCATACTTTATGTTATAAACATATAACTTGAGATGTACTACATATTATGCTCATACTTTATGTTATAAACATATAACTGAAGATGTCCTACATATTATGCTCATACTTTATGTTATAAACATATAACTGGAGATGTACAACATATTATGCTCATACTTTGTTATAAACATATAACTTGAGATGTACTACATATTATGCTCATACTTTATGTTATAAACATATATCTGGAGATGTACTACATATTATGCTCATACTTTATGTTATAAACATATAACTGGAGATGTCCTACATATTATGCTCATACTTTATGTTATAAACATATAACTGGAGATGTTCTACATATTATGCTCATACTTTATGTTATAAACATATAACTGGAGATGTACTACATATTATGCTCATACTTTATGTTATAAACATATAACTGGAGATGTACTACATATTATGCTCATACTTTATGTTATAAACATATAACTGGAGATGTACTACATATTATGCTCATACTTTATGTTATAAACATATAACTGGAGATGTTCTACATATTATGCTCATACTTTATGTTATAAACATATAACTGGAGATGTACTACATATTATGCTCATACTTTATGTTATAAACATATAACTGGAGATGTACTACATATTATGCTCATACTTTATGTTATAAACATATAACTGGAGATGTCCTACATATTATGCTCATACTTTATGTTATTACTAGCATACTAATTCTAATAAAAACAGTTTTGTGAATTGAATTGCTACTAAGTTGCAACTGAACCGTGAGATTTAAATCACGTATATTAAACATTCAAGCAGTGTTTGAAAATGAATAATAATGACAAGACTATAAAACGTTTATTTTATGCTGCCGCCAATTAGACGCCTTCACGGATCACATTTTTCACAAATCATATTTTTGACACACCTGTAAATAATTTGTCACATTTTTAAGTGTGAAGAATCTGATCGGCCAAAACAGGTGAGGATCACAAAATAATATGATTGCATTGCATATCACAAACTTCACAGAAAATGTGAAGAATAAGACTGTGATGTGAGAAGAATAAGATCTCTATTTCACATATGTGAAGAATGACATCCTATTTTTCACTGATTTTTGAAAAAAATGATCCTACAGGCGCTTTTACGTTTTTACGTCGACCATATTAGACACTTACGTTATTGTTGTATTTTGTACTTTATATAATGTTAAATACATACAGCTATTACACGAACAAAAGATACGTTTGTTATCCATTCCATAGTGTATTGCAAGCATAAGCAACTTAAAGTTAAAGAAAAAAAACTTAAAATCTACTTGTAATGCTTACCTCAACGTTGATATAATAAGGCATGGCTGGCGTTTGTATCTGTATACAACCACCCAGCACTGTTGAAAACCGATGTATAGTCGAAAAACTGCTTTTGGTTAGAAATAATCCTTCAATCTTAGAAAACTAACTTCTTATCATCACAAAGTGCTTTCTATTGCTCCATGTTTTGTTCTTGTTCTCAGAGAAATTCAGTTAATGTGTTTCAATTCCCTTCGAAGAACGTTGGATACAGTAAAGAACTTGTGTAATAAAAAATGTTGCAATAGTCCAGTCGAAGTGTAATTCAGATATACAGCTATAATACAACATTCACATACAATAGTAAACACGAGTCGATATCGAAACTAGAATCAGATTGACAACACACAGAACGCGTTTTGTCGATGCTATCCGAAATCACGTCACATCCGAAAGTGCGAACACTAAAGACCAATACGGCATAGCGCGTTGCAGAAGCAGAAATCAGAGATGATGGAACGGTAGGTCAGCAAGCAGAAAATCATTGAACAACAAGAATTCACAATTTATATGCACAGTGAGACGGATGCTACAGAGTTCCTATTGATGACGTATTTTTTGTGTTCGTGTGTATTTGATTGAACGTAAGACCATTTCATTCCGTTGCTGTATTGTGCACGGTTAGGTCTAGGTCCATATTAATAAAGATTCTTAAGTGATTCATAACTTAAAGTTGAAAATAAGCCAACATTATAATTTGTGTTTACAACACTATGCTTTGGAACATGTACATGAGAAATAATAAATACCAATACACATGTAATTATTTTTGCACCATCTGGTGTCAAAATCTTAAAACAATGCATGTCTTTGTGAGAAAATCCAAAAAACCTTTTTAGATGTTTAATATGTTTCTTAATTTTTGACTTAATAAATACCAGCAATGGTAGTTTTCGTTCCGCCAAAGTTCACTCCAAATATATAAGACTGACCGAAATTTGCCACAAAAATCAGTGGTGCTTTTTCGATTATTGGATTGAGAACCCATATTTTGGATTCACAATAAATTCACTAAAAAGGTGAAATTGACCAAATTCAGAATGAGCAATCAAAAATCTTCCTCCAGGATTATCCTATAATACTTTGCCCATTGGTTCATTGCATATGAATTTGTCAATAAAAAGTGCTCCAGAAACATCATAAGTTTATCTTAAAATACTTTCACTTAAGTTCCAATTTTTGTAATGTAATATTTTTAAAACTACATAAAATATGTGAATCCCTTTACAGAAACTAGAATAATAACAGTTAATACAAAGTTGATAATAAATACACGCTTTGCACAATATCATTTACATATGAAATAAAATGTAAATGAAACATTATGATTTGCAGGTGAAAGATTTTACGTAAGATGTTTCTGGTATACGACTTCTGGAGTATATGCAGGTAGCATTGGCGTCCGTCCTTCTATCTGTCCCAAGATAAGTATGGTAATAATAATAATATTCGTAAAGTTGTATACAACGCCAAGGGAATATGAATATCATGTTTATGCATGTCCCCTGTTTGGACGACGTTTAATGACCATGACCTACAAACATATAAGTTTAAAAAGTCATTTATGTTATTATAATAATGCATACTTATTTCAAAGAAAATAGTTTTTAACTTACAGTTTAGCTGTTTTTATGATACTTAAACAATTTATTAAACGTTTTTTTTAAATTAATTTACGTAAGAAGAAACCGAAATACAAATATATCAATAAATATTGTTAATGACGCTGAAAGGGAGAATAGGTCTATATGTATAACAGTTCCTTGGCGTTTTAAGACTGTTGGCGGAAACATACTGTCATTAGTAGAGCGAATTCAAGAAATTAAATCAGTGACCCACGTTTTACTTTGCAGGCTACGAATCATTAACACTCGATACCCCCAAATGTATACGCTCCATCAGCTATTTCGAGAAATTAAATCGGGTGCCCTTAATTTACTTTGCAGGCTACGAATCACTAACAATCGACACCCCCAAATTTATACGCTCCATCAGCTATTTCGGTCCGTTCAGGATTAGTCGACACGTTGACTCTCATGCATATTATTGCGTTTGCATTAAGCAGTTTGCATACAAACCTATATATCTACCAAGATTTTGAAAGCAGGGAGTCAAACAATAATAAAAGTTCAATTCGTCTTGCGTAAAAATGGCATTGCAAAAATTTAATTTTCGGCTTTTTGATTGGTAATATGTTGCTATTTTGGGCAGATTCAATTTCTTTCAAACACACGTGTCCTTTCAGTTATAAAATTGTCGCCCTCTATTTCCCTTGATTTTGATTTCTGTCCTTTTCTTTCATTTTCTCGTCAACAGTCTGTTTAAGCTGTCAGCGTTTTAAAATGTGTCATATGTTGCTATTTTGGGCAGATCTATTACAAAAGCTCTCGAATTTTTAAATGCACGCACATATTGATCTATAACGATGAACATGTAAATAGAATACATTTATGGCTCTTTAAAACTACAAACAAGATTTTACTGCTAAATTACACAAATTATGTTTCAAGAGACCATGCTTACGAACATCTAGAGGTCATATACCAGAAACATCTTAAGTTTATCTTAAAACATTTTTACTTAAGTGCCATTTTTGTAATGTAATATATTTACACTGCATATTTAAACATTTTTACTTAAGTGCCATTTTTGCAATGTGATATATTTAAACTGTATATTTAAACATTTTTACTTAAGTGCCATTTTTGTATTGTAATATATTTAAACTGCATATACACGTGTGAATCCCCTTTCCAGTGAATAAACAATAATAAATAATAAGATTATAAAATAATTAACATTAAGTGAAGCATCGTTTACACATCGTATACAATGTTTATGAACACTTGAGATTTTAAGGTAAAGGATAAGAAGGTAAAGGAATTTAAGGTTAAGGATATGAATTAAAAATGTTTCTGGAGTATGGCCCGTGATCTTCCGCAAGTCTATTAATATAAATTTAGTCCTTTATTAACTCTTGGGGCCCTTTTCGTGGACATAGTTTCTTTAAAACAAATGCACACAGTGCTCCCGCGGTCGTTTTGGCACTTGAAGACTCGGCATCCTTGCGAGCAAAAGCAATTACAGCCATATTGGCGCTATGAGAAAGGCCAAAGAAGGGCCGATATCGACTTCAAGAACATCGGCGTCTTAGATCGCGGCGAAATCGCGGACATCTAGCTTGAATAATTTATGTCTAATTGCTTATTTCGACCACACAATGAAATACACTCTGCAAACGCGTGAGAATGCTTTTTGCGGCTGTTTTGCACCAAAGTACTGATGTTTTTTGTGGCGGATCCGTGGTCTAGTGGTAAGGCACTGGCTTCACAACCCAGGGGTCGCAGGGTTGAGTCCCCGCTGCACCCTAACCTACTAACTTGTGTTTTGCATAAGATTTTAAACCGAGTTGCAATGTACTAGGTGCTTCACATCGAGTACTAAAATACCCAGGGTCGCCTCTGGAACGTGGCGTTTTCTATATCGTGCAATATCCCCTGTAACCCAACTTACTAGTCTTCTTGGGACGATGGCCATATGAGAGAGAATCCCGATTCACTTAATAAAAATGTACTACACGCACGCAAACGCACACGCGCACACATAATAATGTTCGCCCAGTGGCTAGTATTGGATATTAGTGTCTGATGTCATTTCACGCATGCCACAAGCTGCAGTATGTGAGGACCCAGGGTGTTCCCTCACCCATGCTAATTAATTTTTAAAGACTCATCTACATTTTGGGATTAACTTTGATTCATAGTTGTACCAACGCTTGTAAATACACACAATATGGAGTGATTACGTACCTTTCTATAGAATGTTTTATTAGATTTGTCGATACGCATATTGCTGTTTTATATAACAAATTAGCCACCTATAAAGAAAACATTTCCTTCGGGCATGTTTAATTAAGAAGTTTTTTTTTCACAATATACCAGTAATTTGCGCCTGCAGGCTTGATATAATATTTACGTACTTCAATACTTGAGTAATTGTTTATGCATACATAAGCAATTAGCATTAAAGGGGCTATGGCGCCAAAGAATCGATATGTATGTAATATTCACTTACTACAATAATAGAATGTACGGAATCGGATTAGTGCCATATGGAATATTGTGCCTCTTACGGCGAGGGCGAGGCACGAGAATTGCGCGAAACACGAAGCGAGACACGATATTCCCGCGAGACACGAAGCGAGGCACTTTATTGTAACACGATATCTCGCACTGTCGCAGTAGCTCATACCACGATATCTCGTGGCAAAATATCGTGTCTCGCTTCGTGTTTCGCCCAATTCTCGTGTCTCGCCCTCGCCGTAAGAGGCGCGATATTTCATATGGCACTAACCGGATTCTGTAAGAATGAGTGCCAATGTATGCTGTAAAAGCAATTGGAATTAAAGGCAGAGTCATCAATGTATCCATGATTTATTCCTCATCGGGTGTACCTATATCTTCAAATGTTTGAATTTGATTGACGGGTTTGTCATATACAAAAAGAAATGCACACTGTTTTTAAATCATTTAATCGTTTTATTGATGCCGGTACTATAATTGTTAAATTATGTATGGCCTCTTTGTAAGCCATAAACATTTGCCCATAAACATTCCATCGTGAATTAGGAACAGAGATGGAAATAAAATACGATCATCACCCTTTAAACGAGCCTATTGGTTATTAATGGTTCCTATTGGTTACTCAGATTTGTCATGGGTTTCTTTTGTTTCATTTTTTTTTCATTACAGATGATTTCAAATAGGCACACGGGCGCCCACTCTTTAAATGGCATTTACGGGTCAGTCACATTTGTCGAAGGCGTTTGTTTTATCTATAATTTATGCGACGAAAACTCGAATTTCCCTGTGGACGACGATCCCTAATATTATTCCAGCAGCTCCATTTGGTCATTTCGTGTCTCGCAAATGAAAAAGGAAAATGAAAATTGGATTGACACCGTGGCAAATGGGTCACGGAATGTGCCAAATGGCATTACAGGGATTATGTTAAGAAAATGGTCTATCCTCTTGCCCGAGGGCAAGTTACTTTGCACTTTGACTTTTAACTAGCAACAATAAGCTGCACAACTCGTATCCATGTTTTAGCACAACTCTGGAAGGACTATGTCCACGAAGGAATTGCCTTCCAATGCGCTCCAAATGATATTATATGATATAAATGAGATTAAATAAATAATACATAATATAATACACGATTAGATATTTGATTAAAACAAGTAAGTAAACAAGTTTAAAAAAATTAAAACCCCAGGTAAGTATTGAAGTCATGACTTAGGGGTCATACGAAGAAATGACAGTAGACAGCGCTTTAATCAACTGCGATGTTCTGCTTTGTAAAGAAACGTGTATAAATAAAACTACGGTTATACAAAATACAACTCTGGCGTCAAAGTTAAACAGGAAAAGGACCAAACATACACTGATACTGTTGCGCGTCAGCTGGCTCTGTCACACTTGTCAGGATGCGGCTAGCTGTTAGGCAATACTGACTGTACTTAATTTTACAGTTTAATGGTACTTCGTGATAGTAAATAAATAAACAAGTCTTATATAAAGTCTAAACGTTTAATTATTGACTCATTGTTTAACCCAAACGTAAAGCAGCTGCCGAAAATAGTTTAAAATCGAACACAATGCACTGCAACAAAATGGCTTCTATTGACAGGAAAATGCGAGCGTTGTCACAATAAAATACAAAATTAACGTATAAAGTCGAGGATTATTAATCTGACATGCAGCAAAAATAAAAAGGTACTGTTACTCAATATTATACTAGCTTAAAATCGTGTGTACTCTTAGTAAAAACAATATGAATCAAATGAAATCCATACACAGACTCAACGACAACAACAACAACAGAATTGGAATTTACACTTACAAGTTAAAAATGGATTAATTCATCAGCTATGTCACTGGTTTGGATGTTTTCTGTGATATTAACAAGATCACGAGCAAATTTAAAGCATTGCTGTTGAAATAAACGTCCGGTGTCAACAAGTACATAAAAGAATGAAGGTAAGTAAATTGTTCATTTGATAAAGTTAATAGCAACAAAGTTATTTCATATGCAGGGCATATCAATACATGTGTATATATCTCAAAATGCGTTCACTATTTTCGAATTATATAATACCCTGCCTTAACCATCATTATATGCCAGAATACATATATCAATTTCGGACTTTTTTTTTTAAAGAAATAGCCCCCTTCAGGTCCTTGTCGATGACATAGTCCCTTTAAGTAGTTATTCAGATATATTTGGTTATTCAGATGATAGAAAAACATTGAACAAAATGTTTGGATTGAATAACAATAACTGGCCGCCCAACTCTGTATGCACTTTTTAGAACACAACTTCAATAGCTGTTAGAGAAATACGATTTATAAAAACGCTTATAGATTGAATAACAAACGGTAGAATGTGACAATAACAGGTTTCTCAACTTTTATTCACTTTTTAGCACAACACCGCTATAGTCGTTATATAAATACTCTGAGAACGAAGTATGAATTAAATAACATACGAATGAATGCCAGTAAGACTTTATGCTACAGTGATGCATACCACGGATTTTAAAATGACAATCGAACAAAATGTACACGTCATAAATAACTAAATCCAGTTCTGAGCTACTATTGATAAGCACTATATATTTAACAAATGATGCATATCCCTACTGTAATTCAAAAATGACAACCGAGCAGAATATATGAATTCATACATCGCAATTCGATGTTATGAAATACTATGCTAAATAATATTGATTTTTTTTTATAGACTCAAAAATCACTTTGCGGGGTGGGGGACATACTAATATTGTACTTGCCCACAGCGATTTCTACCCGTCATCATATTTAGGTTAGATACCAGTAAATAGTCGGGAATTTCCCGGTGGGGCACTCGAAAGTAGGCCGTATATCAAATACTTCGTTTTTTCTTCTATTAAAAGAGACATTTCACATTACGGACACTGGTTTAAACGGCTATTCCCTGAAAACACTGAGTCTCTTGAGCTTTCTGGTGTCTCGTGATACCGAGTTACTTGAAATTGACATTTGAATGTACATCAGTTTATATATAGACAGCATGTCTCGTGATACCGAGTTACTTGAACTTGAAATTTGAATGTACATCAGTTTATATATAGACAGCATGTGCTTTTATCGAAATAGTGAATGAGTTCTGTGTTTCTTATGGGTGACTGCAATCAACTGAGATGTTGTTAAAAGTAACATAATACATCTTTTTACCGTATTTAAATTTTGAATAGTAGAAAGAAGAAACTTTCCAAAGAGACCAGACTCGCTAAATATGAAATAAACGGAATCGGCGAACGACGCCAGGAGATTTTGCTAAAAATATGGGACCCTATGTGGATTTGATTTACTGATTTCTTTACCTTAATTTAATCCATGCTGAATATATAGCGACCCAACCCCCTCCGACGACCGGAGCGTCACATGTGGCAGGGCGATGTCGAACAGAACCTCTTCTTGACAGAGTGATTTTTTTTCCTTATTTGACAAAGTCAGGTAAACGGACACATTCCCATGCAAAGTATGGTTTATTTTTCCCAACTGGATTGAAACGATTCCCAAATAAGAAGTGACCAAATCCTAAATACATATAAGAGGTGTGTAAGATCATATTTTTCACAAGCCATATTTTTCACACATCTGAGAAGTATACGATCTCAGTTGTTACATTTTAAGTGTAAAGAATATGGCTGTCCCAAAACGGGGTACGCGTGATGATCATAGAAGAATATGCTTTCATTGCATATAAAAAAAACTGCATGCGATCACAATCTTTACAGAAAGTGTGAAAAATAAGACTGTGATGTGTGCAGAATACGATTTCAATGTTGACATCTGTGAAGAATGAGATCGAAATATATTATTTGCGAAAAATGTGGTCCTACAAAGGCGAATATGAGCTGTAAATCATGAAATAACTTGTATGGTTATAATAATATACGTGTACGTTTTTAGTTTAAAACCTTTCCAAATCGGATTGCTTTCCTTATTTCAGCGATGCAATTACCTGATATAAATGTTGCCATCGGTGTTTTAACGGCCAATTGGGAAAACACGAGTTTAAAATGGAAAAGAGAACTCAAAACCAACATTACTATCAACACACATGTGGCAGCTGTCGTACAAGAAATTTTATCTCAATCAAGACAACACAGTATACCGGATTTAGCAAAGGTATAAGTGGTCATTTGGGAAACTAAAATGCCAAATGAAAAACAACAACAACAAAAAACAAATCAAACTCCACAAACAACACCAGTCAAATAATAACAGTGTCACCAATTTAATCTCATTTAAGAGAAAACCATTTATTGAAGGGTAGCAAAAAGCTATTTTATTGCATTCTTAGATGTATTCATTTAATTAATTTGTTACCATGGCAACTATAACAGGTTAATTGGTTAAGTAAACTATATGATTCAAACACATTCCATAAAATTGTTTGTACGGTTGGGCCTCAAAGGGAAGTAATAAGTACAATATTCAAAATAATCAGTACAGCCAATGTTGTTTCCCTTGTATATATCTTAATTTCCTATTATATATTTCACAACGGACGTTTCATGTTCTATGTCTGTTAGCACCGTGGAATTTTGCATTCAGAATTGGCTGCTTATGATAACAATTTAGTTTAGAATATTATTTAATAGGAAAGCCAATTTGCTTTTAAATTTAGAAAGAAAGAAATTTAATCCAATAGAAATATTTTTAATCGTCATCAAGATAATTCAGAATCGATCGTTACAGTGTTAGTTTCAGTAGCCAGGCGATTTCATTGAATGCTAAGGTAAAATGTAAGTTTCAGTAGCCAGTCGAGTTTATTGAACGCTAAGGCAAAATGTTGTTATGTTAATGCAACTAGAGCATTGGCCAGTCTCAGCTAAACCAAAACTATTATATTAACAAAATTAAATCTTAAAAAATAAATTTCCCTAGCTTAAAACATACATTCTATTCGTTCGTAGATGTGGATCTTTAAAGAGGCATTTCGATGATAATATTGATACCATTTAACAATATAGTAAACATCAGTACAATATGACGCAGACTTCTGTTAAATTTATGGATTTCATAATATTTTAACCCATTAATGCCCAAATATTTATTCAGTCTATACAAGCAGTAAAAGAGTTATCACTTGAACATAGAACTAAGGAATTTTGACTTCTTTTATGAAAAAACAAACAGCAAACAAACAAAACAATAAGTGAATTTTGATCGTTTATTGTTGCATCCCATAAATGGGATGCTAGGCATGAGTGGATGACCGTGGTGTTTTATGAACAATGATTAAATGCATATATGTGACTGAAGTTTATCATGTCTACTCTTCTCATTACAGATACCAACGCCAGTGTCTTCTCATTACAGATACCAACGCCAGTGCAAGCGACACGAATATTTACAGTTTAATTTACATTTTAACATTCTGAGTGGGGTTCTTTGTAGTCAAAACTGTTAAGATGAATGTCGCATGCAAAGTACACCGAACACTCAAAATAGCTTATAGGCAGCGATTTAACTCACAATTCATTTCATAATTTGATTTCAAGTATATACCTTTAAAATCCGTTGCACTGAGTGCAAGATTTTCTATTATAATTATAATAATAAAATAATAATAATGATAAAATCACATATTGTCATATTGTTTATGTTTTTTGTATGTAGACAATTATAATTATGATTTTTCTATTTGATTTAACTCCAGATGATTCCATCGTAAAAACGAAAGAAAATTGTCACAAATACACGATTTTGTTACATAATCGTATAGAACAAATTAAAATATTAGACACATATGTTTTTATTTTCCTGAAAAACAATGATTTTATATGGTTTTCGTTTTTTTATCTTTCTAAAATCTATAGCGTCTGCAGACGCTATACTGAGCCATCGAGTAATTATAACTAACTTATAAATACCGCCGTTTATATTTAGGATAATCACGTGCCAGTTTAATATTTTTGAAATCGGGAATACCGGGTTCAAGGAAAGTGCTAGGTAACTCAACTTCTATTTTTCAATGGAATATACAGTTTGTGACAGTATTTGATCGTGTTCAATACAAATAGTGGTGGTTTTACGATTTTTTTTACCGTTTGATTTAACTACAAAAACACGCACATTTTTATGCCCATCTGGAGTTCAGTATCTTTAAGTACAGCTCTTACAAATGGGCTGTTTCATTATTGGGTTCCAATTCTTTGCAAGATAAATTTCGCAAACCGACAATGTATACAAAACATAAAATAAAGTTCACAAGGGACGCTACTCTGCAGAAACAATAATGTGATCTTAAATGTATTGTCTCTCATTTTTAAATTTAGTTGATAATGAGGGGATGAACCATTTACTGAAAAGAGGCGAAAATCGTGATTGTCCCGTTAAAAACACTCAGCAATCATCTGCATTTAATCGTCCGATTTACATGTATCGATTCGTCCATGTTATAACGATTCTCGTTTGCATTTTACCACCACCACCATCATCATCATCATCATCATCATGAGGAAGGGACTTGTTCACAGATTGTTGTGTTTTCTAAAATATGCCATTTAATGTCTAAACTGGAAGCATTAAAGCATCTGAACTAAAGAACTCAAGTAGTATCACAAGAAAAGCATCAAGAATAAAACTATGAAAAAAATGTGCCGCACCGGACCTACGGTCTCCAGATCCATAATCTGACGCGCAAACCGCTCGACCAATCTAATTTACTGAAAATGTGTGGCTACAGGTGGTGAATGCGTCAAGAAAGTGAACCGCGTCTTCAGTTTGAAGTTTAGGTGACGTTAAATTGACGTCGGCGTGCTTCAATACTCCACAGTACTATTGTTCAATGTTACATATAAAATTAACTGTTCTATGTATCACTATAATTTTTGGTCTGAAATATAGTCATAAGTAAACATCTCAGGATGTATTTTGTTTTTCAATAAATCATGTAAGGTAGAAGAAATAGAGTAATTCCGCGAATTTATTAAACAGCCCTCGTATATGCATGCATGTCGGTGTAAGTTTTACTTTATATAAATGATGCACATGTTTTCAACAATTTCAACGCAAACAACAGAAGTACTCCGATATATTTAATCATTTCGCGTTACAGACGCTGTATAATAATTGTATTCATTTCAACTGACGATTATTCATAAACGCAACGTTATTTCGAATATATTTCTATGTCCGTAGTACTAGTTCGCTCATATATATGCAGTATTTTTTCATGTTCGAAATAGCCGGGCCGGCTAGCTCAGTTGGTAGAGCACTCCGAGGATCGCGGGTTCGATTCCCAGCCCGGCCACATAACTTGTGTGGGGATTGGTCATGAAATTATTTCTACGGCCATTCTCCCCCTACCTCTGATTCAAGTAGGGCAGTTGTCAGTTACTGGCATAAGCATGTGCACTTAGTACTGGTAAACCAGCTTACACAGGAAAAATGTGAGTAGGTTAACTGACCGCCGTTATATGACTGAAATACTGTTGAATACGGCAAAAAATCCAAACAAACAAGCAAATATGTTCGGAATAAGTGACAAAAATTTGGAACTTGTCAATTCGACACTCTGCGTGAACAGGATGGTAACTCCACAAACCTCCTAAGAGAAATCTTAACTTCAGTTGCACTTGAGCGAAAATTTCAGATAAGATATACCATGCACTTGAGCGAAAATTTCAGATAAGATATACAATGCAAAATCCAATGATTTCTGTTTACACAAGGGTAAAATACTAAATATCTAAGCAATATGTACTGTTTGAAACATTTTAGTGTAAAAAGACGTATACATGAAACAGTCACAGACTCAATAATTTTTATGAATTTTAGAAAATCACTCAAGATTTCCCTAAGGGAAACC
Source organism: Congeria kusceri (assembly GCA_027627225.1). Classification (NCBI taxonomy): domain Eukaryota; kingdom Metazoa; phylum Mollusca; class Bivalvia; order Myida; family Dreissenidae; genus Congeria; species Congeria kusceri. The sequence goes on from CM051026.1 coordinate 48,643,214, forward strand.
TTAACTTAAGTTGTACTTAAGTGAAAATTTCAGATACAATTTTATATGTGTGAAATTCAATAATTTCTGTTTAACAAAAGGTCAACTATGAAACATCTTAGCAATATTTACTAGTTTGAGACATTTTAATGTAAAATGACCCATATATAAAACCAGCACAAACTTAAGGAATTTTATGAATTTAAGTAATTTACTCAAGTTTTCCCTTAGGAGCTTTGTGAATTTATATTTCCCTTTATATGTAGTTAAACTTATACATATTTTGATAACATGTTACATCCGCAGAGTTAAAAAAAATCAACGCTTGGCAGAGTTTTCACGTGCAGAAAGCATAATATGTTATTTTCAATAAGAGAACGTCAAGAAATCACGCGTTTGGCACGGGTTACACGTGCAGACAGACAATGCATTATCAGCTGATAGATGTATTGTTGCTTCTAAAGATGATTTTTGGCTGGATGAAATTGTTTTTGGAAAGTTACTGATCTTTTGCCCGTATTTACAGTTCCCTTTGACGGACGGCCCAATTAGTGTTGGCTATTGCCAGCATTTTTGTTAAGATGTAGAACCCATGATCTGAGAAGTTATTGACTTTAATGCCTGTGATTGATGACATCTTGCTAATAGGTTTTTGAATTAGTTGAAAGATTCTGGCGATTATGTGATAAATTATAAAAATTTATGGCCTATATTGTCTATAAATCATGATATACGATAACAGTAGGTTAAAACAGATAATGTTTAGATATACGCCTATATAACGCTTATATACAATAGACATAAATTATATGTGATTATAATTATACTTATTACTTATATTATGCTTATATTATTATTATTAATAATTTTATTATTATTATTATTATTACATTATTATTATGTTATATGTTGAAAGAAATAACATTCATATAACATTTCCAAACTACTACGGAAGACTGGGATCAAAACGTTACTTTCTAACGTTCTTTTTATTCCATTTTTCTTTTTCTGTTACCGTCTGTGCTACTGTTTCGAGGCTAATGAGTGTTTGGCACTATATTCCCGTGCAGACAGTCAATTACAAGCTGAGTAGGAAGTTATGACTGAAGTTTGGCACGAGAATGACGATCGAGGTGAAATGCACGAAATTCGTTACACGATAATATGACTACAACATGACAACTTTTTTTTGCATTGTTTTGGTGGTGCTGGGGGTGACATTTTTAGATTACTAGACATAGCAAACTATGACAGGGGTTACATAAGGCAAAAAAATCCAATAATTGTTGGTTTCCGCTGAGTTCTCAAAAAAAAATATTGTGTGGGTGGTAAAAAGTATTTTTTTAAATTCCTTTTTCTTTGTGGCATATTCATCAGACAGTTTAGATATATTGAACTGCATGTAAAATGTTTAAGCGCACCTCCCATCAAAGAAACTATACCTTAACTGTAAATAAGGTCATAGAAAAAGACATTTTACAAAGTGAGCATAGTATTTACTTTTACAAAACATGAATTACCGAAAAGCCGAATATAAGCGAAAACTGCTCTTTTGACCGACAGTCAGAAAAAAAGAATGATCGATAGGCAAAAAAAACTGTTAGGGTCGGGGGATAAAATTGGAGTGGGGAGAGGGGGGGGGGGGGGAGGAAGGCGGAAACAAACATTTTTTTTACGCCTTACAAAAGTGTGACACTTATTTCCTTGACCGTATGCAATGCAACAACAATTCTCAACTTTAATTGATAACTTTTGTTTTTACATGAATAGGTCAAACACGTCACATGTACAAGTGACTTTAAAAGAAACGAGGATACTGTATATTGATTTTAAAATATAATATTTTGGTATTTTCGTATATATGTCTCTAAACCCTTTAGTTTAAATACGATGGTTTTAGAAATGAATGTTTAGAAGTGACGAAAACAGCAAAGCAATTAACGATCTAAATTACGTTAAATTATATTGTTCTCAACTGTACAATCAAGGTTTTCATATGAAGAATTAATTAATTAATTGATTCTGAGATTTCTGTCCCTAAAACCTAAAACTATGTTTCTAGAAAATAAATGTTGTAATTGACAAATAAAGGAATTAAATTAACAAGCAAAATTAAGTAAAAAATATTAATGGATGGAAAAAAGGATGGAAAAAAGAATAAAATAGTTAAAATTGTCGGCAATATTACAAACTGCAATTGCAGCCAAAAAAACACACAACAAAAAACAACAGTTTCCATGGTTACCAGAATATTACCAATTTAAAAGTCATTATGGCTCAACAAAAACGGTTTGTAAACAGCTTGTCCTGCAGCTAAAAGACTAAATAATTTAGTTTGGAAAATTTAAATAACTTTCTGAAGCTTGACATTTCAGGTTTGAAAATAGCGAGAAAACTTAAAAGTGCATGCAATCGTGGAATCTTCAAATATGACACAGCACTTCGGAATGAAGAGATTCAAGATTCAAGATTCAATATTTATTTACAACAAATCCAGAAGGCCAAGGCCCATGTGGACAATGATGGTACATATGTATAACACAAACATTCAACATCAAAATATATAAGGTTGTAAAGAAGTGAATAAACAAATACATATGTGTATATATTTGGAAGAAATTAGCTATTAGTAAATAAGGTCGTAATTCAAATCGTGATATGTACAATTCACAGTTGCACGACAAATTACAAAAAGGGGTAATGAGTTGAACAAAGTAAACTGTATATGAACAGTATGTGGATATATGATGGTACATGTGTATAACGCAAACCTTCAAATCTACATCAAAATAGATAAGAAATGAATAAGCACATTCATAACAGTTGGTAATTTTAGAGCTGCAACGATTTAGCCATGGGTCGATCCGATTCGATTTCGATTTCAACAATAATTTAGTTGAATTCATTTTCCTCAAATTTAATTTAAATTGTGTTTAACCATTTTATTATTAACGTTAGTTTTTGTCGTTATTATATGAATTTAGTTTCTGCAAATCGTTATTAGATGAATTTAGTTTCTCCAAATTTAGTTTAAATTGTGTTTAACCATTTTATTAGACATCCGTACGTTCCATGTCTGCCATAACTTCTAAATATTTATATTTATTCATATTATGTAGGCTATGAGCTTGTATAAGCTTTTTTGCTAAATAAATGTTGTTGGTGTTGTTGTTGAATATCTCGAATCGATTCACCTTAATTTTCACATGCCTGTTTTCATGAGTCATGACTTACACTATAGTAAAGATATTTCTTTGTTATTATTAATTTCATTCTATTGGTTGAATTCAACGTATGTGCTTTATCTTTCAAAACAAATCAGAACAATGAACACTTTGGTGAAAATGTTTCCCAAGCAGTTCAATATCTTAGCAACCATGAAACCATGATCAATTTAAATGACTTATCAACATAAACACAATAATACTAATTAACAGTTTTATTACAAATCATCTATAAATATTTTCAATGCGAATCGAATAAAAATTGTTAGTTTAGCATCGACAATCGAATCGGGTCATTAACAATCGATTAATCGTTGCAGCTCCAGGTAATTCAGCACAAAAAACATTGAAGTCCATCTAAAAAATTTTCTGTGAGTAAACACTACTTTACTCAGATGATTATCTATTTGTATTAGACGAGTTTCACATTCCCATTTTTAGCGATTCTCACGACACAAATAATTTATCGGCGAATCGAAAACGAGGCTCGCGATGTATTGATAGTGGTTAATACTGGTTGCATAGTGGTCATTTACAGTTTAATACTTTTAAAATGTTATAAATATTCACTTATTTTACTTCTTAATAAACAGAAATGGCATGGTACTTTATATAATTATGATATATGATAAGAGAGTGTCAGTTTAATTAGTATATCGTTGCTAAAAACGGAAAAAAATGCAATTTAGACTTAGGTACTTTCTCTGAGACTGACAGACTTCGTATTGTTCAAATCTGATCTTATCAATCATAAGATCATAATCTTGTATAAACACTTGACCGTTATTATGTAACCAGAATGTGTATATAGGTAGTAATTTTAAATAACATGTGGCACAATTACGTAATCAACGTGTATACCAATTAGCGAAGTAATACACGGGTCATTGTCTCGGCAGCTATACCAATGATTTCACGAATCTACTTGACAACAAGTGAAATAACTATCATTTAACATATATATAATAACTTTATTAAAGACAAAAATTTAATTTTATTCGCAATTATCCTGATCATTTGCTTGAACTCATGATAGTTTATCAGTGGAATGTACATGTGTTTGTACACAAAGTTTTAAGACATATAGAAACGATAATTAACACTGCTTTTTAACGTTTTGATATTAAATAATGATAATTTATTTCTCAGTCATAGTTTTTGTTTGTTTTGGTTCTCTATCATCGGAGAGTACAAAGAAAAAACGTCTTTCATCAATTCTGGTTAACTCGATCGGTAGAATTGTTAAGTTGTTTCACTCAAATGAACAAAAAAGCACACTTCGGGATATCACTTTCTTGCACATACTGCATGATAATAATAATAATAATAATAATAATAATGTTATATGTAACTGTCAAGCTGTTATATAATATTACCCAAGCCAATACTGAATCCGGAATGAACGAACTGCTTCGTTAATTATATATTAATTAATTAATTAATCAATTCTGTAAACCGTAATAAATTCATCAATGACAGACATATTTCAATCATAAAAAATTCAGATCTGAATATGAAGCAACAGAATCATTATGTCAAACATAGTTTCGTTAGCAGAGTTGGCTATGTTGTGATTGTTACATTATTTGCATTATAATTTAAGTATTTGAAACATATCCACGTATACATAATTTAGTGAATAAAACAGAAACAAGTTTATAGAAACAACAACAACAACATTTTATAAGTTTATTCGACGTTTTCTCCACTGAACATTATTTTCCTTAATGGACAATTACAGCCAAGACTTCGTCAGCCTCGTTCTCGATTCGCTTTATCAAGGGAGACAACTCCTACCGTACTCGATAACGGGAATGTGAAACGGGTCCATTCTAATTCAGCATTAAAATGTACTGTTTGTTTTATTTAAAGGGACTATGCCAAGGAAAAGGGCATCAATTGCTTTAAATAATCTCAAATTAAGATATTAATAATGGGATATAATAACGGTTAAAATAAGTTATATATAATGTGAAAAGAGTTTTCGCATTCTGAGATAAAAAAAATCAAATCATAATATAGGTCGCGTCTGTTGGGCCCTTTTCCTGTTTACATTTTCAGTTTGAATTGGGAGTATTTTGTAAAACCATTGTCTACAAATATCTTTGCAAAGCGAAATAGCGCAATCGATTAAAGCGCTTTCTAATGTCATTTCTTAGTATGACTCCTAAGTCGTGAGTTCGAAACCCGCTTGGGATTTTATTTATTTTTAAACATTTTGCTGATTTCGTTTTATCTAATATGTCACTATGTATTATAATATTTACTTTTTATTTCATATACATCATGTCTTAGCATAGCGCATTTGTATGATCTACATCTATTAAAAGTGCAACAGGAAACGAATTTTTTGTTGACATATATTAGTCCCTTTAAAGATAATAAAACGAAATCCGCATAACTTATAGTGAATGACGAAATTACTATTTGCTATCATTTGAATGTAATGATACAACTTGTATAATAGTACCGAATGAAGCGAAATTCATATGAGGCGTGTCGTCGGAAAACCGGACGTAATGCATGTGCGTAAAGTGTCGTCCCGGATTAGCCTGTGCAGTCCGCACAGGCTAATCCGGGACGGCACTTTCAGCCTATAGCGGATTTATGCTTAGAAGATACTTCCTTAAAACAGAAAATACCATAAAAGCGGAAAGTGCCGTCCTGGATTTGCCTGTGCGGACTGCGCAGGCTAATCCGGGACGACACTTTACGCACATGCATTAAGTCCGGTTTTCCCACTACAAGCCTCATATTTGGTAAGCTTCAGATAATATAAAATATCGACAATACAATAATAGAACAGATAAATACTGCTACTGGTTTTTAAAGGGTAAATAACTGATACCAGTTTTGCCAATAACGACCAAAATTTTGTGTAAGATCATATCTTTCACAAATCATAGTTTTACACACCTGTGAAGAATAGGATCTCATATGTCACATTTTAAGTGTGAATAATGTGATTGGCCCAAAACGAGGATCACAGAAGAGTAAAATTTCATTGCATCTCATCAACTGGACGCGATCACAAACTTCACATATAATGTCAATAATAAGATCTCAATTTCACACCTGTAAAGAATGAGTTCCTATTTTTCACTGATGTGAAAAATATGATTTGTGAAAAATAGAGTCCTACATTGGTGTCTCTTCAACGAAATTAGGATGACAAATGGGTATTATTCGTCCAGGCGAACAATGAATAAAGACGTTCTGCTTCCCTATGTTTCAAGCCGAAATTACGCATGCTTAAACACATTTGAATATTATTGCCGTTTCAGTAACGTAGTTAAAATCGTCCTCAACAAGTCATGAAGTTAATGACTTAATAATTTAGTTTGCAAGCTTAAACGTGGGCTTTTCGAATATTGCTGCATAATTTCTAAGTTAATGGCGTTACTAGGCAGAAGGAAAATACGACAAAATTACATCGGATGAGAAACGTGCTTTTTAGAATTATCAGATGGCGTGTTGGTGCAAGTTATAACTTCTTGCACGTTTATTATAACATGAACATATTTCACGGATATATTGTTCGCCTTGCGAGTGTGTGATCATGATTTAATCGCCACCCGGGGACTGCGGGGAGCTCAGAAGACACCAAGTACGGGTTCTACCCAGGAAGCGGACTTTTTTTCCTCATATTCTAGTGGTTATTTCAGAGTTATAATACAGAAAAAAACATACTTTTGTTAAATACAAGCCAGTTTCTTAACGTTTGTTACGAAAGATACATACTATTTGGACATATTTACAAAAACATTGTTTTCATTCTGTAAGGCTCGTATAGGATTGGAATATAATCTGACGACTACAAAATCAGCCATTATGTACAATGAAAGAGCATTATAAATTTATTATTTTCGGATAACGCATAATTGTTCATCCACGAAACATTTATGGTTAGATACCAGTAAATCAAATTTCCATAGGGTCCCATTATGAAACGGCATTCCAAGCAATTTTTCTAATCGTTCCTTTATTTCAGATTGTGCAAGCCTGGTATCAATTTAAAGATAAACATGCACTCAAAAATTGCAATACAAAGATATATCAGGTTACTTCTAAGAAAACGCATCTCACTTGAATGCAGACAGCGGTAAAAAAAAGCGGGTCACAGCAGTCATATTTCGACAAAAGCCCCATACCACAGTAAACACACTCCAAAGTTCATCTTTTAATTTAGCCTCCAATGAAATGCACCACGATGACCCAGACACATGTATGATATTAGAAATAACCAAAAAGGGCATGTCTGAGATTGATAAATTGCTTTTATACCAGACGAGAAAAGGAACTTTAGTATTATATATGAACTACTTTCGACCACGGAGGGATACACAATGATTTACCTTATTTGAAGTTGGAATCCGCGAAGTTCTAACATTCAAGAACCTCTGAAACCGGGAATTTCTCTGCTGAATATAGCATCTAGAGGCTTAACTATTCTTGTCATAACACGCCTCATAAATATCCGCGCCACTTATGGGCGACACTGAAAGGATGCCATTGTTAGATTACACTACAAGAGAAATCGCTAGTCGTTAGTACGCATTGCATCTTACTCATCAGGGACATTTGAGGACCAGAAAAGAAGGGTTTCGGGATTCCTATCGACCACCACTACTACTACAGTTGGCATAATTACTGTAAAATCATTTAATTTTCGCGTATTCTGAGGTCCAAACAGAGCGTGAATTAAAGACCCGCGTAAAGTTTCTTTTCGCATGGAAATGAAAAATGCGCGAAATTTAGACACCGCGAAATAAAATGATTTTACACTATAACAGAGCACCATTACATGTTTTACAGTTATGTTTATTGCTACTTCTTCTTCTGCTGCAGCTGCTGCAGCAACTGCAGCACTAATACTACTTATATTACTTTAAGGACAGTTTCACAGTGTGGGGTTGAAAAATATTTCTCTAAAAATGGGATTTTAAAACAGAAATTTGAAGAAGCTATCGACACCTTTTGTCTGTTATACTTATTTGCTTGTGAAACATAATTATTTTGATATTTACTATGCCTTTTGGTGTTAAAACTAACTACGGTAAGTCTGCCAGGTAGCAAATTTTTGTTGAAAAATAAGAGATATTCGTCAAAAGTTTAACTTTGCACAAGGAATGTGCATTTTCAAACCTTGAAATATGAACACTAAATGTATAATGCAACAAGAACAAATCAGTTTTACAAATTTATTTCTCACAGCCAAAAACTGTGAAACTGTCCGTTTAAACAACGATGGCAGAAACCAGTCCCTAAAACACTATCATTAACTACTACTTCCACCACCACCACCACCACCACCACCACCACCACCACCACCACCACCACCACCACCAACACCACCACCACCACCACCAACATCACCACCGCAACCACCAACATCACCAACATTACCACCGCAACCACAAACATCACCAACATCACCACCGCAACCATCAACATCATCAACACCACCACCGCAACCACCAACATTACCAACATTACCACCGCAACCACAAACATCACCAACATCACCACCGCAACCACCAACATCACCAACATCACCACCGCAACCACCAACATCACCAACATCACCACCGCAACCACCAACATCACCAACACCACCACCGCAACCACCAACATCACCAACACCACCACCGCAACCACCAACATCACCAACATCACCACCGCAACCACCAACATGACCAACATCACCACCGCAACCACCAACATCACCAACACCACCACCGCAACCACCAACATCACCAACACCACCACCGCAACCACCAACATCACCAACACCACCACCGCAACCACCAACATCAGCAGCAGTAAAACGTCCAATCCACGACAACCACCAACATCACCAACACCACCAAAGCAACCACCAACATCAGCAGCAGTAAAACGTCCAATCCACGACAACCACCAACATCACCAACACCACCACCACAACCACCAACATCACCAACATCACCACCGCAACCACCAAAATCACCAACACCACCACCACAACCACCAACACCACCACCGCAACCACCAACATCACCAACATCACCACCGCAACCACCAACATCACCAACATCACCACCGCAACCACCAACATCACCAACATCACCACCGCAACCACCAACATCACCAACATCACCACCGCAACCACCAACAACACCAAATCAGCAGCAGTAAAACGTCCAATCCACGACAACCAACAACTTCACCAACACCACCACCAACAACCACCAAATCAGCAGCAGTAAAACGTCCAATCCACGACAACCACCAACATCACCACCACCACCAACAACAACACCAAAACTAATTCAACTACAACTTGATAAGGAATACATTAATCAAGTTAAACGAGTTCGTTTTAATTAAATGAAGAAGAAATAAATTCGGGACCAGAAATCTACTTAAAAATAACGGTGATTTCGAATTAACAGAGTTCGAAATAACGATGTTCAAATGTACATTGAAAGAAATATAAAACATTCAGTGTTTAATATAACAATGTATAGATTCGCAGATGTTTAGTTTGATTTCCCTCTAATGACTAGTAAAATGACACATAATGTACATAATGAAGTTACTCGCAGTGACAAACGCCATAAAGCCATATCAAATGTCAAAATTAATTAACTATAATAAAATGTATCTTATTTTGAGTACAGTGTGTTTGGTAAATCTTAGACAATAGTAACACGCATATTTCGCTTCTGTTGACGATATTTTTTAAATAATTATGCTGCTCAGAGTTTTTTAATAGGCATTTACAGTTTCAGTGAACAAAATTGTGTGTCTACATTTTGAACGCGTGTCTGCTCGTTTTTGTCCCTACCATATTTAAAATGCACCAGTATTTTATTTGGACTATGTGTGTGTTGGTAAATAATAGACAATCGTACAACACATATTTAACTTCTGTTGACGATTATTTCTCAATGATAACGATGCTTATTGTTTTCAATAAAAATACCACAGTCTAGAGCTTTAGCGAACACAAGCGTGTGTCTCTTTGTGTATGCGTGTGTCTCTTTGTGTATGCGTGTTTGCTTGTCTCAATGTATGTTTAGATATGGGGCTTTGGACTTTGTTTCGCCATGACTTTAAACGGTTTTAATATACCAATATAATATAACGAACGAGACCTAAGGACACATTCACGAGAAATTAACATACATGTGCTGGTGTTGTTATGTATTTTATGCTTTCTCTATAAGCTTTCTCTATAAGTGTATTTGACATAATAGGCACCTACATTTATATATATATATATATACCTCCACGTATTTATGACATCTCTTAATCTACTAAATACATTTATTTCCGATCATCCGAATAATCGTACGGCGAAATTGGAGAATCCATTTTTGATCTCAGATCGCTATAAAAGCGGCTCTTTGTTTTCTCCTTATAGCGATTATTTTAACTCCAATCGCTAAAAATGAAAGTTTATTTTCTCTTCATTGCGACTTTCATGACGAAAAAATAAATTGCTGACTCACCCCCGGAAGTGTCTTCTGTTCGTGTAAAGCGGCTTGAGCCCGGAGCGCGCTCTCTCGGCCGCAGTAGGTCAGGAAGGCACATCCTGTAACCGGGAACCAGAACTATCAATGCGAGTTAAATGTAAATATACACATTACAATGATATAATTATGAACATATTAAAAAATTGCTTTTCTATAAAGTAAAACCTGAAACCAAATAAACCAACCGTTAGGTAAATACGCAATAAACATCTGCGTATGATACTAAGACTGTGATGTGTGAAGAATAAGATATGACACAAAATGACAAAATAAAGCCGGGCAACCAGTCAACCATATCTGCAAATATACACGATTTTTGTACACGTTGGTGTCTATGCATTAGTTAATAGTTAAACAAGAAGAATGCTTTAACAGCGATAAGTGTGTTTCAAGATTGATCCCCAAAACATACATTTGGATACACCGTTTCGAAAAACGTACGCAATTCCAATATAATTGTTTGTATCAATTGTATCAATTGTTCACAATCTGCTTTCTATAATAATAATAACAATAATAATAATAATAATAATAATAATAATAATAATAATAATAATAATAATAATAATAATAATAATAACTTTATTCCATGAAGAATTTACATTAAGAAACAATATTTCTTTTTTACAATGTGGTCTTCAATAAACAAACACAAGTGAAACCATGAATTCTAAAAACATACGCGCCAATTAACACCAATAACTCAACTATAGTAATAAAAAAAAAAAAAAAAAAAAAGAAAGTTATAATAATGTTGATAATAACGATGATGATGATGATTGTGATTATGATGATGATGATCATAATGGTGATGATTATGATGGTGATGGCGATGGTGATGATGATGATGATGATGATGATGATATGATGATGGAGATTATGCTGCTGATGATGATGATGATATGATAATGATGATGATAACTACACAATTATTACACTTTTGCAAAAACACAACAGACACGTCACAAAGAAATAGTAAAAATGTAGTAAAACAAGCAATCTGTGAACATAAATCACTGATTTCTTATTAGGTATTGTTTGAAGTTCTTTTTGAATGTAGTAATGGAAGATGCCTGTCTTATATTAATCGGGATAAAATTCCATACATTTCTTGCACAGTAAGAGAACGCTCGTTTTCCATATTTGGTTTTAAACGGAACAGATGATATATCGTTGTGGGTGATGGATCTGCGAGCGTATGCATTGTTATTTGAGAAGTTTATTACATCATTAAAATTAGAGGGCTTTTAACCGAGTAAAAATGCATGAACATTAGTTCCAATGAGGAAAGTGCACATGTTGTCAAATGACAGCCAACCTAGTTCTTTGCATAAAGGAGCTGATGGAGTTGAAAACGGCTTTATCAGAATTATTTTAGCGGCTCGTTTTTGTATGGAAGATACTTTCCGCAAATTTGATTGAGATGCTGAACACCATAATGCGCAACAATAGTCCATAGTTGTTTATATGTATGAGTTGCAAAATAATTTCCGTGTTTCATAGTTAATGAAGCTGTTTATCCGTTTTAATAAGGCAATTTTAGAATTGAGTTTACGACATGCGTTATTTATGTGCGGTTGCCAAGTGAGATTCTTGTCGATAATTATTCCGAGTAAATTGAAATCATTTATTTGCTCAAAACCAATGCTATTAACATGAAGTGTAAGATTGTTTGTAGAAATATTAGCTTTTGATAATACCATGCATTGAGTTTTTTTCGGATGTATGGACATGTTGTTGAAAGCACACCAAGTAGACACAATGTCTAAATCGTTTTGCAATGAAGATTGTATATTTAGAATGTCATAGCCCGAGACGTGTATTGTTGAATCATCCGCTTAAAGATCAATTGTTGAGTTTTGAAGAAAGTATGGGATGTCGTTAATATATATCAGAAATAGGTCCAGGAATAGATCCTTGAGGTACACCAGCCTTGATATTTTGAAATGAAGATTTATTGGAGCCCACTTTAATGCTGTGTCTTCTATTAGACAGATACGATTTCATTAATGTTAGAGCATTTTCAGAGAAATGCTACATGCAAAATGCTTTCAGGAGATCGAGGAAGACTGACCCGACGATCCATTATCTATGGTTGCAGAAATTATGTTACCAGACATAACACATAGCCGATAAATATATGCGTAGAACGTTTCTCCTTTAGTTAAAATAATAGTTTTCAAGCGCAATATGAGAAAAAAATCATTTATTGCACACACGCGCATGCGCACGCATGATCACGCACATGCAAGCGTGCGCACACATTTGATTATGAGTCTTTGCTAAGAAGTGTCGTACGTCACCACATGTTCACAGTTTTCCTTCAAACTCTGTCCATAATAGAATAATTCAATAACTTTCAACTCCCGCGGGAGTAACTTGATGAGTTTTATGCATTTAAAGAACGCAAATAATACTTTGTCGCTGCTAAAAGCGACATGTTTCCCTAATTACTCTTCTTACACAGTCGCGTAATATGGTTGTAACATTGTTAACTAATCTATTGGGACTCATAATACACTCTCAAGAAAATGGGACTGTGTTTGATATACTTCTAGGAGGTGAATACGTAAAGAGGCACACTAAATTATACAAAGAACGTCTCCAAAAGTGTATCATATAACTATTAAGTTATTACGAATTTCTATACCAATGTTTCAGGTATACATGCATGGCCATTGTTGCATGAGTCAACTTAAATGTATGATTTGTACGTATATATTTGGATTCTTTTAACATCTTTGTGATATATGTGATATTTATTATTCATATTAAATCTATTTGTAAGCTGAGACATGCTATTTTACATAAAATAAGCGTACGTTCTCCGAACTGTTGAGAAACCAAAACACAATCAATCAGCACACAAATGAAAATAAAAAAATGGCAATTTATTTGTTATATGTATTAGAAACAAATACCAGGCAAGCGAACAGAGATTGTTTAATGACAGTTTCACATATTTGTGAAAATAATAAACAAATACAGATTTTAAAAACAATCAAACATTTTCAATTTCATGATCGAGGCATAAATGAGTCAGTCTCTATACTAATATGCTAGAACTGTCAGAAACGCTTTTGGTTTGTTAATGGTTAAACATTTACTTCAACGTCCACCCTCCAAACGTCATTGTACAGACATGATAAAAACACACAGTTTAGATGATATAATATACACAGTATTAGGTACAACTCAGCTGTGCTGTGGTGCATCATCCAAATTTAATACAATTACTATTTTGGTCCGAACAACATGCCATTTCAAGGCAGATGAAACTTTAAACATTAACGTATTTTAGGTTTTGCAACAACCCCCAAAACAGTGCGTTATATTTATGCCTAAAACAGAAATATCAGACGCTCGAAGCATGAAAACTCCCAGTTCAATAGTATAACACCTGCTCCGGCATGTGCAATTAAAATAGAAAATAGAAATCGTTAAAATTGTATGAACACGTTCCAAAGTTTGACAACACATACAGACTTTTTTTAGACGTAAATCATGTTTAACTGGTATGTAAAAAGCACGAAGATACATTATCTCTCAGAAGATGTTCAAATTGTCTCATAATTTTCGCCCAGTCACACAGAATGGCAGTGGTATACGTGTGGGATGTAGAAAGAAAAGCTATGAGAGCTCTGTTGAAACATGGCATTAATGTAAGAAGAGCGTATTTACTGATCTTTATATGACTTTTTTTTCCTTTTAATATTCATCCTTTTAGTTGACCTTTACCTATTTAATTAGCTTAAACGTTGATTCGGTAAATATAAATATAAATATTGCAATGACCTAGATGTACTATTCTATAATACCACAATACGCATTCAACTACCTTAATTACAGTATCTTTGAATACGTTGCTAAATCTTTTACTGTCAATCAGCATGTTAATAGTGTGATATATGTCACATATTATCCTTCTGTGTTTTTTGGAAATAAATTTGAACTGATTTAAACACAATGTTCAAACATTTGAAACTACGTTGCATGAAACTTGAAAACTTGAAACTTGTTTATTTGCTTAAACGCCTATTTCTACATATAAAATACATATTCATCGGCGTTGTACAATAATAAATAAATGTAAAAATAAAACATCATCTACACTGATACATCAATAAAGTGACAATCATGAATAATCAGTTATCATAACTCAAATACCTTATTTACAGAGAGATATAGAAGTGAAAATTATACAATAAATATTCACTAATAATACCAACATATATCAAATCACTAGCAGAAGGATTCTTTTTTATGTTATGTGACCACACATTTCAAAACAATGCAAAAAAATCTCAAAAGAAATGACTTTTCAAATGTTTCTTGAAAGTGTTCACTGACTGGCTTTGTCTTAAGTTCAAAGGCAGTTAATTCCAAAGCCTAGGTCCAACAGTACTGAAACTTCTGTAACTGAAAGTCTTCATCTTATTGAAAGGAACAACATAACAACCAAATGATGATTCTGAGGATCTAAGTGTGCGTTTTGAGACTTTACTGGACAAAAGTTCAATTACATATTGTGGGACGTTCCCAATAGAACAGTTGTACATGTGAGTAAGAATTTTAAAATTAATTCTCGCCTTAATGGGTAACCAGTGCAGATCATACAGTGCCTGTTTGGAACTGTCATACATATTTCTGTTCAGAACAAGTTTAGCACACATATTTTGAATACGTTGCAATTTACCAATTTCTGCCTGATTGATACAAATCCTTCACACACTTGTATAGCTCTTTGGTATCTCCTTTGGACTCGAGTACTTTTGGACTAAGAGTTAATTCTTTCTCACTCCTAAGAGCATAGTGATATTTATTTAGTGAGGTTTTAAAAATGTCGTAGTCCCTGGGTTGGCGATATTTCCTCCACAATTTCTCAGATCTTCGTGCAAGTCGTTTCATGATATGAATATCTTCACTGAACCAGGGTTTTGGAGCTCTATAAATTTGCATTTTTTCTTTCATGGGTGCGTGTGTATCAAGTAGGTTTAGGATTTCATCTTCAAATTGTTCAACACATTGAGCAACAGATTCACTACATAATGATATCTCGGCAAGATCGCTAGCAAACCCAGATCGTCCATATCTTTACAGTTCCGGAATACAACAGGCTTGCTGACAATATTTTCCTTTCTTACTTTTGTGACAACTTTAACAGCACAGTGGTCTGACAATAAAGGACCTGGTTCACATGAAAGTATGTCAATGCCATTTGCGACTTCGGAGATCACTAGGTCAAGACTATGGCCATGGATGTGGGTAGGAAAATTCACGTGCTGCACCAAACCAAGGGCATCTAAAGAATTATTGAACTCTGTTATATCGTTACAGTCATCGTGAATATGTAAGTAAAAGTCACCCATTAACATAAGATTAGAGAACTTTGGAACTATTTTTTCTAAGAACTGGAAAAAATCCGACACAAACTGGTTAGCAGTCGCCAATGACGGGGGTCTATAAATGCCTACACAGTGTATAGTAATGTTTTTAAAAATGAGTTGCCATACTCCGTACTCAAAGCTTCGTGTCACGCCATTTAAATCCCGACGCATGGTTATACCGCTTCGACAAGTCAGAGCAACACCACCGCCAACCTCGTTTTTACGGTTCGGAACGCTGATTTTGTAGTCGTTTTGGTTAAGATCAGAGCATTCAAATGGGTGCTGTTTATCATCTGAAAACCAAGTCTCTGTTAATATTGCAAAGTCTAGTTTTTCTTCTCTGAGCAATTGCACATCCTTCCTTACTAAGGACCGGCAATTTAAAGTCAAACAGGTGACATTCTCTTTAAAACTGCCAAGGGTGTTACAGCGTTTTGGATACACTAGATAATTTAGATTCACTCCAGTTGGTTTACTTGTCCTGGGGCGACCTGATCTTTTCCTTCTGAAATTCAATATCCCAAGATTTTTTAATCTAGTCAATACCTCCTGATCAGGCATGATCCATTGTCTAGGCACTGAACGACATCTCACCAGTTCATCCGCACTATACGTTCTAACTGTAAATGTTTTATTTGGATTATCCGTTGTGATTACTGAGATGGAGTTCACCAAATTTGGGTCACCATAAAATCCTTTGTTCAACTGTTTCAAGCACAAATATTCCACAAAAGAAATTAATATTCCAAAAAAGAAGTTAATCCTCATGGTCAGTGAATATTCAACAATGTCTCTGGCAAAAATCAAATTTTAACAAGCACTATTTAACTCTAAAAATCCAGTTTTCTGAGAGCTTTAAATTAAGCAGCCTAACACCTGGCGCACTAAGTATCATATGAACTTGTGTATACGAACACTAAAAGATGAACAAATTAATTAAACTAATGTTTGAAAATCTTATACTTGGGGAAATTTGTTTTCGATGTGCACTTTTTCCGTCTCGCAAAATAACATTTTTTCGCTTGACAGTTGAGCTCTTTTGTGTCTATTTAGATCGACAAGGTTAATAAGTAAAAACTTTTTCCCCGTTCGACTTAAAGTTTAACCTCTGAGTAATGTTTTTCTCAACATTTGGCATAATTCCTTCGTTATGAAACAATTATGTGAAGGAAACTATGAAACTTGAGAAAGATCAAGGAGCAGGATAAAGGCTTGCTCAAAATGAGAAGAGACGGACCAGTTCATTAACATTTTCTAATAATTCGGGTAACACCTTTTTTGTTATCAATTTAATGTTTTTGAAAATGTTTATTCATTCAACATTTGAAAAATGCATTGATGTCCAATATATTTTTATCATGGCATTGGTCACCAGCAAAGAGAGGAAATATGGGCCATAAAGGAACAGGTTAAAGCAGCCTGCTTTTTTTTGCTCTAGATCGTTTCCAATGTATAAAAGAAAACCATTTTCTGATCGTTATAACCCACGCGTTTCTGCAGGTTTTGTAAGCAACTAATTTAAATAATTCATAAAAGTCACACATGCTCATTAGTGCAATCAGAATCCATACGCTAACTACGAAACAAAGGTACAATAATGCTGCCAGGTACGCTTAACCGACGAAAAAATGACGATGACAATTATACCTCAACTATACCTTCCATTTTCGTCTCAGTATGTTTTAAATGGTTCAATCAAATTAACTACCGAAAATTTTGTTAACGTTATTAGTGATGCTACATACGAAAATTAGTACTGACGTCTCAACAGAAACTTACGTGACACCACTGAATTATTATCCTTACGTACGTTCTCGTAATATTCTTTTTATAGTTCTTTTATTTCGAGGTAATCAAATGTTCGCGTATTACGTGGTCCAAATGTATAGTGAATTTACGAACCCGCGTAAAGATGTCATTTATTTAATTTTCACGGATATGCATAGAGCTATGTACTACCATACTTTTCACAATCATATTTTCACATCTGTTATAAACAGGATCTCGTTCGTCAAAGGTGCGCAAATTGAGATCTTATTCTTCACACATCGCAGTCTTAATGTTTACTTTTTCTGTGAAGTTTGTGATAGCAATCAGTGTTTGGTATGCTATGAAACCATATTCTTCCCTGATCCGCGCGCGCATACCATGTTTGTGGGTAATAACATTCTTCACACTTAAAAATATGTGACATATGAGATCCTATTTTTCACAGGTGTGTGAAAAATATGATTTGTGAAAATTGTTATCCTACAGAGCTATGAAGCTATGATGCCCGCTTCTTTTTAAAAATATCTTTGTTGTCTATATACTTCAAATGATTTAACAGATTCTACTGTCAAATGACAACTTAACGTTATTTAGTAAGTTGCGCGTCAATTGCGATAAGCATCGCCTAAATACTAATAGAAAAAACAACAACATTTATATGATATTACTTTTGCACGATTCAACTCAACTCAACTCACTTTATTAAGTAAATAAAGGCCACTGGCCCATAATACACAATATAGTACACAAATCATAATAGATAAATGTAGTTGCATTCCAACATCCAACACTAATAGTAATATTTAAGTATTAATAGTATTCATAAGATGATATAAAAATATGCATAATTTATGTATCGTTTCATTATTATTTGTACTCATCATAGTATAAAAATCATTGACAGTATTTCCACCAAAATACCAGTTGTAAAGAAATTCTCGACGGATAACATCATATTTAGGACAGTGAAAAAAAGCGTGAAATTCACAATCAATTACTGATATGTTATTTTCATTGAAACAAAAGGTGCATATTCTCAAATCTTGAGCAATATTTAACTGCCTTCCAAGTTCACTGTTTAATTTGTGGTTCGCACATCTAAATCTAGCGAAAGCAATTTTATATTTGAAAGGGATTTCTAAGTCTAAATATCGCTCAGTATTAAGCAAAGTCTTATAATATTTATAATGATTACATCTAGATGAATTATTTATATCATTATACCAATTTTAGGTAAAGCAATCAGTTATGCGTTGGCGAAAACTATAAATAAATAAATCAATGTTACCAACATCTTGTGAGATCCATATGTATCCGTAGCCATACGTAAACAATAAAGATTTTACTTTTGTGGCCCAGCAAATACGCCCAGCGTCATCTATCGTCTTTAACATGTTATAACATTGTTTAAGATATCTATTGTTAGGCATTGTCACAAGCTTACACCAATACTTAATACAGTTAACAAAATATGTGACACATAAAGGAAGCCGCCCACATTCGCCAAGGATGATACATGTATTAGTATTTTTTTTTAACATATAAATTTCGTTTGCAGAATTTGTTTTGGACTGATTCAATAATGTTTATATATTCATAACCCCAAATCTGTGATCCATAGCACAATATAGGTTTTACCATACTGTCAAATAGTCCAAATAGTTCTTTAGTAGGGAAATTTCCAAAAGTCTTTTTGTAACTGTAAATTGAAAATATTGCTTTTTGTGCTTGCGCACTTAATTTATCATGTGCCGCATTCCACGATAATTTAGGCGTAAAAAGCAATCCCAGATATTTATAAACAGATGTTATATTTATTTTTATCCCACGAAAAGTCCAAGTTTCATAGTTTCTCAAAGGTCCGCCATTTCTAAAAACAATAATTTCAGTTTTTTCTAGATTAATCTCCATTCCTGTATTAATACAAAATTGATCTACGACATTTAAATGTTGTTGTAGTTTAATAGCTGTTTCCGCACAACTAGCGATATCATCAGCAAACATAAGACATATAATGTCATTAATTTCATTGGAAATAAATATCCCAGATCCACAACTTTCACGCAGCATCACTGATAGTTCATCAATAAATAATGCAAAAATAGTCGAACTTGACTTGTCCCCCTGTCGGGTGCCAACGTTACATTTAAAAAACTCAGTTATTGTTATTGGGCATGAGTAGTTATATTTCGCAGCAGACATGTCATTGCCCGTATTTTGAACTTTAACGCAGGAGTAAAGTGAACTATACATTTGCTTTAAAATGCGGAGAATTTTACCGTCAATTCCTTTTCTCTTCAAAGCATAAAATAATACGCTTTGATTTATTTTATCAAAGGCCTTCTTAAAATCAATATATAAACAATAGAATCTACCCCCCTTTTTTGAGATATATTTCTGGACCATAGCTCGAAGACAAAATACATTATCTATCGCCGAATAGCCGGCGCGGAAACCAGCTTGAGATTCGTCAAATTTATTATTATCTTCCGCCCATTCATATAGACGTTTATTTATGATACCAGAAAATATCTTATACATCGTGTTTGTTAACGATATTCCACGGTAATTTTCCGGCGTATATGTAGGTCCAGATTTATGTATAGGACTTATAATACTCTGGCCCCAGGACTTCGGAAAGTCACCCATATCAAAGATTCTATTAAAAAGGGAAAGTAAGTACGGTGCGATATTGTCTATTGAATATTTATAAAATTCAGATGGTATTCCATCTATACCGCTACTTTTACCACACATTAATTTATGGATTTGAAATTTGACTTCGTTGAGTGAAAATGGCTCATTTAGAGCAATCATAGTGTCATTTACGATATCTGTATTAATGTTAATATTTATGTCAATACGTAGTGCTTGAGCATCATATAACAAACCTCGGAAATAGTCATACCATTCATTTGCCTTGATATTTTTATCTACGTTCTGTCGAGTTTTGGCTTGCTTAATTTTCTTCCACATTAAATTAGGATTTTTTCGATTACTGATAAGTTCCTGCCTATTGTTTTTCTGTAGTTCTTGAAATTTAATATTGCAATAGTTTTTAAATGCATTTCTGTGATTCTTATATTCTCTTAGATCATACGCAGAATTTGAAATTCGAAATCTGCGTAAAGATGTGTACTTTTGCCTTTTAAGACTATCACATCTTTCATCCCACCAAAGTGGTTGTATCGATCTAAACTTATTATTTATAATTAACATCTTATTACCGGCAACACTGTATAGATCAGTTATCTTGTCAATCGCCGCGTTAATATTTGTATTTATAAGGTTCATAAGTATACGATTATTTTCATTAAAGATCATATTTATACGATCACGAAAAGTGTCCTCATATTGTTACAATAAATATAAAAATGAATTTTTAAAACCGCGCATATAAGAGGTTTTTTAAGAGGGTGCGAATTTGAGACACCGCGAAATACAATGCTCTTACAGAAGGCGAATGCCATCAAGCTGCTATACAATATTTTTGAACCCGAGCAAAGCACCGCAAAACAATTATCAAATAATATCTGTTGGTTTATTGCAGTTTTCAACACTACAGAAATGCATTTGTTGCGCACGGAGAACATCTCCCAGTTTTTTGCCAATTTCAACACTCCAGTATGGAACGCAATAATTGCGTTCGCACTTCTACAAGATATGCCTCCCGAAGTGTTAGTTCGTCTGCCGTTCACTGCTGCTGTTTGAAACAATGCCAGAAATGTACAAGGTGATTAACTTCTGCCCTCGTTGATTAAATCCTATTTCCGACTTCCGCATTCTTATTGCATGTAGTGTATAATTTATTTTCATGATTTCAGAACAAATAGTGGTGTGAATAAAAACAAGTTTGTAAAGTTAATCATCACATATTAATATACTTTTGTGTTAAATAGTGAATTTCGTTCTAAAACGGACATTATGAATTGTCAGTAATAACACATGTATTATATAACGAAGACAAAAAGGTTCCTGTCATTTCTTGCAAGAGTATTCGCCTGTAAAAGCATGTACATTTGTATTTCAAAATATTACAAATGGAACCTGTCAAATACGCAAAAATAGTATATGACATTATGTTCGAAAATGTAGAATACAAAAATGAAACAAAGTCATGGGCATATAATGTTAAGAATTTATTACAATGTATAGGTTTTTCTCATGTGTGGATATATCAAGGGGTTGGGGATATAGATATGTTTCTCATTGCGTTTAAAGAAAGAATTAAAGATGTATTTTTACAAAACTGGACAAATGAATTAAACCAGTCAACAAGATCAAGTTCATATACCATGTATTCTGTTTTTAAGTTACAACCATATCTGTACCAGGTTAATATAGATAGTTGTAGGATTGCATTATCAAAATTAAGAATGTCCGCACATAATTTAGAAATAGAAACTGGTAGATGGAAAAGCCAGCACCTACCCCACGCGAAAATAGAACATGTTGTATATGCAATAAGTTAGAGGACGAATTCCATTTTTTTTTTGAATGTTTTCTTTATACTGAATTAAGAAAACAATACATTAACAAATATTACTATGTCAGACCAAACGTACCAAAATTTATCGAACTTCTTCAGTGCAATAATAGTAACATAAATATAAATCTGGCAATTTTTGTTAAAAAAGCTTTCAACTTGAGAAATACATATCATACATACTACGAATAAATTTAGCTGTATTATAGTATTATAGTACATACCTCTCACATGCTTACCTAATATGCTTACCTAGCATACTTTACTAAGTACACTTCTATATACAAATATATTTTAAAACATTCAAATGATATATAATCGATTTGTATAACATTTTCATTGTTGAAACTTTTCTGTATTTTAAAAGCGAAAAATATATTATACTTGTGAATACATTGTACTTCATAACGTTGTGTAATCATATACATGTTTTTGTTATGACCTTGACATTCATAAATGTGATGTGTGTAAAACATCTTATGTATTGATCAAAAATGAGTGTACTCATGGGCTTTACTGCCCCGATGTATTTGGAAATAAACCTTAAAACCGTATTTCATTTAAAATTAGTAAAGTCGTACAAGACAAATAAAGGCGCGACTGAAACCCCTATACATGAACCATATATTAGTATTTAAAATGAGGAAAAGTTTAAGACATTTCCGATGAAAGAAGCTTATTAAGCGACTTACCCATAACTCGTCTTCGACAAACCAGTCCAAAAAGTCTAGCACACCAACATTAAATATGACAGCTGATTTAGGCGCCGTAACAAAAAACAATGTTGCGAAATTATGTTTATTATTTTTTACCAATAAGTTTACGGTTTCCTATGTTATGTTTAGCTGATATTATGTCCATTTGTCGTTTTATAACGCTTGGGTAGTACATACACATAGGGTCTGACACGAGTTGTCATTTCATATCATATTTTATTAAACGAGTTCAAGAATTTTGTTAGTAAGCGAGCCGTTGGTGAGCTTACTACTAATTTCCTGGACGAGTTTAATAAAATATGATAATGAAATGACGACGAGTGTCAGATCTTTTTGATCACATGCTTTTAAACGAAAAAAATGCTTCTAATTTTACTAAAGCATGTCGATAAATCCTAAAAGTTGTTTACTGCATTGACGTCATTTAATGTTGACGACGTCAT